>CM035411.1:205137734-205762734 GCA_020310875.1 Ceratopteris richardii
ACTCCTGGAGTTAGATGGATAGGAAAGGTAGGAGTTTCATAGAGAGAATATCTCCCAGATTAGTGGATCACTTTTTTTCGTGAGAGGCAAAGTTGAATTCAAAGTTAAATTCTGAATGCAGCATCTATAAAAGATGAATGTAAAATCTCAGAGATAGATCACTCTGATTCCAAGCCTTTAGTTGATCATATTGTGAGAGAGTGAGGCTCACTTCATCCGCTACACTTCTCACCATCACTGGGCATTGATTATTATGCCAATTATCATGTACAACACGATCATATAATACAATAGATCTTTACATTTATCTGTTTATCTCTCAGTCATTGTCACTCAAAACGGTCATTTTGTGTTGATCATATCTCAGTCATTAATCAATCATTTTCAATGTTCTATAGCTCACTCAAATCAGCTCTAAGTCTATGACACATTGAAAATTTTTGAAGACATTCCATTTAGTGGGCTGAGAGAAACGCTCATCAAAGTGGTCACTAGTCATTCTCTATAGAGGTCCTAAAATATCGGGGGTAAAGCTACACTTGCTAAACTGATTTCTTTGTGCATAGTTAACCATTTTAAGTGATTCCACTTGGAATCATTAGCTCTTTAAGCTAACTTAGTATCTCTTGAAGGAATGTTTCTAATTCTTGCTATAATGGAAGCACTAAACTTAACAAGAAATAGGTGTATGAACCAAAGTGGAAGGTTTTCATTGGATTGTGAAGTGGGAAGTAGTTTGTTTGGAATTAATCATTACTTGCATCATTTCCAAAGTACATAGGCACTTGTTTGGTGTCATTCAAAAGCTAAGAGGGCCCACAACTCAACTCTGAAGTGGAAGAGGGCTGGTACAAACCAGGAATTTGCAATACCTACTCATTTCTTGGAGTGTCCATCCATCCTTCCTATAGTGGCATTAGAGCAAAGCTGAGGTAAAATGGGAGATGGTTTTCCTTCTTTCAGTGATAAATTGGATAGGAACAACTATCAAGCATGGTCCTTGAGGATGAAGACATACTTGCAAGGAAGCAGTGTCTATGGATACATCTCACGAGATGAGGAGAGGCCCATTTTCAGAAGCAAAGGACAATCTACAAGAGAGGAGCATGAAAGACTCAATTCATGGTGTCACAAAGATGCATTAGCAAGGTCATACTTACTTAACTCAATTTCTAATTTTCTTCTTCAACACATTAGGAACTGTAAGACATCCCAAGAGACTTGGGAAACATAGTCTTCATATTTTTCTTCCAACACAAGGGCTAGGAAGAACCAATTATGGATTGAGTTTACCACTCAAAGAAAGCAACCCAAGCAAGGCATCTCCGAGTATGTGACCAAAGTCAAGGATGTGGCTGACCAATTGGCAAGCATAGGAGAAGAAATTGAAGAGGAGCAAATTGTTAAACAAGTGATCAATGGCATTAAGGCACATGACAAATGGGAAAGCTTCACAACTACCATGGACTCGTACATGGACATGCATATTCTAGATCTTACTGCACTCATGGGGCAACTCTTTACCCATGAATCCAAGCTCAACAAGAATGGAGATTTGTGAAGAGGTTATAGCTCTTCTACCCTATACACAGATAAAGGCAAGTCTAAAGAGAAAGGAAAAAGCAAGAAGATCGAGGATGAAGGTACAACCCCTCAAGCCAACTATGCAGGGAGAGGTAGAAACTCAAGAGGTAGGGGCAGAGGAGGTAAGCAAGGTATGGGGAGACCTTTCATATCTTCCCCATGTAATATTTGTGGTTTTTCAAATCACACTATAGATGAGTGTTATAGGAACTTCAAGAATCAGAGAGGTAGGGGTTTCCAAAGAGGTGGATATACTCAATCAAGAGGGAGTTTCAACCATCATCAAGGCTACAATAACAATTACAACAACAATTACAATAACAACTTTCAAGGAGGCTACAAATCAAGGAAATACTACAAAAATTATATAGAGAACAAGAGGATTCTCTTCTGATTATGAATATGACTTCAAAGCAAGGTAAGAATGATGACCATCTCTTCTACATTGACTTAGGATGCTCAAACCATGTGGCAAGCAATGTAGCTATTCTCTCTAACCTTGAGGAACCTAAGGGAAAACATCAGGTACAAACAGGTGATGACAACAACCACTTATTGATCAAGGTAGGAAATGTTAAAAGCTCTGATTGGAATAGAAATCTGTTGAGCAGGGTTCTATATGTACCTACAATTACCAAGAATTTGATGAGTGTAGGGCAGATTGTGGAAAAGGGTTTGTAGGTCAAGTTCAACAAATATGAAGCATTTGTGGAGGATCCCCAATATGGATTCAAGTGAATTGCCAAAGAAGAAAAGACAAGTAGATTATTTACTTTTGAACTTGAAGATACAAGGAATATTGCACTTTATAGTTACAAACACCAAACATTGTTTGAGCTTGAAATTTGGCATAAGAGATTAGGACACATTAGTGAGATAACCTTAAAGCAAATTTATAGAGATCAATTTGTGTTGGGAATACCTAATGTATCAAAGCAACACATGATCTATAAATGTGGTGCTTGTGAGCTTGGAAAATCTCACAGGTTACCCTTCTCAAAGAAAGGCTACATGCATGAGGACTACTTAGAGCTTGTCCATACAGATGTATGGGGACCAAGCAAGGATCCCTCAATTTTTGGATCAACGTTTCATTGATGACTTCTATAGGTGGACTTTCTTATATTTTATGAAGCACAACGATGAAGTATTCAATTACTTTAAGAAGTATCTTGGACTTGTTGAAAACCAAATAGGAAGAAGCCTAAAAAGACTAAGGTCAGATGGAGGAGATGAGTACTTCTCAAATGAGTTTGATGCATTCTTAGAGGATATAGGAAACAAAAGAGAAATTACAAAAAGGCATACCCCTAAGCAAAATGGGATGGCAGAGAGAAGAAATAGATTAATTGTTGAAATAGTTAGGTCAAAGCCAAATGCAAAAAAATTACCTAATTACTTGTGGCCAGAGTGTATCTATTGCCACTCATCTTGTTAATAGATTGCCATCAAAATCTCTTGATGGGATGACACCATATGAAGCATGGCATGGCAGAAGACCTTCACTTGATCATTGCTAGAACTTTGTATGTGTATCTTATGTGCATATCCCTTCTCAAATAAGAGGTAAACTAGACCCTAACATAGAGAAGTGCATCTTCATAGGGTATGCCTTGAATCAGAAAGGATACAGGTTTTACAATCCTTCCAACAAAGGATTCATGGTTAGTAGAGATGTTTTTTTTTATGAGAATGATTCATAGTTTGAAAGTGAATGCAAGAAAGTAAAATTGCCTTATGACTTGGAAGAGGAAGTTCCAAGACTCACCAAGGAGGAGCCAAACCAGATTGAAGACATCAACTCAGATGATAAGGACATCATCAACCTAGAAGAATTCAAGGCATGGAAGTCCAAAGGCAAAGTCAAGATGAAGAAGTTGGAGGATATATCTGAATCATCCAAACAAGCAATCAAAAGATCACAAACGGAGAGCAAGAAGCCAATCAGATATGTGTATGACACATATTTAGTTACTAAGCATTCTATTTATCTTGCAAAAGATTTTTCACTTGAAGAGCCATCTGTTGAGATATCACGCTCAACATGTGATGATCCAGGATGACACGTACCCATTTTTCATTTCGCTGACATGTATAGTGGTTAGGCCAGTATATGTCAGGGATATTTCATTGAGCTTTATTAGATTTATCTATCGAGAGTGATGGCACATTTGTTTCTTGCCAGCTCACTCATTCGCAGACATTAGGTTTTTCCTTATGTACTGATCCTTATATATTGCACTTGTTGTATTCCTGTTTTTAGGTCATTCTTGTACATTCCTTTTATGTAATAGAAGAACAAGAAGAAGGTCATTCTTCCTTGCCTCAATCTATGTGTGTGCTTCTCCTTGAGAGTGAGAGTGTGTGTGTGATCTCTCTTCCTTATGTCCTTCCTGGTGACATGGTATTAGAGCCAGCGTGGCTGTAGAGAGCTCATGGAGAAGGCAACGGTGAAGACTACGTGGCAAGGCATGGAGAAAATGCGATTTCATAAACAGCCTCTGTTTGCTATGAAAATCGGCGTGAAGCTAGAAGATCTCAAAGTGTTTTCGGGAGTTATCCCTTTAGGGTCACTTGTTTTTGTCTGATCAAAGTTTCGGAGCCATCTCGACCTCCATTTTGAGCCCGTAAGGTGGGGCCCACAGAAAAACTAGGTGAGTTTGAGAAACTGTAACTTGCAATGTGTTCGCTGACACTCATATACTCCAGATCCAGAATTTCAAGTGATTCCGTGTACTGTTGATACACGAAAACTGTGTTTTTTTTAGATCAAACTGTCACATCATAGTGTGAGAGTGTTCAAGCAGAAGTGCTGCTTGTAGTGTTTTGCAGTGTTGTGAATTGTTGTACAAATGGCAAACGTAGATGGAATGAGTCACCTTAGGAGTGATAAGCTGGACAAGAACAACTTCCATGCTTGGAGATTCAAAATGAGGAATTTCTTGATGGGAAAAGGCTACTAGAAGTACCTCGAAGGAGAGAATGAAAATGCTCCACAGTTACCAGAAAGGAATCGGATTGCAGACCAGTTAAGAGCATATGAGGAATGGAATCAAGCAGCACAAAAGTTAATGTATTGGCTATTTGTTAGCATACAGGATAGCATGATTGGACACATACAAGATTCCAAGACTCCAAAAGAGGCTTGGAATAGTTTGGTCAATTTGTATGAGAATAATACAAAGGCACGGAAATTGCAACTCAAGAATGAGTTGCCACACATTGGAAAAGAAGACCATGTCGGTAAGTGAATACACTCCAAAAATCAAAGGCATATGTGAGCCCACTTGCATCTATCGGCTAGTGTCAATCATACTGCTTGGTCTTGGGCCCAACATTTGAGCCATCATTCGCACTACCCTAGCTCTGAAACTAGTGAGTCTGAGATGTCTCATTGGAGACCCACAGAAAGTTTAGGCATGCCATACTTACAACGGGTAGAAGGCCCTTACAAGATGCAACTCGAATACCTTAGGACCAACCGACTAGGTGCTTGCATCTATGAGGATGGCCTAGGAAGATCTGTGGTCCAGATCAAAAATCTAGACCAACCCATTGGACTCAAACACCTAGCAGCCAGGTTTGAAAATGGTGCATACCTGGACAAAGAAGGGACCATATACGTAGTTACCAGTCACCCAGATAGGACAGACAAATTTGGTAACGTGATCCCAGAAGCGGACATAGGTGACCTAGAGCAAGGGAACATAAGCAAAGAGCCTATAACTCCTCGAGGCAAATCAGTCCTCACTAGAGGTATCATGCCAGAAAGGGTTCCCCAGGATAATAAGAGCATAGATCTGCTCTTGAGTCGAGAGATTGATAAAGCCTTTTGGAGGTATAAGCCTGATCAGCCAAGTGAGGTAGGAACGATCACAATCTATGAGCTCAAAGATCCTGATAGCCCATACAAAGTGACCTACCTAGACAATACTT
This sequence comes from Ceratopteris richardii, assembly GCA_020310875.1. Classification (NCBI taxonomy): domain Eukaryota; kingdom Viridiplantae; phylum Streptophyta; class Polypodiopsida; order Polypodiales; family Pteridaceae; genus Ceratopteris; species Ceratopteris richardii. Next base: position 205,143,255 of record CM035411.1, read on the forward strand.
CAGAGAGGATCTTTGTGGTCACAGAGGATGGTAGGCATGCTTACACTTGGAAGGGTGAATTTTTGTTTCCCCAACCAAGGTCTAATGTCTCTTATGGCCACCAAGGAGATGGAACATCCCAAGCGCATGGAGCCCAAAGGGATAGCAGTAGAGACAAACCAGAGGTGAGTTTTGCCAACCCCTTGGGAAGAGAAAGGATGAGAACAGAGACAGATAGAGTGGAAAGTGAGAGACCTAGAGTCCCAAGAAACCAAAGAAATGCTGATGAATTTCCTCTACCAAGACCTAGAGAGCACATGAGGACTTTGAGACCTACACATCTAGTTAAATCCATGAAGAATTACTTCGATGGCACTGGAGACCCATATGATCATGTGGCTGAGTTTAGGCAAGTCTTGAGAGCTAAACAAGGTGAGGACCTATTCACGTAGTATAATGCCTTTGGTCTAACCCTAAGGAACATTACCCTTACATGGTTTCAACCACTAAATGAGAGACAGCTCAGGAGCATAGACCAACTTCTAGAGGCTTTCATTATTGAATTCTCTAAGAGTGGCATAAGGTATAATACTTCCTGACTGATTCATAGCTTCAAGTAGAAACCTCAAGAGATTGTTAGACTTGTAGGTAGAAGGTTTAGACAATATCTAGAGAGATGTCATGTTCCTGAGTTACCCAGACCAGCGAAACAAGTGGCATTATTCCTAGATGGACTGCTGAGTACAAAGTTGAGATCATATGTGTACTTGAAGGACCCTAGGACCATAGAAGAATGTGTATGCATGTGTATAGACATAGAGGATTATCTAGGATAGGAGTTGGAGCTTTCCAAAATTTACAAAGCATCAGATAGCTCTACTAGCATCTCTACTAGACAATCCACATCTATTGAGGAACTTGCACAGAAGGTAGCTCAAAAATTAGGTGTCTCAAGCAAACTGATACCCCGATCTACCCTAGTGAGATGATGCTACACCTGTGGTGGTGACCATTTTGCGAGTGTATGTCCTATTATGGCGCAACCCCAAGTGAATCCTAGTAACTAGTATTGCACGATAGAGTAAAGATACACCAACCACACCGCACAAGATTTCCCTTATAACAAACAAGATGTGAGACAAAATTACCCCCAACCATATCAACAACAAGGTAGGTACCAAAACCAATATCCACCATAGCAATATGTTAGGCCCCAACAACCCTGTCAGCCACCCTACCAAGGGCAACAATGACCTCAACCAGTTCTAGGACAACAAACTCCTACTCCAGCCAATGTAATTCCAGTAAAGTATGTAGTTGTAGAAGAGAATCTTAGTAGAGCCATAGTCCTAGTCACTCCATTGCTTTCATAGGGTGACCCTAGTGATCAGAGTTTTGATTCTACACATATTGATGCCCCCAGACCTACTACATACAGTCACCTGAGCATAGTGAGTCCTACTATTGTGAAGATCCAAGTGAACCTAGTTGGGAGCCAGAGTATGAAAATATCATGTACACAAATCCCAACCCTGGACCTCAACCTAGGCAATTAAGACCCCCATTCCCTCGAGGACCATGCTACAAATGTCAAGGAGATCACCTCATTCGTGATTGCCCATTACCTGCCCCTACACAACCCCAATCCGTGACAATTCAAGGCTTTTGTCAAGATTGTGGCAAAGAGCATCTCTTACAAGACTGCTCAAAGAACCCCAATAACATGCCAACAATCACTCTTATTAATGTTATTGGGTTGGTAGTAGATTCCTCAAGAAGTGTCACTTCGACTCCACTAGTGCAAGTGGTCACCAGAGCCCAAGCTTTACAACAGAACCAAGGTCCAGGCTAGGAAAAGAGTTCTGAGGCTAGTGAGACTGAGAGCATAACTAAGAAGAGGACTACAGCTTGGAAAGATAGTCAGGAAAGGATGAAAAGACAATGGCCTAAGAAGTTGAGCGATTAAAAGAGAGCATAAGAGAAACAAAGGCCAAAACTGTTGAACTTACCTCTCAAACAAACTCTCACATACCTCCACCACCTTCATCCCTATCACCATCTAAACCACCATCTTTCAACCCACCGTAGACAACTCCACCACCCCCTAGAGTATGATCAGTATTAGCTGACCCCACTCTTGAAGGCATAGACATGATGCTTAAAGCATATCAGGCCAGAATTCCATATGCGTATGCGTATGTTATGCGTATGCATATGCATATGTGTATGTTATGCATATGCAAATGTGTATGTGTATGCGTATACATATGCGTATGGGTATGCGTATGCATATGCGTATGCGTATGCGTATGCGTATGCGTATGCGTATGTATATGCGTATGTGTATGTGTATGAGTATGCATATGCATATGCATATAAAAACGCGTATTTGTATGCGTATGGGTCTACGTATGCATATGCATATGCGGATGTGCATGTGTATGTGTATGTGTATGTGTATGTGTATGTGTATGTGTATGTGTATGCGTGTGTGTATGTGTATGTGTATGTGTATGTGTATGTGTATGTGTGTGTGTATGTGTATGTGTATGTGTATGTGTATGTGAATGTGTATGTGAATGTGCATGTGTATGTGTTTATGTATGTGTATGTGTATGTGTATGTGTATGTGTATGTGTATGTGTATGTGTATGTGTATGTGTATGTGTATGTGTATGTGTATGTGTATGTGTATGTGTATGTGTATGTGTATGTGTATGTGTATGTGTATGTGTATGTGTATGTGTATGTGTATGTGTATGTGTATGTGTATGTGTATGTGTATGTGTATGTGTATGTGTATGTGTATGTGTATGTGTATGTGTATGTGTATGTGTATGTATGTGTATGTGTATGTGTATGTGTATGTGTATGTGTATGTGTATGTGTATGTGTATGTGTATGTGTATGTGTATGTGTATGTGTATGTGTATGTGTATGTGTATGTGTATGTGTATGTGTATGTGTATGTGTATGTGTATGTGTATGTGTATGTGTATGTGTATGTGTATGTGTATGTGTATGTGTATGTGTATGTGTATGTGTATGTGTATGTGTATGTGTATGTGTATGTGTATGTGTATGTGTATGTGTATGTGTATGTGTATGTGTATGTGTATGTGTATGTGTATGTGTATGTGTATGTGTATGTGTATGTGTATGTGTATGTGTATGTGTATGTGTATGTGTATGTGTATGTGTATGTGTATGTGTATGTGTATGTGTATGTGTATGTGTATGTGTATGTGTATGTGTATGTGTATGTGTATGTGTATGTGTATGTGTATGTGTATGTGTATGTGTATGTGTATGTGTATGTGTATGTGTATGTGTATGTGTATGTGTATGTGGATGTGTATGTGTATGTGTATGTGTATGTGTATGTGTATGTGTATGTGTATGTGTATGAGTATGTGTATGAGTATGTGTATGTGTATTTGTATGTGTATGTGTATGTGTATGTGTATGTGTGTGTGTGTTGACTAGGAGCTGCTGAAGTAGTTACGGTTGGTTGTGGTCCTTGGGTTTGTTCTGCTTCTGTCTCAAAATTGGCTTCATTAATCATGCGGGCAATCTCTTCATCTGTCAAATCCCCCAGGGTGTAACCTTGGGGAAACTCTAAGTTAGAGGGAACAAGAGAGAAAACTAGATTGAGCCCTTCCGCACTTAGCCTGGGTAGATGAATAGTGAACGGACGGACACGTCTTGTTTGCGGAGGCCTCACGTCTGGTGTGAGGGTGGCACCCCTTGTTGGAGCACATGCTAGTTGAAGTGTTCCTCTGATTTTCGTAGATGGGGGCCGTATTGTAGATGGCCTTCTCTGGAATTCATGAGCTCTGGACCACACCAGTGCCCTTTGAATAGGCACATCATATGCTAAACATCTATAAATGATCCTTGTTAGTGCACAACAGCCATGAAGAAGTTCTTATTTTTATTATTCCACCATTGATGTGCCAAGTGGATTTGGTCGATAACCCAATGGGGTATATTGATTGTGAGGTTCTTTGTTTCTGCGAGGTACAAGCTAAACCAGATTCGTTTTGGTGGCATAGTGAAGCGTTCTTGAGTAGGAAAGGCAAAGTGTTGCATGATCACGCGTAGATGGAGGGCCATGGTTGGTGTCATAGCCACCATATCCTTGAGTTTGTTAAGATCCTTATGTTTCATTCTCCCCGGAATCATAGTTTCTTTTTCTATAGGAATGTGCATTCCCTTCATATCCAATGCCTCCGTTACTAAGTTAAGGGTAAGCTTGAACCTCTTGAGCTCATGACCTACTATGAGGGAGGGAAGCACAAAGGTGCTATCTCCTCCTTTTGCTCTGCCGGGGGTGATAGTACTGATCAGATAGGAGCAACACAAGAAATCTGGCTTAGGTAAGAGCGCCCGAAAGTAGCTATCCAAGCCCGCTTTGGTCCATACAAATCTCATTACTTCCGTGTTCTGATAGTTTTCGAACGTGCAGGTAAAGAAGTGATATCTTCCCCACTTGCCGTTGAATTCGAGTTCTGCTTCCCAGAAGTAAGTACCTTCCCTAAGGGGACGTGCAACATCGCTGAACCAATGTGCATATTTGCCAACTTGAGAAGTGTGTCCCTGCAAAGGGTCTTGAATGGGAAGTACATGAACAACTCTAAGTTCTTGAGTACTTTCAGTGAGTTGTGGTTCAAGGAGGAGGGTTTCAATGTCCACTATCTGGTCGTTGGACCCTACCTGGGAACTAGTTCCTGCTGTTGTTGCCATGTTACTTCTGAATTGCTAGTTCTGTGAGAACATAGAAGAATGCGTTAACATTGTAATTGACAAGATAGAACAATTTTTGTGCCCATTACAACATTAACCTGAGGTTAGTGATAGGTTAGTGGATCCGTGAGTGCTCGGTGATTGTGTGTGAAGTTAGTGAATTAATAGTCCTATGAGCTAACTGGAAATATGCAGTGTGAGAATGATGCAATTAGTAGGTGGAGATAAAATTACAATTTGGGTCAGGGGGTTTATTACAAGCTTTGGGCTGCCACACATAGTGGATGGCTCTCGGTGTTGATTTTGTAGAGACTCTGAAGGGCTTCATGAGAGTGTGTGCTTGAAAATGAGGCTTTTTAGTGACCCATTTCCAAGTGATTCTACTTGTGCTCATGGGCAAATAGGTGTTTGTATGTGTTGAATGAGAGTGGGTATCAGCTATTCGAGTGAGTGAACCATGTTGTACATGGCGTGGTCTCTGAGTGGCCATTTGAGTCTGCAAGCAAGCCTTGGGCACCCAAATTTGGCTTGATTGTGGGTCAACCTTCATCGACTTCTTGGGTACCCAAATAGACTTCACTTTCCTAGAGTAATTTCTGAAAGACTTCTTATCAGTGGCCTGTAATTGATCACTAATATGAAGTTGAGCCACTTGTTGTGACTTGACCACACCACGATGCTTGCCTTTTTGCACCCATATTTGTTTCTTAGGCTGAGACACCTTGTTTTTTATTCCTTTTTTGCTTTGAGCATAGGTCATCTGCGTCTTTTGCATTCGATCCTCCTTTGATTGCCAAATTCCCCTTGCTTTTGGAATAGAAGGGAGTTCCATCGTGTCCTTGATTGCTTTGTTGAGAAGATCATCCCTCTCCATCACATAATTTTGGACAAGAAGAGCATCATCATCTTCATGTGTACTCCTAGAAGGACCAGGAGTTTGTGCCTTTCCTAGTTCCTTGAGTGCTTTATTTCCTAACTCAATTGTAATGTTGTTCTAATTTACCGAGACCAAGAGGAGTCCACTGCTTAGGTTTAGGTTGACTGCATGATCATAGATCCAATCTTGACTCAAGACTAGAGGTTCAGTGAGATCCTCATCTTGACACACTAGTACTTTAACTGTCATGAAAACACCTTGTATGTAGAGAGGAAGTTCCACCTCACCCATGCAAGGGGTTTCCACACCTCCCAATCCTATGAGGTATGCTTCGACAAGATTGACTTTTAATTTCAACTCTTGGCAGTAAGAAAATCTAACCACACTAGTGGCTGCGCCTGAGTCAATCAAGGCCCGTATAGTCCTTACATTATTTCCTTGTCCTACTTCTAAGGTCACAAAAGGATGTCGATCAACTATTCTATGGGGACATATACTTGAAACTTCACACATTGCCATATGGTATCTTGGGTCCACATAATCATCTGTCCTAGGTTGATCTCTACCCTGTCTTCTCAGTTTCATTCTTTGAATGCGCTCCAATGCTTTTGCATGTGCTTCTTCTCGAATTCGCTTTTCCTCTTCTTTGCGTTTCTTGGCAGTGTTGAGTCGATTGAGCATATCCTCTGTGAGGGGTTCTCGATATAGTTTGACTCTGCACCCGCTAATGTAGCTAGGGACGACATCACCTTCTAGTGTAGCTAGCTGAACTGCTCCACTCATTGAGATCCTATTTATGATCATAGGTCCATAACCTCTCTTCTCTAGCTTCCATGTATGTTGCTTCAGTGTGTAGACTAGTACTAGGTCTCCTACTTTTAAGCCCTTATCCTTCACATGTGCATCAAAATACGCCTTCTGTCTTTTCTTAGCTGCATATATTCCTATGGCCGCTCTCAGTCTCGTTTCACCTAGTCGTTCAAGATCAAAGATTCTTGAAGAGAGCTCATGGCCTGTACAGTCATGCTCTTGTGCTACTTTCAATGTAGGTATCAAGAAGTCCAGTGGTAACACTACATTTTGGCCAGACACCATCTGAAAGGGGGTGGCTTGGAGTATCGTTTTATAGGCAACTCGGTATGCCCCAACAGTATGGTGTGGCTGTTTGTCCCAATCAGAGTGTTTATTATTCACTAATTTCATCAGTACGTTGCATAGAATCTTATTTGTGCTTTCAACTTGCCCATTGGCTTGTAGGTGATAGGGGGCAGACTTCTTGTGTATCACTAAGAACTCTTGAAGTAGATTTTCAATAACTTCATTCAAAAAGTGAGTGCCTCTATCACTAACTAGCTCTGTAGATAACATGTACCTTGTGAACACATTCTCAAATAAGAACTTAGCTGTTGTTTGAGCATCGTTCTTCGTTGTGGCTTTCACCTCTATCCATTTGGTTGGATAATCAGTGGCAACAATGATGTATTCACCATGGGAACCCTTAGCTGGGGGATTAATAGGACCTACAAAGTCTATTCCCCACTTAGAGAATGCACGTCCACCCATCATAGGTTTCAAAGGCATCTCATCTTTGCATAATGGATACTACATTTGCTGACAAACGTCACACCTCTTCACATAGGTATGCGCATCCGTGTGAAGGGTTGGCCACCAAAGACCAGCAAAAAGTATTGCCTTGATCACCTGATCAGGACCAAAGTGTCCTCTTGCTACACCTTGGTGAGCATTTTCCAATATCTTGAGGTATTCACTCTCATGGACACATAATCTTAGGTAACCATCTTTGCCACGCTTATATAAGTTATCACCAATGACTCAGTAGTCTAGGGCTTCTTCTTCTAAACTTCTTCTCCTATCCAAAGTCATGTCTTGAGGGAATGTTTTTATCCTCAAGAAGGCTGCTAATGGTTCGTTCCAATCTAGTACCAAAGACACTTGATACAAAGTAGCATGCTCCACAAGTGGTCTAATTAGACAAACTAGGAATTCTTTACACAACTTATGGACATTTGCGTCCATAGTAGGCCCATGCACTCCGAGTCTCCTTAGTGTCTGTAGAGTTCGTTGTCTTGAGTAATGTTGCTCTAATGCACCTACGTGTGCTAATTGCAACCATTTTGCATACTCGTCCTCTTCCACACAACATGCTAATATCCCTTGATCTGTATGCTTGTACATGCTCCCTGCCATGATATGGTACTTATGGGCTTTCACTATCTCCTTATCATGAGTGTTTATTACTGGATGGTTAGGCCCGTATGTCAAAACTGGCACTAATGTTTTAGCCCACTGAGGTACAACTTCCAAATTATACAAGTAAGCATTAGGAAGGTCATCTATTACACCTTGTGGGGCCTCTCCCAATGTGAGCCTAGAGAGATGGTCTGCTCTCAAGTGAGTCCTACCTTTCCTCATCACTACCTCAAAGTCGTATTCCATTAGCAAGAGGAACCATCTCACTAATCTGCCTGTATTGCATGGCTTGTTTACTAAATACAATAGTTCATGATGATCAATAAAAAATTTAAACTTATTTGCAAGCAAATAGTGTCTAAACTTTTTAACTGCATATACCATGCCTAGTCCTTTTCATTCAGTGGTCGTATAATTTTGTTCAGCTACATTTAACTGTCTACTAGCATAGGTAATAGGAAGATCCATATTACCTTCACCAGTAGGTTGTGCAAGCACACACCCAATAGCATAATTGGATGCATCCACATGAACATGAAAGGGCTTATTCCAGTCAGGTGTTGTCAAGATTGGTGTTGAACATAATCGCCGTTTAAGCTCATTGAAAGAGTTCTCACATTCTGCAGTCCACTCAAAATTGGTTAACAGTCCATACAAAGGCTTTGCTATGATGGCATACATGTGTATAAAACGTCGGTAGTAACCACAATGCCCCATGAAAGCTTGTACTTCCTTGATGTTCTTTGGCCTGGGTAGCTCTGCGATGGCTCTCACTTTCTCTTCATTCGTGGATATGCCATTCTTTGACACTATGTGTCCTAAAATCTTGCCTTGCCTGATCATGAAAACACACTTTTCTGGGTTCAAGCAGACTTGATATTCTCTACATTTGTCAAAGATTTACCTGAGTTCAGGTGTATGTGTCTCTCTAATGTTGGAACGAGCACAGAGATCATCAACATAGACCTCTAAATTCTTCTTGAGGAATTCCTTAAACACATGACACATCAACCTCTAGAAGGTAGCAGGTGCATTGGTAAGCCTAAAGGGCATTACGTGAAAATCAAATATGCCCCACTCTATGGCAAACTCCATCTTATGCTGATCTTCTAGAGCAATGGCTACCTGATTGTAGCCCAAAAATCCATCAAGGAAGTTGTACACCTCCTTGCCTGCTACTCTTTCTAGTAGATGCTCAGTGATAGGAAGCGGATAGTTATCTCAAATGGTGGTTGCATTGACCTTCTTCAAGTTAATGCACACACGTAGCTTTACATTCTTCTTGGGCACCACTACAATGGGGGATACCCACTCAGTGTTCTTAATTTCATAGATGAATTTAGCTTCTACCAGCCTATCTATCTCCTCTTTGATCTTAGCAGCATAATTATCATTATATGTGTATGGCTTTTGTTTAGAGGGTTTCACATCTGAGGTCATGGGAATTGTGTGTGAGCATATTTTTGGGTCAACACCCTTCAAGTCCTTATAGCTCCAAGCGAATACATCCCTGTATTCTCTTAGCAAGGCTATCAACTCTTGCTCTTCTTCTTCCATCAGGTCATGTCCTATGTACATGCATCTTTCTTCTCCTTCTTCTATGGCCACAAATATCTTCTTGGTATTTTCTTTGTTATCATAGGCCTCTCCTGATTGTGCCTCACATTTAGACATTCTTATCATGACTCTCCTATCATCTATCTCATACGTTTCAAAATTCTCAGGGACCTCAAACAAAGATTCTTCCTCTTCTAGTGTGACTGCTTTCTTATTCCTCTTCTTACCTTCACTCTTAGTGGTCACTTGGGTGGTTAACCTCACATCATTTGTGAGCTCTTCATGCCTCTAAGGATGAGCTTCTACCTCATAAAATTCCTCTTCATCTGATGCAAAAGGTGGGCCCATAATGATTGACTCTAAGTTGTAGTCACTTGCATCCTCAAATGCATCAGGGCTAGGTTCGCATTCTTCTAAAACTACATCTCCCATGATTGGCTCTATCGAGAAGAATGAAATGTCATAGCCATCCTTGTCATAGTGGGGTGTCCATTGTTCTTCATTGATGGCTACATCCATTGTGGCAAAATTTCCACCCAACCGTGAGGTTCAAATTCTTCGTCAAAAAATACTACAGGTGCATAGGATGGGTCTTGAATTGATCTATGGGTTTTCTTCGCACCTACCTCTCTGGCTTTTTCTCTCTTCTCTTCTTCTACAGCTACTTTGCACATCCATAAGTGGGTGTCTTCATGCAAGTAGAAGAGGATGAAGAAGAGATTGACGAAGAGGAGGCAAACGAGGAACATGACCAAGAATACGAAAAAACCTCAGAACTAACAAGTGCCCAAGCTTATACTGCACAGATAAAAAGACTATATGAAACCATGAAGAGGGTTTAGGAACATCTCAAGCTGTCATTGGAAACAGGAAAGATGCTAATAAGTCAGATGTTAGGAGAAGAAGGTGTAGACAAAATGTTTATTGAATCCCTGAACTTGCATGTGGATGCACTGGGCTTGGATGAAGCCATTCATTCAGCCATGGCTTACATTCATCGCTTTTCGAAACGAGTGCCTACCCGTCCCATGCGCTCTAGCAAACAGATCCACATAAATTTATCAGCCCCAGGAGATACTTCGCAGATAGAAGAACATCAGGCAGCACCATCATCACCACACTCCTCACCTCTAAGTGCACAATTCACTTCACCTCATGACACTACCACCCGAATTTCCACAATTTCCACCCCAATTTCATGGGAATTCCTCTCTCTCTCCAGGCATTCATTTGGGAGGGGTTACCATGCCCACATTCACAACACTATTCACAAACATCACATCCACCCCACCCATTGTTCCCCTCTACACAGTCACACACACTTTTGACACCATAGAGACATCACCAGCCATGGCACCACTCCCTCCCCACACACAACCACAATCTTCCATACCCCCTCCACCCACATCACCACTTGATTCACCTCATTCACAATTCCCTTTCCCTTCCCCATTCCCCTTGCATCCTCTCCTTTCCCAACATTCTTAAATGTAAATAATGTGTTTTCGACTCTACACCAATGTGTATATCAACTACAAAGTGAGTATCAGACTCTCTAAGATCACCATCATCAATTAACTATGAACCACCAACAACTATAGAGGTGGCTTGTGACTATAGAAGAAGAAAATGCTGACCTCAATCAACGCTACAGCACATTCGAGTAGGTCCATCAAACCCTCCTAGAGACACCCCAACCACCAAAATTGCCAAGCATCAAACAACTCAAAGCTTTACTCGGACTCTACCAAACTGATAATCTTAGAGTTCCGCGCAATTTGACCCTCCTTAGAAAACACATGTCCATGGCCCTCGAAGAGAACAAGTGCCTGCAAAAGTAGAACGAAGAGAATTTAGAGGCCGCCATGGAGAGTTTTCCCCAGGAAATCGACCCCGAAAATTCAAAGCAGTTCCTTCAGCTACGATGAAAACAATTCTAGAAAGCTATGCTGATCTGTTGGAAGCACATGATGATATTGAAAAAGACCGTGATACACTATGCCGCCAGCTCCGGGAGCAAGAAGAACAACCTAAGATGATCGAGTCAGCATCGACTTTAGACGAGGTAAAGGCGTTAAAAGAGCAGGTTGAAGAATTGCAAAAGAAGCTACTTGCATATGAAAGACAACCCTCTCTAGTTATCGAACCAGAGCCAGATGAATTGGTGCCCATCAACATAGATGAGTCGTATGAAGAGCCATATTTTCCTATGCCGATGTCAGGTGGCCAACAAACAGAAGAAGAATTGGACACACTTGAAGTAGAAGCCCCCGAATGCTGCAGATACTCTAGAAAATGGCCAATACGCATGATGATCGAGTAGCGGTCCAGATTGGTCTCAGACCAAGATTGAGGACACCATTATCAAATCAGAATATTTTTGAAGTATGTCTCACCACAGATGGATGGGCACCAATGATGATCAGTATGTGCCGTATTGTGTGCTCCTGGCAGATTACAACACAGAAATTCAATGACGATGTGGCAAGGCTCCAACCTTTGCAAATCAATTCGGCCCTGATGATATCCTTGAGAGTGCTAAACAAGGATCAATTCATCAACCTACCTGGTGGTCACAACTCCTAGAAACTTACACCGAGATGGTTCGAACTTGGAATAACATGCCACTATTCATCAAGTGTAATCCCTATTATGCTCGCGTACTTAGACGACGCACATGGCCTGGGTTTTCCATCACTATAAAGAATGTCAAAGGCTGTGAAAAGTGGCTCAATTATGTATACCTGGCACTGCCACGGGGGCAAGCTACGGTGGCCTACATGATCTCTACCATCTGCCACTAGGGAGTCAGATTGCGAAACATCCCAGATGTAATGGCTTAGATGTGCATAAAGATATTGGAGTTGGTGCTGGTTACCTTCAGAACGTTCAAAAATATAAAAGATGCATATTTCTTAGGAATGAGATTCACAGTAGGTAACCTCGACTTGGTCTACGATATGAGGACAACCCCCTCCATCTAGGTGATATATGCATGGCACGCACAAATTAAATATCTCCTTGCTTGCTACAAGCAAACATTCGAAGAGATGTTCATCACAGGGTTCTGGGAATACCACTCTGAAATCTTTGTTCCTAAACCCTCCCATCTCCTCCAACTCTTTGCTACGGAGCGAACCCTACACTCCGAACGATTGTGTATGCCACATCCGGATATCCCAGGTCCAGTGGATTGGGATGCCCTCGTAATAGATTTAGCAAAGGGGTTGAGGCTAGCATAGCACCACTTAGCCACTGACATGGTTGAATATTATGTAAAACGCTCAGCCAAACAAGGGTCTGTTAGAGATGACAGACGCGAGAGAGGGGGGTTGTTGGCGAGAGAGGGGGGGTGTTAGCAGCTGTCAAGGCACCCAAGGACTCACAAGACAAGGAAGCCAAAGGAGGGAGTCAGAGAAGAGGGAAGGCACGAGTAGGCAAAGTAGTCAACGCCGATCTGGCAAGTAGGCCATCTAAGTTTTTACCATCAACATCTTGATAACAGTAATTGTCATCATTAAAAATCACTGTAAATACCATTTCACCTTTTTGTAACTTTATTTTGTGCAAGCCAAGGAGTCCTTGAGCTTGAGGAGCATTAGAAGTACCTACCTATCATTTTTCATAATTTTTCTAGCTCATTTGAGGTTCCAAATTAGCTTAGGAACCTTATTTTTTAACTAGGCCGAACACTAGGTCTGCACAAGGCCAAAACTAGTCAAAAACTATAAAAAGAGCTAGAGAGCTCATTTTTGGGGTTAGCTTGTTGTAGAATTGAAGTTGTAAGGGCACTTTGGAGTAATCTAAAGAACTCCATCGCCTATCTCTCTTTTTTCTTGCCGTGTGTGCGTGTGTGTGTATGTGTGTGCATGTTGGTGTGCTTCTCACTCATACATATGTGCCTTCACTTGCCCGAGGTCTTCATACCTTCCTCACGTCTTCCCAGATTGACATTAAAGGAGGTGCTACTCATCACTGAGCTACATTGGCCCCCACACATTTGTGTGCACAAGGTCTAACACACCATGTGTGTGTACCTGAGTATCAACTTAGGGACTTGTGGAGAAAGAGACTATACCTCAATCCCCTCAAGTGCATATAGTCGGGATTCATGCTTTAATTACCAATCCAAGGAGTCTCAAAACATAGCCAAGTGTATGAGTACATGCATTCAAATGATGGTCAATGTAAATTTTGCATTCTTCTATCCATGTAAACTGAGTCAGCAATCCATAAAGGGGCCTCGCAATGTGGCATACATGTGAATGAATCTACGATAGTATCCAAAATGCCCCATAAATGCTTGCACTTCCTTAGCAGTCTTTGGCCTTTGCAAATCCCAAATCACTTTGATTTTTTCTTCATTAGTGAAAATTCCATTCTTAGAGACAATGTGTCCTAATATCTTCCCCTGTCGAACCATGAAGACATATTTTTCCGGATTGAGGCATACTCTATACTTACGACATTTGGCAAATATTCTTCTTAGTTCTGGAATATGTTCTGATCGTATAGCTGAGTATGTACATAAATCATCCATGTATACCTCCATAATGTTTCTCAAGAATTCCTTAAATGCATAGACTCCCCATTGGGTTGCAAAGGTTGTCTTATGTTGGTCTTCAGGAGCAATGGCTACCTGATTATATCCTGAGAATCCGTCAAGGAAGCCATAGACTTCCTTTCCTTCCACTCTTTCCAACAAATTATATGTGATAGGTAATGGGTAACTATCACGTATGGTGGCGGCATTTACCTTTCTAAGATTAATGCATACCCTTAACTTGTCATTCTTCTTAGGCACTACCACTAAAGGTGACACCCATTCCATGTGTTCAATTCCATAGATGAAACCCACATCCAACAATTTATCTATCTCTTCCTTAACCTTTGCCGAATAAACATCATCATAAGTGTATCGTCTTTGTTTGGAGGGCTTGGCTTCTGATGTCATAGGGATTCTATGGGTGCAAATAGAAGGATCTACACCTTTCAACTCTTTTTATGTCTATGCAAAGACATCTCTATATTCTCTTATGCATTGTATTAACTCTTGTTCTTCCTCAAGCGAGACACATTGTCGTATAAGAGTGCATCTCTCTTCTCCTTCCTCCATAGGTACTACTATCTTCTTGGTCTACTCTTTATTGTCATATGCTATCCCTGGTCGCACTTCCCGTTTCGGCATCTAAATAGCAATCTTCCTCTCCTCTACCCCATATTTCTTGAAGTGCTCGGGTACCTCAAATTGGTCTTGAGGTATGTTTTCATCTTTTTTGTTTTGCCTATCTAGTTCATTTTCTTCCCTATGTGTTATTCCTTGATTTGAATCATTAGTCACGGTGCTTACTCCTTGATTCTCATTTTCTTCCTTAATAGGTTCCAGTTCCAATTCTATGCTGTCATAATCTTCCTTCCGTTCTTTTTCAATTGCCTCTCCTTCATCTGCTTCTTGGAGGACGACCATGTATAAGCTTACATCATATCCTTCCTCATCGATGCATTCATTCATAATTATTACTTCTTCATTTATGCATACGTCAAGTGTGGCTAAAATCTCCATCCAACCACGGGGTTCGAATTCCTAATCTAAAAATATTTGAGTCATGTAAATAGGATCTTCTATAGGTTTAGATACTCTTTGTCTTATCTGCCATCTTTGCCTCCTTTCTTCTTCCCTTTTAGCTACCTGGCACATCCATAGGTGAGTATCTTTGTTCATCCATGTTTGGCCACTCGAGCCTACACTATGAATTGATAGATTGTCATCTTCCTTATTGTAGCTCAGTGATGAGTAGCACCTCCTTTAATGTCAATCCGGGAAGACGTGAGGATGGTATGAAGACCTCGAGCAAGTGGAGGCATAAGTGCGTGAGTGAGAAGCACACAAACATGCACACACATACACACACACACGCGCACACACGGTAAGACAAAGAGTGAGAAGCAATGGAGTTCTTAGATTACTTTCAAGAAGCTCTTACAAATTCGTTTCAATTACAATCTAACCCCAAAAATGAGCTCTCTAGCTCCTTTTATAGTTTTTGACTAGCTTTGGCCCTGTCCAGACCTAGTGTCCGGCCTAGTTAAAAATTAGGTTCCAGGGCCAATTTGAGGGCTTAAACGGAGTCTAAAAAATACGAAAATTGATATGTAGGTACTTCTGAGGCTCCTCAAGCTCAAGGACTCCTTGGCTTGCACAAAATGGAGCTACAAAAATATGAAATGGTATTTACAGGGGTTGTTAGTGATGAGAATCACTTTTAATTGGTGTCAGGGTGTTGAAAAATTAAAGGTTGCCTTAGTGCTAGATCTGCGTGAATGCTCGTACTTGCTTCTTCATGATGAAAATTATTGGCCTACTTGCCAGATCGTCGTTGACTCCCTTGTCTGCTTGTGCCTTCTCTCCCTTCTGACTCTCTTCTCTGACTGCCATGCCTCGTTAGTCCTTCAGTTCCTTGTCTGCTGCTAACACCCCCCCCTCTCTCGCGTCTGTCGTCCCTGACAGACCCTTGTTGTGTGGGTTTTTGGATGTAATACTCAACGACATCTTGCGCTAAGTGATGTTCGGCAATCCTCAATCCTTTGGCCAAGTCTGTGAGTAGAGCATCCCAATCTACCGGCCCGGGAACCTCT
Organism: Ceratopteris richardii; assembly: GCA_020310875.1. Taxonomy (NCBI): domain Eukaryota; kingdom Viridiplantae; phylum Streptophyta; class Polypodiopsida; order Polypodiales; family Pteridaceae; genus Ceratopteris; species Ceratopteris richardii. The sequence continues at coordinate 205,159,261 of CM035411.1, forward strand.
AGATGTGGCATACGTAACTTGTCTGAATGGAGAGCTTGTTCCACTGCAAACAATTGTAATAAATGTGAGGGCCTGGGAATGAAGATCTCTGAGTGATATTCCCAGAACCCAGGCCGGTAGGTATTTGATGCGGGCATGCCATGCATAAACAACATTAATAGAGGGCGTTGTGCTCATGTCATAAACAAGATCCTGATTGCCTTCATTGAATCCAAGCACAGAGAGGTGAGGTTCCTTAACATTCTTGAAGGTCCGGAAGGTTACTATCATGAGTTCAAAAATTTTAAGACACATCTGTGTCATGACATCTGGTACGTTTTTGAACCTGACACCCCAATGCCGAATTGTCGATATCATATACCCTACGGTAGGTTGATCTTTAGGTGGTGCTAAGTAGACATAGTTGAGCCACTTCTCGCAGCCTTTGGTTGTCAGCACCATCTTTGTGTATTCCGGCCACGACCTTCTTCGGAAAACAGGACAGTAGTAGGGATTGTACTTGATATACAGGGGCATGTTGTTCCATGTGCGATTCATTTCCGGGTAGGTTTCAAGCAGCCGAATTCTCCAAGTCGGTTGGCGAATATTTCCTTGCTTGGCACTTTCTGGGATGTCATTAGGTGCAAACTGTGTGGCAGAGCTTGGTTCCCTTGAGGTGTGATGCTTGATTTCAGCATTATAATCTGCCATTAAGACACAAAATGGAACATACAAGTCGTCGGAGGTGCCGATCCACCTGTGATGAGAGAGGTTCCTAAAATAGTCCGATTTTATGACCACCTCTTCTAAGCGTGACATCGATGCTATCTGGACTGCCACCCTATCATCATGAGTTGTGGCCACTTTTTCCAATTTCTGCATCCATTCCGGAGCCTCTATTTCAAGGGTGTCCATGCCCTCATCTGTTTGCTTGCCTCCAGGTGCTGGCATCGGAACGTACGGGTCCTCAAAGGTTTCCTCTACTTCGATTGGTACTAGGTCTTCAGGTTCTGGTTCTACCAAGGGGGAGGGTTGGCGTTCATACACAAGCACTTTCTTTTGTAATTCTTCGAGTTGTGCTTTGAGCGCTGCTACTTCGTCAGTTGTATCAGCTGTGGTTGGGACTTCTTTGGGTGGTGCTGGTTGAGCTGCCAATTGCCTTCGTAGTTCGTCTCTTTCCTTTTCTAAGGCCGCATGGGCTTCGAGGAGATCAGCATGGGTTTCCAATATGATTTGCATATTGTCCGAGGGAATGGCCTTAAATCTCTCCGGGTCAATTTCTTCTGGGGAACCGTCCATGGCTAATTCCAAGTTCTCTTCGTTTTGTGTCTGAAGCCGTCTATTTTCTTCTAGGGCTGCAGACATATGCTTCAGTAATAGAGCCATGTTGCGGCGGAGCTTGAGGTTCTCTGTGATTTGGGAGTGTAGCAGATCATCCATTTGTTGTCTTTCTTCGGCATCTAGCTGCGGTGGATTTGCCACTAATTGCTCATGCTGTGCTTGCAATGCACTAAACTGCTGTTGTAATTGTTTCTTCTCTTGCTCTAAGTCAATAAATCTTCCTTGTAATGCTTCATGACTCCTGAATAAACTTGTATGCTGAGCATCGAGGTGCTGATAGTGTTGTTGTAACTGAGACATGCATTGATACATGTTATTAAATACATTATTAATGGGGGTGGATGCAGGAAGGGTGTTAAATGCAGAAGGGAAGGGAAAGGGGAAGGGAAGTATGAATGCGGTGCTGGAAAGTGGTGAAGTGGGTGGTGGGGGAATGGGAGATTGTGGCCGTATGGGGGGAGGGAGAGGTGCAGTGGAGGGTGATATGTCCATAAAATCCGTGGTGGAAGCAGTAGTGGGAGTGATTGTGAATAGTGGAATTGTGGGTGTAGTGATTGTGGTGAATGTGTACAGTGTTGCGTGCAGTTGTGAATGTGAACTACCCGAAAGTGTGAGTGGGGGAATGGGGATGTCAGTAGCTGCCGTTAGGATTACAGTGGTAGTGGGGTTGTATACACGGGAGGTGTTGAGAGGGTGTGTGGGTTGATTGGCAGTTTGTGCTTCAGTCATGGCGGTGGACTCGGAGGCGGTAACGGTGGTTGTTACATTGGTAAGGGGAGGTGAATGTGGCGGGTGTGGGGGCGAAGGTGGTAAGGGAGGTGATGGAGGTGCACTTGATGTATGGGCTTCCTCGGTGTCGTGAGCGGTGTGTGCAGTGCCCGTGGTTGTGGGGGTGCCTTGTGGTCCTGATCCTAATACATTCATTTGTTTCCCTGCTCGTGGGGGACGTCTTTCGTATCTCCTTTCCATTCTGCGTGATTGTGCCAGGGCCATCCGCACTGCCTCAGATACTCCTAAGGCATCAGAGATCATATCCAGTGTGGCACGATACTGTTCGTCAACTCCTTCCTCCTCAAGGATTTGGTGCATGATAGCCTTTCCTGCTGCAAGGGATAACTTATGTTGTTGTTGGACCCTGTCAATGGTATCGTAGAGCTTTTTCAACTCCTTTGTATATGCTGGGGCACCCTCTAGCTCCTGTATAACTTCTTGCTCATAGTCATGCGCCTCCTCATCAGAAAATCCTTCCTGTTCAGCCTCTTGGCCTTCTTCTTCTTCATCCTCCAATTCCACCACTTCTGGTTGTCTTGGCTGGGGTTGTTCTGTAGCCGTGTGTTGTCCACTACCCTGCTCTGCTTCGACTTCCGCATTAACAGCTTCAATGATTCTGGCAACTTCTTCATCTGTTAGATCTTCCAAAGTGAATCCGTGAGGAAATTCCAGATCAGTAGGTACTGGTGGAAACACAAGGTTAGGGCCATCTGTGCTGTGCCTGGGTAACCTGATAGTAAATGGTTGTACTCGTCTGGGAAGCCTTGGAGTTGTTTCAGGTGTTAGGGTTGCACCGCGGGCTTGTGCACAAGGCATCTGGACGGTGCCTCTCATCTTTTTTGAGGGAGGCCCTGCGGCTGACAGTCTGCATTGAAACTCCTGTGCTCTGGTCCAAATGAGAGCCCTTTGCACCGGTACATCATATGCGAGACATCTATACACAATTCTTGTAAGCGCACAGCATCCATACAGTACAAATTTTTGTTTCTTATACCACCTTTGATGAGCCAAATGAATTTGGTCGATAATCCAGTGGGGCATATTGATTGTCAAATCAAAAGCATCCGCTAAGTAGAGGCTAAACCAGATCTTTTTGGGAGGCATTGTGAACCTTTCCTGTGCGGGGAATGCGAAATGTTGCATGACCATGCGTAAATGAATGGCGATTGTAGGTGTCATCGCGACCATGTCCTTTAACTTCGTCAGATTCCTGTTCTTCATATTATCGGGGACCATGGTCTCTTTCTCTGTAGGAATGTGCATACCTTTCATGTCGAGAGCTTCTCTTACCAAGTTGATAGTCAAGCAGAAACGCTTCAGCTCATTGCCCCTTGTGAGTGATGGGAGTACAAAGGAGCTGTATCCTTTTTTGTCTTTGCTTGGAGTGAGGGTGCTAATCAAGTATGAGCACCTTAGAAAATCGGGCTTTGGTAGTTGGAACTTGAAATAATCATAGAGCTCAGCCTTCTTCCATATCGGCTTCAGTCCTTCGTTATTCTGTAGCTTTTCAAACTCCCTGGTAAAGAAGTGGTATCTGCCCCAACGTCCATTGAATTCTACCTCGGACTCCCACATATATGTGCCTTCACCCAGAGGTCCCGCAACGTCACTGAACCAGTGTGAGGTTTTGCCCACCGGCATTGTGTGACCCTGTGGAGGATTCTGAATCGGTATGGCATGTAATGCCCTTAATGCCGCTGGTCGTTCCTTTAATTGCTCCTCGACCGGAAGGCTTTCAATGTCCACAACTTGGAGGCTGGTGCCTGCTTGGGAGCTGGTTCCTACCGTATCGGCCATGTTACTTCTTGCTGCCTGTCTCTGTGAGAATATACAAACATGTGTTAACATTGTACAGGACAAGAGAGAACCGTTGTTGTTCCCATTACAACATTAACATGAGGGTCGGGAGCGAATAATGGGTTAGTAAGTGCTCGGTGCGAGTGTGTGTGTGGTTAGGAGTTCGGAAGACCTAAGAGCTAAGAGGAATGATGTAGTGTGCTAGTGAGGTGGTTAGTAGGTTGTCACGGATTCACAAATGGGGTCCGGGGGTTTGTTACAAGTCTTAGGCTGCCAAATGCAGTGGATGGTTTTTGCTCTTGGTTTCGTAGAGACTCTCGAGAGCTTTATAGGTGTGTCGGCTTGAAAATGAGGCCTTTTAGGGACCCATTTACAAGTGATTATGTTCGTGCTCATGGGCCTTGGTGTAGCTATTTGAGCCCGCAAACAAGCCTTAGGCACCCAAATTTGTCTTGATTGTGGGCCAGCCTTCATCGACTTCTTGGGTACCCAAATAGACTTCACGTTAGCAGAAGAACTTCTGAAAGACTTCTTATTGGTGTCGTGTTGTTGGTTACTAATAAGAGGCTTTGCCCATGTGGTTGGCTTGAGTGCAACCGGGTGTTCTCCTTTCCGCACCCACACTTGTTTTACTAGCTAAGACATTTTGCTGCGCAGGTACTTTTGATCTCCGACATAGGTAGTACTCTGCTTCTTCTGCCTTTGATCCACCTTTGGTTGCTGCCTCCCTCTGGCCTTTGGAAAAGAAGGGAGTTCCGTTGTGGTTGTGACTCCTTTTTTGAGATCTTCATTCTTCTGCATCACATAGCCTTGGACAAGAACAGCATGGTCAGCTTCATGTGCACCCCTGGAAGGACCAGGAGTCTGTGCCTTTCCTAGTTCCTTGAGTGCTCCATTATTTAACTCCATTGTAATTCTAGTCTGATTCACCCATACCTGAAGAAGTCCACTTCTTAGGTTTAAGTTGACTGCTTGGTCATAAATCCAGTCTTGACCTAGGACAAGGGGTTCCGTGAGGTCCTCGTCTTGGCATACTAGCACTTTAACTGTCATTGCCTCATCATGAATATAGAGGGGAAGTTCCACCTCGCCCATGCAAGGGGTTTCCACGCCTCCCAATCCTATGAGATATGCTTCCACAGGATTGACACTTAACTGCAACTCTTGACAGTAAGACGATTTAACAGCACTAGTGGCTGCGCCTGAGTCAATCAAGGCTCTTACAGCCCTTGCACTCTTTCCTTGTCCTATATCTAAGGTTATGAAAGGACGTCGATCAGTTATCCTATGTGAGCTAACACCTGAAACTTCACACATAGCTACGTCATATCCTTGATCTGCATATGCATCTTGCCTAGGGTGCTCTCTACCTTGTCTTCTTAATTTCATTCTCCTTATGCGCTCTAGGGCTTCCGCTTGAGCTTCTTCTCGAATTCGTTTTTCCTCCTCTTTGCGTTTCTTAGCAGTGTTGAGTCGGCTTAGCATTTCCTCTGTGAGGGGTTCCTCATACAACTTGACTCTGCATCCACTTATATAACTTGGGAGAACATCGCCTTCTAATGTGGCTAGTTGCACTGCTCCACTTGTTGAATCCTATTGATGATCATAGGTCCGTAGCCTCTCTTTTCTAGCATCCTTGCATGTTGTTTCAATGTGTAAACTAAAACTAGATCTCCTGCTTTCAAGCCCTTATCCTTCACATGGGCATCAAAGTATGCCTTCTGTCATTTCTTTGCTGCATATATCCCTGCAGCTGCTCTCAGTCTTGTTTCTTCTAATTGTTCAAGGTCAAAAAGTCTAGAGGAGAGTTCATGACCCGTCCATTCGTGCTCTTGTGCTACCTTCAATGTAGGTATCAAGAAGTCCAAGGGTAGCACCGCGTTTTGGCCAAATACCATCTGAAAGGGGGTGGCTTGGAGTACCGTTTTGTAGGCGACTCGGTATGCCCAAACAGCATGGTGTAGCTGTTTGTCCCAATCAGAGCGTTTAGTGTTTACTAATTTTGTCAGTATATTGCATAAGATCTTGTTGGTGCTTTCGGCTTGTCCATTAGCTTGAGGGTGATAGGGGGCAGACTTCTTATGTATTACCAAGAATTCTTGGAGTAGATTTTCAATCACTTCATTCAAGAAGTGAGTGCCTCTGTCACTAACTAGCTCTATAGGTAGCCCGTATCTAGTGAACACATTCTCAAATAAAAACTTAGCTGTTGTTTGAGCATCGTTCTTCGTTGTGGCTTTTACCTCTACCCACTTTGTAACATAGTCTGTTGCAACAATGATATATTCTGCATGGGAACCCTTAGCTGGGGGATTAATAGGACCTACAAAGTCTATTCCCCACTTAGAGAATGCACGTCCACCCATCATTGGTTTCAGTGGCATCTCATCTTTACGTATAGGATACTGAGTTCTCTGAGAGACATCACATCGTTTCACATAGGTATGTGCATCCATATGAAGGGTCGACCACCAGAAGCCCACAAATAGTATTGCCTTGATCACCCGATCTGGTCCAAAGTGTCCTCCTGCTACACCTTGGTGAGCAGTGTCCAAGATCTTGAGATATTCACTCTCATGGACACATAGTCTCAGGTAACCATCTTTACCACGCTTGTATAGATTATCACCAATGAGTGAGTAATCTTGGGCTTCTTGTTCTAAACTCCTTTTCCTAGCCAGAGTCATGTCTGGAGGGAACGTTTTCGTCCTCAGGAAGGATACTAGTGGTTCACTCCAATCTGGCACTATGGACACTTGATAAAGAGTGGCATGTTCCACAGGTGGTTTAGTGCGACAGATTGGGCATTCCTTGCACAACTTTTGGACATCAGCTTCCATAGTCGGCCAATGCACTCCGAGTCTCCTTAGTGTCTGCAGGGTTCGTTGCTTTGAGTAGTGTTGCTCTAATGCACCTACATGTGCTAATTGCATCCATTTAGCGTACTCATCCTCTTCCACACAACAGGCCAAGATCCCTTGATCTGTGTGCTTGTACATACTTCCAGCCATGATGTGGTACTTTTGGGCTTTCACAACCTCTCTACTTCGTGTGTTTACTACTGGATGGTTAGGCCCGTATGTCAATACTGGTACCAATGGCTTAGCCCACTGCGGTACAACTTCCAAATTAAACAAGTAAGCATCAGGAAGATCATCTGATACTCCTTGTGGGGCTTCTCCAGATGTGAGCCTAGAAAGGTGATCTGCTCTCAAATGAGTCCTCCCTTTCCTTACCACAACCTCGAAATCATATTCCATTAGTAAGAGAAACCATCTTACTAATCTTCCTGTATTGCATGGCTTGTTCACAAGATATAACAATGCTTGGTGGTCAGTAAAAAATTTAAACTTGTTTGCAAGCAAATAGTGTCTAAATTTCTTAACCCCATATACCATGCCTAAGCCTTCTCTCTCTGTAGTGGTATAATTTCGTTCAGCAGCATTCAGTTGTCGACTAGCATAGGCAATTGGAAGATCCATATTACCTTCACCAGTAGGTTGTGCCAGCACACATCCAATGGCATAATTAGATGCATCCACATGAACATGGAAAGGCTTATTCCAATCCGGTGTGGTTAAGATTGGTGCTGAACATAATCGCCGTCTAAGCTCCTGGAAGGAGTTCTCGCATTCGTCAGTCCACTCAAAGTTGGTCAAAAGTCCATACAGAGGCTTTGCTATGATGGCATACATGTGTATAAACCGACGGTAGTAACCACAATGTCCCATGAAAGCTTGTACTTCCTTGACATTCCTTGGCCTAGGTAGCTCTGCTATAGCTCTCACTTTCTCTTCGTCAGTAGATATGCCATTCTTTGACACTATGTGTCCTAGAATCTTGCCTTGCCTGACCATAAAAACGCACTTTTCTGGGTTCAGGCAGACTTGATATTCTCTACATTTGTCAAAGATTTGTCTGAGTTTAGGAATATGGGTTTGTCTAATGTTGGAATGAGCACAAAGATCATCAACATAGACTTCTAAGTTCTTCCTCAGGAACTCCTTAAAGACATGGCACATCAGCCTCTAGAAGGTTGTTGGTGCATTGGTAAGCCCAAATGGCATTACTCTAAAGGCAAATATGCCCCATTCTGTGGCAAAAGCTGTTTTATGCTGATCTTCTAGAGCTATGGCTACTTGATTGTAGCCCGAAAATCCATCGAGGAAGTTGTACACTTCTTGGCCTGCTACTCTTTCTAAGAGATGTTCTGTGATGGGAAGCGGATAGTTATCTCGAATCGTGGCTGCATTAACCTTCTTCAAGTTAATGCATACACGCAGCTTGCCATTCTTCTTGGGCACCACTACGATGGGGGATACCCACTCAGTGTGCTCAATTTCATAGATAAATCCAGCTTCAACCAGTCTATCTATCTCCTCTTTGATCTTAGCCGCATAGTTATCGTTATATGTATATGGCTTTTGCTTAGAGGGTTTAGCATCTGTGGTCATGGGGATAGTGTGTGAGCATATGTCTGGATCAACACCCTTCAAATCCTTGTAACTCCAAGCGAACACATCTCTGTATTCTCTTAGCAAGGCTATTAACGCATGCTCTTCTTCCTCTGTTAGGTCATGGCCTATGTATGTGCATCTCTCCTCTCCTTCTTCTAGGGCCACTACTATTTTCTTGGTGGTTTCTTTGTTATCATAGGCCTCTCCTGATTGTGCCTCTCGTTTAGGCATTCTTATCATGACTCTCCTGTTGTCTATCTCATACTTCTTAAAATTTTCTAGGACCTCAAACAAAGATTCTTCCTCTTCTGGTGAGACTTTTCTCTTCTTTCGTTTCTTTCCTTCTTCCTTCGGGGTCACATGTGTGGCTAATCTTACATCATTTGTAAGCTCTCCATGCCTCTGGGGTTGAAATTCTACTTCATGGAAGTATTCTTCATCTGATGCAAATGGTGGGTCCATAATGATTGACTCTAGATCCGAGTCACTTGCATCCTCAAAAGCATCAGGGCTAGGCTTGCATTCTTCTAGAACTGCCTCTCCCATCATTGGCTCTATGGAGAAGACTGAGATGTCATAGCCATCCTCATCACAGTGGGGTGTCCATTGTTCCTCATTGATGGCTACATCCATTATTGCTAGGATTTCTGCCCAGCCATGGGGTTCGAATTCTTCATCACGAAATACTACAGGTGCATAGGCTGGGTCTTGAATGGGTCTATGTGTTTCTTTTTCACCTACCTCTCTGGCTTTCTCTCTCTTCTCTTCTTCTACTGCTACCTTGCACATCCATAAGTGGGTGTCTTCGTGCATCCAAGAGGATCCTGACCCAATGGAATGCACCGATTCTGTATCATCTTTGGCTCTATGAATGGGATTCCATTGGATGGGAGGTACATCTCGATGAGTGTAATCCTTAAGATTGACTTTGGTCGTAACACCTAAATGCTGCAAATACAAAGAATTGGTTCCCCAATCCTGTACCACTTGCAACTGTCGCATAAATGGTCTTCCCAAAATCATCTCATGGGCATGATTTTTGCTGAAGTCACATATAGCAAATGTGTGCTCAAACTCGACACCACAGGTGGTGAGAGTTATTCCTTCTAGCAATCCTAAGGGTCTCTCAATATGACCATCAGCCATCTGCAATTTCATTCTCGTTGGCCTGAGTGCTGGCTTGCCCCAACGCTTCCATAGGGAAGTGGTGGCAATTGCAACTCCTGCACCTGAGTCCAAAATTGCCTTGGTGGTGTACTCCTGGTAGGTAATGGGAAGATAGGTGTTCCCTTCTTCACCTTCACACATATCTCCTATCTTATCCAAGGGTATTTCTGGCACTGTCCTATGTGATCCTACCTGGGAATGAGGTTTTGCTATCTTGGGCACTTGATTGGCTACATGTTTCCATAATTCAGGTCTAACCTTGAGTAGCTCTTCTAACTTGAGATTGCACTGCACTTTAGTGTTTTTCACTACCTCTGTGTTCCTAGGTAAGACTGAGTCCTCATTTCGTACCATGACCGTGGGTGCTCTCATACAAGTAGACTTAGCTTCCCATGGGCCTGTGAAGTGGGGTAATTCTTGTAGAGAGTTAGACTCGAAGTCTAATCTTTCTTGCGATTGGGTACTCTCTTGCTCTCCATAAATGGATGGGATGTCTTGTGGGAATTGGTCATGTGCATCATCCACAAGTTCAATGGGAGGAGGGACTTCACTTTCCTTAGCCCATTTGTCTTCTTGAATCTCGCGTAGGAATTCTGGTGTGAACCGATTCATAGAATATGATGTGTCTGGCTCCGTAGAGTTAGGCACATAGGCTTCAGGCACATAGGCTTTCTGGGTAGGAAGACCTGCTCTTTCACTAGCCTTGTCATGGTGTTGAGGGGCGAGTTCCTTTGGTGATTGTGCCATTAGATTCTCCATTCTTTCTAGTGAAGGGGGGTTGTCTGGTTCAGTGGAATTGGGCCCATAAGCTTCCGGTGGGGGAGGGGTCATGTTTTTGCTTGCTTTATCTCTTTCTTGATTTTTTTCTTCCTTGGCAGATCTTGCAATTATGCCCTCTAACTTCTCTAGAAGTCCATCCAAGTGTAATTGCGTCTTGGCTGAGCCCGAGTAATTGAAAAGGCGACTAGCTTCAAACATAGTATGAGCCAATGCGACCATTTTCGCGCAAAGCTTGGTTCTTTCTATCTCTAGGTCAGCTCTAGGGTAGCACTTGTCATGATCCGTTACATTCGGCCCTTCTTGGATTCTGGCCTGATAGGCTTTAAGCATCATGTCTAAGTCTTCAGGAATGGGGTCAGCTAATACTGATCCTGCTCTAGGGGGTGGTGGAATTGTATGAGGTGGGTTGGAAGGTGACGGGTCGGATGGCGATGGGAATGGTGGTGGTGGGGTAGTGTGAGAGGGAGTTTGAGATGTTAGTTCAGTTATCTTGGCTTTGGTTTCTCTTATGCTTTCCTCAAGTTCACTCATCTTTTTAGCCCATTGTCGTTTCATTCTTTCCCGACTATCTCTCCAGGCTCTAGTTCTCTTCTTGGTTATGCTCTCCGTTTCACTAACTTCTGGGCTCTTTCCCTGATCTACAGCTTGGTTTTGCTGCAATGCTTGAGCTCTTGTGACCACTTGCACTGGTGCAGTGGAAGTCACACTCCCTGTGGAGTCTACAACTAACCCAATAACGTTTATAGGAGTGATTTTTGGCATATTGTTGGGATTCTTAGGACAATCTCGTAAGAGATGCTCCTTTCCACACTCCTGAAAATAGCCTTGGATCGTACTGACTGGGGTTGGGTAGGTGGAGGCAAGGGACAGTCACGAATGAGATGATCTCCTTGACATCTGTAACATGGTCCTCTAGGGAATGGGGGTCTCACCTGCCTAGGTTGGGGTCTAGGATTGGGGTTTGCATACATGACATTTGTGTAATCTGATTCCCAGCTAGGTTCACTCGGTTCCTCACTATAGTAAGATTCACCATGTTCAGGAGACTGCATGTAGTAAGCATGGGGACTATCAACATGCGTAGAATCGAAGCTATGGTCACTGGGATCACTTTCTGAAAGCAATGGTGTTACGGGGACTATAGCTCTATTCAGGTTTTCTTCTGCACCTGCATACTTTACAGGGATCACGTTGGATGGAGCTGGAGGTTGTTGGGCTAACACAGGCTGAGGCCTTTGCTGGGCTTGGTATTGTGGTTGGTAGGTTTGTTGAGGCCTAGCATACTGTTGTGGTTGGTATTGGTTTTGGTATCTGCCTTGTTGAGGGTATGTCTGAGGGTAGGTTTGCCTAACTGCTTGCTTGTTGTATGGGCAGTCTTGTGATGTGTGATTTGTGTATCTTCGTTCTATAGTGCAGTACTGGCTACTAGGATTTACTTGGGGTTGGGCCGTAATGGGACATATGTTCGCCATGTGGTCGCCACCACAAGTATAGCATCTTTTTACAGGGGCGAACCTTGGGATTTGTTTACCAGAGACACCTAGTTTTTGAGCCACTTTCTCTGCAAGTTCCTCAATCGATGTGGATTGAGTGGAAGAGAGGCTAGAGGCACTATCTGAATCTTTGTATATCTTGGAAAGATCTAACTCCTCCCCTAGGTTATCCTCAATGTCAATACACATGCGTACACACTCTTCTATGGTCCTAGGGTCCTTCAAGTACACATATGATCTTAATTTGGTACTTAGCAATCCATCCAAGAATAAAGCCACTTGCTTAGCTGGTGTGGGTAGCTCAGGGACAGGGCATCTTTCAAGATATTGCCTAAATCTCCTTCCTGCAAGTCTCACGATCTCTTGAGGGGTTTGCTTGAAGCTGTGAATCAGCGAGGAGGTATTATGTCTTATGCCACTCTTAGAGAATTCAATAATGAAAGCCTCTAGGAGTTGGTCTATGCTCCTGAATTGCCTCTCGTTTAGCGGCTCAAACCATGTCAAGGCAGTGTTCCTAAGGGTCAGACCAAAGGCATTGTACTGAGTGAATAGATCCTCTACTTGTTCAGCTCTCAGGACTTGCTTAAACTCAGCCACATGATCGTATGGATCTCCAGTGCCATCGAAGTAGTTCTTCATGGACTTAACTAGCTGAGTCGGTCTCAAAGTCCTTGTGTGCTCTCTAGGTCGTGGTAGAGGGAACTCATCCGCATTTCTTTGATTCTTGTGAGCTCTAAGTATCTCAGGTTCTGCTCTATTTGTTTCCGTCCTCGTTCTTTCTCTGCCCACTGGGTTGGCAAAGCTCACTTCTGGTCTATCTCTGCTTCTGTCTCTTTGCATTCCATGAGCTTGGGATGTTCCAGCTCCAGGGTGACCATAGGATACATTCGATCTTGGTTGGGGAAAAATGAATTCACCCTTCCAAGTGTAAGCATGCCTATCATTTTCTGTCACCACAAAGATCCTCTCTGAGGCGTGATCTAAGTAGGCCACTCTGCCTGGGCTATCAGGATCCTTAAACTCATAGATCATGATTGTTCCTATATCAAATGGCCGATCAGGTTTGTACCTCCAAAAGGCTTCGTCAGTCTCTCGATTGAGGAGCAACTCTATGCTCTTATTATCCTGGGGAATCCACTCTGGTGTGATAATCCTAGTGAGAACCGATTTGCCTCGAGGGGTTCTAGGTTCTGCACCCATGTTTCCTTGCTCCAGGTCACCTAAGTCTGCTTCGGGGATCACATTTCCAAATTCGTCCGTCCTATCTGGGTGACCGGTGACTACGTATATGGTTCCTTCTTTGTCCAAGTATGCTCCGTTTTCAAACTTGACAGCTGGGCGCTCTAGTCCAATGGATTGATCAGGATTCTTAATCTGGACCACGGATCTTCCTAGACCGTCCTCATAGATGCTAGCACCTAATCGGTTGGTCCTAAGGTATTCCAACTGCGTTTTGTATGGGCCTTGTACCCTGTGCAAGTATGGCACTCCTGAACTTCCCGTAGGTCTGTCCATGCCTTGAGACATCTCTGATTCACTGGTATCAGAGCTAGGGTAATGCAAGTGGTGACTCAACTGCTAGGCCCAAGACCTCGTAGTATGATTGACACTAGCTTCTGAAGACCTAAGGCTTTGTCTATCCCTTACTAGATGCCGTCCTGATCTAAGGTTCATATGCCTAGTTAAGTAGCCCGATTTTTGCCCAGAGTACAACCTCGTTGCCGATCAATTGGTATCAGTCACTTGATTCTTTTTAGTTATTTATCGTGTTTAAGGTCTTGTCTGATATTATGTCGTCAGGAATACTTGAATGTTCTTCGTACTTTTAGGTTGATCGTTCCACGTTAGATTCTTTTCTTTATGTTCATCGCATCACAAAGAGATTATATTTAATCTTGGACTTGAGTGCATAGGTAGTCTTCAACTTGATTGATGCCTATCGTTGCCCTAACTTACCTCTAGCACTATTCGTACTTAGCCTGAGCTAAAAAATGACAGAGGGAGTTGAGAATATTCCAACCTTTTGTTTCCTGCTTGGTTGCCCTTGAATGCCCAGGAAGTGTGTTCCCAAGCTTGCACTTACACTTGCTTAGAACGCCTTTCGATGCTCTCAATAGATCTGTAAGAGTTCCAAAGTTAGCTTTAAGATTTAAATTCCAAAGACAGAACCAATGATTTTCATTCCTGAAGCACAAACACTAATTTGCATAGTGATTTTTAAGAAAACAATTCTAAAAACCCCTGACTTTGATCCCCCTGGGTATGGTCAACTTCAAAATACCCTATCTAAAAATCCACACATTATCTTTATAAAAAACAGTTGAGGGCATATAGTATATGCCACGAGCTTTCCGACACGCCCAAGAGCTCAAAAAATGGATTTCGTATGAGAAAGTTATGACTGTTCAGGGTTTAGGGGGTTAGAACAGGATTCAATCTGGCTGACAGATCCTAGGGTTTTCTCCCAAATCTCAAGTGTAGGAACCTCCAGAAATGCTAATGGATTGACTATTTTGCCCCAAAATTATCCCAAATTTTGAACAAAAGCCAACCCTAATTTTTGGCCGAAAAGCCTGTCAATCGCGATCGACAGGTCTGTCAATCGCGATTGACAGAGGTGTCCGTCGGGCCTGTCAGTCGCGATCGACAGTGTCAATCGCGATCGACAGAGTCAATCGTGGCTGTCAATCGCGATCGACGGTATCAATCGCGATCGACACGTTTTCCGGTTTTTTCGCCGAAATTTCAGTCAATCGGGGGCCTATCAGTCGCGATGGACACGTGGCTACGCGTAAAAGTCAATAAATCGTTGAATTTCAGTCGGTCGCGATCGACGGTGTCAATCGCGACTGACAGGGGTGTCGGTCGTGGCTGTCGATCGCGATCGACGGTGTCAATCGCGATTGACAGGGTCCTACGTGGCAGTCTGTCGGTCGTGAAGTCTGTCGGTCGCGATTGACAGGGTCTGTCGGTCGCGATTGACAGAGGCTGTCGATCGCGATTGACAGAAAAACTCGGGATTTTTCTACTGTTTTAGGTGATTTGGGATGTGCTCATCATGCTTGTGCTAGTGGTGCACTTTGTTTTACCAAATGATTGAATTTTCTGTCGATCGCGATCGACAGAGGCTGGCGACTGCGAGACAGATTCGACGAGTTTCGTACCTGCGCAGTGTGCTGGAGGGGATGATGATGATGATACCTGCAAGAAACACAATAAACATGCAGAAAACAGTGCAAGCAATATCGCTCTCTCGCTCTCTCTCACAAGTAGAATGAAGGAAATGAGGTGGAGATGGTGATATGATCAAAACTGAAGATTTTCGCGATGATGGAGATGGAGGTGGGAGATGGTGAAGATGATGATGGTGATAAAGATGGTGAAGAAAAAACAAGAAAATAGATGAAAGTGAAGAAAATACCTACAACTCCAACGCGTCAACTCTACGTCTTACCATCACACGCTCGTCCTCAAAGTTCGATCCCCGGCAACGGCGCCAAAATTTGGTGTAGCTCAGTGATGAGTAGCACCTCCTTTAATGTCAATCCGGGAAGACGTGAGGATGGTATGAAGACCTCGAGCAAGTGGAGGCATAAGTGCGTGAGTGAGAAGCACACAAACATGCACACACATACACACACACACGCGCACACACGGTAAGACAAAGAGTGAGAAGCAATGGAGTTCTTAGATTACTTTCAAGAAGCTCTTACAAGTTCGTTTCAATTACAATCTAACCCCAAAAATGAGCTCTCTAGCTCCTTTTATAGTTTTTGACTAGCTTTGGCCCTGTCCAGACCTAGTGTCCGGCCTAGTTAAAAATTAGGTTCCAGGGCCAATTTGAGGGCTTAAACGGAGTCTAAAAAATACGAAAATTGATATGTAGGTACTTATAAGGCTCCTCAAGCTCAAGGATTCCTTGGCTTGCACAAAATGGAGCTACAAAAATATGAAATGGTATTTACAGGGGTTGTTAGTGATGAGAATCACTTTTAATTGGTGTCAGGGTGTTGAAAAATTAAAGGTTGCCTTAGTGCTAGATCTGCGTGAATGCTCGTACTTGCTTCTTCATGAAGAAAATTATTGGCCTACTTGCCAGATCGTCGTTGACTCCCTTGTCTGCTTGTGCCTTCTCTCCCTTCTGACTCTCTTCTCTGACTGCCATGCCTCGTTAGTCCTTCAGTTCCTTGTCTGCTGCTAACACTTATGTATAAGGTTCCATTGCAGAGGAGGGACATCTTGATATGTATACATATGGATGTTTATTCTAATTGTGGTTCCATCATGCTGCAAGTATACTGCATCTTTTCCCCAATCTTGCACTACCTTGAGTTGTCTCATGAAAGGCCTTCCAAGTATCGTTGCATAATTGATAGCCTTTTTGAATTGATAGATTGCTAAGGTGTGCTCAAATTAGACTGTGCAAGTGGTAAATATTGCTTTCTCTTATAATCCTAAGGGTCGTTTTGTGTGCCCATCTACCATTTGAATCTTCATTTGGGTAGGTCGTAAAGTTGGTTTTCCCCATTTCTCCCATGTTTCTTTGGTAGCAATTCCTACTTCAGCTCCCGAATCTAATATGGATTTAGTGGTA
The DNA here is from genome assembly GCA_020310875.1 of Ceratopteris richardii. NCBI lineage: Eukaryota > Viridiplantae > Streptophyta > Polypodiopsida > Polypodiales > Pteridaceae > Ceratopteris > Ceratopteris richardii. The sequence goes on from CM035411.1 coordinate 205,175,640, forward strand.
TAACCTCTGTAAGTGATAGGGAGGCATGTTTTTCCTTCATCTCCCTCATTGAGATCTCCAACCTTATCGAATTGGATTTTAACTGTGGCTACTTCATCTTGCATCTCAATTTTATCTGACTTTGTCTCTAACTAGCTGGTGAGCTTCTCTCTCAATTCAGGCTTCACTTTTAAGAGTTCTTCCAAAGTCAGAGTACAAGGTATTTTTACTTTTTTAAGATGTATTATGTCAGAGGTTTGAGCTGATAGGTTCTGCTCCTTTCTCCTCACTAGGGAATACGATATAATTTGGAGTTATGTTCATATTCTCCCATATAGTTTGGCAATACATTCACACTACCTTAGTCATCTTTGTTGTCATAAAGTTGCAATAATTCTTTTGAGTTTAATTCATGCATTGACACTTCAAGCTCGCCTCTAGCTTCTAACTCCTTAAAAGATGGTTCAATCCCTTCTATTTTCTTCCATCTGTCTTCTGGGACTCTTGCCCACAAATCTCTAGGCCATTCCGCGTCCACTTCAGGGATAACCAATCCTTCTTTTTTTTCATTCACAGTAATGTTCTTCATAGTTCTTGTTTTTCTTCCATTCCCTAGGATGACGAGGCGCTACACATTCTTGAAATTCTTTTTCTGGAATTCTTGTGCTGGGTAGGGGCTGAATAGGTTTTTCTAAGGTTTGTTGAGCCACTTCAATTAACTTCTTACATATCTCAAATCTTTCTTTCTCTAAGTCACCTCTTGGGTATTCCCTTTCGTGTTGTTCAATGGTTGGTCCTGCTTTTATTCATACTTGATATGCTTCAATCCACATGGATAACTCTTTTGGCATTGGATCGGCCATAACTGATCCTGCCTCTTGTTTTTTATTTTTTTTTTGCCTCCTTGTTAGGGTTTCCTTCAAACTCTTGTTTTTCCTCTTGGCTTGGTTTATTATTCTCATTCTCCAACTTTTGTTGCAGTTTCTTATCTTTTATATTTTCTCTAAAATTCTTCCATCTTTGGGTTCATTCACTTTTAGCACTTTTCTCAGACTCTTCAGAATCTGCAACTACTTGAGGTGTGGGTATGTTCAATTCTTTGTCGAGGTGATTTTTCTCTTTGGGTTTATCCAGAGTCTCTCTAGCTTTTACTCTCATGATCGCTTTCAATGGCATAGTGTACTCCTTATCACTCCCTGATGACTCTATCACTTCTATCACATTGATTTGCACATTGGGATTGACTTTATTGGGGTTCTTGGGGCAATCTCTAAAGAGATGTTCTTTACCACAAACACTGTAGCAACCCTCCCAAAATCTCTGAGGTGGTGGTGCGTTAGGTAATGTACACTCTCTGATAAAGTGATCACCTCCGCATCCATAACATGGTCTTCTAGGGACAAGTGGTCTACTCATTGGCCGTGGGGTTATGGGTGCTCTAGGAGCAGCGTACATTAGTGACACATAGTCCTGATCGTATACATAGGAGCTATCATATCCTTCAGATCCATATGTATATGGTTCATAATATTGTCCGTACTCAGCTATAGTGTTCTCATAAGTGGAATAATTTCCTTGATTAAGGTCATAAGATGGGTCCTAAGTCTTAGTACTAGCCAATTGGGTGGCTGGTACTAATGCTCTTTCACGATTCTCCTCAATTTGTGTGATTTTCACTAGGACAACTATTGGAGGAAGCATATTTTGAAAGAAATTATTTGTAATTTGACAAGATTTTGTAGATATATTTTATCCAAATGGTGTAAAAATTGGGAAGAGTCTTCCTCATGTAAAGTAGGATCATATGTATTTTTCTTAGAATTTTTGGACGCTCTTTGATAGCATATTTTTAGAATAAAAAGCAAAGAGGATCAAATTTCAAGTGTGAAAAGGGACACTTGAAAAAGTATAAAAGATAATTCTTCTATTTTGAAGAGGTTGGTTGTATTATTTCCATGCTATCCAAGTAATGTGAAGAGATTTCTTGCAGAACATCATGTTTCTACTTCCATGATCAATTTCTCGATTTGTTCAGTCTTCTCATTGTGTGATCCATGGAATTTGTGAACTTTTCTTCTATATTTCTGAGTGAGATGTATGAAGAGAGGTGACTTGTAGTATATTAAGAAAGAAAGTGCAGAATATCAATGTTGGAGTTAGAAATTCTTAGTTTTTATAGAATCACAATTGTCTCCTCTGTGTGATACAGGTACTATTTTGGAAATTTGACTTCATATTTCTATTCTACTTTGAAAATGGCACACTTTTGGCACAAAAACCATTGAAAATGCTGCTGTAGAACTCAAGATAATCAAAATCCTAGTTATTTATCTTTTCCTTCATAAATCTCTCAGAAAAACAGCCATGTCAATTCTTATTCTTGGATTCCATTAACTAGAAGGGGTTGTGGTATTTGCATACTTCCCGGATTGAAAATTTAAAGATGTGTAGTTAATCTTTTATGCTATAATGGTTGGAGAAGAAAACTCCAAAGGTTAACAACAAACATTTTTTGGTGCCATTGTCGGGGAACAAAGCAAAAGCTTCATTGAAGTTTTGGACCTTGCTGGATCTTCCATTGTTGATGGTATTTGAACACATTGAAAAGCTATTGCTCTATAATCAAGTAAGAAAAATTGAAAAGGTAGGTTTTTTGGCTTGTCTTTTGGGAAAATAAACCATGAATTAACCTTTTGAGACAAAGAAGTATGTGAATTTATGCAACTTGATAGTTGCTCATACTCTTTGAGAGTAAAGTGCAGGTGTTGTGGAAAAGAATGATTTAAGTTGCTAGAAGGAAAAGTGAAATGTGATTATCTTTGCATAGGTAGATTTCTTTTTGACAAAGTATTAAGCAAAATTTGTCAAATCTTGGGAAAGATGACATAGTTGCAATGAGGAAAGTCAAGTAAAGTAGCTATGTACAAATTTATTGTTCCATTTGCTTGTTCTAAAGTGAAGTGAGAGTCTTGAGGAAAAATTGTTTAAACACTCAAAAAAAATGGGGTGTTAAGTTTATCTTTGCATGAATTGATAATTATACTTTTTAACACATATTTTCTTGGAAAGCTCTATTTCCACTGTGAGATTGCAAGCATAGTGAGTACAACCAATCATAAGTCAAAAGATCATTGGATCTTGAAATAAGAAAACCCTAAGTGAAGTGTTTTCTTGCTTTAGGGAAAAAAATACTAAAAAAATTCATAAAATTTAATAAGAATTCAAAACAATTTTTTTTATTAATGAACTTTTGCATGAGCAAGGTGTTAAACTTGGGAAGAGAAAAAGTTGAAGAAAACTTCAGAAAATAAAAAAATTCAAAAACATATAGAATAAAGGTGTTGGTTTCTTTCAATTCTAATTTCTTGTGAATAGTTGAGTGGTGCATAATTGCAGGTGACAATTGATTTGGAGTTATTGAAGAACATTGGAGAAGACCAGGTGGGAAGAAAAGTCAAAAACTATAAAAGCAAGAAAGTTCAGAAAAAACACGATTCACATCTGAGATTTGCGATTTTCAGTAAGATAATGAAACTAACTTAGTTGCAATATTGGGCATTAAGGTAAGCTATTTTAAGATTTCATAAGTTGCACAATTGTAGGGAATCAAATTTTTAGTAAGAATTGAGCATCAAGTGATCATATCTAAAAATTGGACACAAAATAATGATTTTCATCAGTAAAGAGAAAGCATGAAAATTTTGTTTTAGGGAACAATATTTTATAAATAAGATAACACACGTGCACAAGAACAAGATTCTTTAAAGTAAGAACTCAAATTGTAAAAAATCACTCACAATTGTGATTTTTTGAAACCTATAAAAGCATAAACTCACAACAAAATTAGTCATTTGAGTGAGAGAGTGAGTGAAGAGAGCAACCACAATTGGGACTTTCTGCATTCACAGAGCTTCTGGGAAATTGTTTGATCAAGCAACAAGGTAATCTTCTTCACAATAATTTTTCACATATTTTCAAGTTGGAAATATTAGGCAAAGATTGAAAACATAGAAAATTGTTGAAAACATAGAATCGCGATTTTTCACTATTTTTGAATTTTTTAATGATAAATTGCCATTCTATTATGAGTTCTTTATTGCATGTTAATATTTTGATAAGGCGCTTCTAATAGTGTGAAAAGAATTCAAAAAATCAAAATCCAAAAAATTACAAGGAATCTACACAAAATCGCAATTCTGTGACAAAACTCAAAATTGCGATCCCAAGAATATGATTTTCGTCAAAAAATCTTGTTTTAAACAATTGTGAGCAATCACGGTTGTCTGGGGTCATAGAATCGTGAAAAACATGATTCTCGTGATAGAATTGTGAAAAGCTCGATTCTCATCATAGAATCGTGAAAAAACACGATTCTCATCACCGAATCTTGAAAAACACGATTCTCATCACGAAATCGTGAAAAACATGATTCTCATCACAAAATCATGAAAAAACACCATTCTCATCACAAAATCGTGAAAAACATGATTCTCATCTCAGAATTGTGAAAAACATGATTCATCACAAAATCGTGAAAAACACGACTCTCATCACAGAATCATGAGAATTCACAATTCCCACAAATTATCAAAAACAAAATCTTTTTAGTTGGCCCCAATTAGTTAAAAGTTAAATCTTGGATGAAATACAATACAAGTGATTGAATGATTCTGAGATCTAGTAATAAATTATCTATACTTGATAAACAAGAGTTAAAAAGGAAAGAGATAGAGTCACATGAACTACAAGAAAGGGATTCTGGATATAGACAATTAACATGGAGAATTTAAATGAGACAAATGAAACACCAAAAACTAGTGACTCTAGAAATATCCTCAAGTACATGTATACAAATAGGTTTGGAGCCTATGTGTATCAAGATGGTATGCATAAGTTTCTCGTTAGGATGAGAAACTTAGAAATTCCTTTAAATATAATGCGAGTGGCACAATTTAGGGATGGTAAATATGAGGATAGACAGGGATGTGTGTATATATTTTCAGAAGATCCTAAAAATTCTAATGACCTAGGACAATGTGCAGACAATAGACCTTGGAAACAAGAGCTAGGCAACTAGACTTGCCATGAAAAACTGAAAATCATACTACTACTGAACCACAAAAAGGAAAGAGATTACACAATTCTCCACATCCTTTTGAAAGAGAAGTAGAAGGAATAACTGATTTTCCCATCAGAAGGAGACAATAGTGGCAAAACCATGGAAGAATGCTTAGGCCCTATCAAGTAGCTAAATGCATGAAGAATCAATATGAAGGGCATTCTGATCCCCATGCTCATGCTACAGAATTCAGACAATTAATTAGGGCACAACAAGTAGAGGACTACAAAGTACAATTTGAAGCATTTGGGCTAACCCTAACTGGACCTGCATTATCTTGGTTCATCCCATTGAGAAAGGAAATGTATCCAGAAATGGAATCCTTTCTTGAGGCCTTTATAGGATAATTCTCCAAAATTGGAATCAAACATAGTACAGCTACACTAATACATAGTTTCAAACAGCAAAAAATATGAAAATGTGATAGAGGCTGCCAAGAGATTCAAGCAACATATTGATAGATGTCCAAGAGAAGAGGTACCTTCAATGGCAAGATAAGTGTCTTTGTTCATAGAAGGATTGAGAAGTGCACAATTAAGAACTTTGGTGTATTATAGGAGATGTCCTGATCTAGGGGCCTATGTGAAAGAGGCAATAGATTTAGAGGATAATAGAGGACAAGATTTAATAGCATTTGATCAACCAAGAACAAATCGAGATAGAATTCTACCAATGGAAGAATTAGCACAAGCCATTGCTAAGGCCCTAGAAGTGAACACCAAAACAAATTTGATTAACACCATAATATCAACCAATAAGAAGTGCTATAATTGTGGAGAGAGCCATTTGGTCCAACAATGTCCTTATCACAAACCACAATATTTGCAAGACAAGAAAACACTCAAATACTATACCTTAGAAAGGAAGTGGACAAACCATCCTAGAGAACAATGCTTCTACAATAAACAACCCATCAACGAAAGAGAATATATGAACCAACACAATTTACAAAGAGAATCTGGGTTTTCTGAATAACCAAGACCTATACTGGGGCAACAACCACCATTACCAATAAATGTAGTACCAATAAAATACACATTAGTAGAAGAGGAAAGCACAAGACCCAGATCATCTTACAGGGAGAATTACCAATTGTGGGATGGATATCAGGAGGATGGGAAGGATATGAACAGAGAGAATCAGAACTGCAAGCCTTAGACTTGGGAAATGGGAGAATTGAAATGGATACAACCACATTCATGTATATAACTACTAATAACATGTCCAATCAGAAACCCCAATTCAAAGGAGGCCATAAGATAACCTGTTATAGATGTGGAGGGGAGCATTTCATTAGAGAGTATCCACAACCTCCTACATTAAGAATAGAAGGAGCTTATTGTAAGGATTGTGGCAGAGAACATTTGATAAGATAAACAACAAGGCATAAAAAATGACACACACACACAAGACCACGAGAAAAAATGATTTCCAAAAGAAAAGAAAAATAGAGAAAAAGGGAGATGGGAAAGGAAGATGAGAATGGGTAAAAATCTAGAAGATGAAACTGTAAGAAACTCAAACAATAGTCAACACCAAAATACATAGACACAAGATAAGGTAAAAATTCAAAAATCTTGGAGACTCTAATAGAAGCATACAAAGGGAGAATTCAAGATGGACCAAATCTTATAGATCATGTGTTGGTATATCCTATGCCAGATATAGAGGATGAGAGATTGCAGAGGTGTAAACAAATTATATGGGAAGCACAACACAAGTTTGGAGAAATAGACAATCATCAGAAAACAATTGAAGAGGTAGATGCAACAAAAATCAGGAAACATCTTGCTTAGGAAGAAAATTCACAAATAACCTTCCAAATCAATCTAGACAAACACTTTACAATTTTATATCAAAGCACAATGGAAGAGTTAGTAAAACAAAATCCTCAATTATAACATAATATGAAAATTTGGGAAACGAAATTAAAGAGCCTAGATCCACAACCACAGGATATGGAAGAATTGTTGTACATACCTATAGATAAGATAGGAGGATATTGTGAAGGTGAAGAAGGGAACTCAACTTTGAGAATACAATTGGGTGATAATCATGCCAAGGCCGTATTAGATAGTGGATCTGGAGTGGCAATCATGACTAAACAAACTTGGGAGAAATGGGGAAAGAATGAGTTGATACCTACCAAAATGAGATCACAACTTGTAGATGGACATATAGAAAAACCTCTAGGAATTTGGGAAAAGGTGATTGTGGAAATTTGTGGAATAGAGATAGAACACACTTTTGCAATATTTGAGTTTCCACAATCTACCTCATATGAAATTATCCTAGGAAGACCATTTATGAGACAAAGGCAAATTGTGCAAGATGGGGGTAGAGATTGCCTATATCTTCAAAGAAAAGGAAGGGTAACTAGAGTACATTTGAGAAATTGGTAGTATTGTGATATGTCCCCTTAGGAATGGTTCAAAGTACATCAAAATCAAGAGTCAAGTGAAGAATCTTGAAGTGAAGATCAGAATGAAAAAGAATCATCAATTTGAAAGTGTAATATGATAAGGAACCACATACATAAAAGAAGGTTGTTAAAAAAAGAGGATTGTCAAGGAGAAAGGAAGTCACAAGATGAAAGTTACATACCACAGAAATTTGAAGATGAAGAATTTGAGCCTTATGGATGGAATTAGATTTTGACTACAATGGATTTGGCCAATGATGAATATTGTACTCAAAATGAAAAAGGATAGGATATTTTTCATATAGGAATACAAATGATAAAGGTGTCAAAAGCAGAAGAGAATTTGAAGGAAGAGATAATGTTAAATAATGGAAAAACACAATTTCTAGAAGAAGTGGAGGCTACAGATGCTGTAAAAGTCAAAATCTCAAGAACTTATAGAAAATGTATACACAAAGAAATGGAAAAAAAACAAAAAACTGAAGTAAATAAAAAGATGAAGGAAGAGGACCATCAATTTGATGTACCTTCAAACTTCAAGACCTATGAAGTAGAAGACAGATTACTTTTAAAAATGAAACCAAAAAGGGATAAGAAAAAGGGGGAGTCATATGACAGTGAAGAACAGACTAAGAAGATGGTAATTGCTCAAGAAGAGGGGGAAGATAGGCACATTGTCATCGCTGATGACATGAAAAATCAAGAGGAAGCATTGATGAAATTGGCTAAAACTTATAGGGATGTGTTTGCTTATAGCTATAAGGATTTGAAAGGAATTGATCCTAAAATTTGTGAACATAAGATTCCTATTACTCCTGATACAAAACCTAGCAAACAAAGACACTATACATTTAATGACAAATACTCTACTAAAATAAAGGAGGAGATTGACAAATTATTGGCTGCTAAATTCATCTATGAAATTGAGTACACAGAGTGGATATCTCCTATAGTTGTGGTACCTAAAAAGAAAGGGAAACTCAGGGTATGTATTGATTTGAAAAAAGTTAATGCAGCAACTATAAGAGATAGCTATCCATTACCAATAACAGACCATCTCTTGGAAAGAGTTGCAGGCAAGGAGGTCTATAGTTTTTTGAATGGTTTTTTTGGATATAATTAGGTGCCTATAGCTTTGGAAGACCAACATAAAACTGCCTTTTCCACAAAGTGGGGAATTTATGCATTTAGGGTTATGCCTTTTGGGTTAACCAAAGCTCCACCAACCTTTCAAAGATTGATGTGCCACATATTCAAAGAATTTGTTAGAAACATAATGGAAATTTATGTTGATGATCTTTTCACTTTTTCATTAAAAAGACAAGATCATTTGAAAGATCTGGAAAATATATTCAAGAAATGTAGAACATACAGAGTGTGTTTAAATCCTGAGAAATGTGTGTTTTTTGTAAGGCAAGGGAGAATGTTGGGTCACATAGTTTCTAAAAATGGAATTTCAACTGATGAGAGGAAAATTAAGGCCATAGTGGATCTACCAAAACCAACAAATGTAAAAGAACTTCAAAATTTTATAGGACAATGTGGGTATTATAGAAAATTTGTACACAAGTTTGTAGATATTGCAAAACCTTTGTATGCATTAATTAGAAAATTTGAATGGACCACAAAATGTGATGAAGCCTTTGAGATTTTAAAAACTTGTCTGGTTACATCACCTATTCCAAAAACTCCACGGTGGAATCAAATTTTTCATGTTCATGTTGATGCTTCAAATTTTGCTTTAGGATGTGTTTTGGCACAACCAATAGAGGGAAGCAAACTAGACTTTCCACTTGCTTATGCTAGTAGGGAATTGAATTTAGCTTAAAGAAACTATACAACCACTGAAAGGGAAGGATTGGGAATGATATTTGTTGTTAAGAAGTACAAGCATTATCTTTTAGCCAACAAGTTTAAATTCTTTGTGGATCACCAAGCCTTACTTTACTTAGTGAACAAACCATGTCACACAGGTAGGATATTTAGGTGGTTCCTCCTATAAATGGAATTTGAGTTTGAAGTAGTGGTCAGACAAGGGAGAACTCATTTAAGAGAAGATCATTTGCCTAGATACAAACCAGAGAGCCAAACTCACTTTTAGATGATGAATTACCATATGCATATCTGTTCAAAATAGAAAGTATTCCTGATTGGGCAATGAATTTGGTGCCTTTGCTAACCATGGGACCTTCTAGAACACATGAAAACAACACACATTTGGTATTACAAAGTAGGAACTTTGTATTACTAGCTAGGCACTTATATCATATAAATCATATTGGTATACTAGCATATTGTGCTCCAAAAGATGAGCAGCAAGAATATCTAAGAAAAGCTCATTATTGGAATCCTTGTACTCATGCTTCCATGGTAGTCACCTTAAACAATCTCAATAGAATGGGTGTACATTGGCCTACAAAAAATTCAAGATGTGGAGAAATATGTTTCTAATTGTTTTAAATGTCAATCTTTGCAAAATTCAGAAATTACAACTTTGTACTGGTTCTAGAAAAATCTAGATTGGAGTGCAAACATAGTTGAAGAGTTTAAGAAGTAATAAACCATTAGAGCCAGTAAAAGTTAGTGCAGACTCTAGAAATTTACAGAAAATCTCTAAGGAGTATCAATTGATAGGAGACCAATTGTATAAGAAAGGAATGGATGGATATCTAGGAATATGTGTTCCTGAAGATAATTATATGGAAATGTTAGAGATGGCACATTCTGGAGTAGCATGAGGTCATTTTTCAAGTGAAAGGACTGCTAAAATCATTTTATATTCTTGGTTTTGGTGGCCAAATCTCTTTCTGATGCAAGAACATATGTGAAAAGATGTGAAATTTGTTAAAGAGTAAATCAACCAAGTAAAAAAGATGATAAGCCATTAGTACCACTTATTTCAGCAAGAGCTAAGGCTACAAAAAGAAATGATGCTCAAACTACTGCACGATTTCTTTATGAAAATATTATCATCAGATTTGGATTACCAATTGAGTTGGTAAGTGATAGGGGGCTCATTTTTTAAACCAAGTAATTGAAAATATAACTGAATATTTCATGATTAGTCATAGAAAGTCAGCTCCTTATCATCCACAAGAAAATGGATTAGCAAAAAGTACCAATAAGGTGCTTTGCACTGTTTTGTCAAAATTGGTAAATACAAACAGGAATGATTGGGATTTACAACTTAATCATGTCTTATGGGCAAACTGCAGTCTTGCCATAAGAATTTTTCATACCAACATTAAAGGTGGGAAATCAATTCAAGTGGACTAGACATGAATTATCTGAAAGAGTGGTGTAATTGGAAAAACTTGGAGCTTCTAGACATCAAGCAATTATGAGCATATATGTAGATAAAAGGAGGAAAAATGAATATCATGATGTTCATATTAAAGAAAAAGATTTGCAAGTGGGGGATCTAGTTTTGGCATATACCTTGAAAGAAGATAAAAAACAAATTCAGAAGAAGGGACATGGACCTTACATTATCAACCAAATCAGTAACAGTGGAGCTGTCCAATTAGCAAATACAGATGGAGAAATCATGCTCAATTTCATAAGTGGTTGTAGGATAAAAAGCTATGATATTCCATTAATTGTTCTTGAATGGATAAGAATACATCAAGCTCAAAACAAGAAAAAAGAAGAGGAAAAAATCAGGTATGAAGCTCAATAGGAAGCAAAAGAAAGAATAAGAAAGGCTAAGGAGCTTAGAGACATTTTCTTATATGAAACACCTTCAAGGGTGGTGAGGAAGCATTCTCCTGTTATAACAATGAATTTTTATAATGAGAAAATCAAGGTTTTGATAGATTCAGGTGCACAAGTTAATTTGATAAGTTCAGGATCGTTGGATAAATTTAAATTCAAGAGGAATAAGAGTAAAACATTTATCAAAACACTTGATGGCCAGATAATACAAAGTTTGTTTTCACCATCTATTGAAGTTTAGTTCAATGAAAAAAATATGAAAATAGATTGTGAAGAATGGCCTGCTCATATGATGACTGAGAAATTGATTTTAGGACAACCATGGCTGAGGCAAGGTAAAGTAATTTTGGATTTTGAAAGTATGAAGCTTAAATTGAAAGTAAATGACAAAAGATTTTTAATGTTTTTTTTAGTAATGAAGAAGAGGGAATTCAACAAGAAATCTACGACTTGGATTTGGAAAGATTTACCTTTCCAATAGAAGATACAAAGGACTCATAAAAAGAACTTCGCCATGACCAATTCAGAGGAAAACATAAGGAAACTGAAGAAACCAAATCTATTGTAAAAACAGTTGAAAAGTGGAAAGTAGGAATAATAAAAGAAATTTGACATCAAGACGAAATGGGTACGAAAATCAAAGTCATCCGAGTACTGTTCATCAAAAGAAGATTGTTTTACTCCAAAGGCAGAATCATCACGAATCAAGCATTTCTGGCTGAAAAATTCAGATCTGTTTCAATGGATAAAAAATAGGGACAAATATATTGAAACACTTCAAAAGCATGAAGAGCCACAAACAAAGAAAAGGGCAATATTGTCATCATGTACACATCTTGGATTCTTACTTAAGAATTTCATACGAATGAATTCATGACATCCTTGAAATTATTTCCATGTACTTTACCTCATTCTTTTTGTTGGAAAAAGAATAGGAGTGGAAGAAAGAAAAAGAAAAAAAATTATTATTATTATAAAAAAAGAGAAGAGAAATATATATATGTATATATATATATATATATATATATATATATATATATATATATATATATATATATATATATATATATATATATATATATATATCAAATTTTGTATATATATATATCTATATATATATATGAAAAAGATTTTTTCTTATATAATTTATAAAGCACCAAGCAAGATATAGGTTACAATTTGGGAAGAAATATGGATTTCCATTTTAAGTAGTTTTTCTTTGACATTTTTTTCCTTCTCTCTTTTATATATGTTTGATTCTCTTAATTCCATTCATTATTTTCTTTTTTATCAAAGCATTAGATATCTTGCTACCCATGTGATGATCACTTTAATTGGGTTACATATGTGATGTAATAAGAAAGAGACTAATTATTTTTTCAAATTTATTTTTCTCAAGAAAAATATTTTCATTTTTTATGTCTCTTGTAACTTATGTGGTGGGAGTTTTTTTGTGTGATATGTTATATTTCCTCCAGGATGGTGAATACAAAAGAACTACCTATTCATGACTTCAAAGCTAATTCTGTACATTGTCAAGAGGACATTGGTTTTTAGATAGTGAAGTAGTGGTGGAAGATGTGGAATTAGAATCTGATGAAGAATAGGATATTCCAGAAGCTGAACATATAGCCAAAGAGCTGAGGGAAACATTCAATAGCATTTGCGAGCATATCTTTACAGTAGGGATTGGAGGCTACAAATATACCATGCTATGGCAAGAATTCTATAAATTCCAAAAAGTGATTGTTAATTACAAAAGATGGAAGGCAGTTGGGCTACATAGACTATTATATGAACCTCTTTTTTTTTATAGACTTTGAGAGAGTATCACAAGTCATGTCTAGTTTGTTGGAATCGGGCAAAGGAAATAATGCATACTTTAGGTGTTCAGTTAAGGACAAGGTGATGGAAGCTTTGTCAAGAAGAATGCAGCAACATATGCTGGATATTCAAAGTTTGTGGACTTCAAAGGGAAAGAGAATGAAGAATTTTCCACCAGAATGTTTCTTCAGTATTTATGTTTTGCAAAATTGCCAAGATATACAATGCCGCATAAACCAGTTACCTTGATTATGTTCAACAATAAAGATAGGACTAAACCATTTGGGGTAATCGATGTAACTCCGTCCATTCATAATCAACTAAAGGAAGCAACAAAGCATTCGGAGTAGACAAAGTTTATGAATGGAGCACAATTCTTAACAATAATTATATACCATATTTTAGGTATGGAGGATCAACTGAAGTTGGCTCCAGAAGCTCAATATTTTAGAAGTTTGATGGCAGGAATTCAAAGTCCTTCAAAATTGATGAAAATAAGAGAAACATAAGTCCAAACAAGCATGAGGGGATCAGGAAGGAAAAGGAAAGTTGTATCAGAAGAAGTAATCCCACTTAAGAAGAGAAGACTGGATCCCAAGAATGTAGTCTTGGAACAGGAAGAAGTGAGAAAAGAGGATCATGAAGCAGCCCAAAAGGAAGTCCAAGCCTCAAAGGAACCCCATCCACCTCAAACAAGCAAGGAGCAACTTTATTCGTATTTGACTCAAGGTGATGATAAGAGGGCAATCTATGAAGCTCAGTATAAAAAAATTTTGGAAAATTATTCATTTAAAGCAACTCATTGGATACAAGAGGTGGTGGAACATTATGAAGAATTACGTGATCAGATGATGGCTGCAAAAAATGAAGAAGTATTTGTCAAAAAAGAAGTGGAATTATTGGCTTATTTCAAAGAATTACAAGGACCTCTAGAGACTAGAACTACTGTGGTGGTGAAAAAGAAAGCCGAGAAAAAGTCTGCTAAAAAAAAGAAGCCAACCAAGAAGAATAAGGGAAAGGCAATTGAACATGAACAGGTGGAAGAGTTAGTAAAAATATCATCAGAAGAAAAGAATCAGAGAAAATGAGTCTAATGGAATAAAGGAACAAAGTGGGGATAGAAAAGGAGAAGATGCTTCCTCAAAATTCTCCTATGATTCAAAAAGTGATATTGAGAATTTCCTTTTGAAGAGTTTAAACCTCTCAGTACCTAGTACACTAGTCAAAATAGTACAAGCTTCAGGAAAAAATGAAACACCAGAAGAATTGAGCCAAAAGTCAAAAGGGGTGTAAATATGTGAAGAGTCAATAGAAAAAATTTGTCTTGGGCAAGAAAAAAGGAGACTAAAAGATAAAGGAGCAATGTTGGAAGAAGTGGTTGAATCAAGGAAAGAATTTAGTAGTGGACTGGTGGACACAAGATTCAAAGCTATATGGACAAAACCCTCACAACAACCTCATTATCAATCATATGAGGAAAAGCAAGGATTGGAAAGAAAAGCAATATTATATAGCTAGTTGCAAAGTCAAGAAGATAAAAGCAAAGATGAAGAAAAGGTTGCAATGGTAGAGAAGACAGATTTCAAAGAGTGCAATGATGGGAATACAGAAATAGAAGTAAATCAGAGAATAGAGGAGGTACTCTTTGATCTAGGACACAATGAAGATACTGCACATACACGTAATCAAGAAAGGGACATAGAGACATATTTTATGGACATAAAAACAAGAGATGGAAGTAAAAGAGCAGCAACTGAATGATCAACTAAAGAATCTAGTGGAGAATGACTCAACCTTAATACAGGAAAACAAAGTCCAAGAAGAGAAATTACAAATTATTCAAGAGAAACAAAAGGAAATTGATGTAAAAGAGGCAGAAATAATGGAAGAAGAAACAGACAATGAGAAGGAAGAGAATCAGGTAACAGATTATGAGGAAGAGAATGAAGAAAAAGCTAAATTTAAGGAGGAAATGTAAATAGAAGTAAAGCACATAGAGTTCAAAATTGGTCTTGAAAGGATACCTAAGGACATTAGATCTGCCTGTAAGATCATTATTAGCAACATAGAACAATTCAGACCTTTTAGCAGAAATATGATCATATCAGGGATGGTGACTGAATCAGAATTTGTAAAAGGTAGCAGAATCATTACTAAGCAGAAAAAAGAAAAGGAGCAACTGGAGGACAGGAATTATCAGATCGCAAGAGTGGGATTATCACCAAATAAATATTTGGAGTATGAAGAAGATATCAATGTCACTAAGGATTTATTTGAAAAAGCTAACCCTAAATGGAGGAATAGATGGTTGGATGCTAACAAGGAATGCAGAAATATTTGAAAAGAAGCACCATTGCAATTAAAGTTAAATCCAGCCTATTGTTGAGTATCTAGAAGAAGAGAGTGGTTAGTATTTTGGGAAAGAAGAAATGCAAGGCAACTTTTGGTAAAATGGCTGAATTTTCCAAAGATAGCAAGACCAAAAGCAGGATCTTGGCCAACCAAGAAGTACATGATTGATACAGCAGAATCTTTCATATCCACATACAAAGATGTAAATGATCGAGCTTGTATTTTACTAGTGAGAATAATGTGACTTGTGGTGGCATCCATAGAGACATTCGCTAGAAGTACGAACTCTTAGTTACATTGGATTCAATTCTCCTATAGATGCTCTACTTTTTTATCTAAGTGAAACTCCAGACAAAATTTGTTTAGCGGCATACTACAACAGAATTGTATTTTTGGGAAGTCATTACCTTCAAATTTTTGAGGATGCTTTTCACTATGGATTTTTTGAAAGGGAATCCGAAATTTTTAGAAATCTATCTGTAGTTACTAAATCAAGACTTACTAATATGAAGTTGCTTATACAGAATATATGAAGAAAGATGTGATAGACAGACGAGAGGCAGCATTCCAATGGAGAAAAGCCTTGTTTGAAATGGTGAATAATTTGAATGTTACAAAGAGAAAGGGTCATGATTTGTTATCTCAAGTTAATCAAAGAAAGAAGAAATAAATGAAGCTTTCATTACTCTTTTGTGAGAATATTTTTTGTCAGGAGCCAAAAAGTCTAGGAGGGGAAGAATGTTAGAGGAAGCATATTTTGAAAGAAATTATTTGTAATTTGACAAGCTTTTATAGATATATTTATCCAAATGATGTAAAAATTGGGAAGAGTCTTCCTCATGTAAAGTAGGATCATATGTATTTTTCTTAGAATTTTTGGAAGCTCTATAGCTGTATTTATAGCCTCAGCCCACAAATAATTGGGGAAATTTTTCTCCTTCATCATGGATCTTGCAAACTCAACAAGAGTTCTATTCCTCCTTTCTACAACACCATTTTGTTAAGGAGAATACCTACAAGTAACCTCCCTTTTTATAACTAAATTCCATAAGTAATCACTTAACTCATTAGATAAATACTCCCCCCCTCTATCTGACCTTAGTCTCTTCAACTTTTGACCTATGATTCTTTCTGCTTACACATGATAATGCTTGAATGTATTGAATACCTCTGATTTATGTTTGATCACATAGATAGTGATCCATCTGGTAGCATCATCAACATGAGTTACATAATACCTTGAACCATTGATACTAAAATCTTTTGATGGACCCCACACATCTGTGTGTACCAACTCAAGCTTCTCTGAATACATAAAACCATGCTTGGAATAAGATTTCTTATGAGCCTTACCTAATTGACATGCCTCACATCTGTATGTCATATGTTGACCTACAACATTAGGCAATCCAAGCACTGAACCATTGTTAACCATATCTTTAATACCTCCTTCATTAAAATGTCCAAGACTTTTGAGCCAAAGATCTAACTCAGAGATCTTATGTCCTCCATAGGTGAACAAGGCATGACCAACATTACCTTGAATCTTCAATGTGAACAATATTTCTTCTTTCTTCCTTGAAACAATTTGTTTATACCCATTGCTAGGGTCTTCTACAAAAACTCCTTCATTAGTGAACCTAACTTCATAACCTTTTTCAACAATTTGTCCTACACTTATCAGATTCTTTGGAATTTTAGGAACATAAAAAACCTCCATCAAAAAAGTATCTCCATCCTTGGCCTTCACTGATCCAATTGACTTCACATTGTGCTTTGTATTATCACCTGTTTGAAATACATGATTAGTTACCTTATTTTCCAAATCAATCATCAATGCTATGTTGCCACTCAGGTGATTGCTACACCCTGAGTCAATGTAGAAGACTCTTTGGTCTTCACTTTGGCTTTGTTGTTATATTTAGGTAGTGATGTGTGTGAACACTCTAGGACTGCCGGGGCACTTTTTTCCCTCTTTAGGAGGTTTTTTTCCCCCGGCTTGTATATACGCCTATTGCCCTAATGGGATACTTATCTTTGGACATTCTCTAGTAATACATTCAGTATTGTGTGTTTGTGCTCCAAGCTTCTTCTTCTTCCTTGTGTTGTTCGCGTGCTTCCGCAGACGTCTATCTCCAACAATTGGTATCAGAGCAGGTCGTTGCTTCTTCTAGGGTTCCGTCGACACTCCTCCGTTTGCAGTCTCAGATTCGCACGAAATTTGGTGAGCATACTCAGGGTGTTTTCGAGATCAAAACAGCTTTGCTGTGTGGTGCCGAAATCGCAATCTGAGCTCGTTTCGGCCTCCGAACGCACTATCACAGCGCTTGTGTAGGCTATTTCATCCTTTTGTGCCAAAGGTATATACCAGTTTCTGTTCGCCAGTTTAAGCATCTCAAAGTCTCCTACAAGTCTAGCAGAACTCGTCTGGGTTGTTGCGTTCAACTTTTTGAGATACAGTCAATTTTCTGCATCAAGGTATTTTAGTCACTAGCCATGGCTGAAAGCTGTGATGTATTCCATATGTTGGCTGTTGAGGATAAGTTGGATGGTACCAACTACCCATTATGGGCTTATATGATGCGACATGTACTAGTTGCAAAAGGATTGTGGAACATTGTGTAGGGTGTTGAAAGACGTCCTCTTACACCTGTAACGACAGGTACTGCAAATACAGGTGTTGGAGCTGATAAAGATGGTGTCGAAGATGATATTCCGCAGATTCGTGTCCGTGCTGTTGTTTCTGTTGCACCTACTGCAGAACAGATTCGTTGAGATGGCAGAGATGCCCAGGCACATGCATTGATAGCTTTGTCTGTCAAACGTGCCATTATTCCTCACATTCGCTCTTGCAGAACAGCAAAGGATGCTTGGGATACACTTACCACTTTGTACCACGCTAGGAATGAGGCTCGTATTGCTTACCTCCGAAAATAGTTGGAGAGTGAGCACATGAATGAAGGTGATTCTATGGACAATTTTCTTACAAAGATCAAAGACCTGAAGGAACAATTGATTTCTGCTGATGAAGTTATACCAGATAGCTCACTTGTGTAGACCGTTCTGAATGGTCTTCGTGATTCATATCAAGGTTTTGCCTCTACTCTTCGGTTGATGATGAAAGGCAATCCGAATGCCTTGTCATTTGAGGAATTAGTCTCTGTTCTGTTGTAGGAAGATCAGTCCAGGCAGAACAGGTCCATTATGCGTGTTTCAGATCAAGCTTTCCTGGCTAGTCAGAAGGGCAAAGGAAAATGGAGCTCTTCTACTAGTAAGCAGAAATCTGCAAATGCTGCACAATCGAAGAACGAGGATAAAGATGAGAAAAAATCAGAAAAGCAGAAATTGTTTTGCAAGTACTGTAAAGGAAATGATCATATTATAAAGAACTATCCAAAACTGGCTGCTAAAGAGGCAAAGAAGAAACAGGCTGGAATGGTTGTTGCAGAGGCCTCTACACCAAAAACAGAGTCTGCAAATCTTATGCAGGAAGAAGAATGGGCATTTACTACTGTCTGTAGTTTTGACCCATCTTCTCATGATCAGTGCATCTCTGCAGTAGACTTAGATGTTTGGTACTTTGACAGTGGGGCGACCAAACATATTACCTCGCAGCGCAGTTTCTTCTCTTCACTCGAGCCTGCCCCTACAGGGAATACTGTCACATGCGCCAATAACTCCTCTTATCCTGTTATGGTAGTTGGTAAGATCATTCTGACTACTGCTGATGGTAGTTCTTTCACTTTGTCAGATGCTTTATTTGTGCCAGGGATCAAAAAGAACCTGTTATCAGTTCCTGCATAAGCCAAGATTGGCTTGGTTGTGAAATTCGTTGATGATAGGTGTACAGTCCATGATCTCTCAAATGGCGATGTGATTATTGCTTCTGGCATTTTATGTCGTGGGTTGTATAAGCTCATAGATTATGAAAGATCTGTGAATGATTTGGCATGTGCAGTTCATGATTCTAAGGCTATGTCAAATGCAAAGCTTTGGCATGCACGCTTTGGTCATCTGAATTTTGCTAGTTCGTTACGCCTGAAAAAATCTGAAATGGTGTCCTCTTTGCCCAAACTTGAGGCATCTAGAAAACATGTTTGTGAAGGCTGTATTTTGGGCAAAATGCAGCGTTCTTCCTTTCCAAAAGATGGTTCAGTTCGGGCTACGCAGAAATTGCAGCTTGTACATAGTGATGTCTATGGTCCTATGCAGCTCTTTTGGAAATTACCGTTACTTCGTGACTTTCATTGATGATTTTTCCAGGCATGCATGGGTATATCCACTCAAAGCAAAGTCCGAAGTGTTCATGTGCTTCAAACAGTTTTTGGTTTTGGCTGAAAATCTGTCAGCATGTAAAATGGGCACCCTCCGTTCTTATCGAGGGGGGAATATGTCTTCAGATTTTAATGCATTTCTGGCTGAACGTGGGATAAAACACCAGTGTACAGTGCCGTATACACCTCAATAAAATGGAGTTGCTGAACGAAAGAACAAGTCACTCATGGAGATGGCGAGGTGCATGGTCAAAAGTCAGGCTTTACCACATAGTTTCTGGCTTGAGGCTGTCATGTGTGCAGCATATGTACTGAACAGGTGTCCCACTAAAGCGTTGCAGTCTATCACTCCATATGAGGCTTGGCATGACCGCAAGCCATCTATTGCTCATCTGCGTGTTTTTGGTTGTTTGGCATATGCATTAGTGCCTGAACAACATCGCAAAAAATTGGATGATAAGGCAGTAAAATGTATTTTTGTTGGGTACAGTTCTGAAAGTAAAGCCTATCGTCTGTATCATCCACATAATAAACGCATTCTGGTTAGCCGTGATGTTGTCTTTGTGGAAGATGCTATTTAGCCATTGCTTTCATGTACTAAGGAGACATCTGTTAGCTCCAAAGACATGTATGATACTTTGATGCCTCATTTTACAGGTGGACAGGCTAGTGCTGGTCCTAATGAGGCAACTTCTCAGCCTTTGCAGGTTTCATATGATGATGCAGATCATTCCATTTCTCATGCAGATTTACATGATGCACTTGTTGATGAGAGAGCTGATATTGAGCAGGCAAAAACTATGCCAAAATGGCTGGTGCAGACTTTGCGTGACAGCAAATTAGATGCACCTTTATCATATCGTACTCGTTCAGGCTCTCATAGTGTCTCCTTTGCATCAGATTGCTATGCTATGGCTGCATCTAGTCTCTGTGATGAGAATGAGCCTGTTTCTTTTGATGAAGCACAAAATTCAGAAAATTGGATGGCTGGTATGCAATCTGAATATGATTCTATAATGAAGAATGGTACATGGTCTTTATGTGACTTGCCTCCTGGCAAGAAGGCCATTGGCACTAAGTGGGTATACAAGCTGAAGCGTAAACCTGATGGTACAGTTGACAGGTATAAGGCTAGGCTTGTTGCAAAGGGTTATGGACAAGAAAGAGGCATTGATTTTGATGAGACCTTTGCACCTACATGTCGTATAACTACTGTTCGGAGCATTTGTGCACTTGCAGCCCATCATGGTTGGAATGTACATCAGTTGGACATTAAAACAGCATTTCTGAATGGTGACTTGCATGAAGAAGTGTATGTTTTTGAGCCCCGTGGCTTTGTGCAGAAAGGGCATGAGAACCAGGTTTGCAGGTTAAAGAAGGCATTATATGGTTTAAAGCAAGCACCACGTGCTTGGTATGAGAAGATACATGCCTATCTAATTGCACATGGTTTTGAGAACAGTCCAACTGAAAGCACCTTATATGTTAAATGTGCTAATGATGTGCTTCTGATCATTGTTGTCTATGTTGATGACATGCTGCTCACTGGCCCTATTGAGACACATATTGCTGATTTTAAGGCTGATTTTCATGCCTCATTTGAGATGTCTGATGTGGGGCATTTGCATCACTATTTGGGCATTGAGTTTATGCACGTTGATGGTGGAATGGCTTTGTGTCAAACGAAATATATTGACACATTATTGCAGTGTTTTGGCCTTAAAGACTGTAAGCCTATTGCCACTCCTATGGAGACAGGTTTACGATTGAGTCTTCATGATGCTGGAGATGCATTTGATGTTGTTCTCTATCAGCAGGCTGTTGGATGCTTGATTTACTTATGCATTACTCGGCCAGATATTCAGTTTGCTATCTCATAGATGAGCAGGTTTATGCATTGCCCAAGAGTCACGGATTAGAAAGCGGTTAAGCGCATCTTTCGCTACTTGAGTGGTACTCGGCTACTTGGGTTGTTTTATCCCAAGGGGGGATCACTACCGCTAGATTTGCATGCTTTTTCTGACTCAGATTGGGCTAGTTGCTATGACACTCGTGTGTCCACCAGTGGTTTTTGCTTCATGCTTGGTAGCTCATGTATGTCTTGGTTGAGCAAGAAGCAGCCTACTATGGCCACTTCCAGTTGTGAGGCTGAGTATAGGGCAGCTTTCACAGCGACTGTTGAGTGTGTGTGGCTCAGATGCCTTATGGCTGATTTGGGTGTTGGCCAGTCTTCTGCCACCACCATCTTCACTGACAGTCAGAGCGCATTGGCAGTTGCGAGGAACCCTGTGTTCCATGCTCGCACTAAGCACATTGAGGTGCATTATCACTATGTCAGGGAGAGGTTCTGTGCTAGGGAGATCAGCTTGGCATATGTGCCCACACAGGAGAACATTGCAGACCTTTTCACGAAGGCTCTGCCTAGGGAGAAGTTTGAAGCTTTCCGCAAAGCTTTGCGCTTACTTCCTTTTGTGGAGTGATTTCCACATAGCTTGGCACTTCCTTATACATGAGTGCCAGCTCCTTGTTCACCGCATCACTCCCAGGGGGGATTTGTTGATATATTTAGGTAGTGATGTGTGTGAACACTCTAGAACTACCGGGGCACTTTTTTCCCTCTTTTTAGGAGGTTTTTTTCCCCCGGCTTGTATATATGCCTATTGCCCTAATGGGCTACTTATCTTTGTACATTCTCTAGTAATACATTCAGTATTGTGTGTTTGTGCTCCAAGCTTCTTCTTCTTCCTTGTATTGTTCGCGTGCTTCCGCAGACGTCTATCTCCAACAGGCTTTCATAAGTTGCATTCATAATCAGTGTTGAATCTTCTTTCTGATCTAAAGCATAATCTTAGTAGGTATTGTTGTATTGTTGGCTTTGGAATCCTCTACTTGTATTTCTTCCAAAATAACCTCTACTACCTCTACCTCTGAAACTACCTCTTTGATTTTTGATACCCCTCTTGAATTCAAGTTTTGATTATATCCACCATTGTTTTGAGTATTATGCCAACAGTCATGAGCTAAGTGATTTGTCTTACCACAAATCCAGCAAGCTTTGACTCCGTCTTTATTACTTCTACCTCTTCCTCTACCTTTTCCACCTCCTCTTCGTCTTAGGAAGTTAGCTTGGCTAGTTGTACCTTCATCTTCATTTGCTAGTTGCTTCTCTTTGCCATTCTTTTTTTTTTCCTTTGAATACATTGCTTGACTTGCACTCTTATCACTTTCACCTTTCACATCCTTCTCAAAGGTTAGCATGTGTCCTAGCAACTAATTCAAATTAGGAGTAAAATGATCTAGTGATAATTCAATAGACAAAATGAATGGCTTCCATTTGTCATCACCTCTCAAACCTATGAGGATTTGCCTTACCAATTTATCCTCCTCAATATCTTCATCAACTGCTCCTAATGCATCTGCAATTTCCTTCATCCTTGTTACATAATCTGAAATGGATTGAGAGGCCTTCTTCTTGAATGTGGTAAAATATGCCCACAAGGATGCCTTCCTTGACTTTGTGGTGTTTTGGAAATGCTCCTCCAAAGCATTCCATATATCACTTGCACTTTCAAGACCTCTAATGTGAGGTATCACGTAGTCATTAACTCCCATATAGATAATGCTCCTAGCTTGAGCATCTCTCTTCATCCAAGTCTTCAAATCTGACAATTCATCCCTAGTTGGAACACTAGGATCTCTGAACTGAGGCTTTTGTTCTTCACCTATGATATAACCTATCAAGTCTTTGCTCATTAGATGAGCTTCCATCCTCATTGACCATGCTGGATAGTTCTCTCTATCCAATTTCTCTATCTGAAGAGCATCTCCCGTCCTTTCTTCACCTCTATATTAAATTCTTCAACCTTTGTAAGAAATAAGTGTACCTTTGCTTCGAATGAAGTTCCTTTTGTCTTCCTTGATATCTTCTGACCTCCTTCTCAAGCTTTCACATTTTGCATCTTCAAATGTTGAATTCTATATAACTACAACAATCGGGGTCCTGCTTTCTTCAATTTTTATGCCTTGGACTCTGATACCACTGATGGAGAGTGTTAATCTCCAAAAGAACAAGTTATTCATGAAGCTAGAGCTTGAACAAAAATCTTGAACAAACTTGAAGAAGATGTTTACACAGAAAGTCTACTGCACATAACTCATTCATCGACTTATCAAATGTGTAAATATTTTTATAAAACTTTGTACAATGTGTCATTTGTAGTTTTCACGTCTCCCCCAAGTTAAAACATTCCAAAAGACTGAGTAGGTCTTGAGAAATGATCTCAACAAGTCACCTTTTTCTAAAACTGTAGTTCTTAACAGTCGACTTTGACACCTGTAACTTCTGAAGATTGGTTCTCCCAAACTAGATCCCGTTTATGCAAATGATTTTAGCCATAGATGGATTACTTCCCAACTTATACTTTGGCTCTTGATTTATGCAAAACTTTACACTCTGTACTGAGAATTGACCATTTCTTTGACCATCGAGATTGCGCATGTTTCAGAAGACACTCACCACTTCCTCACATATGAATGTTCTTACTCATAATTCTCACATCCTCTCTACAATTAGGCTCCCAAACCTTGACCATAGACTCATTAACTATGGAATTAGACACCTAAAAAAGGATTCTTGAATTGATCAAGCACAGAAGGAGAACACACAGAAAAATCGGGTGCAACTTTTCTTCATTATTGAAAACGTTTACATCTGGATCAGAGAGCTATCTTTCTTAGTTCACAAGTGTCTAATGAATTCTAATCCTCTTCTATTCTTGTTCTCTCACACTCTCTCATATTTTCCCTAACATTTTTCCTTGTGTATATAGGCAAATATGTACAAGCTCATAACCATACAAAAGTATAAGTGAGCTTACTCTAAGTTAATGTACATATGTACACATATCTTCATTCGCGGAACATATACTTTATTCATGCTTCATGACTTGATATTTTATTCAATCCTTGACCTCAAAACTTCATCAAAACTTCAATTGTTGATTGTCTTGCACCAACAGTATGTGTGTGTATGTGTATGTGTATGTGTATGTGTATGTGTATGTGTATGTGTATGTGTATGTGTATGTGTATGTGTATGTGAATGTGTATGTGTATGTGTATGTGTATGTGTATGTGTATGTGTATGTGTATGTGTATGTGTATGTGTATGTGTATGTGTATGTGTATGTGTATGTGTATGTGTATGTGTATGTGTATGTGTATGTGTATGTGTATGTGTATGTGTATGTGTATGTGTATGTGTATGTGTATGTGTATGTGTATGTGTATGTGTATGTGTATGTGTATGTGTATGTGTATGTGTATGTGTATGTGTATGTGTATGTGTATGTGTATGTGTATGTGTATGTGTATGTGTATGTGTATGTGTATGTGTATGTGTATGTGTATGTGTATGTGTATGTGTATGTGTATGTGTATGTGTATGTGTATGTGTATGTGTATGTGTATGGTATGTGTATGTGTATGTGTATGTGTATGTGTATCCGTATGTGTATGTGTATGTGTATGCGTATGTGTATGTGTATGTGTATGTGTATGTGTATGTGTATGTGTATGTGTATGTGTATGTGTATGTGTATGTGTATGTGTATGTGTATGTGTATGTGTATGTGTATGTGTATGTGTATGTGTATGTGTATGTGTATGTGTATGTGTATGTGTATGTGTATGTGTATGTGTATGTGTATGTGTATGTGTATGTGTATGTGTATGTGTATGTGTATGTGTATGTGTATGTGTATGTGTATGTGTATGTGTATGTTTATGTGTATGTGTATGTGTATGTGTATGTTTATGTGTATGTGTATGTGTATGTGTATGTGTATGTGTATGTGTATGTGTATGTGTATGTGTATGTGTATGTGTATGTGTATGTGTACGTGTGTGCATGTGTATGTGTATGTGTATGTGTATGTGTGTGTATGTGTATGTGTACGTGTATGTGTATGTGTATATGCAGGTGTCTGTGTATGTGTATGTGTATGTGCATGTGTATGTGTATGTGTAAGTCTATGTGTATGGATATTTGTATTTGTATGCATATGTATATATATGTTTGTATATTTATATGCATCTGTATGTTTTTACGTGCATATGAGTATGTGTATGTGTATGTGTGGGTGAAGGTGTATTTGTACACCTCTGATAATATGTATGTGTATGTGTTTGTGTATGCATATGTGTATGTGTATGTGTATGTCTATATGTATGTGTATGTGTATGTGTATGTGTATGTGTATGTGTATGTGTATGTGTATGTGTATTTGTATGTGTATGTGTATGTGTATGTGTATGTGTATGTGCATATGTATGTGTATGTGATGTGTATGTGTATGTGTAGGTGTATGTGTATGTGTATGTGTGTGTATGTGTATGTGTATGTGTATGTGTATGTGTATGTGTATGTGTATGTGTATGTGTATGTGTATGTGTATCTGTGTAAGTATGTGTATGTGTATGTGTATGTGGAAGTGTATGCGTATGTGCATGTGTATGTGTATGTGTATGTGTATGTGTATGTGTATGTGTATGTGTATGTGTATGTGTATGTGTATGTGTATGTGTATGTGTATGTGTATGTGTATGTGTATGTGTATGTGTATGTGTATGTGTATGTGTATGTGTATGTGTATGTGTATGTGTATGTGTATGTGTATGTGTATGTGTATGTGTATGTGTATGTGTATGTGTATGTGTATGCGTATGTGCATGTGTATGTGTATGTGTATGTGTATGTGTATGTGTATGTGTATGTGTATGTGTATGTGTATGTGTATGTGTATTTGTATGTGTATGTGTATGTGCATATGTATGTGTGTGTATGTGAATATGTATGTGTATGTGTATGTGTATGTGTATTTGTATGTGTATCTATATGTCTATCTGTATGTGAATGTGTATGTGTATGTCTATGTGTATGTGTATATGTATATGTATATGTACGTGTATGTGTTGATGTATGTCTATGTTTATGTGTATATGTATGTGTAGCTGTATGAACAGGTGTATGTACATCTCTTTGTGTATGTATATGTGTGCATAATGTAATGGTGACATGTATTTGCATGTAATGTGTATCTGTATGTGTGGACATATGCATATGTGTGTGTTTTTTGTATGTGTATGTCTATGTCTACGTGTATGTATGTGCATGTGTATGTGTATGGGTATTTTTATGTGTATGTGTATTTGTATCAGTAGTTTTATATGTTTGTGTGTTTGTATGGGTATATGTATGTGTATGTGTATATGTATGTTTATGTCTATGTCTATGAGTATGTCTTTGTGTATGTGTATGTGTGTGTATGTGTATGTGTATGTGTATGTGTATGTGTATGTTTATGTGTATGTGTATGTGTATGTGTATGTGTGTGTATGTGTATGTGTGTGTGTATGTGTATGGGTATGTGCATGTGTATGTTTATGTCTATGTGTATGCATACACATATGTGTATTTCTATGTGTATGTGTATGTTTATGTGTATGTGTATGTGTATGTGTATGTGTATGTGTATGTGTATGTGTATGTGTATGTGTATTTGTATGTGTATGTGTGTATGTGTGTATGTATGTGTATGTGTATGTGTATGTGTCTATGTATGTGTTTTTGTATGTATGTGTATGTGTAGGTGAATGTGTATGCCTATGCATATGTGATGTGTAATTCTATGTTCATGTGTATGTGTATGTGTATGTGTATGAGTATGTGTATGTGTATGTGTATGTGTATGTGTATGTGTATGTGTATGTGTATGTGTATGTGTATGTGTATGTGTATGTGTATGTGTATGTGTATGTGTATGTGTATGTGTATGTGTATGTGTATGTGTATGTGTATATGTGTATGTGTATGTGCATGTGTATGTGCCTGTGAATGTGAATGTGAATGTGTATTTGTATGTGTATGTGTATTTGTATGTGTATGTGTATGTGTATATGTATGTGTATGTGTATGTGTAGGTGTATGCATATGTGTATGTGTATGTGTATGTGTATGTGTATGTGAATGTGTATGTGTATGTGTATGTGTATGTTTATGTGTATGTGTATGATGTGTATGTGTATGTGCATGTGTATGTGTATGTGTATGTGTATGTATATGTGTATGTGTATGTGTATGTGTATGTGTATGTGTATGTGTATGTGCATATGTATGTATGTGTATGTGAATGTCAATGTGTATGTGTATGTGGATCTATATGTCTATCTGGTTGTGAATGTGTATGTGTTTGTGTATATGTATATGTACGTGTATGTGTTGCTGTATGTCTATGTTTATGTGTATATGTATGTGTAGCTTTATGAAGAGTTGTATGTACATCTTTTTGTGTATGTATATGTGTGCATAATGTAATGGTGACATGTATGTGCATGTAATGTGTATGTGTATGTGTGGACATATGCATATGTGTGTGTTTGTGTATGTGTATCTGAATGTGTATGTCTATGTCTACGTGTATGTATGTGCATGTGTAATTGTATGGGTATTTTTATGTGTATGTGTATTTGTATCACTAGTTTTATGTGTTTGTGTGTTTGTATGGCTATATGTATGTGTATGTGTATATGTATGTTTATGTCTATGTCTATGAGTATGTCTTTGTGTATGTGTATGTGTGTGTATGTGTATGTGTATGTGTATGTGTATGTGTAGGTGTATGCGTATGTGTATGTTTATTTGTATGTGTATGTGTATGTGTATGTGTATGTGTGTGTATGCGTATGTGTGTGTATGTGTATGTGTATGTGCGTGTGTATGTTTATGTGTATGTGTATGTGTATGCGTATGCATATGTGTATTTGTATGTGTATGTGTATGTGTATGTTTATGTGTATGTGTATGTGTATGTGTATGTGTATGTGTATGTGTATGTGTATGTGTATGTGTATGTGTATGTGTATGTGTATGTGTATGTGTGTATGTGTGTATGTATGTGTATGTATGTGTATGTATGTGTATGTGTATGTGTATGTGTATGTGTATGTGTTTGTGTATATATGTGAATGTGTATGTCTATGCATATGTCATGTGTAATTTTATGTTCATGTGTATGTGTATGTGTATATGTGTATGTGTATGTGTATGTGCATGTGTATGTGTATGTGAATGTGAATGTGTATGTGTATGTGTATGTGTATGTATATTTGTATGTGTATGTGTATGTGTATGTGTATGTCAATGTGTATGTGTATCTGTATAAGTATGTGTATGTGTATGTGTATGTGTATGTGTATGTGTATGTGTATGTGTATGTGTATGTGTATGTGTATGTGTATGTGTATGTGAATGTGTATGTGTATAAGTATGTGTATGTGTATGTGTATGTATATGTGTATGTGTATGTGTATGTGTATGTGTATGTGTATGTATATGTGTATGTGTATGTGTATGTGTATGTGTATGTGTATGTGTATGTGTATGTGTATGTGTATGTGTATGTGTATGTGTATGTGTATGTGTATGTGTATGTGTATGTGTATGTGTATGTGTATGTGTATGTGTATGTGTATGTGTATGTGTATGTGTATGTGTATGTGTATGTGTATGTGTATGTGTATGTGTATGTGTATGTGTATATGTATGTGTATGTGTATGTGTATGTGTATGTGTATGTGTATGTGTATGTGTATGTGTATGTGTATGTGTATGTGTATGTGTATGTGTAAGTGTATTTATATGTGTATGTGTATGTGTATGTGTATGTGTATGTGTATGTGTATGTGTATGTGTATGTGTATGTGTATGTGCATATGTATGTATGTGTATGTGAATGTCAATGTGTATGTGTATGTGGATCTATATGTCTATCTGGTTGTGAATGTGTGTGTATGTGTATGTGTATGTGTATGTGCGTGTGTATGTTTATGTGTATGTGTATGTGTATGCGTATTCATATGTGTATTTGTATGTGTATGTGTATGTGTATGTTTATGTGTATGTGTATGTGTATGTGTATGTGTATGTGTATGTGTATGTGTATGTGTATGTGTATGTGTATGTGTATGTGTATGTGTATGTGTATGTGTATGTGTATGTGTATGTGTATGTGTATGTGTATGTGTGTATGTGTGTATGTATGTGTATGTATGTGTATGTATGTGTATGTGTATGTGTATGTGTATGTGTATGTGTTTGTGTATATATGTGAATGTGTATGTCTATGCATATGTCATGTGTAATTTTATGTTCATGTGTATGTGTATGTGTATATGTGTATGTGTATGTGTATGTGCATGTGTATGTGTATGTGAATGTGAATGTGTATGTGTATGTGTATGTGTATGTATATTTGTATGTGTATGTGTATGTGTATGTGTATGTCAATGTGTATGTGTATCTGTATAAGTATGTGTATGTGTATGTGTATGTGTATGTGTATGTGTATGTGTATGTGTATGTGTATGTGTATGTGTATGTGTATGTGTATGTGTATGTGTATGTGTATGTGAATGTGTATGTGTATAAGTATGTGTATGTGTATGTGTATGTATATGTGTATGTGTATGTGTATGTGT
Organism: Ceratopteris richardii; assembly: GCA_020310875.1. NCBI lineage: Eukaryota > Viridiplantae > Streptophyta > Polypodiopsida > Polypodiales > Pteridaceae > Ceratopteris > Ceratopteris richardii. Next base: position 205,205,860 of record CM035411.1, read on the forward strand.
ATGTGTATGTGTATGTATATGTGTATGTGTATGTGTATGTGTATGTGTATGTGTATGTGTATGTGTATGTGTATGTGTATGTGTATGTGTATGTGTATGTGTATGTGTATGTGTATGTGTATGTGTATGTGTATGTGTATGTGTATGTGTATGTGTATGTGTATGTGTATGTGTATGTGTATGTGTAAGTGTATTTATATGTGTATGTGTATGTGTATGTGTATGTGTATGTGTATGTGTATGTGTATGTGTATCCGTATGTGTATGTGTATGTGTATGCGTATGTGGATCCGTATGTGTATGTGTATGTGTATGCGTATGTGTATGTGTATGTGTATGTGTATGTGTATGTGTATGTGTATGTGTATGTGTATGTGTATGTGTATGTGTATGTTCATGTGTATGTGTATGTGTATGTGTATGTGTATGTGTATGTGTATGTGTATGTGTATGTGTATGTGTATGTGTATGTGTATGTGTATGTGTATGTGTATGTGTATGTGTATGTGTATGTGTATGTGTATGTGTATGTGTATGTGTATGTGTATGTGTATATGTGTATGTGTATGTGCATGTGTATGTGCATGTGAATGAGAATGTGAATGTGTATTTGTATGTGTATGTGTATTTGTATGTGTATGTGTATGTGTATATGTATGTGTATGTGTATGTGTAGGTGTATGCATATGTGTATGTGTATGTGTATGTGTATGTGTATGTGAATGTGTATGTGTATGTGTATGTTTATGTGTATGTGTATGATGTGTATGTGTATGTGCATGTGTATGTGTATGTGTATGTATATGTGTATGTGTATGTGTATGTGTATGTGTATGTGTATGTGTATGTGTATGTGTATGTGCATATGTATGTATGTGTATGTGAATGTCAATGTGTATGTGTATGTGGATCTATATGTCTATCTGGTTGTGAATGTGTATGTGTTTGTGTATATGTATATGTACGTGTATGTGTTGCTGTATGTCTATGTTTATGTGTATATGTATGTGTAGCTTTACGAAGAGTTGTATGTACATCTTTTTGTGTATGTATATGTGTGCATAATGTAATGGTGACATGTATGTGCATGTAATGTGTATGTGTATGTGTGGACATATGCATATGTGTGTGTTTGTGTATGTGTATCTGAATGTGTATGTCTATGTCTACGTGTATGTATGTGCATGTGTAATTGTATGGGTATTTTTATGTGTATGTGTATTTGTATCACTAGTTTTATGTGTTTGTGTGTTTGTATGGCTATATGTATGTGTATGTGTATATGTATGTTTATGTCTATGTCTATGAGTATGTCTTTGTGTATGTGTATGTGTGTGTATGTGTATGTGTATGTGTATGTGTATGTGTATGCGTATGTGTATGTTTATTTGTATGTGTATGTGTATGTGTATGTGTATGTGTGTGTATGCGTATGTGTGTGTATGTGTATGTGTATGTGCGTGTGTATGTTTATGTGTATGTGTATGTGTATGCGTATGCATATGTGTATTTGTATGTGTATGTGTATGTGTATGTTTATGTGTATGTGTATGTGTATGTGTATGTGTATCTGTATGTGTATGTGTATGTGTATGTGTATGTGTATGTGTATGTGTATGTGTGTATGTGTGTATGTATGTGTATGTATGTGTATGTATGTGTATGTGTATGTGTATGTGTATGTGTATGTGTTTGTGTATATATGTGAATGTGTATGTCTATGCATATGTCATGTGTAATTTTATGTTCATGTGTATGTGTATGTGTATATGTGTATGTGTATGTGTATGTGCATGTGTATGTGTATGTGAATGTGAATGTGTATGTGTATGTGTATGTGTATGTATATTTGTATGTGTATGTGTATGTGTATGTGTATGTCAATGTGTATGTGTATCTGTATGTGTATGTGTATGTGTATGTGTATGTGTATGTGTATGTGTATGTGTATGTGTATGTGTATGTGTATGTGTATGTGTATGTGTATGTGTATGTGTATGTGTATGTGTATGTGTATGTGTATGTGTATGTGTATGTGTATGTGTAAGTGTATGTGAATGTGTATGTGTATAAGTATGTGTATGTGTATGTGTATGTATATGTGTATGTGTATGTGTATGTGTATGTGTATGTGTATGTATATGTGTATGTGTATGTGTATGTGTATGTGTATGTGTATGTGTATGTGTATGTGTATGTGTATGTGTATGTGTATGTGTATGTGTATGTGTATGTGTATGTGTATGTGTATGTGTATGTGTATGTGTATGTGTATGTGTATGTGTATGTGTATGTGTATGTGTATGTGTATGTGTATGTGTATGTGTATGTGTATGTGTATGTGTATGTGTATGTGTATGTGTATGTGTATGTGTATGTGTATGTGTATGTGTATGTGTATGTGTATGTGTATGTGTATGTGTATGTGTATGTGTATGTGTATGTGTATGTGTATGTGTATGTGTATGTGTATGTGTATGTGTATGTGTATGTGTATGTGTATGTGTATGTGTATGTGTATGTGTATGTGTATGTGTATGTGTATGTGTATCGTATGTGTATGTGTATGTGTATGCGTATGTGTATGTGTATGTGTATGTGTATGTGTATGCGTATGTGTATGTGTATGTGTATGTGTATGTGTATGTGTATGTGTATGTGTATGTGTATGTGTATGTGTATGTGTATGTGTATGTGTATGTGTATGTGTATGTGTATGTGTATGTGTATGTGTATGTGTATGTGTATGTGATGTGTATGTGTATGTGTATGTGTATGTGTATGTGTATGTGTATGTGTATGTTTATGTGTATGTGTATGTGTATGTGTATGATTATGTGTATGTGTATGTGTATGTGTATGTGTATGTGTATGTGTATGTGTATGTGTATGTGTATGTGTATGTGTATGTGTATGTGTATGTGTATGTGTACGTGTGTGCATGTGTATGTGTATGTGTATGTGTATGTGTGTGTATGTGTATGTGTACGTGTATGTGTATGTGTATATGCAGGTGTCTATGTATGTGTATGTGTATGTGCATGTGTATGTGTATGTGTAAGTGTATGTGTATGGATATTTGTATTTGTATGCATATGTATATATATGTTTGTATATTTATATGCATCTGTATGTTTTTACGTGCATATGAGTATGTGTATGTGTATGTGTGGGTGAAGGTGTATTTGTACACCTCATACAATATGTATGTGTATGTGTTTGTGTATGCATATGTGTATGTGTATGTGTATGTCTATATGTATGTGTATGTGTATGTGTATGTGTATGTGTATGTGTATGTGTATGTGTATGTGTATGTGTATTTGTATGTGTATGTGTATGTGTATGTGTATGTGTATGTGCATATGTATGTGTATGTGATGTGTATGTGTATGTGTATGTGTATGTGTATGTGTATGTGTGTGTATGTGTATGTGTATGTGTATGTGTATGTGTATGTGTATGTGTATGTGTATGTGTATGTGTATGTGTATGTGTGTAAGTATGTGTATGTGTATGTGTATGTGGAAGTGTATGCGTATGTGCATGTGTATGTGTATGTGTATGTGTATGTGTATGTGTATGTGTATGTGTATGTGTATGTGTATGTGTATGTGTATGTGTATGTGTATGTGTATGTGTATGTGTATGTGTATGTGTATGTGTATGTGTATGTGTATCGGTATGTGTATGTGTATGTGTATGTGTATGTGTATGTGTATGTGTATGTGTATGTGTATGTGTATGTGTATGTGTATGTGTATGTGTATGTGTATGTGTATGTGTATGTGTATGCGTATGTGTATGTGTATGTGTATGTGTATGTGTATGTGTATGTGTATGTGTATGTGTATGTGTATGTGTATGTGTATGTGTATTTGTATGTGTATGTGTATGTGCATATGTATGTGTGTGTATGTGAATATGTATGTGTATGTGTATGTGTATGTGTATCTATATGTCTATCTGTATGTGAATGTGTATGTGTATGTGTATGTGTATGTGTATATGTATATGTACGTGTATGTGTTGATGTATGTCTATGTTTATGTGTATATGTATGTGTAATTGTATGAACATGTGTATGTACATCTCTTTGTGTATGTATATGTGTGCATAATGTAATGGTGACATGTATTTGCATGTAATGTGTATCTGTATGTGTGGACATATGCATATGTGTGTGTTTGTTGTATGTGTATGTCTATGTCTACGTGTATGTATGTGCATGTGTATGTGTATGGGTATTTTTATGTGTATGTGTACTTGTATCAGTAGTTCTATGTGTTTGTGTGTTTGTATGGGTATATGTATGTGTATGTGTATATGTATGTTTATGTCTATGTCTATGAGTATGTCTTTGTGTATGTGTATGTGTGTGTATGTGTATGTGTATGTGTATGTGTATGTGTATGTGTGTGTTTATGTGTACGTGTATGTGTATGTGTATGTGTGTGTATGTGTATGTGTGTGTGTATGTGTATGGGTATGTGCATGTGTATGTTTATGTCTATGTGTATGCATACACATATGTGTATTTCTATGTGTATGTGTATGTTTATGTGTATGTGTATGTGTATGTGTATGTGTATGTGTATGTGTATGTGTATGTGTATGTGTATGTGTATGTGTATGTGTATGTGTATGTGTATGTGTATGTGTATGTGTATGTGTATGTGTGTATGTGTGTATGTGTGTATGTATGTGTATGTGTATGTGTATGTGTCTATGTATGTGTTTTTTATGTATGTGTATATGTAGGTGAATGTGTATGCCTATGCATAAGTGATGTGTAATTCTATGTTCATGTGTATGTGTATGTGTACGTGTATGAGTATGTGTATGTGTATGTGTATGTGTATGTGTATGTGTATGTGTATGTGTATGTGTATGTGTATGTGTATGTGTATGTGTATGTGTATATGTGTATGTGTATGTGCATGTGTATGTGCATGTGAATGTGAATGTGAATGTGTATTTGTATGTGTATGTGTATTTGTATGTGTATGTGTATGTGTATATGTATGTGTATGTGTATGTGTAGGTGTATGCATATGTGTATGTGTATGTGTATGTGTATGTGTATGTGAATGTGTATGTGTATGTGTATGTGTATGTTTATGTGCATGTGTATGATGTGTATGTGTATGTGCATATGTATGTGTATGTGTATGTGTATGTATATGTGTATGTGTATGTGTATGTGTATGTGTATGTGTATGTGTATGTGTATGTGCATATGTATGTATGTGTATGTGAATGTCAATGTGTATGTGTATGTGGATCTATATGTCTATCTGGTTGTGAATGTGTATGTGTTTGTGTATATGTATATGTACGTGTATGTGTTGTTGTATGTCTATGTTTATGTGTATATGTATGTGTAGCTTTACGAAGAGTTGTATGTACATCTTTTTGTGTATGTATATGTGTGCATAATGTAATGGTGACATGTATGTGCATGTAATGTGTATGTGTATGTGTGGACATATGCATATGTGTGTGTTTGTGTATGTGTATCTGAATGTGTATGTCTATGTCTACGTGTATGTATGTGCATGTGTAATTGTATGGGTATTTTTATGTGTATGTGTATTTGTATCAGTAGTTTTATGTGTTTGTGTGTTTGTATGGCTATATGTATGTGTATGTGTATATGTATGTTTATGTCTATGTCTATGAGTATGTCTTTGTGTATGTGTATGTGTGTGTATGTGTATGTGTATGTGTATGTGTATGTGTATGTGTATGCGTATGTGTATGTTTATTTGTATGTGTATGTGTATGTGTATGTGTATGTGTGTGTATGCGTATGTGTGTGTATGTGTATGTGTATGTGCGTGTGTATGTTTATGTGTATGTGTATGTGTATGCGTATGCATATGTGTATTTGTATGTGTATGTGTATGTGTATGTTTATGTGTATGTGTATGTGTATGTGTATGTGTATGTGTATGTGTATGTGTATGTGTATGTGTATGTGTATGTGGATGTGTATGTGTATGTGTATGTGTATGTGTATGTGTATGTGTATGTGTGTATGTGTGTATGTATGTGTATGTATGTGTATGTATGTGTATGTGTATGTGTATGTGTATGTGTATGTGTTTGTGTATATATGTGAATGTGTATGTCTATGCATATGTCATGTGTAATTTTATGTTCATGTGTATGTGTATGTGTATATGTGTATGTGTATGTGTATGTGCATGTGTATGTGTATGTGAATGTGAATGTGTATGTGTATGTGTATGTGTATGTATATTTGTATGTGTATGTGTATGTGTATGTGTATGTGTATGTCAATGTGTATTTGTATCTGTATAAGTATGTGTATGTGTATGTGTATGTGTATGTGTATGTGTATGTGTATGTGTATGTGTATGTGTATGTATATGTGTATGTGTATGTGTATGTGAATGTGTATGTGTATAAGTATGTGTATGTGTATGTGTATGTATATGTGTATGTGTATGTGTATGTGTATGTGTATGTGTATGTATATGTGTATGTGTATGTGTATGCGTATGTGTATGTGTATGTGTATGTGTATGTGTATGTGTATGTGTATGTGTATGTGTATGTGTATGTGTATGTGTATGTGTATGTGTATGTGTATGTGTATGTGTATGTGTATGTGTATGTGTATGTGTATGTGCATGTGTATGTGTATGTGCATGTTTATGTGTATGTGTATGTGTATGTGTATGTGTATTTGTATGTGTATGTATATGTGTATGTGTGTGTGTATGTGCATATGTATGTATGTGTATGTGAATGTGTATGTGTATGTGTATGTGTATGTGTATGTGTATCTATATGTGTATCTGTATGTGAATGTGTATGTGTTTGTGTATATGTATATGTACGTGTATGTGTTGCTGTATGTCTATGTTTATGTGTATATGTATGTGTAGCTGTATGAACAGGTGTATGTACATCTTTTTGTGTATGTTTATGTGTGCATAATGTAATGGTGACATGTATGTGCATGTAATGTGTATGTGTATGTGTGGACATATGCATATGTGTGTTGTTGTGTATGTGTATCTCTATATGTATGTCTATGTCTACGTGTATGTATGTGCATGTGTATGTGTATGGTTATTTTTATGTGTATGTGTAGTTGTATCATTAGTTTTATGTGTTTGTGTATTTGTATGGGTATATGTATGTGTATGTGTATATGTATGTTTATGTCTATGTCTATGAGTATGTCTTTGTGTATGTGTATGTGTGTGTATGTGTATGTGTATGTGTATGTGTATGTGTATGTGTATGCGTATGTGTATGTTTATTTGTATGTGTATGTGTATGTGTATGTGTATGTGTATGTGTGTGTATGCGTATGTGTGTGTATGTGTATGTGTATGTGTGTGTGTATGTTAAGGTGTATGTGTATGTGTATGCGTATGCATATGTGTATTTGTATGTGTATGTGTATGTTTATGTGTATGTGTATGTGTATGTGTATGTGTATCTGTATGTGTATGTGTATGTGTATGTGTATGTGTATGTGTATGTGTATGTGTATGTGTGTATGTGTGTATGTATGTGTATGTGTATGTGTATGTGTATGTGTATGTGTTTGTGTATGTATGTGAATGTGTATGTCTATGCATATGTCATGTGTAATTTTATGTTCATGTGTATGTGTATGTGTATATGTGTATGTGTATGTGTATGTGCATGTGTATGTGTATGTGAATGTGAATGTGTATGTGTATGTGTATGTGTATGTATATTTGTATGTGTATGTGTATGTGTATGTCAATGTGTATGTGTATGTGTATAAGTATGTGTATGTGTATGCGTATGTGTATGTGTATGTGTATGTGTATGTGTATGTGTATGTGTATGTGTATGTGTATGTGTATGTGTATGTGTATGTGTATGTGTATGTGTATGTGAATGTGTATTTGTATAAGTATGTGTATGTGTATGTGTATGTGTATGTATATGTGTATGTGTATGTGTATGTGTATGTGTATGTGTATGTATATGTGTATGTGTATGTGTATGTGTATGTGTATGTGTATGTGTATGTGTATGTGTATGTGTATGTGTATGTGTATGTGTATGTGTATGTGTATGTGTATGTGTATGTGTATGTGTATGTGTATGTGTATGTGTATGTGTATGTGTATGTGTATGTGTATGTGTATGTGTATGTGTATGTGTATGTGTATGTGTATGTGTATGTGTATGTGCATATGTATGTGTATGTGTATGTTTATGTGTATGTGTATGTGTATGTGTATGTGTATTTGTATGTGTATGTATATGTGTATGTGTATGTGTATGTGCATATGTATGTATGTGTATGTGAATGTGTATGTGTATGTGTATGTGTATGTGTATCTATATGTCTATCTGTATGTGAATGTGTATGTGTTTGTGTATATGTATATGTACGTGTATGTGTTGCTGTATGTCTATGTTTATGTGTATATGTATGTGTAGCTGTATGAACAGGTGTATGTACATCTTTTTGTGTATGTTTATGTGTGCATAATGTAATGGTGACATGTATGTGCATGTAATGTGTATGTGTATGTGTGGACATATGCATATGTGTGTTGTTGTGTATGTGTATCTGTATATGTATGTCTATGTCTACGTGTATGTATGTGCATGTGTATGTGTATGGGTATTTTTATGTGTATGTGTATTTGTATCATTAGTTTTATGTGTTTGTGTATTTGTATGGGTATATGTATGTGTATGTGTATATGTATGTTTATGTCTATGTCTATGAGTATGTCTGTGTATGTGTATGTGTGTGTATGTGTATGTGTATGTGTATGTGTATGTGTATGTGTATGTGTATGTGTATGTGTATGTGTATGTGTATGTGTATGTGTATGTGTATGTGTATGTGTATGTTTATGTGTATGTGTATGTGTATGTGTATGTGTGTATGTGTGTATGTATGTGTGTGTATGTGTATGTGTATGTGTTTGTGTATGTGTATGTGTATGTGTATGTGTTTGTGTATGTATGTGTATGTGAATGTGTATGTCTATGCATATGTCATGTGTAATTTTATGTTCATGTGTATGTTTATGTGTATGTGTATGTGTATGTGTATGTGTATGTGTATGCGTATGTGTATGTGTATGTGTATGTGTATGTGTATGTGTATGTGTATGTGTATGTGTATGTGTATGTGTATGTGTATGTGTATGTGTATGTGTATGTGTATGTGTATGTGTATGTGTATGTGTATGCGTATGTGTATGTGTATGTGTATGTGTATGTGTATGTGTATGTGTATGTGTATGCGTATGTGTATGTGTATGTGTATGTGGATTTGTATGTGTATGTGTATGTGTATGTGTATGTGCATGTGCATGTGTATGTGTATGTGTATGTATATGTGTATGTGTATGTGTGTGTATGTGTATGTGTATGTGTATGTGTATGTGTATGTGTATGTGTATGTGTATGTGTATGTGTATGTGTATGTGTACATGTATTTGTATGTGTATGCATATGTGTATGCATATGTGTATGTGTATGTGTATGTGTATGTGTATGTGTATGTGTATGTGTATGTGTATGTGTATGTGTGTGTATGTGTATGTGTATGTGTATGTGTATGTGTATGTGTATGTGTAGGTGTATGTGTATGTGTATGTGTATGTGTATGTGTATGTGTATGTGTATGTGTCTTTGTATGTGTATGTGTATGTGTATGTGTATGTCCACATGGACGCGTATGTGTATGTGTATGTGTATGTGTATGTGTATGTGTATGTGTATGTGTATGTGTATGTGTATGTGTATGTGTATGTGTATGTGTATGTGTATGTGTATGTGTATGTGTATGTGTATGTGTATGTGTATGTGTATGTGTATGTGTATGTGTATGTGTATGTGTATGTGTATGTGTATGTGTATGTGTATGTGTATGTGTATGTGTATGTGTATGTGTATGTGTATGTGTATGTGTATGTGTATGTGTATGTGTATGTGTATGTGTATGTGTATGTGTATGTGTATGTGTATGTGTATGTGTATGTGTATGTGTATGTGTATGTGTATGTGTATGTGTATGTGTATGTGTATGTGTATGTGTATGTGTATAGTATGTGTATGTGTATATGTATGTGTATGTGTATGTGTATGTGTATATGTATGTGTATGTGTATGTGTATGTGTATGTGTATGTGTATGTGTATGTGTATGTGTATGTGTATGTGTATGTGTATGTGTATGTGTATGTGTATGTGTATGTGTATGTGTATGTGTATGTGTATGTGTATGTGTATGTGTATGTGTATGTGTAGTGTATGTGTATGTGTATGTGTATGTGTATGTGTATGTGTATGTGTATGTGTATGTGTATGTGTATGTGTATGTGTATGTGTATGTGTATGTGTATGTGTATGTGTATGTGTATGTGTATGTGTATGCGTATGTGTATGCGTATGTGTATGTGTATGTGTTTGTGTATGTGAATGTGTGTGTATGTCTTCATGTATGTCTATGTTTGTGTGTATATGTATGTGTAGGTGTATGAACGTTGATGTATATCTTGATGTGTATATGTATGTGGACATAATGTAACGCTTATTTGTATGTGCATATAATGTGTATGTGTATCTGTGGATGTATGCATTTGTGTATATGCGTGTAGGTGTATATTTATTTGTATGTTTATTTGTTTATGTACATGTATGTGTATTAATATGGGTATGTGTTTATGCATATGTGGATGTGTATGTGTATGTGTATGTGTATGTGTAAGTGTATGTCTAGGTGTATGTATGTGTATGTGTATGTGTATGTGTATGTGTATGTTTATGTGTATGAGTATGTGTATGTGTATGTGTATGCATGTGTATGTGTATGTGTATGTGTATGTGTATGGATATTTGTATTTGTATGCATATGTGTATGTTTATATGTATGTTTACGTGTATGTTTATGTGTGTATGTGTATCTGTATGTGTATGTGTATGTGTAGGTGTATTTTTATGCCGCTGATTCTACGTATGTGTATGTGTTTGTGTATGCATAGGTGCATGTGTATGTGTATGCATATTTGTATGTGTATGTGTATGTTTATGTTTATGTGTATGTGTATATGTGTATGTGTATATGTGTATGTGTATGTGCATGTGTATGTGCATGTGAATGTGAATGTGAATGTGTATTTGTATGTGTATGTGTATTTGTATGTGTATGTGTATGTGTATGTGTATGTGTATGTGTATGTGTATGTGTATGTGTATGTGTATGTGTAGGTGTATGCGTATGTGTATGTGTATGTGTATGTGTATGTGTACGTGAATGTGTATGTGTATGTGTATGTGTATGTGTATGTGTATGTGTATGTGTATGTGTATGTGTATGTGTATGTTTATGTGTATGTGTATGATGTGTATGTGTATGTGCATGTGTATGTGTATGTGTATGTGTATGTATATGTGTATGTGTATGTGTATGTGTATGTGTATGTGTATGTGCATATGTATGTATGTGTATGTGAATGTCAATGTGTATGTGTATGTGTATCTATATGTCTATCTGGTTGTGAATGTGTATGTGTTTGTGTATACGTATATGTACGTGTATGGGTTGATGTATGTCTATGTTTAAGTGTATATGTATGTGTAGCTGTACGAAGAGTTGTATGTACATCTTTTTGTGTATGTATATGTGTGCATAATGTAATGGTGACATGTATGTGCATGTAATGTGTATGTGTATGTGTGGACATATGCATATGTGTGTGTTTGTGTATGTGTATCTGAATGTGTATGTCTATGTCTACGTGTATGTATGTGCATGTGTATGTGTATGGGTATTTTTATGTGTATGTGTATTTGTATCAGTAGTTTTATGTGTTTGTGTGTTTGTATGGCTATATATATGTGTATGTGTATATGTATGTTTATGTCTATGTCTATGAGTATGTCTTTGTGTATGTGTATGTGTGTGTATGTGTATGTGTATGTGGATGTGTATGTGTATGTGTATGTGTATGTATATGTGTATGTCTATGCGTATGTGTATGTTTATTTGTATGTGTATGTGTATGTGTATGTGTGTGTATGCGTATGTATGTGTATGTGTATGTGTATGTGCGTGTGTATGTTTATGTGTATGTGTATGTGTATGCGTATGCATATGTGTATTTGTATGTGTATGTGTATGTGTATGTTTATGTGTATGTGTATGTGTATGTGTATGTGTATCTGTATGTGTATGTGTATGTGTATGTGTATGTGTATGTGTGTATGTTTGTATGTGTGTATGTATGTGTATGTGTATGTGTATGTGTATGTGTTTGTGTATGTATGTGAATGTGTATATCTATGCATATGTCATGTGTAATTTTATGTTCATGTGTATGTGTATGTGTATATGTGTATGTGTATGTGTATGTGCATGTGTATGTGTATGTGAATGTGAATGTGTATGTGTATGTGTATGTGTATGTATATTTGTATGTGTATGTGTATGTGTATGTGTATGTCAATGTGTATGTGTATGTGTATAAGTATGTGTATGTGTATGTGTACGTGTATGTGTATGTGTATGTGTATGTGTATGTGTATGTGTATGTGTATGTGTATGTGTATGTGTATGTGTATGTGTATGTGTATGTGTATGTGTATGTGTATGTGTATGTGAATGTGTATGTGTATAAGTATGTGTATGTGTATGTATATGTGTATGTGTATGTGTATGTATATGTGTATGTGTATGTGTATGTGTATGTGTATGTGTATGTGTATGTGTATGTGTATGTGTATGTGTATGTGTATGTGTATGTGTATGTGTATGTGTATGTGTATGTGTATGTTGTATCTGTATGTGTATGTGTATGTGTATGTGTATGTGTATGTGTATGTGTATGTGTATGTGTATGTGTATGTGTATGTGTATGTGTATGTGCATGTGTATGTGTATGTGTATGTTTATGTGTATGTGTATGTGTATGTGTATGTATATGTGTATGTGTATGTGTATGTGAATGTGAATGTGTATGTGTATGTGTATGTGTATGTATATTTGTATGTGTATGTGTATGTGTATGTGTATGTATATGTGTATGTGTATGTGTATGTGTATGTGTATGTGTATGTGTATGTGTATGTATATGTGTATGTGTATGTGTATGTGTATGTGTATGTGTATGTGTATGTGTATGTGTATGTGTATGTGTATGTGTATGTGTATGTGTATGTGTATATGTGTATGTGTATGTGTATGTGTATGTGCATGTGTATGTGTATGTGAATGTGAATGTGTATGTGTATGTGTATGTGTATGTATATTTGTATGTGTATGTGTATGTGTATGTGTATGTCAATGTGTATGTGTATGTGTATAAGTATGTGTATGTGTATGTGTATGTGTATGTGTATGTGTATGTGTATGTGTATGTGTATGTGTATGTGTATGTGTATGTGTATGTGTATGTGTATGTGTATGTGTATGTGTATGTGTATGTGTATGTGTATGTGTATGTGTATGTGTATGTGTATGTGTATGTGAATGTGTATGTGTATGTGTATGTGTATGTGTATCTATATGTCTATCTGTATGTGAATGTGTATGTGTTTGTGTATATGTATATGTACGTGTATGTGTTGCTGTATGTCTATGTTTATGTGTATTTGTATGTGTAGCTGTATGAACAGGTGTATGTACATCTTTTTGTGTATGTTTATGTTTTCATAATGTAATGGTGACATGTATGTGCATGTAATGTGTATGTGTATGTGTGGACATATGCATATGTGTGTTGTTGTGTATGTGTATCTGTATATGTATGTCTATGTCTACGTGTATGTATGTGCATGTGTATGTGTATGGGTATTTTTATGTGTATGTGTATTTGTATCATTAGTTTTATGTGTTTGTGTATTTGTATGGGTATATGTATGTGTATGTGTATATGTATGTTTATGTCTATGTCTATGAGTATGTCTTTGTGTATGTGTATGTGTGTGTATGTGTATGTGTATGTGTATGTGTATGTGTATGTGTATGTTTATGTGTATGTGTATGTGTATCTGTATGTGTGTATGTATGTGTGTGTATATGTGTATGTGTATGTGTTTGTGTATGTGTATGTGTATGTGTATGTGTTTGTGTATGTATGTGTATGTGTATGTGAATGTGTATGTCTATGCATATGTGATGTGTAATTTTATGTTTATGTGTATGTGTATGTGTATGTGTATGTGTATGTGTATGTGTATGTGTATGTGTATGTGTATGTGTATGTGTATGCGTATGTGTATGTGTATGTGTATGTGTATGTGTATGTGTATGTGTATGTGTATGTGTATGCGTATGTGTATGTGTATGTGTATGTGTATGTGGATGTGTATGTGTATGTGTATGTGTATGTGTATGCGTATGTGCATGTGCATGTGTATGTGTATGTGTATGTGTATGTGTATGTGTGTGTATGTGTATGTGTATGTGTATGTGTATGTTTATGTGTATGTGTATGTGTATGTGTATGTGTATGTGTATGTGTATGTGTATGTGTACATGTATTTGTATGTGTATGCATATGTGTATGCATGTGTATGTGTATGTGTATGTGTATGTGTATGTGTATGTGTATGTGTATGTGTATGTGTATGTGTATGTGTATGTGTATGTTTATGTGTATGTGTAGGTGTATGTGTATGTGTATGTGTATGTGTATGTGTATGTGTATGTGTATGTGTATGTGTCTTTGTATGTGTATGTGTATGTGTAGGTGTATGTCCACATGGACGCGTATGTGTATGTGTATGTGTATGTGTATGTGTATGTTTATGTGTATGTGTATGTGTATGTGTATGTGTATGTGTATGTGTATGTGTATGTGTATGTGTATGTGTATGTGTATTTGTATGTGTATGTGTATGTGTATGTGTATGTGTATGTGTATGTGTATGTGTATGTGTATGTGTATGTGTATGTGTATGTGTATGTGTATGTGTATGTGTATGTGTATGTGTATGTGTATGTGTATGTGTATGTGTATGTGTATGTGTATGTGTATGTGTATGTGTATGTGTATGTGTATGTGTATGTGTATGTGTATGTGTATGTGTATGTGTATGTGTATGTGTATGTGTATGTGTATGTGTATGTGTATGTGTATGTGTATGTGTATGTGTATGTGTATGTGTATGTGTATGTGTATGAGTATGTGTATAATATGTGTATGTGTATATGTATGTGTATGTGTATGTGTATATGTATGTGTATGTGTATGTGTATGAATATGTGTATGTGTATGTGTATGTGTATGTGTATGTGTATGTGTATGTGTATGTGTATGTGTATGTGTATGTGTGTGTGTATGCATATGTGTATGTGTATGTGTATGTGTATGTGTATGTGTATGTGTATGTGTATGTGTATGCGTATGTGTATGTGTATGTGTATGTGTATGTGTATGTGTATGTGTTTGTGTATGTGAATGTGTATGTGTATGTCTTCATGTATGTCTATGTTTGTGTGTATATGTATGTGTAGGTGTATGAACGTGGATGTATATCTTGATGTGTATATGTATGTGGACATAATGTAACGCTTATTTGTATGTGCATATAATGTGTATGTGTATCTGTGGATGTATGCATTTGTGTATATGTGTGTAGGTGTATATTTATTTGTATGTTTATGTGTTTATGTACATGTATGTGTATTAATATGGGTATGTGTTTATGCATATGTGGACGTGTATGTGTATGTGTATGTGTATGTGTAAGTGTATGTCCAGGTGTATGTATGTGTATGTGCATGTCTATGTGTATGTTTATGTGTATGAGTATGTGTATGTGTATGTGTATGCATGTGTATGTGTATGTGTATGTGTATGGATATTTGTATTTGTATGCATATGTGTATGTTTATATGTATGTTTACGTGTATGTTTATGTGTGTATGTGTATCTGTATGTGTATGTGTATGTGTAGGTGTATTTTTATGCCGCTGATTCTATGTATGTGTATGTGTTTGTGTATGCATAGGTGCATGTGTATGTGTATGCATATTTGTATGTGTATGTGTATGTTTATGTTTATGTGTATGTGTATGTGTATGTGTATGTGTATGTGTATGTGTATGTGTATGTGTATGTGTATGTGTATGTGTATGTGTATGTGTATGTGTATGTGTATGTGTATGTGTATGTGTATGTGTATGTGTATGTGTATGTGTATGTGTATGTGTATGTGTATGTGTATGTGTATGTGTATGTGTATGTGTATGTGTATGTGTATGTGTATGTTTATGTTGATGGAGTATGTCCACTCCTCGTTGCAATAGAAGAATGATAGAGCTTTCTGAGGACCAAACTTTTAAATACCACAATCCACCAAAAATTGAATTCCTCTCTGGATCTGAAGAGTGAAATAATGAAAATTTTCAGAGTAAAATAAGATTCTCTAAGGTTTCTAAGAAGCCATAGATCACTGAATTTGGAGAATATGACCTTTGTCAATCTCTTTGTACAAGACAAACCAAATTTGCCCAAACAGATAGCTATCGCTTATGTGTACCTCTTCACACATATGTTGGGGAATATGCAGAGATAGACAAGAGAGATTTCAAGCTCAATATACAAAAGGATAAGCAACACTTCATCTTAAGGTTAAATTCAAAAGAAATCTTACAACAATAGCTGTATGACGAGCTATCTTGCACATGAAATGGACAAGTACACAAAGAGATATAGGAGATACAAAATCTCAGCCAAATTGAAAACTTCAGCAAGCAGGGGGCTAGCTGAGCTAGGGGCTAGCTTAGACATAGAATATACACTCCGAATGAGAGTCTAAATGTGCAAAAATGAAGATTGAGGAGGCCATGACTTTCGTCCAAGTTATTTCTTATATAATGCTTGAAATGTTGGTGTAGAATTTGAATTCAAATCATGCCTCCGAAATTCCCCACTTTTCTCAATCAAGGTAGATGGAATCTTTAGCTAAAAAAGTCATGGAAAAGTGGTTGTAGACTTTACCAAAAAGTTAAATGATGTGGCACTTGAGTTAAGCCTTGGTTCACACATGTTTGAGCTTGTACATTTCTAACACTCCCCCTTAAAATCAAGTGTTACTCTCTATTGATCTCCTTCAAGTTGAGGTTGATCTTGAACTTCTCCAACTTGCTTGCATCCATAAACTTGGTCATGATATCTACTAGCTGATCCTTGGTGTTGATGTACTTGATGTCCACTTTGTTTTCTAGTACCTTCTCTCTGATGAAGTGATAATGTATCTCTATGTGCGTGCTTCTCGCATGGAACATAGGTTGCTAGTACCTTCTCTCTGATAAATACTTGACATGTTATCTCCAAATAGAGGGAACTCTTTGACCTCCACAACCAAGTCTTTGACGGGCTTCTTGAGCCACATGATCTCACATGTAGCAAGTGCTAAAGCTCTATACTTAGTCTCAGTAGAGTATAATGTAACTATAGGTTGCTTCTTGGACATCCATGAAATGACTCTTTGACCTAGGATGAAGATATAGCCAGATGTGCTCCTTCTATCCTCCTTTGAGCTAGCCCAATCAGCATCAATAAAGCCTTGAGGTTATAATGCATCTCCATGAGGGTAGAATAACCCTTGATTGATAGTTTCCTTGATGTATCTAAGCACTCTCTTCGCTTCATTCATATGAACATCAGTTGGTTAATTTAGAAATTGAGAAAGAACTTGTACAACATAAGACAAGTCAGGTCTTGTGATGTTAGCATAATTAAGGCTTTCAATTATGCTTCTATATGCTAAAATATCTTCAAGAGGTTGTCATTCACCTCCACATAACTTAGTGTTTGGATCCACAGGTTGTGTGAGTGGCATACATCCACTCATACCATACTTATAAAGTACATCTAGCAAGTATTTCCACATACCATTTTCCACATAAATAACTTCAATCCCAAGAAATTATTTAAGAACTCCAATATCTAAAATTTTGAATTCATTTCCAAGCTTGGCCTTGATCCATGTGATACCTGCATCATTACTTCCTGTTATAATCAAGTCATCCACATACATGCATACATAGACAACTAGTTCGTCTTCCTTCTTGAGGTATAAGGAAGGATCTCCATCACTTGGCTTGTATCCACACTTGCACAAGTACTCTACAAGCCTTTGGTTCCATGCCCTAGGAGCGTGCTTTAAACCATACAATGATTTTCTAAGTTTACAAACAAAATTTGAATATTTAGGGTTCTCAAACCCTAATGGTTGAGTCATGTAGACTGTCTCCTGCAAATCACCATTAAGAAAAGCATTCTTTACCTCCAATTGATATATTGGCTACCTCATAGATGTAGCACCCCCAATGATTGCCCTAATTCTGGTCATCTTTGCAATTGGGCCGAATGTTTCTTCATAGTCAATCCCATAGGATTGAGCAAATCCTTTTGCCACAAGCCTTTCATTGTACCTAGCAATTGAACCTTCAGAATTTATCTTCACTTTATATACCTATTTGTTGCCAATTACCTTCATGCCTTCTTGTCTTGGAGAAAGACCCAATGTGTTGTTGTCTTCAAGGGCTTTGTACTCTTCTTCCATAGTTTCTTGCCACTCCTTTATGTCTTTGGCCTCTTCATAGGTAGAAGGTTCATGACCTTTGATAACCTTAGTCATGAAAGCATAATGCCTAGCAATATAACTATCATAAAAAAGCCTTGAGATTGGATGTTTTACCCTTTTTGACCTCCTTTCTTCTCTTTTTCATGGAATGAACCTTATTTGCCTTGGTGCCTTGATTTTTGCTTTTGGTGTAGCTTAGGTTGTTCAAAGTTTTCAACTTCATGTCTATCTTCATCAATATCTGCCAATATTTCCTTTCCTTTATTCACTGATTGATGGGCTAAATCCATGCTTGAATCCTTTGTATGCTTGGAACACTAATTTCCAAGCTATCATGAAACCTAGCTTCATCTCTCCTCT
This sequence comes from Ceratopteris richardii, assembly GCA_020310875.1. Taxonomy (NCBI): domain Eukaryota; kingdom Viridiplantae; phylum Streptophyta; class Polypodiopsida; order Polypodiales; family Pteridaceae; genus Ceratopteris; species Ceratopteris richardii. The sequence goes on from CM035411.1 coordinate 205,224,801, forward strand.
CTACCTCTTCAATATCTTCATCCTGCAATGGAACTTTGGAAGCATACCATGGTTTGAGTCCATCAAACACTACATATCCAGATACCTTTAACTCCTTTGTATTTGGATTGTAGCACTTGTAAACTTTTTGCTCCATAGCATAACTAATAAACATACATCTTTCAGACCTTGCATCCATCTTACCTCTCAACTCTTGTGGCACATGTGTGTAGCATACACAACCAAAGATTCTAATGTGTGAAAGGTCTGCTTTCATTCCACTCCATGCCTCCTCAGGTGTCATGTCATGTACGCATCATGTGGCACACCTATTCATCAAGTATAGAGCATTGGATACAACATCTACCCAATATGTTAAAGGCACATTCATTTCATTTAACATACCCCTAGCAATTTCAGCAATATACCTATTCTTCCTCTCTGCCACCCCATTTTATTGGGGAGTATACCTCCAAGTGGTTTGCCTCTTTATACCTTGGTCCTCCAAGAAATCACAAAAAGCATGGGGGAAGTATTCTTCCCCTCCATCGGACCTTAGGGTTTTGATGTAGCAACCTGTCTCCTTTTTAACTTGTGCCTTGAATCTTTTAAATACATCAAACACATCTGATTTTTGCTTTATACAATACAACCATACTTTTCTTGAGTAGTCACCTATGAAGTTACAAAGTACCGATTACCTGCAAGAGAGGGCTATTTGGTTGGCCCCCACACATCTCTGTGCACAAGGTCTAACACACCATGTGCTACATATCAACTCTTCTTGAAGAGTGGCCTAGTAGATTGGCCTAGTTGACAAGCTTCACACATCTTATGCAACATTTGTAATGAAAAATATGGTAAACCTCTTACGGATTTCCTCTTCTCCATGTCTTTCAACCTTTGAATGTTGATGTGACCACACCTTTTATGCCATAAATCCGAATCTCCAATCTTCGTGTCACCATAGGTGACGAACTTTGCCTTGTTGCTTTGTCATTTGCCAATGTCAAGAGTGAACATCCTTCCTTCCTTCTTTCCTTTGGCTATCAGCTCTTAGCCATTCCTCAGGTCTTCAATGAAGCATCCTTTGTGGTTGAACTTGACTTGGTAACCCTTCTCAACCATTTGTCCAACATAGATTAAGTTCTTTGTAATAGTAGGAACATGCAATACCTCAAATAGTCCTTTTGCTTTGTGGTTGCCTTCAAGCTTCACATCTCCCATTTGTTGTATCTCATGCTCTGTGTTGTCTCCTGTGTCCACAAATCCTCTTTGCTTGGGTGCTTGAAGATTGCTGAAGTACTCCTCTTTACCCGACATGTGGTTACTACAATCACTATCTATATACCACATCTCATTATGTGGTTGACTTTCACTTCTATGCTTCATAGCTAACAAATGCTCATTTTCTGAAATTTTTGAGGAGTTAGCATAATTAACTTGCCCTTTGTTATTGTTACCACCTTCCCATTGCCAACAATCTTTGGCATAATGTCCTTGCTTCCCACAATTGAAGCATCCATTTGAGTTGGACTTGACTCAACCTCCATATCTTCCTTCTCTATCTCTTCCTCGTGATGATTGACCTTCATCTTGGCTTGATTGACTCCCTTGATAGCTTTGGCTGCCTTTCTGGTAGTTGCTTCTACCTCTTCCTCTTGAAGCACCTCTATTGCCTTTGCCTCTTCCTCCTTTACCTGCATAGAAGAGTTGTTCTTGGATGCCCTTTGACTTGTTACCTCCATGGTTGAGCTCCTCAATCACCATAAGAGAAGTAAGTTGCTCAAAATCTGTTAAGGAATCCCTTACATACATGGAGGTTTTGAATGCCTTCCATTTATCATCTTCTCTAAGCCCATTAAGTGTGTGGGAAACTAGGTCATCATCATCTAGAACACATCCTATTGAACCAAGTGCATCTAAGATCTCTTTTACTTTGAGTATGAAGTCATTAATGCTCTGATTTGATGACTTCCTAAGGTTGTTGAGTTCATTCTTGAGCTGAATTTTTCTAGACTTTGTAGAGGTAGAGTACAACCTTTCTAAACACTCCCAAACCTTCTTAGATGAATCTAGGTCTTGGATATGACCTATCATAGAGTTGCTTATGTGTTCAAAAAGAATGAAGATCACTCTCCTATCCCTTTCTAACCATTCTCTAATGGCTCTCCTTTGATTCTCAGTAGGTTTATGTGGATATATGTATGGATTCACCTTAGTACCACTAACCAAACCCCAAAGACTCTTCCCATGAGGAAGTTAGCGATTTTAAACTTCCAAGGTTGGTAATTGCTCTTTTCAAGCTTCTGAATCTGAGTATTATAGTCTCCCATTGTGTATGAGACTGTAAGTGGATCCTTATCCATCATTGGATTGTGATAGATGTGAGAAAGAATGATTTTTTACCTTCCCAAAAGAGTCTCCACTTGTCGTGAACTTTCGATGATGATACAAGCTCCCTCCTTCTTCAAATCCTTCCTCAAATCTTGTTGGTCTTTGCTTCAATCCTTTGCTCTCAAACAGCTTCAAGGCCTCCTCTTGATGTCATCAATGCTCCGTGATGAGCTCTGATACCACTCATGGAGTACATCCACTCCTAGTTGCAACAAAAGAATGATAGGCCCTTCCTAGGACCAAACATTTCACTACCACAGTCCACTAGAAGTTGAACTTCTCTCTAGACCTAACGACTAAACTTATGAAATTTTTCTCTCTAATCTTTCTATCAAGCCATATGTCACTCTAGCACAATGGTGAGTACCAACATGAGAAGATTCACCTCATAATTGTCAATCCGTGGAGACGTGAGGACTAGTATGAAGACTATGAGCAAGTGAAGGCACAAGTGTGTGAGTGAGAAGCACACAAACATTCACACACATACACACACACGCGCACACAAGGCAAGAACAAGGAGAGGAACAATGGAGTTCTTTGCATTAGTCAAAAAGTCTCTTACATAAGCTCAATTCTCAAACAATCCAACCTCAAAAATGAGCTCTCTAGCTCTTTTTATAGTTTTCTAACTAGCTTTGGTCTTGTCCAGACCTAGTGTCCGGCCTAGTTAAAAATTAGGTTCTAGAGCCTATTTGAGGGCTCAAATGGAGTCTAAAAATTATGAAAATTGATATGCAGCTAATTCTAATACTCCTCAAGCTCGAGGACTCCTCGGCTTGAACAAAATGGAGTCTATTCTACCAAAAATGGAATTTACAATGTTTGTGTAGTGATTAAAATCACTTGAGTTGTAAATGGTCCATGGAAAAAATGATTAGGCATTGTTGTCGTATTGTGCATGACTACTCCGTTGTGCTAGTATGCTCTTCATATGACTTGTATGCCAACACTCGGCCTTGTTGCCGTATTGTGCATGACTGCTCCGTTGTGCTAGTATGCTCTTCATATGACTTGTATGCCAACACTCCCCCCTTCCTAGCGTCTGTCGCCCGTGACAAACCTCTGTTTTATAGGGTGGTCGATATAGTATTGTATGACATTGGTGGCTAGTTCGTGTTCTCCTATTCTTAAGCCTCGTGCTAGATCAACTTCCAATGCATCCCAATTTATTGCACCAGGGGCATCTGGTTGCGGTGTTGTGTAGTACTCAGAGTACATGGCTTGTTCACAAGCAAAGAGATGGAGCAGGTGTGTTGGCTTCAGTGCGAAGACCTCCGAGTGATACTCCCAAAAACCTGATCTGAACATTTCTTTGAATGTCTGTTTGTAGCATGCGGGAAGATACTTTATCCGTGCATGCCAGACATAAGCTACTCGAATGCTGGGGGTGGTGCTCATGTCGTACACCAAATCATAGTTTCCATTATTAAACCCCGGTAGCCGTATCTATGGTGCTGCTGCATTTCGGAAAGTTTTGAGTACTACCTACATCATATCCAAAATCTTAAGCATCATCTGGGCCGCAACATCGGGCATGGGCTTCAATCGAGGCATCCAATGGTGAATTGTGGCCATCATGTAGGCTACTGATGGTGTCCCTTGTGGTGGCACTATGTACGGGTAGTATAGCCATTCCTTGCATTGTGCGTTGTTCTGTACTTTGATGTTGAATGCTTTCCAAGACCTGCGGCGTGGAACTAGACCGTAGCACGGATTGTATAGGAGATGTAAAGGCGCATTGTTCCATGTGCGTAGCATTTCTGGATATGTCTCTAGAAGTTTCTGCCGCCAGGTTGGTTGACGAATTTTGCCTTTTTGCACCTCTGGAGGAAGGTCTTCGGGTTGAAATTGGGTGGCGAAGGTAGGAGTCTTACCCGTGACTCTCTGTATTTTTGCATTATAATCAGCCAGAATAATATAGTAAGGCCTGTATTGGAGTTCAGATGAGAGGATAAGGCGTCTTGATGACAGGTTCTTGAAGTAATCAGATTGTAGCACAGTTTCCTCTATGACCCTCATGGTCTGATTTTGCACTACTGTGCGCTCTTCATGAGAACTCCCGATTTCCTCCACTTGTCGTAGCCATGGGGGCCGTGGTGCTTCAAATGTCTCCTGAGCTTCTTCCGTTTGTTGACCTCCTAGGAAGGGTTGTGGGTTGTATTCTTCTTCGAAGGTTTGTTCCACAAGAATTTGTACTATGTCTTTGTCGGTGGGAGCTTCTGGAGGGGAAGGTGGCCTTTCATATTGTAGTAGGCGTACTTTCAACTCTGTGACCTGTGTCTGGAGATCTTGTAGGGCCTCTGAGTCTGTGAGAAGTGAAGCCGATGATGAGGTGGTGTGAGGGGCAATCGTTGTGTTTTTTTGTTGTTTCTACCTCAGTTGACTCAGTTCCTCCGAGAGCTGGTCATGTGCTTCAAGCAACATGGCATAGTCTTCCAATATGATCTTGATATTGTCGGGGGTCACTGCTTGAAACTTTGATGGGCTGATCGGTGCCCCTGGTGTGCTTTCGATGGCCGCTTCTAAGTTCTCTTGGTTTTGTTGCTGTAGGTGGCGATTCTCCTCATGAGCAGTTGCAAGGTGTCTTCTAAGAAGTGCCATATTTCGTTGAAGTCTTGAACTGCGTTCTAGTTGTGTTTTTAGATGGCCTTCTACCACTTGTATTGCTTCTTGGTTTGTATTCTGTAACTGTACTTCCAATACACTATGAGCCTTTTGTAAAGTTTGGAATTGTGTGTGGAGGCGAGCATTCTCCTCTTCTACTGCGGCAAGACGATTTTGTAGCACCTCCGAGTGCTCTTGCAGTCGTGCGTTATGTTGCTGGAGCTGATTGTACTCTGTCCTTAACTGTGAAATACAAGCTATCATGGTGTCCAATGCATTGCCTATAGATGATGGTGTTGTTTGTACAATGGAGAATGCATGGGGAGGCGATTGGGGAATGGGAAGCGTGAATGATGTGTCTAATGGAGATGTGTGTGTGGGTGAAATTGGTGGAGGGGGAATGGGAGAAGGTGGAAGTGTGGGGGGAGGGGGAGGTGTCGTGGGTGGTGAAATGTCCATGCTTTCAGGAGTGGAAGCAAGTGTGGTGTCTACCATATACATTGGAATGGTAGGTGGTGGGTGTGTGAAAGTGGTGAATAGATGAGAAGTGGGGTGGGGAGCTGAAAATAAAGGGAATGGTTGAGACCTAGGTTGAAAAGTTCTAGCAAGAAAGGCATGTAGGGATTGGAGAAGTGGGTTGATGGGGGTTGGGGGTTGAGGTCGTAGAGGCGGGGAGGTCATGAAGGGTGGTGTGGTAGTAGGGAAACCCATGAATATGGATCTGGAGTCAGGATGACCTATGGCTGAGGGTATGGGGGATGGTTGTCCTAGGGCAGGCTCTATGAGCGATTCGGTGGATTGTGTAGTGGTGGTGGTAGCTTCATAGATTGGGTTATCACGGGTGGAGAATAGGGTTGAACTAGAGGTGGGAGTACGGAAGATGAAGGTTTGTTCGGTGGGTTGAGTGGTAGAGGTGATCTCCACGGCTTCTTTTCTAGGAGGCGATGGTGGGGGTGTGGGTGGTAGTGGCTCGGTTGATTCCTCATGGGTGACTGGGTGCTCTTGGCTAGCGGTTTCTACTGCTAGGGAGGTTGTCTCAATGGGTTCGGATGTAATAATCGGCCCTTCTGCCGTTGTAATGGGGATCTGGATTTTTTTACCTGACCATGGTCATGTTTGGAATCTTGGTGGATCATATTGAACTGGAGACCTAATGGAGGTCCGAACTGCTTCTACTACCCCATATGTCTCTGCCATTAATAAGAGACCTTCACTATATTCTGAGCCAACTCTTGCTTCTTCCAACAGCTGAGTCATGAGTACACTACTACTCTGTTCGGTGAGCAGTTGTTGTGAGCGCACTCGTTCCATGATTTGATACAGCCTTCGGAGTTCTGTTGTATAAGCTGGGGCTTCAGTGGTCTCCTCTTCATCTGCTCCTTCTTCTTCTAGGCGTCCTTGTTGTTGACCTTGCTGATCGTCACCCCAATGTACATGGCGGCCTTCTATGGATTTCCTTCTTCTTTGAGAAGAGGTGCCTTGTTCTTCTGTATCTGAATAAAAATCTACATCAGAGAGCTGTGTACTTTGTAAGAATGCTTCGAAGTCATGGGGATCCATCGCTTCAGCATCTCTAGTTGTAGCAAATTCAAATTCAGATGGAGCAGGAGGAGCCGAAGGGGCAGCTTGTGTTGTAGTTTCAGATCTAGGCCTGGGTATTCTAATGGTAAAAGGAGGTACAGTGGCCTCCCCTCGTGGCGATACTTCAGGAGTAGTCAGAACTTCACGTGTCTGGACACAAGGGATCGAACCCCTCATGCGCTTGGATTGGTGTGTGGATGTCTTGAGCTTCTTAAACGTTTGTAATTGTGCCCAAGTTAAGGCACGTTCAATGGGTACATCGTATGCTAAGCACCGGTAGATAATGCGTGTGATTGCACAGCAACCATTCACCACTAATTTCCTAAAAGACCTTTTATTTACTTCATACAACTACTCTATAATCCATACAGGAAGCTTGATTGGTAACGCACCTGTCTCCGCTAAGTAGAGAGCGAACCAAATTCTTTTGTGCAGTTGTGTGAAGCGGTCTTGATCGGGGAAAGCAAAATGTTGCATGCACATACGGAGAGGGATGGACACGTTTGGTGTGAGTGTTGCCATATCTTTAAGCTTCAGTAGTTACCTATCCTTCATGTTAGTAGGAACGAGAGCATCCTTCTTAGAAGGTACATGTGTGCCGTGCATATTCAAAGCAGAGCTCACCAACTCCAAGGTAAGTTCAAACCTCTTTAACTCATTGTTGCCCAGCAAGGAAGGAAGAACAAACAATCCTGGTTTGTCCTTTTCTGCATTAGCCTGTAATGTTGAGACCAGATAGTAGCATCGGAGGAGGTCTGGTTTGGGTAATGGTGCCTCGAAGTACTCAGCTAGCCCTGCACGTTGCCATATGGTCTGAAGATCCTGTGTGTTCTGTAGAGTCTCAAACTCCTTAGAGAAGAATTGGAATCTGACCCAAGATCTGTCGTACTCGCACTTAGACTCCCATATATACTTGGCCTCTCCTAATGGGCCTGGCATGCCATTGAACCAATGAGAATTGGCATGGAATCTTTCTGTGATCCCTGTGGGTGGATCCGGTATCGAGATCTGTTGAAGGTGTTGCAGCTCCACAGGTCGTTCAGTTGGTGGCACATCAACAGGTAGACTATCCACATCAATTCCTGCAGTAATTATTCCTGCCTGTGAGCTCGGACCTGTTGCTTCTGCCATGAGAGTGCTTGTAGTTGTTGATGCTTATCTGCTAGAAGAAGAGAGAGGCACATAGCATTGCATTGGAAACAGGATGTTATGGTGTTCCCTCCACAATACCAACATGACATTCCGAGTGGTTAGAGGTTAGTAGGTGAAGTGTTCGTGATGTGTGTACAAGTGGGTTAGTAGGTTAGGGTTCACTCTAGATGCATACTTTGGTTGTGCAAAGTTCTCAGAATGCACCTACATCAGAGGGAAAGGATTTACAAAGGTGGGTCAGGGGGTTTGATATGGGGTTTAGGTCTCCAAACTTTGATGCTGGAATCGCTGCTTTTTTTGGCAATGATGTGTGAAGGTTTGCGGACTGGAGTGTGTTGGGTTTGGGGCCTTTTGGGTATCCATTTCCAAACATTCCGAGGCGTGACCGAGAATGTGGTGGTGTGGAGTGTAGATGTTTGCCTTTGGATGGGAGCCAATAGGACTCGTGAGTGTTGGTTTGATCTAGTGATTGGAGGTGAAGTTATTTGAGCTGGTAAGCAGGTCTTGGGCACCCATATTTGTCTAGCCTTTGGGATAGCCTTCATTGACTACTTTGGAACCCAAATAGAAATGGTTGGTCTAGATTGATGCCTAGGGTACTCCTTCGATGTAGTCCTCGACACTGTAGCTTGCTTGATGCCTCTTTGGAATCCTGTCTCCAAAGCCGATGGTTGGTCACCTTTGCGTATCCAGATTTGCTTCATGCCATGGAGTATTCTGTATTGTACTGGTTGGTGTTCATTCTTCTTGGTCCTCGGGCTCCTCTGTATCTTGTATTTTCTGGCTTGCTTTCCTCGAATTCTCTTTGGAAAAGAAGGGAACTCCTTGTTGACTTCTGTACCTTCGTCATAAGTGGCAATCCTTTGCACCATAGAACTTTGGTCAAGAGTAGCATGGTTCATTTTAGGTGGACTCCTGGAAGGACCAAGATTCGGTGCCTCTTCTAGCGGCCTATGTGCTTGATTTTCTAATTCAATTGTGATGTGGTTTTGGCCTACCCATGCCTGAAGAAGTCCGCTTCTTAGGTTGAGGCTGACTGCATGATCATAGATCCATTCTTGGCCTAGAACGAGAGGTTCGGTAAGATCCTCGTCTTCACACACTAGCACTTTGACTGCCATTAGCACCTCTTGAATGTAGAGGGGAAGTTCCACCTCACCAATGCAAGGGGTTTCCACACCTCCCAATCCTATGAGATATGCCTCGATAGGATTGATTTGTAATTGCAGCTCTTGGTAGTAAGAAAGTCGAACTGCACTAGTGGCTGCCCCTGAATCAATTAAAGCTCTCACTGTCCTTACACTCTCTCCTTGTCCTACTTCTAGGGTTACAAAAGGCCTTCGGTCGATTATTCTATGGGAGTGTCCACCTGAAGCCTCGCACATGGCCATGGGATAGCCTAGAGGTTCTTGAGTGTCAAGCACAGGTTGGTCTCTGCCTTGTCTCCTCAATTTCATTCATCGGATGCGTTCTAACGCTTCTGCCTGTGCTTCTTCTCTAATTCTTTTCTCTTGTTCTTTACGTTTCTTGGCAGTGTTGAGTTGATTTAGCATCTCTTCAGTCAAGGGTTCTTGATATAACTTGGCTTTGCATCCACTTATGTAACTTGGTAGAATATCACCCTCTAGAGTGGCTAGTTGAACTGCTCCACTTGTGGAGATTCTATTGATAATCATTGGCCCGTAACCTCTCTTCTCTAATTTCCATGCATGTTGCTTCAAGGTGTAGACTAGGACTAGGTCTCCTGCTTTCAAGCCTTTATCCTTGACGTGTGCATCGAAATATGCCTTTTGCCTCTTCTTGGCTGCATAAATTCCTGCTGTAGCCCTCAATCGTGTTTCACCTAGTCGTTCAAGATCGAAGATTCTAGAGGACAACTCATGGCCTGTCCAATCATGCTCTTGTGCTACTTTCAAGGTTGGTATAAAAAAATCCAATGGTAGCACTGCATTCTGGCCGAAAACCATCTGAAAGGGTGTGGCTTGGAGTACTGTTTTATAGGCAACTCTGTATGCCCCAACAACATGGTGTTGTTGTTTGTCCCAATCAGAGTGTTTGTTATTCACTAATTTGGTTAGCACATTGCATAGAATCTTATTTGTGCTTTCGGCTTGTCCATTAGCTTGTGGGTGATAGGGGGCGGACTTTTTGTGTATCACCAAGAACTCTTGAAGAAGATTTTCAATGACTTCATTCAAGAAGTGAGTCCCTCTATCACTTACTAGCTCTATGGGTAGCTCGTATCGAGTGAACACATTCTCAAATAAGAATTTAGCGGTTGTTTGGGCATCATTCTTTGTCGTAGCTTTTACCTCTACCCATTTGGTTAGATAGTCCGTGGCAACAATGATATACTCAGCATGGGAACCCTTAGCTGGGGGATTAATAGGACCTACAAAGTCTATTCCCCACTTAGAGAATGCACGTCCACCCATCATAGGTTTCAGTGGCATCTCATCTTTGCGTATAGGGTACTGAGATCTCTAACAAACCTCACACCTCTTCACATAGGTTTGTGCATCCATGTGAAGGGTGGGCCACCAAAATCCTGCAAATAGAACGGCCTTGATCACCCTATCTGGACCGAAGTGTCCTCCTGTGACACCTTGATGAGCAGTCTCCAATATCTTGAGGTACTCGCTCTCGTGGACACATATTCTAAGATACCCATCTTTTCCTCGTTTGTATAGATTATCTCCAATGAGAGCATAGTCTATAGCTTCTTGTTCTAGGCTCCTTTGTCTAGCCAATGTCATCTCTTGAGGGAATGTTTTCGTTCTTAGGAATGCTACTAATGGTTCAATCCAATCTGGCACTAAAGACACTCGATAAAGAGTGGCGTGTTCCGCTGGTGGTTTAGTGCGATAGATTGGGCATTCTTTGCACATCCTATGGACATCAGCTTCCATGGTTGGCCAGTGTATTCCAAGTCTCCTCAACATCTGTAAGATTCTTTGTCTTGAGTAGTGTTGCTCTAATGCACCCACATGTGCTAATTGCAACCACTTTGCATACTCGTCCTCTTCCACACAAGGGGCTAATATTCCCTGATTGGTATGTTTGTACATGCTACCTGCCATTATATGGTACTTTTGAGCTTTTACTATCTCCCTATCATGTGTGTTCATTACTGGGTGGTTAGGCCCGTATGTCAATACTGGTACTAATGGCTTGGCCCACTAAGGTATTACTTCCAAATTAAACAAGTAAGCATCAGGAAGATCATCTGATACTCGTTGTGGGGCTTCTCCAGATGTGAGCCTCGATAGATGATCTGCTCTCAAATGAGTCTTCCCTTTTCTCACCACTACCTCAAAGTTGTATTCCATTAACAAGAGGAACCATCTTACTAATTTGCCTGTATTGCATGGTTTGTTCACCAAGTAAAGTAGAGCTTGATGATCAGTAAAAAATTTAAACTTATTTGCAAGCAAATAATGTCTAAACTTTTTAACCGCATATACCATGCCTAATCCCTCTCGTTCGGTAGTGGTATAGTTTCGTTCAGCTGCATTCAACTGTCTACTCGCATAGGCAATTGGAAGATCCATATTACCTTCACTAGTAGGTTGTGCAAGCACACATCCAATGGCATAATTGGACGCATCCACATGCACATGGAAGGGCTTATTCCAATCTGGTGTAGTCAAGATTGGTGCTGAGCATAATCGCCGTTTGAGCTCATTGAAAGAGTTGTCACATTCCTCAGTCCACTCAAAGTTTGTCAGAAGTCCGTACAGAGGCTTTGCAATGATGGCATACATGTGAATGAAACGTCGGTACTAACCACAATGCCCCATGAAAGCTTGCACTTCCTTGACATTCTTTGGCCTAGGTAGTTCAACAATAGCCCTCACCTTCTCTTCGTCAGTGGAGATGCCGTTCTTTGACACTATGTGTCCTAAAATCTTGTCTTGCCTGACCATGAAAACACACTTTTCTGGGTTCAGGCAGACTTGATATTCTCTACATTTGTCAAAGATTTGCCTGAATTCAGGTATATGTGTTTGTCTAATGTTGGAATGAGCACAGAGATCATCAACATAGACTTCCAAATTCTTTCTCAGGAACTCTTTAAACACATGGCACATCAATCTCTGGAAGGTTGCGAGAGCATTGGTAAGCCCGAATGGCATTACCCCAAAAGCGAATATTCCCCACTCTGTGGCGAAAGCCGTCTTATGCTGATCTTCTGGTGCAATGGCTACTTGATTGTAGCCAGAGAACCCATCTAGGAAGCTGTACACTTCCTTGCCGGCTACCCTTTCTAATAAATGCTCGGTGATAAGAAGTGGATAACTATCCCTGATAGTGGCTGCATTAACCTTCTTCAAGTTAATGCATACACGTAATTTACCATTCTTTTTGGGCACCACTACAATGGGGGACACCCATTCAGTGTGCTCAATTTCATAGATAAATCCAGCTTCAACCAAGCGGTCTATCTCTTCTTTGATCTTGGCAGCATAGTTGTCATTGTATGTGTATGGCTTTTGTTTAGACACCTTTCAAATCTTTGTAGCTCCAAGCAAATACATCTCTGTACTCTCTTAGCAAAGCTATCAGCTCATGCTCCTCTTCCTCAGTGAGGTCATGTCCTATGTAAGTGCACCTCTCTTCTCCTTCTTCTATGGCCACTACTATTTTCTTGGTGGTTTCTTTGTTATCATAGGCCTCTCCTGATTGCGCCTCTCGCTTAGGCATTCTGATCATGACTCTCCTGTCGTATATCTCATACTTCTTAAAATTTTCTGGGACCTCAAACAAAGATTCTTCCTCTTCTGGTGTGACTTCTTTCTTCTTTCTTTTCTTTCCTTCACTCTTGGTGGTCACTCGTGCGGTTAATCTCACATCATTAGTAAGCTCTCCATGCCTCTGGGGTTGAAATTCTACTTCATAGAAGTATTCTTCATCTGATGCAAAGGGTGGGTCCATAATGATTGACTCTAGATCGGAGTCACTTGCATCCTCAAATGCATTAGGGCTAGGTTCACACTCTTCTAACACTGCCTCTCCCATGATTGGCTCTATGGAGAAGACTGAAATGTCATAGCCATCTTCATCACAGTGAGGTGTCCATTGTTCTTCATTGATGGCTACATCCATAGTTGCTAGAATTTCTGCCCAGCCGTGAGGTTCAAATTCTTCGTCCAAAAATACTACAGGTGCATAGGCTGGGTCTTGAACTGATCTATGTGTTTCCTTCGCACCTACCTCTCTGGCTTTTTCTCTTTTCTCCTCTTCCGTTGCCACTTTACACATCCATAAGTGAGTGTCTTCATGCATCCATGAGGATCCTGAACCTATGGAATGCACCGATTCCGTATCATCTTTGGCTCTATGGATGGGATTCCATTGGATAGGAGGGACATCTCTATGAGAGTAATCCTTGAGATTCACTTTGGTTGTAACACCTAAGTGTTGCAAATACAAGGAATTGGTTCCCCAATCCTGTACCACTTGCAACTGCCGCATAAATGGTCTCCCCAAAATCATCTCATAGGCTTGATTTTTGCTAAAGTCATAGATAGAAAATGTGTGCTCAAACTCTACACCACAAGTAATGAGAGTTATCCCCTCTAGTAGTCCTAAGGGTCTTTCTATGTGACCATCAGCCATCTGCAATTTCATTCTCGTTGGCTTGAGTGCTGGTTTGCCCCAACGTTTCCATAAGGAAGTGGTAGCAATTGCAAATCCTGCACCTGAGTCCAAAATGGCCTTGGTTGTGTAGCCCTGATGAGTGATGGGGAGATAGGTGTTTCCTTCTTCTCCCTCGCTCATGTCTCCTATCTTGTCCAAGGGTATTTCTGGCACTATTCTTTGAGATCCTACCTGGGAAAGTGGTTTTGCTACTTCGGGCACTTGATTGGCTACATGTTTCCACACTTCTAGTCTAACCTTAAGCAGCTCTTCCAAAGTGAGATTGCACTACACTTTGGTGTTCTTCACTACCTCCGTGTTCCTAGGTATGAGTGAATCTTCGTTTCTTCCCATGACTGTGGGTGCTCTCATACAAGTGGACTTTGCTTCCCATGGGCCTGTGAAATGGGGAAGTTCCTGTAAAGAATTAGACTCAAAGTCTAATCTTTCTTGAGATTGGGTACTCTCCTGCTCTCCATAAATGGAAGGAAGGTCTTGTGGGAATTGATCGTGGTGTCATCCACAAGTTCAATGGGAGGAGGAACTTCACTCTCTTTAGCCCATTTCTCTTCTTGAATCTCTCGCAAGAATTCTGGTGTGTATCGATTCACAGAAGAAGAGGTGTTTGGTTCAGTGGAGTTAGGCACATAAGCTTCCTTGGGAGGAATGCTTATTCTATCACTTGCCCTCTCCTTAGCCTGGGAGGTGGCTCCTTTTCCAGACTTTGCAAGTAACCTCTCCAATCTGTCCAATAGACCATCAAAGTGCAATGGTGTTCTGATGGGGTTAGAGCCATTGAACAAGCGACTGTCTTCAAACATGGTTTGCACCAATTCGACCATTTTAGCACAAAGCTTTGTTCGCTCTATCTCTAGATTGGCTCTAGGGTAACATTTCTCATGATCTGTTACATTGGGCCCTTCTTGGATTCTGGCCTGATATGCTTTAAGCATCATGTCTAGATCTTCAGGAGTGGGATCGGCTAAGACTAATCCTACTGAGGGTGGGGGTTGGGTTTCATTTGGTGAATTAGAAGGTTGAGGGATGGAAGGTGGTGGGGATGGTACTGGGGGTGATGTGTGAGAGTGCGTTTGAGAGGTGATTTCTATGATCTTGGCTTTGGTCTCTCGCAAACTTTCCTCTAGTTTGCTCATCTTTCTTGCCCATTGCCTTTTCATGCGTTCACGACTATCTCTCCAAGCTCTTGTTCTCTTCTTATTCAGGCTCTCAGTCTCACTAACCTCCGCAGTCTTCTCCTGGCCTAAGTCTTGGTTTTGCTTAAGTGCCTGAGCTCTCATGATGACTTGTACTGGAGCCGTGGAAGTCACACTTCCCGTGGAGTCCACCACTAGCCCGATGACATTGATAGGAGCAATTTTTGGCATATTGGTAGGATTCTTAGGACACTCTCTTAACAAATGCTCCTTTCCACAATCCGGACAAAAGCCTTGAATCGTCACGGATTGGGTTTGTGTAGGTGCAGGTAGAGGGCAATCACGAACGAGGTGATCTCCTTGACAGCGATGGCATGGCCCTCTAGGAAATGGTCTCATCAGCCTAGGTTGGGATCTCGCGTTGGGGTTTGCGTACATGACATTTGTGTATTCTGGCTCCCAACTAGATTCACTCGGTTCTTCATAATAATATGACTCACTATGCTCCGGTGATTGCATGTAGTAGGCCTGGGGGCTCTCAACATGGGTGGAGTCAAAACTATGATCACTTGGATCACTTTCTAAAAGCGAGGATGTTATTGGCACTAAAGCTCTATTCAGATTTTCTTCTACCGCTGCATACTTCACTGGAATCACGTTGGTGGGGGTAGGGGGTTATTGCGCTAGGACTGGTTGTGGTCTTTGTTGCCCTTGGTAGGGCGGTTGATACGTTTGCTGAGGTCTAGCATACTGTTGTTGTGGGTACTGATTAGAGTATTTTCCTGGTTGTGGATATGGCTGGGAATAATTTTGTCTAACAGCTTATTTGTTATATGGGCAGTCTTGTGTTGTGTGATTGGTGTACCTCCTTTCTATGGTGCAGTACTGGTTGTTAGGGTTCACTTGGGGTTGAGCCATGATGGGGCACACATTAGCCATATGGTCTCCTCCACAGGTATAGCATCGTTTTCCGAGGGCAAATCTAGGAATCTGCTTGTTAGAGACACCTAATTTAAGAGCTACCTTTTTTGCTAGATCCTCAATTGATGTGGATTGTGAGGAAATGAGGCTACTAGAACTATCTGAGTCTTTATAGATTTTTGAGAGCTCTAATTCCTCCCCTAGATTATCCTCAATGTCTATGCACATGCGTACACATTCTTCTATGGATCTAGGGTCCTTCAAGTACACATATGATCTCAGTTTGGTGCTTAACAATCCATCTAAAAATAAGGCCACTTGCTTGGCTGAAGTGGGTAACTCTGGGGCCGGGCATCTCTCTAGATATTGCCTAAATCTTCTGCCTGCAAGCCTCACTATCTCTTGAGATGTTTTCTTGAAGTTGTATATCAGGGAGGATGTGTTATGTCTTATGCCACTTTTGGAGAATTCGATAATGAATGCCTCTAGAAGTTGATCTATGCTCCTAAACTGCCTCTCGTTTAGTGGTTGAAACCATGTCAGGGCAGTGTTCCTAAGGGTTAGACCAAAAGCATTGTACTGCGTGAACAGATCTTCAACTTGTTCAGCTCTCAGGACTTGCCTAAACTCAGCTACATGATCGTAGGGGTCTCCAGTGCCATCGAAGTAGTTTTTCATGGACTTAACTAGCTGGGTCGGTCTCAAGGTCCTCGTGTGCTCTCTTGGTCTTGGCAAAGGGAAATCATCGGCATTTCTTTGGTTCCCTAGGGCTCTATGTCCCTCCAGTTCCAGTCTATTTGTTTCCGTTCTAGTCCTTTCTCTTCCCCAAGAGTTGGCAAAGCTTACCTCAGGTCCCTCTCTACTCCTTTCTCTTTGAGTCCCATGAGCTTGAGATGTTCCAGCTCCTTGGTGACCATAAGACACATTGGATCGAGGTTGGGGAAAAACAAATTCTCCCTTCCAAGTTGCATGTCTTCCATGCTCAAAGACCACAAAGATTCTCTCAGAAGCCTCATCTAAGTAGGTCACCTTTCCAGGGCTATCAGGATCTTTGAATTCATAGATGGCAAGAGCTCCCACTTCATTAGGCTTTTCAAGCTTGTACCTCCAAAAAGCCTCATCCGTCTCTTGGTTCCAGAGCAACTCGATGCTCCTATTATCCTAGGGAACTAACTCTGGAGTGATTATTCTTGTTAGGACCGATTTTCCTCGAGTGGTTTTCGGCTCCTTTCCTAAGTTCCCTTGTTCTATGTCACCTAATTCAGGTTCAAAGATTATGTGGCCAAACTCATCTGTCCTTTCAGGTTGGCTGGTGACCACATACATTGTTCCTTCTTTATCTATGTATGAACCATTTTCAAACTTGACTACAGGGTGGTCTAGTCCAATGGGTTGATTCGGATTTTTAATTAGGACAACAGATCTTCGTAGACCATCCTCATAGATGCGTGCACCTAGGCGGTTGGTCTGGATGTATTCCAATTGAGTCTTGTAGGGACCTTCAGGTCTTTCTAGGTATGCCATACCTGAGCTACCCACACGTCTTTCCATGCTATACGACACGTTAGAGTCACTAGTTTCTGAGTCTAGAGCGTAGGGGTAATCACTCAATTGTTGGGCCCAAGATCTGGCTGTATGGTTGACGCTAGCCTCTGATGATCTAACACTTTGACGGTCTCTCCCTAGGTGTCTACCCGATCTCAGGTTCATATTCCCTTTGTACGTTGCTGATTCTTTGGTACCAATCACTTGTTCCTTGTGAGTTCCTTTATATGTGTTTTCTTGTTTTTAATTACGCATCGTCAGGGTTAAGTGTGTCATACTTGATGTTCTGTGTCCGCTTAGTTTAAGTTCTTTTCCTTTAAGTTATCCCTTGACTGCAATTTAGCCTATCCTTGCACTTGAGAAATTAAAGGCTCTTCAAATTTGAGTGTTCCTATCGTACGCCTAGTCAATCAGGACAACTACTCGCACTTAGCCTATGCTAAGAATTGACTGAGGGGGTTAAGTGATGTTCCAACCTCAAGTCGCTCCTCCTAGTGATGCTTGTCTACCCAGGAAGCACGTTCCCAAGCTTGTTCGCCCTGGCACTTACTTTGCTTTCTCCAAAAGCTCTCGACAATCCTGTAAGAACCCCAAGTTTAGCTTCAATTTGATCCTTTAATTGACAGACAATTTATTTCAGACACTTTTTAATGACCCTTGTTCCCCCCTTTTTTTATTGCTACAAAAATTTCCTCTAGAGCTCCCTTGGTGTACCTACCCCTCAGTGTGTCAACTTCAAAATATCATATCTGAAAATCAACCCATTATGTAGTATATGCCACGAGCTTTCCGACAAGCCCTAGAGCTCAAAAAATGGATTTCGTATGAAAAAGTTATGACCGTCCAGGGTTTAGGGGGTTAAACAGACAAACAAAACCTTTCCGGAGTTTTAATGCATTTTTCTAAGGCCTTTGTAAGTGTATGAGTATTTGAGTATGCAAATATGCCCAAAATTTAGCCTAAATTTCCAAAAAAAATTACCCCTTAATTTTTTGCCTAAAATATATGTCTTTCGCGATAGACGGTGTCTGTCGCGATAGATGGGTCTATCGCGATAGACGGTGTCTGTCGCGATAGATGGGTCTGTCCTGATAGACGGTGTCTGCCGCGATAGACGGTGTCTGTCACGATAGATGGGTCTGTCGCGATAGACGGTGTCTATCGCGATGGATCTGTCACGATAGACGGGTCTGTCGCGATAGACGGTGTCTGTCGCGATAGACGGTGTCTATCGTCTGTTGTGGGGTTTGGTCTATCGCGATAGACGGTGTCTGTCACGATAGATTGAGTCTGTCGTGGAGTTTGGTCTGTCGCGATAGAGGTGTCTGTCGCGATAGACGATGTCTATCGTCTGTCGTGGTTTGGTCTGTCGCGATAGACGGTGTCTGTCGCCATAGACGGTGTCTGTCACGATAGACGGGGTCTATCGTGGGTCTCTGTCTGTCGCGATAAACGGTGTCTATCGCGATAGATGGTGTCTGTCGCGATAGACTGAAAAAACGCAAATTTTTTAGAAACTTCTAGTGATTTGGAGTGCTCTAATGGTGTAGGCTACCGTGCCAAACACGCATTCACAAAATATCAAGTTTTTCTATCTGTCGTGACAGACAAAGGTCGTCGTCTCGGGACCTGTGCAGAGTCTGTCGTACCTGCGCAAGCTGCTGGAGATGGTGGTACAGCTAGTTCCTGCAGCAAAAGCTCAAAAAACACACAAAAACCGATAGCATGCAAGCTCTCTCTCGCTCTCTCTCACATATGAAAAGAGCAAAATGAGGTGGGGAGTGGAATATGACCAAAAAACTGAAATTTTTGTGGAGATGGAGATGGAGGTGAGAGATGGTGGGGATGATGATGGTGATGATGGTGATCGAAAGTAAGAAAAAATGAAGAAAAATAAAGAAAAGAAAGGATATTACCTATAACTCCAATGTCTCAACTTGACGTCTTACCATCACACGCTGTCGTGAAGATTTTGTCTTCACGATTATCATCCGAATAGAAGACAATGTTATGAATGAATTTCTATCAATGAAGAGGCATCAAGTTCTGATCTATTGTCATTTGTGTATAAAATTTGGAGTATATTTTGTCTTGGAGATAACTTTATAATCAAATTAGAATGAGCATATGGGACCTCTAGAGTACTCATCGTCGATTATAAGATGAGTTGTTTATCTCAAAATTAAAGGGAAGGTAGATGGCGCATGCAAAAGCGTGGTGGTTCTTCAAAGCAAAGGAAAAGGTGAAACTTCAAACTAAAAAGAGGGAGGAACGCGTGGAGAAGAGGAAGGATCTGAACAGCTTTGGAGGAGGCAGATTTATGCATTATGATCGGACAAAACTGGATGGCAGAGAGGAGGCGTGCATGAAAGTGGGGGAGAGCCGCAAAGGTGTTCGGAGTCGCCTTGCTAGACCTTCACAAGGGGGATATGGTCTGGTTAATCTGTCTAACAATGGAGAGGCATCTCCTCTGGTTTCAATGATTTTAGGGTCGACGTGACCCCTCTCTCGCTCTATCAGTTTCTGATCGCTCACAGTAACCGAATCTCTTCTTTTCGGAGTGTAACAAGCATCGGGCATTATCTGAGGGCAGTTGGAGAGGGAGGAGCAAAAAATATCTGGAAACATATCTTACGATGCCATCACCTGGAGTGATCCATGGGCTCTGAGGGAAGAAGTTCCGGGCCACAGCGCAGATAGACAGAGGCCATTATCATGTACAAATGAGGCTAGAGAATTTCTGAAGGGGTTTGACTTCTGAAGAGTCTCAAGGGCGGAAGCCAGCAAAAGGAGAGGAGAACGTAGCTTTGATCGGCTTCTTGATCATCGAAGAAAGCTGGCGGCTTTGCTTAGGATGAGCACTAACGTCGTCAACTACATCCGTTGAGGTGCAGCTGCTGTATCAGGTGGAGTTACACCCGAAAGCAAGCTTGGAATCAGGAACCTTGGATCGAATGAAGGAAATGACGTATCTACCATGCTGCAACAGCGTTGTCAATAAGTCATCAAGTTTCTCATTACAGCATTGTTTTCCTTTGTGTTGGCGTTTCTG
Organism: Ceratopteris richardii; assembly: GCA_020310875.1. Classification (NCBI taxonomy): domain Eukaryota; kingdom Viridiplantae; phylum Streptophyta; class Polypodiopsida; order Polypodiales; family Pteridaceae; genus Ceratopteris; species Ceratopteris richardii. The sequence continues at coordinate 205,244,829 of CM035411.1, forward strand.
ATGCTCTGATTCATAAGCCATCATCTCTGATTATGCTATATTTCCCATGGAACTTCTGATTGTGCTCTCTCCTCTAATGATCCTCTGATGATGTTCTATTCTAGTCTCTAATATCTATTAGAACATGACTGTCGACAACAACCAGCACATGTTGATCGGCTCAATGACAGAAGCTCCAAGATCAGATGATCGCACAAAAGAGGCACACAATTATGGTTCAAGAGAAGCAATGCAAGCAATTGAGAGTTCGGTTTCTGATGCATTCATATGATGAAATCTGATTTATAGGAGAGTTAACTGCTATGCGATCCTTACTCTAACCATAAGGAGATGAGACGGACACTGAAACTTTAGAGCAATTGGAATTACGGGTGATCCTGGAGAATTGAGGTCTACGGGAATCATTCATGTTTTCTTAGGATTCGTCAAATAAGCTTCTGAGATCTGACACTGAATGGTGATATTAGCAAATGTTGCAGCAAACCAACAAATTCTCTCTAATTCTGGTCAACCTGATGTGCAACTGTTTTGTGACTCCGAAAAAACAACGCAGAACTACATTGGTTAGTTGAATTCAATTTCTATAGAATGTTTTTTTCTGATATTTAGGACATGATCTTCTCTATTCCCTGTTCAATATATCATACAGACTCGGATTTCTTTTACTCCAAGTATACCAAACCAATCATGCTCAATGTCGTATGTGTCTTATTTTGAGGATTGCTCTTCGTTGTTGCAGATTTCAAGCTCATTATTTTCATAGGAAGTTTTCTTTTGACTCAAAACATCAGTACTTATGTGTTGACACTATTCCTTTTTCATTTTTTACTACTTTGATGTGCTCACTTGGATCGTTATATAGTTCCTTTTCAAAGATCGTATGATCCTTTTGCTTGCAATTCAAACCTTGTTTATTTGCGACAATGCTTATAATCATTTCGGTACACTGAATTCAAGTAAACATGAATGCTTTGTGTTATGATAAACTCTTCACTTATGCACAAGGTTAGCCTTGTTATTTCTGATAATAGACCATAACTATTTTTACGTGAAACAAAACTATACCCAATACATAGAGATGATTTATATCATGCAAGAAAGAAAAGGAACTCGATTATAAACGTGAATTGATAATCCTTTATAGGAACATGAAGATACATTAACTTTTCTTTATAAATTGATTCAACTACTCACCTTGGAATTGATCTTTACATTGTTAAGTTGAGTTTTTTATTAGACTCAACATCTCTTCACCTCGAAATTGCATACCAATGAAAGTTGACCCATAATTTTTGATGATCTGAAGACACACAAGCAAATTGAATTTATATATGCTCCTTGAATTTGTACTTTAACTGAGTTTGCTACAAGCACCCCGCGTGCGCCGTATTTCTGGCGGTCGCCCTGATCCACCGACCGTGACTTTTGCGCCGACATTGCTGAACCCGACGTGAACAAACGGCCTTGCAGCTCAGGTATAAAATTTGAATTTTTCGTGCATGTGCATACATGATATCGACAGGTTGGATTGCAGAAGCTTCTTCATCCGTTGGAGCAGTGGCTTTGTCTTTGACTCCTTGCACTCTTCTAGGTGGTGAGGGATGTTCCCTAGGGAACTGAGCGCCTCCACGAAGAGTGGCAAGTAGCTATCCTCATCTCGCCACCCCTTTTCATCGACATTAGAAGCAAGAACGTTTGCACAATCATCCATTAGCAATTGATGTATGCGATTTTGATCCTATTTAAAATTGTATAAATTTTCACACAGTCACTTTTTGAGCCTCTTCTTCGATTCAGATTGCAGGTATTGACCTATCCTCTAAGACTTCTTGTTTCTCTAATCTCAATGGGTAAAAAGAAAGCAGTTCATTTAAACACACATGAAAAGAACTCTACTATGGAGGGTTCAATTAATAATGCAAATTTGGGACTTGAAGTGCAAGTTAAAGATTTAGAGGATAAGCTAAAATTGTCAAATCAAGCAAAATTTAAAGAAGTATTTCTATTAATTGACAAGTTAAGTGAATTTTCAAATTCAAATAGTGTGATGTGTGGAATTTTACAAGAAATTGTTAAAACATTAAAGATCCAAATAGATGATTTGACCAAAAAAGTCAATGAAATCACTAAATGCAAGTGTAATGAACATAAAATGCAAAGTTTATCTCCAAAGTTGCCTAATGAAACCCATATGAATGATTTTAGGAAATCCACCTTTAGGGCTAGGAATAGGAAAGTATATCCCTTAAGATGCTTTTGGTGTGACCAACTAGGTCATAGGTACGAGGATTGTGTTGCTTATAGTAATGCATGTCAAAATCACTTAGTCATTTCACATAACCTGAAGATTTGTGATTATCACACACAACTACCTTTGAAATTAAACTTAGGTCGAGGAGGGATGATAGACTATTTTGATCAAACAAAATTGAGTCCTAAAACCAAACTTCAAAAACAATGGAAACCGAAGAGTCATGTATGTCAATTACATTCTATGAACAAGGTTGTGAATAAAAGTAAATGCTTGGACAATGATCAAAACCTTCTTACACCTAAATCTATGAGTAACATTGGTATTCAAACTACATTTAAGGATCAAGATACATGGAATAAGATTAAGAAAGAAGAAGATGTAAGGATAAAAGATGTGGAAAATGAACAATCAATTAATGGAAATGAAGACATATATGTGGATAAAACAGAACCTAAAGTCAAAGAAAATGACAATAAATGTGATCAAACTAAAACTGATAAAAGAAGAGTACAAACATCTGAAGATGAAAATCTTCACATTCCATTAGAACATGACAAGAAGATGGGAAAATGGGTACAAGAAGCCATATGGAAGATTGAAAATAATATTCAAAACTCATCTAAAGTGAAGAAAAAGGAGAAGAAGTTATGTGAAATAGTTTTATTGTGATGGAATTGTTTATTGAAGATAAAACTTTTCAATTTTTGATATTGCAGGTATGATGCTTTCCTAAAAGTTGAGAAACAAATACCTAAATTGTTTTGTTTTATGAAGTTTTATGCTTGGAAAAGCTAGCTTATGATGAAGTTTTACATTATGCTTATGATTTTCTTTCTTTTATGTTGATCAAAATGATTTTGTTTACAACAAATATGATGATTATATTAAACTATGAACATTATGATTTTTTCTAAAATTTATGAATTTTGTTTCAAAGGTTGAAAAAGCTAATGTGAAATTTATGAATTTATGATAATGATTTTCTTATGATGAAATTTGTGACATGATGATGCACGAGCACGAGGAGTTTTATCTCTCCCTAAAAAAAAGATAATTACAAGCACAAGCACGAGGAGTTTTATCTTTCTCTAAACAAAAGATAATTACAAGCACGAGCCGAGGAGTTGTATCTCTCCCTCATCAAAAGATACAAGCATGGGAGTTATAACCTACTTCCTTATCAAAAAGGTATTTATATGGATTTGTTTTACTTTCTTTTAAGAGAAAAATTGTGAATTTCATTAATGATCTAAATATTGCTTTTCTAATCAATGTTTTGAGTGGTTTAATGCAGGTCAAGCAGGAAAAGACGATTTGATAGACGCTACAAAAATTGACTTAATGTTACTTCGATTTTACAGATGGATTTTCTAGAAGTCTTATTTTGAATTGAAATATTTGGTTTAAATGTGCTAATACTTATGTTTTCACGAGTTTGTTTTCCAAGATGAATTATTTTTTTTAGGTTTATAATGAAGAAAAGGAGCCATTGGTAAACCAAGTTTTTCCTCAAGCATAGGAATAACCTTTTACTTCCAATTTTGCACCATTTTGTTTCACTTTGCATTTAAAGTATGCATTAAATTATGTATGAACACATGTTGAATTTTTCCCTTAGATGCACGTCCACTTGCACCTATCTCGATTGTAAAATGCATGATGAAATCTGCGAGTAAAGTCGAACTATAGGAAATAGAAACCTCTTCATCAAAAGCTCTTATCCTTCTGCACCATAAAATTTTGAAAATGCACATAAAGTATGCATGTGTTAGGGTCACACTACATGACCATGCATTGAGGCACAAATCGAGTAAACCCTTGCACATAAGAGTGATTGTAAGGATTTATGTAATGCCAAATTGCTATGTATGTGAGTGAGTGTACAAGCCTCACCATCAGAAGCCATTCTCTTTATTGATTGCACCATTAATTTTATACATGCATATTCAAAGTGTGCATATAAATAGGGCTAATTACGCAGCCGTGCATAAGGCACTTTGAGTTTAAAACCCATGCACATATTTTGCTATGAAATTGACTTTTATCATGAAGAAAAAAATAGGTTTATTCTCAGGTTATTTGGCGCATCCGGAGGATGCACAGGTTTGGTGGGGGTGAGTGTCGTGAAGATTTTGTCTTCACGATTATCATCCGAATAGAAGACAATGTTATGAATGACTTTCTATCAATGAAGAGGCATCAAGTTCTGATCTATTGTCATTTGTGTAAAAAATTTGGAGTATATTTTGTCTTGGAGATAACTTTATAATCAAATTAGAATGAGCATATGGGACCTCTAGAGTACTCATCGTCGATTATTAGATGAGTTGTTTATCTCAAAATTAAAGGGAAGGTAGATGGCGCATGCAAAAGCGTGGTGGTTCTTCAAAGCAAAGGAAAAGGTGAAACTTCGAACTAAAAAGAGGGAGGAACGCGTGGAGAAGAGGAAGGATCTGAACAGCTTTGGAGGAGGCAGATTTATGCATTATGATCGGACAAAACTGGATGGCAGAGAGGAGGCGTGCATGAAAGTGGGGGAGAGCCGCAAAGGTGTTCGGAGTCGCCTTGCTAGACCTTCACAAGGGGGATATGGTCTGGTTAATCTGTCTAACAATGGAGAGGCATCTCCTCTGGTTTCAATGATTTTAGGGTCGACGTGACCCCTCTCTCGCTCTATCAGTTTCTGATCGCTCACAGTAACCGAATCTCTTCTTTTCGGAGTGTAACAAGCATCGGGCATTATCTGAGGGTAGCTGGAGAGGGAGGAGCGAAAAATATCTGGAAACATATCTTACGATGCCATCACCTGGAGTGATCCATGGGCTCTGAGGGAAGAAGTTCCGGGCCACAGCGCAGATAGACAGAGGCCATTATCATGTACAAATGAGGCTAGAGAATTTCTGAAGGGGTTTGACTTCTGAAGAGTCTCAAGGGCGGAAGCCAGCAAAAGGAGAGGAGAACGTAGCTTTGATCGGCTTCTTGATCATCGAAGAAAGCTGGCGGCTTTGCTTAGGATGAGCACTAACGTCGTCAACTACATCCGTTGAGGTGCAGCTGCTGTATCAGGTGGAGTTACACCCGAAAGCAAGCTTGGAATCAGGAACCTTGGATCGAATGAAGGAAATGACGTATCTACCATGCTGCAACAGCGTTGTCAATAAGCCATCAACTTTCTCATTACAACATTGTTTTCCTTTGTGTTGGCGTTTCTGATGCTCTGATTCATAAGCCATCATCTCTGATTATGCTATATTTCCCATGGAACTTCTGATTGTGCTCTCTCCTCTAATGATCCTCTGATGATGTTCTATTCTAGTCTCTAATATCTATTAGAACATGACTGTCGACAACAACCAGCACATGTTGATCCGCTCAATGACAGAAGCTCCAAGATCAGATGATCGCACAAAAGAGGCACACAATTATGGTTCAAGAGAAGCAATGCAAGCAATTGAGAGTTCGGTTTCTGATGCATTCATATGATGAAATCTGATTTATAGGAGAGTTAACTGCTATGCGATCCTTACTCTAACCATAAGGAGATGAGACGGACACTGAAACTTTAGAGCAATTGGAATTACGGGTGATCCTGGAGAATTGAGGTCTACGGGAATCATTCATGTTTTCTTAGGATTCGTCAAATAAGCTTCTGAGATCTGACACTGAATGGTGATATTAGCAAATGTTGCAGCAAACCAACAAATTCTCTCTAATTCTGGTCAACCTGATGTGCAACTGTTTTGTGACTCCGAAAAAACAACGCAGAACTACATTGGTTAGTTGAATTCAATTTCTATAGAATTTTTTTTTTTCTGATATTTAGGACATGATCTTCTCTATTCCCTGTTCAATATATCATACAGACTCGGATTTCTTTTACTCCAAGTATACCAAACCAATCATGCTCAATGTCATATGTGTCTTATTTTGAGGATTGCTCTTCGTTGCTGCAGATTTCAAGCTCATTGTTTTCATAGGAAGTTTTCTTTTGACTCAAAACATCAGTACTTATGTGTTGACACTATTCCTTTTTCATTTTTTACTACTTTGATGTGCTCACTTGGATCGTTATATAGTTCCTTTTCAAAGATCGTATGATCCTTTTGCTTGCAATTCAAACCTTGTTTATTTGCGACAATGCTTATAATCATTTCGGTACACTGAATTCAAGTAAACATGAATGCTTTGTGTTATGATAAACTCTTCACTTATGCACAAGGTTAGTCTTGTTATTTCTGATAATAGACCATAACTATTTTTACGTGAAACAAAACTATACCCAATACATAGAGATGATTTATATCATGCAAGAAAGAAAACGAACTCGATTATAAACGTGAATTGATAATCCTTTATAGGAACATGAAGATACATTAACTTTTCTTTATAAATTGATTCAACTACTCACCTTGGAATTGATCTTTACATTGTTAAGTTGAGTTTTTTATTAGACTCAACATCTCTTCACCTCGAAATTGCATACCAATGAAAGTTGACCCATAATTTTTGATGATCTGAAGACACACAAGCAAATTGAATTTATATATGCTCCTTGAATTTGTACTTTAACTGAGTTTGCTACAAGCACCCCGCGTGCGCCGTATTTCTGGCGGTCGCCCTGATCCACCGACCGTGACTTTCGCGCCGACAACGCTCATCCTCGAAGCTCTCTCCCCGGCAACGGCGCCAAATTTGGTGTCACTCTAGCACAATGGTGAGTACCAACGTGAGAAGATTCACCTCATAATTGTCAATCCATGGAGACATGAGGACTAGTATGAAAACTATGAGCAAGTGAAGGCACAAGTGTGTGAGTGAGAAGCACACAAACATGCACACACATACACACACACGCGCACACAAGGCAACAACAAGGAGAGGAACAATGGAGTTCTTTGCATTATTCAAAAAGTCTCTTACATAAGCTAAATTGACAAACAATCCAACCTCAAAAATGAGCTCTCTAGCTCTTTTTATAGTTTTCTAACTAGCTTTGGTCTTGTCCAGACCTAGTGTCCAGCCTAGTTAAAAATTAGGTTTTAGAGCCTATTTGAGGGCTCAAATGGAGTCTAAAAATTATGAAAATTGATATGTAGCTAATTCTAATACTCCTCAAGCTCGAGGACTCCTTGGCTTGAACAAAATGGAGTCTATTCTACCAAAAACGGAATTTACAATGTTTGTGTAGTGATTAAAATCACTTGAGTTGTAAATGGTCCATGGAAAAAATGATTAGGCCTTGTTGTCGTATTGTGCATGTCTGCTCCGTTGTGCTAGTATGCTCTTGATATGACTTGTATGCCAACACTGGGCCTTGTTTCCGTATTGTGCATGACTGCTCCGTTGTGCTAGTATGCTCTTCATATGACTTGTATGCCAACACCATAGATCACTCAATTTGGAGAATGTGACCTATGTCAACCTCCTTGTACAAGACAGACCAAAATCTACCCAAACACATAGTTATCACTCATGTGTACCTCTTCACACACATATGTTGGGGAATATGTGGAGAAAGGCCAGAGAGCTTTCAAGCTTAATATACAAAAGAATAAGGAAAACTTGATAATACATTCAAAAGAGAGCTTACAACAAGATCTTTAAGAGGAGCTATCTTGTGCATCAAAGGAACAAGTACAGAAAGAGATATAGGCGATAAAAAATCTCAGCCGAAGTGAAAACTTTTAGCAAGCTGGGGGCTAGCTTAGACCTCGAGTATACACTCCCAATGAGAGCCTAAAGGTGCACCAATGAAGCTTGAGGAGGCTGTCACTTTCTTCCAAGTTAATGCTTATATAATGCTCTAAAATTTGGTGTGCAATTATAATTCAAATCATGCCTCCAAAAAGCCCCACTCTTCTCAATCAAGGTAGATGGAATCTTGAGCTAAAAAATTCGTGGAAAAGTGGTTGTAGACTTTACCAAAAAGTTCAATGATGTGGCACTTGAGTTAAGCCTTGGTTCACACACATTTGAGCTTTCACATTTCTAACATATCTCTATGTGTATGTGTATGCGTGTGTCTATGTGTATGTGTATGTGTGTATATGTGAACTTGTATGTGTATGTGTATGTGTATGTGTATGTATATCTCTATTTCTATGTGTATGTGAACGTGCATATGTATGTGTATGTGTATGTGTTTCTATATGTTTATGTTTATATGTATATGTATGTGTAGGTGTATGAACAAGTGTGTACATAATGTAATGGTGACATGTATGTGCATGTAATGTGTTTGTGTATGTGTAGACATATGCATATGTGTGTGTTTTTGTATGTGTATGTGTATGTGTATGTGTATGTGTGTGTATGTGTATGTATGTGCATGTGTATGTGTATGGTATGTGTATCTGTATGTGTATTTGTATCTGTATTTTTATGTGTTTCTGTATTTGTACTTGTATATGTATGTGTATCTGTCTGTGTATATGCATGTTTATGTGTATGTCTACATGTATGTGTATGTGTGTGTGTATGTGTATGTGTATGTGTATGTGTATGTGTATGTGTATGTGTATGTGTATGTGTAGGTGTATGTGTGTGTGTATGTGTATGTGTATGTGTATGTGTATGTGTATGTGTATTTGTATGCGTATGTGTATGTGTATGTGTATGTGTATGTGTATGCATATGTGTATGTGTGCGTGTGTATGTGTATGTGTATGTGTATGCATATGTGTGTATGTGTATGTGTATGTGTATGTGTATGTGTATGTGTATGTGTATGTGTATGTGTATGTGTATGTGTATGTGTATGTGTATGTGTATGTATATGTATATGTGTATGTGTATGTTAATGTGTATGTGTATATGTATGTTGTATGTGTATGTGTATGTGTATGTGTATGTGTATGTGTAGGCATATGCATATGTGTATGTGTATGTGTATGTGTATGTGTATGTGTATGTGTATGTGTATGTGTGTGTAAGTGTATGTATGTGTATGTGTATGTGTCTTTGTCTCTGTATGTGTATGTGCATGTGTATGTGTATGTGTATGTGTATGTGTATGTGTATGTGTATGTGTATGTGTATGTGTATGTGTATGTGTATTGTATGTGTATGTGTATGTGTATGTGTATGTGTATGTGTATGTGTATGTGTATGTGTATGTGTATGTGTATGTGTATGTGTATGTGTATGTGTATGTGTATGTGTATGTGTATGTGTATGTGTATGTGTATGTGTATGTATATGTATATGTGTGTGTATATGTGTATGTGTATATGTATGTGTATGTGTATGTGTTTGTGTATGTGTATGTGTATGTGTATGTGAATGTGTATGTCTATGCATCTGTGTATGTGTAATTTTATGTTTATGTCTATGTGTATATGTATGTCTATATGTGTATGTGTATGTTCATGTGTATGTGAATGGGTATGTATATGTATATGTGTATGTGTATGTGTATGTGTATGTGTATGTGTATGTGTATGTGCATGTGAATGTGAATGGGTATGTATATGTATATGTGTATGTGTATGTGTATGTGTATGTGTATGTGTATGTGTATGTGTATGTGTATGTGTATGTGTATGTGTATGTGTATTGTATGTGTATGTGTATGTGTATGTGTATGTGTATGTGTATGTGTATGTGTATGTGTATGTGTATGTGTATGTGTATGTGTATGTGTATGTGTATGTGTATGTGTATGTGTATGTGTATGTGTATGTGTATGTGTATGTGTATGTGTATGTGTATGTGTATGTGTATGTGTATGTGTATGTGTATGTGTATGTGTATGTGTATGTGTATGTGTATGTGTACATGTTTGATTCTTTGTATGTGTGTGTATGTGCATGTGTTTTTGTATGTGTATGTGTATGTGTATGTGTATGTGTACGTGTACATGGACATGTATGTTTATGTGTATGTGTATGCGTATGTGTATGTGTATGTATATGTGTATGTGTATGTGTGTGTGTATATGAATGTGTTTGTGTATGTCTTTGTTGTTGGGTTGTAAGGTATGCACACATCTTCAATTGTGCATGTGAACCCTCCCTAGATCATGGGAACAACCTTTTTGGTACATACGTGTTGTGTCACATGTGAACACCCTCCTAATTCCTTTTTTTTTATAATTCTCCAAAGAGTATGGTATGAACACCTTGAATATAATCGATCTTTTTGCACACATAAGAGAACACGTAAAAACCCATGCATGTACTTAGGATTTGCTTGTTGGAAAAGTGATCTTCAAATCTCCTAGAAGATATGTTAGTTAGAAATATTCCTTTTTTGACTTTTCAAAAGGAGCACATGGGGGAGTGTTCTTAGGCTATATATAGAGGCTCATTTTTGTACAGAAGAGAGATTTTGGTTTGACGTGCTCTCATGTATATATCTTTTGAATGAAAGAACTCTCTTTTCTTTTAAGGCTTTGTGCATATGTATATTTAGTCTTAGAGGGGGAGAGAGTGAGGTGTGTGTGCATGCTTGTGTTTCCTATGTGTGTAAGTGGAATGTTGCAACTTTCTTGTATTTTACATATTTTACTAGGATCCTTGAATCCCTTCTCTTCATGTTTTCAAGTGTGTGCCATAGTTGCAGGCTAATGGCCAATGGCTTTAACATGTTGGAGGTTGGGGTAGATGAAAGGAGAGTCATTCTTGAGCCTTCCTTCTTGCACCCATGCAAGGTGGTGTGGGTCTAGGCTTGCCAAGGGCATACTACAACAACAAATTTGGCACCCTTGCTGGGGAGAACAGCCTTTCATCACTTCGAGAGCTCAAGAGCATGTGGTAAGATATTGATTTGCAATTTTTTTGCTCATACACCTACGTTATGTTGGTTGGCATGGCTCTTTTACCCTTCCATTGGACCATTAGCTGTCCATTTCCATGTTCTTGTAGGGTAGTGCTGAGTTAGTTCTTTTTTTTTAATGCACAAGAACACTCCCTTAGCTTCCTTCTCTCTCACTCCCTTTCACATACACAATTTCACACAGACTCACATGGACATCACTCTCCACCCCTGTCAATTCTTGCTTTGAGTGACTATCTTGGAAAAGGGGATGGGAAGTACCCTCTCTGGCCCCTTCCCTCTCCATCTCGGAAATAACAAATACCAAAAAACTATATATATATATATATATATATATATATATATATATGAATAAATTTGATGGTAACACCTAGCTCTTCCATGCCCATGCGTTGCTTTTGCTATGTTCAATGGTGAATGGGAACAAAGTCCTTTTACTCAACAATTATGGTGGGTTGGTGGGTAGTGACTATCTCTCATGGGGAAGGCATCAACTCTACCCACCTCTTTCTCTCGGATTGAGCTCGCTCTGAGCTCTCCCTATTAGTTCCATGGTGGGGGTTTAGCCCTATGCTTCTCGTTGTCTCTACATGATTACGGTGGCGGAGGGTGGAGCTTGACGGAATGCTCCTTTGTTTCCTTGCCACTATTCAATTAGGGTTGAGCTTTCACTCTCCTTGTCCTGCTAATCAATGGCATGCGTCTGAGCAAGGCTTCTCTACCATTAGCATTTGTGATCTACTCTCTTGTTGAGAGCAGTATGGGCACCGAGGGACTGAGGAGACAAGGAAGCCAACGGAGAGAGTCAGAGCAAAGCGAAGCATTAAGTAGACAAAGCAGTCGACGCAGATCTCGTAGATAGTCCCTTCAAATTTTTCCAAATCAACATCTTTATAATAGTGATTTTTATCACTAACAATCATTGTAAATACCATTTCATATTTTTGTAGCTCTATTTTGTGCAAGCCAAGGAGTCCTTGAGCTTGAGGAGCTTTAGAAGTACCTACATATCAATTTTTGTATTTTTTAGACTCCGTTTAAGCCCTCAAATAGGCCCTGGAACCTAATTTTTAACTAGGCCGGACACTAGGTCTGGACAGTGCCAAAACCTAGTCAAAAACTATAAATAGAGCTAGAAAGCTCATTTTTGAGGTTAGCTTGTAATTGATCTAAACTTGTATGAGCTTTTTGGAAGTAATCTAAAGAACTCCATTGCTTCTCACTCTTTGTCTTACCGTGTGTGCGCGTGTGTGTGTATGTGTGTGCATGTTAGTGTGCTTCTCATTCACGCACTTGTGCCTTCACTTGCTCGAGGTCTTCATACCATCCTCACATCTTCCCAGATTGACATTAAAGGAGGTGCTAATCATCACTGAGCTACACCAAATTTTGGCACCGTTGCCAGGGATCGAGCTTTGAGGACGAGCGTGTGATGGTAAGACGTAGATTTGAGACGTTGGTGTTGTAGGTAATCTCTTCACTTTTCCTATTTTTCTCTTTCTTACCTCACCATCATCATCACCATCTCCCACCTCCATCTCCATCATCGTGAAAATTTTTAGTTTTGATCTTATCACCTTCTCCATTCCATTTCCCTCATTCCACTTGTGAGAGAGAGCGAGAGAGCAATATTGTGTGCATTGTTTTTGCATTCTCGTTGAGTTTTCTTGCAGGATCCAGCTGTATCATCCCCTCTAGCACGTCGCGCAGGTACGGAAATGTGCAGAACTGTCTCTGTGTCGCAAGCTTCTGTCAATTGCGATTGACAGAAAGTTTCATCTTTTGGTAAAACTAAGTGCACCACAGTAGACTAGAGACCTTGCACATCAGAGATCCACAAAAGTTTTTGAAAAATTGGCTTTTTTCAGTCCATCGTGATTGATAGCATCAATCGCGACTGACATTGTCCATCTCGATCGACAGCCAGTCCATCCCAACTGACAGGCCACGACGGACAGCTAGTCCATCGTGACTGACAGGCCACGACGGATAGCCAGTCCATCACGACTGACAGGCCACGACGGACAGCCAGTCAATCGTGATTGACAGACCCCGACGGATACGTGTCCATCGCGACGGACACCCCTGTCCATCGCGACTGATAGAAAAATCGCGATTGATACCCCATTTCGACGAGAATCTTGACCATCACGACGTATAGAGCCCCGATCAACACACAAACACAGAAAAAACCCGAAATTTCAGTCCATCGCGACTGACACTGTCCATCGTGACTGACAGCTGTCCATCGCGACCGACACCCCCTGTCCATCGCGACCGACGCCCCCTGTCCATCGCGATTGACACCCATCAATCGCGATTGACACGTGTCCATCGCGACTGACAGGCCACGATGGACAGCCCTATCCATCGCGATTGACAGCTCAGTCGATCGCGATTGACAGCCATTTTCGGCCAATTTTTTAGGGTTTTTAATTTGAGGATTTTGGCTTTTTTTGGGCATAAATATTGGGCTATAGGGCATATATGGAGGCTATAAGCAAATAATTTGAGGAAACCCTGTTGGCTTGTTAGCCTGTTTGAACACTGTTTTAGCCCTAGAACCCTGAACTGGCATAACTTTCTCATACGAAATCAGTTTGTTGTGATTCTTGTCTTGTTGGAAAGCTCGTGGGGAGTACAACCAAAACTTCCATTGGTTACGGTAAAATTAATACCAGGATTATTCAATAGGGTATTTTGAAGTTGACCATCCCCAGGGTAGGAAAACTGAGGGGTCATTAGAATTGCTTTCCATAAAGGCAAAGGGCAATTTGGTCTATGAATTACTTGCATGAAAGTGGTCTATTGTGTCACTTGAATTTAAGTCTTGAATTAACTTTAGAACTTTTCCAGGTCTGTTGAGAGCATCAAAGGGCATTCTAGGCAAGAGTAAGTGCAAGCTTGGGAACACACTTCCTGGGCACTCAAGGGCAACCAAGAAGGAAACAAAAGGTTGGAAATTCGCAACTCCCTTTGTCAATTCACAGCACAGGCTACACTCGAGTAGTGCTAGAAGTAAGTTAGGGTGACGCTAGGAAATTGTCAAGTCAAAGACTATCTAAGGAAGCAAGTTCAAGTCAAGAGATAACCTGTGTGTGATCGATAACCTTAAAGAAAAAGAACTTAACGTGGAACGATCAACTTCAAGTGCGGAAATACACTCAAGTATACCGAACGACGTGATATCAGACAAGACCATAAACACGGTAATCAACTAAAAAGGAATCAAGTAACTGATACAAAAGAACTCAGCAACGAGGTTGTACTTGGACAAATTTGGGCTATTCAATTAGGCCTATGAACCTTAGATCAGGGCGACATCTAGGGAGAGATAGAAAAAGTCTTAGGTCTTCAGAGGCTAGCGTTAATCATACTGCTAGGTCTTGGGCCCAGCAGTTGAGCCACCACTTGCATTACCCTAGCTCTGAGACTAGTGAATCAGAGATGTCTCAAGGTATGGAGAGACCTGCAGGGAGTTCGGGTGTGCCACATTTGTATAGGGTGGAAGGCCCCTACAAGACGCAGCTAGAATACCTTAGGACCAACCGATTAGGTGCTAGCATCTATGAGGACGACCTAGGAAGATCCGTGGTCCAGATTAAAAACCCTGAACAATCCATTGGACTAGAACACCCAACTGTCAAGTTTGAAAACGGAGCATACTTGGACAAAGAAGGAACCATATACGTAGTCACCAGTCACCCAGATAGGACAGACGAATTCGGAAATGTGATCCTAGAAGCGGACATAGGTGACCTGGAGCAAGGAAGCATGGGTATAGAGCCTAGGACCCCTCGAGGGAAATCTGTTCTTACTAGAATCCTCAACCCAGAGTGGATTCCCCAAGATAATAAGAGCATAGATCTGCTCCTAAATCAAGAAACCGATGAAGCCTTTTGGAGGTATAAATCAAATAGGCCAAGAGAGGATCTTTGTGGTTATAGAAAATAACAGGCATGCTTATACTTGGAAGGGCGAATTCGTTTTCCCCCAACCAAGATCGAGCGTGTCCTATGGTCACCCTAGAGCTGGAACATCCCAAGCTCATGGAACTCAAAGAGACAGAAGTAGAGATAGGCCAGAAGTAAGCTTTGCCTACCCAGGGTCAGAGAAAGAACGAGAACGGAAACAAATAGAGTGGAACCTGAGGTACTTAGAGCTCCAAGGAATCAAAGAAATGTGGATGAGTTCCCTCTACCAAGACCTAGAGAGCATACAAGGACTTTGAGACCGACTCAGCTAGTTAAGTCCATGAAGAACTACTTCGATGGCACTGGAGATCCATAAGATCATGTGGCTGATTTCAGGCAAGTCTTGAGAGCTGAACAAGTGGAAGATCTGTTTACGCAATACAATGCCTTTGGTCTAACCTTTAGGAACACCGCCCTGACATGGTTTCAGCCACTAAATGAGAGGCAGTTCAGGAGCATAGACCAACTTCTAGAGGCATTCATTATCGAATTCTCTAAAAGTGGCATAAGACATAACACTTACTCGCTGATTCACAGCTTCAAGCAAACCCCTCAAGAAACCGTGAGACTTGCTGGAAGAAGATTTAGGCAATACTTAGAGAAATGCCCTGTTCCTGAGTTACCCATGCTAGCTAAGCAAGTGGCTTTGTTCTTGGATGGATTGCTAAGTACCAAATTGAGATCATATGTGTACTTGAAGGACCCTAGGACCATAGAAGAGTGTGTACGCATGTGCATTGACATTGAGGATAACCTAGGGGAGGAACTAGAGCTTTCCAAAATCTACAAAGACTCAGATAGTGCCTCTAGCCTCTCTTCCTCGCAATCCACATCAATTGAGGAATTAGCAGAGAAAGTAGCTCAGAAATTAGGTGTCACTAGCAAACAGATCCCAAGATTTGCCCCAGTGAAAAGATGCTATACTTGTGGAGGTGACCATATGGCAAATGTATGTCCCATTATGGCTCAACCCCAAGTAAATCCTAGTAGCCAATACTGCACCATAGAACGAAGATACACAAATCACTCCGCACAAGACTACCCATACAATAAGCAAGCGGTTAGGCAAACCTACCCTCATCCATACCAGCAAGGCAGATACCCGAGTCAATACCCACCCCAACAGTATACTAGGCGTCAACAAAATTACCAACCGCAATATCAGACCCAACTAAGACCCCAGCCAGTGCTAGCACAACAACCACCTGCTCCTACTAATGTGATTCTGGTAAAGTATGTTGCTGCAGAAGAAAACCTTCATAGAGCTATCGTCCTAGTAACACCATTAATTTTAGAAAGTGATCCCAATGACCATAGCTTTGATTCTACGCATGTTGATAGTCCCCAGGCTTACTACATGCAGTCTCCTGAACATGGTGAACCCTACTATAGTGAGGAACCGAGTGAACCTAATTGGGAGCCAGAGTATGCTAATGTCATGTACGCAAACCCCAACTCTAGACTTCAACCTAGGCAAGTAAGACCCCCATTTCCTAAAGGACCATGCTACAGATGTCAGGGAGATCATCTCATTCGTGATTGTCCCTTGGCTCCACCTACACAACCCCAGTCAGTGAATATCCAGGGCTATTGCCAGGAGTGTGGAAAGGAGCATCTCTTACGAGACTGCCCAAAGAATCCTAATAATATGCCGAAAATCACTCCTATCAATGTCGTTGGGTTAGTTATAGACTCCATAGGAAGTGTGACGTCCACTACACCAGTGCAAGTGATCACTAGAACCCAAGCCTTGCAGCAGAACCAAAGCGTAGGCCAGGAAAAGAGCCCAGAGGTTAGTGAAACGGAGAGCATGACAAAGAAGAGGACTAGAGCTTGGAGAGATAGTCGTGAAAGAATGAAAAGGCAATGGGCTAAGAAGATGAGTGAACTTGAGGAAAGCCTAAGAGAAATGAGAGCCAGGATAACCGAACTCACATCTCAAACTCCCTCTCACACTACCCCACCTCCACCACTCCCAACTCCATCCGACGCGCCACCTTCCAACCCGCCTCACCTAATCCCACCACCCCCTAGAGTAGGATCAGCCCTAGCAGATCCCACCCCTGAGGACCTAAACATGATGCTTAAAGCATATCAGGCCAGAATCCAAAAGGGGCCAAACGTAACTGATCATGGAAAGTGCTACCCTAGAGTAGAATTAGAGCTTGAATGAACCAAAATCTGTGCCAAAATGGTGGAATTGGCTCAAACCATGTTTGAAGCCAGCCGCCTTTTTAACATATCTAGCTCAGCCAAGACGCAGCTGCACTTTGAAGAACTATTAGAAAGAATAGAGAGGCTAATTGCACAATCAGAAAAGGAACCCGCCTCTCTACACAAGGACAAGGCAAGTGAAAGGGCAGGTCTTCCTGCTCAGGAAGCCTATGCGCCTAACTCTATGGAGCCAAACACATCATCTTCTATGAATCGGTTCACACCAGAATTCCTATGCGAGATTCAAGAAGACAAATGGGCTAAAGAGAGTGAAGTCCCTCCTCCCATTGAACTTGTGGATGATGCACACGACCAATTTCCACGACATCCCATCCATTTATGAGGAGCAGGAGAGCACCCAATCTCAGGAAAGATTGGACTTTGAGTCTAACTCTCTACAAGAATTACCCTACTTCACAGGCCCATGGGAAGCCAAGTCTACTTGTATGAGAGCACCCATAGTCATGGTACAAAATGAGGACTCAGTCATACCTAGGAACACAGAGGTAGTGAAAAACACTAAAGTACAGTGCAACCTCACCTTAGAAGAGCTACTCAAAGTAAGGCCAGAGCTATGGAAACATGTAGCCAAACAAGTACCAGAGATAGCAAAACCTCGTTCCCAGGTAGGATCTCATCGCACAGTGCCAAAGATACCTTTGGACAAGATAGGAGACATGAGCGAAGGTGAGGAAGGAAACACCTATCTTCCCATTACCCATCAGGGGTACACAACCAAGGCAATTCTCGACTCTGGTGCAGGAGTTGCAATTGCTACCACTTCCCTATGGAAGCGTTGAGGCAAGCCAACACTCAAGCCCACGAGGATGAAATTGAAAATGGCCGATGGTCACATAGAGAGACCCTTAAAGCTGTTAGAAGGAATAACTCTCACCACATGTGGTGTTGAGTTCGAGCATACATTTGCTATATGTGAGTTTAGCAAAAATCATGCCTATGAAATGATCTTGGGACGACCCTTTATGCGACAGTTGCAAGTGGTACAGGACTGGGGAACCAATTCCTTGTACCTGCAACACTTAGGTGTTACGACCAAAGTGAATCTCAAAGATTACTCTCATAGAGATGTCCCTCCTATCCAATGGAATTCCCTCCATAGAGCCAAAGATGATACGAAATCAGTGCATTCCATAGGATCAGGATCCTCATGGATGCATGAAGACACCCACTTATGGATGTGCAAAGTAGCAGTAGAAGAAGAGAAGAGAGAAGAAGCCAGAGAGATAGGTGCAAAAGAAACACATAGATCAATTCAAGACCCAACCTATGCACCTGTAGTCTTTCCTGACAAAGAATTTGAACCCCACAGCTGGGCAGAAATCCTAGCAACAATGGATGTAGCCATAATGAAGAACAATGGACACCTCACTGTGATGAAGATGGCTATGACATTTCAGACTTCTCCATAGAGCCAATCATGGGAGAGGCAGTGTTAGAAGAGTGTGAACCTAGCCCTGATGCATTTGAGGATACAAGTGACTCCGATCTAGAGTCAACCATTATGGACCCACCTTTTGCATCAGATGAAGAATACTTCTATGAAGTAGAATTTCAACCCCAGAGGCATGGAGAGCTTACAAATGATGTAAGGCTAGCCACATATGTGACCCCGAAGGAAGAAGGAAAGAAAAGAAAGAAGAGAGAAGTCACACCAGAAGAGGAAGAATCTTTGTTTGAGGTACCGGAAAATTTTAAGAAGTATGAGATAGATGATAGGAGAGTCATGATCAGAATGCCTAAACGAGAGGCGCAATCGGGGGAGGCCTATGATAACAAAGAAACCACCAAGAAAATAGTGGTAGCCGTGGAAGAAGGAGAAGAGAGATGCACGTACATAGGCCATGACCTGACGGAAGACGAAGAGCACGAATTGATAGCCTTGCTAAGAGAGTATAGAGATGTATTTGCTTGGAGCTACAAGGACCTGAAAGGTGTAGACCCTGACATATGCTCACATACGATACCCATGACCTCAGATGCCAAACCGTCTAAGCAAAAGCCATACACATTTAATGATAACTATGCAGCCAAGATCAAGGAAGAGATAGATCGCTTGGTTGAAGCTGGATTTATCTATGAAATTGAGCACATTGAGTGGGTATCCCCCATCGTAGTGGTGCCCAAGAAAAATGGAAAGTTTCGTGTATGCATTAACTTAAAGAAGGTCAATGCAGCCACAATTCGAGATAACTATCCGCTTCCTATCATAGAGCATCTCTTAGAAAGATTAGCAGGCAAGGAAGTGTACAGCTTCCTTGATGGATTTTCGGGCTACAATCAAGTAGTCATAGCTCTAGAAGATCAGCACAAGATATCTTTTTCCACTGAATGGGGCATTTTTGCCTTTAGAGTAATGCCATTTGGGCTTACCAATGCACCAGCTACCTTCCAGAGGCTGATGTTCCATGTATTTAAAGAGTTCTTGAGGAAGAACTTAGAATTCTATGTTGATGATCTTTGTGCTCATTCCAACATTAGACAAACCCATATTCCTGAACTCAGACAAATCTTTGACAAATGTAGAGAATATCAAGTCTGCCTGAACCCAGAAAAGTGCATTTTTATGGTCAGCCAAGGCAAGATTCTAGGACACATAGTGTCAAAGAATGGCATATCCACTGATGAAGAGAAAGTGAGAGCCATAGCGGAGTTACCTAGGCCAAAGAATGTCAAGGAAGTACAAGATTTCATGGGGCATTGTGGTTATTACCGACGGTTTATACACATGTATGCCATCATAGCAAAGCCTCTGTATGGACTTTTGACTAACTTTGAGTGGACTAATGAATGTGAGAATTTTTTCAATGAGCTTAAACAGTGATTATGTTCAACACCAATCTTGACCACACCAGATTGGAATAAGACTTTGCATGTTCATGTTGATGCATCCAATTATGCTATTGGGTGTGTACTCGTGCAGCCTACTGGTGAAGGTAATATGGATCTTCCAATTGCCTATGCTAGTAGACAATTGAATGCAGCTGAACGAAATTATACCACTATGGAGAGAGAAGGATTAGGCATGGTATATGAAGTTAAAAATTTTAGACATTATTTGCTTGCAAATAAGTTTAAATTTTTTACTGACCATCAGGCAATGCTATATCTCGTAAACAAGCCATGCACTATAGGAAGATTAGTAAGATGGTTTTTCTTGCTAATGGAATATGATTTTGAGGTTGTGGTAAGGAAAGGGAAGACTCACTTGAGAGCAGATCATCTCTCTAGGCTCACATCTGGAGAAGCCCCACAAGGAGTGTCAGATGACCTTCCTGATGCTTACCCGTTTAATTTGGAAGTGGTGCCATAGTGGGCTAAGCCATTAGTGCCAGTATTGACGTACGGACCTAACCACCCAGTAATAAACACACAGGATAAAGAGGTAGTAAAAGCCCAAAAGTATCACATCATGGCAGGAAGTATGTACAAGCACACAGATCAAGGGATCTTGGCTTGTTGTGTGGAAGAGGATGAGTACGCTAAATGGTTGCAATTAGCACATGCAGGTGCATTAGAGCAACACTACTCAAAGCAACAAACCTTGCAGACACTAAGGAGACTCGGAGTGCATTGGCCGACTATGGAAGCTGATGTCCAAAGATTGTGAAAGGAATGTCCAATCTGTTGCACTAAACCACCTGTGGAACATGCCACTCTTTATCAAGTGTCCATAGTGCCAGATTGGAGTGAACAACTAGTATCCTTCCTGAGGACGAAAACATTCCCTCCAGACATGACTCTGGCTAGGAAAAGGAGTTTAGAACAAGAAGCCCTGGATTACTCACTCATTGGTGATAATCTATACAAGCATGGTAAAGATGGTTACCTGAGACTATGTGTCCATGAAAGTGAATATCTCAAGATCTTGGAAACTGCTCACCAAGGTGTAGCAGGAGGACACTTTGGACCATATCCGGTGATCAAGGCAATACTATTTGCGGGCTTCTGGTGGCTGACCCTTCACATGGATGCACATACCTATGTGAAACGGTATGATGTTTGTCAGAGAACTCAGTATCCTATACACAAAGATGAGATGCCACTGAAACCTATAATGGGTGGACGTGCATTCTCTAAGTGGGGAATAGACTTTGTAGGTCATATTAGTCCCCCAGCCAAGGGTTCACATGCTAAATACATCATTGTTGTGACAGACTATCTAACAAAGTGGGTAGAGGTAAAAGCTACGACAAAGAACGATGCTCAGACAATTGCTAAATTCCTATTTGAGAATGTGTTCACAAGATACGGGCTACCTATAGAGCTAGTAAGTGATAGAGGCACTCACTTCTTGAATGAAGTTATTAAAAATATGCTCCAAGAGTTCTTGGTAGTACATAAGAAGTCTTCCCCCTATCACCCACAAGCTAATGGCCAGGCCGAAAGCACAAACAAGATTCTATGCAATGTGCTCACCAAATTGGTGAATAATAAACGCTCTGATTGGGACAAACAACTACACCATGCTGTTTGGACATACCGAGTGGCCTATAAAACGGTACTCCAAGCCACACCATTTCATATGGTATTTGGCCAAAATGTGGTGCTACCTTTGGACTTCTTGATTCCCACATTGAGAGTAGCACAAGAGCATGAGTGGATGGGTCATGAACTCTCTTCGAGAATTTTTGACCTTGAACGATTAGGTGAAACCCGACTAAGAGCTGCAGCAGGAATATATGCACCTAAGAAACGACAGAAGGCCTACTTTGATGCCCATGTTAAGGATAAAGGCTTGAAGGCAGGAGATTTAGTTTTAGTCTACACCTTGAAGCAACATGCAAGAAAATTAGAGAAACGTAGCTATGGATCTATGATCATAAATAGGATCTCAACCAGTGGAGCAGTTCAACTTGCTACACTGGAAGGTGATGTTCTCCCTAGCTATATAAGCGGGTGCAGAGTCAAGTTATATCAGGAACCTCTGACGGAAGAGATGCTAAGTCGACTCAACACTTCTAAGAAACGCAAAGAAGAAGAAAAACGAATTCGCGAAGAAGCTCAAGTAGAAGCATTGGAACACATCAGGAGAATGAAGTTGAGAAGACAGGGTAGAGAGCAACCTAGGACAGATGCATATGCAGATCAAGGATATCACGTGGCTATGTGTGAAGTTTCAGGTATCAGCTCTCATAGGATAATTGATAGACGTCCTTTTATAAACTTAGAGATAGGACAAGGAAAGGGTGCAAGGACTGTAAGAGCCTTGATTGACTCAGGTGCAGCCACTAGTGCTGTTAAATTTTCGTACTGTCAAGAGTTGAAATTAACTGTCAATCCTATGGAAGCATCTCATAGGATTGGGAGGTGTGGAAACCCCTTGCATGGGCGAGGTGGAACTTCCCCTCTATATTCAAGACGAAGCAATGACAGTCAAAGTACTAGTGTGTCAAGATGAGGACCTCATTGAGCCTCTTGTCTTGGGTCAGGATTGGATCTATGATCATGTAGTCAACCTAAACCTAAGAAGTGGACTTCTTCAGGTATGGGTAAATCATAGCCAAATTACAGTTGAATTTGAAAATGAGGCACTCAAGGAACTAGGTAAAGCACGAACTCCTGGTCCTTCCAGGGGCACACATGAAGTTGACAATGCTATTCTTGTCCAAAACTGTATGATGCAGAAAGAGGATTGTCTCAACAACGGAGTCAAGGATAAGACGGCACTCCCTTCTGTTCCAAAGGCCAGAGGGATGCAGCAACCAAAGGTAGATCAAATACAGGAGGAGCAACGTACAACCTATACTGGAGGCCACACGTGCGAAGCAGAATATCTCAGCCGTTGAAACAAGTGTGGGTGCGGAAAGGCGAACACCCTGTGGCGCCCATGCCAACCCCACGGCCAAAACCTCTTATTAGTAATCAACAACACGACACTAATAAGAAGTCTTTCATAAATTCTTCTGCAAAAGTGAAGTCTATTTGGGTACCCAAGAAGTCAATGAAGGCCAGCCCACAATCACGACAAATCTGGGTGCCTAAGGCTTGCTTGCGGGCTCAAATAACTACACCGAGGCCACACCCGGTACAACATGTTTCACTCACTCGAACATCAGATGCCCATTCTTATACATCCCGCACGGGCACATATTCTTCCCTGAGCACAAGTAGAATCACTTGTAAATGGGTCCTTAAAAAGCCTCATTTTCAAGTAGATACTCCTATCAAACTCTCCAGAGTCTCCAAACAATCAAAACAGAGTGCCATCCATCATGTTTGGCAACCCAAACCTTGTAACAAACCATCTGACCTATTTGTAAAACCACGACCACTTACTAACTACATCCACAATGCACCAGGCCCCCAATTAGCTCATAGGCATTCAGTATCAGCTAACCACACTTCACACTCACATCCATGCAAGCACTAACTAACCAACTAACTACATCACAATTCATCAAGTTAATGTTGTAACGGGGACACACTGTCATTTTGTGTCCATTGCATTGTTAACAATCATTCATATATTCTCACAGAACTGGCAGTGATTTCCGCAACATGGCTGACGCTGCGGGGACAAGCTCTCAAACAGGAACGAGCCAGCAAGTGGTGGACTTAGACAGTTTACCCGTTTTGCCTGAGACAAATGAAAGACCAGAAGAATTGCAGGCCATCAACATCATACCTATTGTGGACCCTCCCAGTGGCCATAACATGCCCATAGGAAAAGGTTCCCACTAGTTTAGTGAAGTGGCAGGACCCTTGGGAGAGGGAACATACCTATGGGAATCAGAGTTGGACTTCAATGGGGAGCTAGGTCAATACCATTTCTTTACAAGGGAATTCGAGAAGTTACAAAATGCAGAAGGTCTACATCCGATATGGGAGAAGGCAGGATTGGGTGCATACTTCAGTGCCCGGCTCCTAAAGCCTGACTTCATGCGATGCTACTATCTCATCAACACCTTGACTCCAAACAAGAATCCAAAAGGCGCAAGCTCATTTGTGCTTCCATCTCTGAAAAAGGGAAATGAGCTCAAGAGGTTTAGGCTATCAAACAACTTGGTGAGAGAGGCCCTAGATATGCGCGGAATGCATATTCCAACAGAGAAGGAGACCCTAGTGCCTGATTACATGAAGAATCGAAGCCTCACTAAACTCAAGGACATGGTGTCCATGACGCCTAATATTGCAATACACCTCCACATGTGCATGCAACACTTTGCTTTTCTTGCCCAAGATAGATTCACCATTGCACCCAAAAAGATATGGTTTAGTTTGTATCTGGCAGAGACACAGAGCCTCACCATCAACTTACCCCACTAGATAATTGATCAGATACACCTAGCCCACAAACGATGGCCGCGGAAGCATGTTTTATATGGATGTTGCACTCTGACTCGAACCATTTATAGATGTTTGGCCTACGACATCCCTATTCAACGAGCCCTGATGTGGAATCAAGTGGAGCAGTTCAGAGGCAGGACGTCCACTGGACCCCCTTCTAAGAAGATGAGAGGAACTATCCAAGTCCCTTGTGCTCAACCACGTGGAGCCACCCTAACACCGGATGTTACCCCTCCACCCCGAAGAGTCTAACCATTCACACTCCGACTTCCAAGACGCAGCACCGATGGTCCTAACTTGATATTTCCTCCCATCCCAACCGATCTTGAATATCCTGGTGGTGCACCTTTGGAAGAACTCACGAATGAAGACTTCGAACAATTATTACAAGATGTAGAGCTCGAGGCAGAAGAGGCACAACAAGTGGAGAATGTGCAAACGCAGGCAACAACCTCCCAGGTACGTGTTACCACAGTTGAAACGGATGAAGAAGACGATGAAGATGAAGAATATGAGGAAGATGCAAAGGATTATGATCAAGGGCATCAAGATGAGCAACAAGATGAGCAACAAGATGTGCCAGAACTTGTAGGTGCACCTGCATATACAGCTCAACTACAAAGGTTATACGACACAATCAAAGCAATACAAGAAAGGCATCAACTCTCTCTCTTGTGTCAGGCCAAGCTTTGATGCAAGAAATGCTATCAGATGATGGGATGGATCAACATTTCATTGACACCCTCAAATTAGTGTCAGAATCTTTAGGAGTTCCGGAGGCTGTCCACACAGCAGTCCGCCAATCAGTGAGGTATGACAAACTCAGAGTTGACACATTACCACGAGCAGGTAAGACTATCAGGATGCCCATCACAGAACAAGAAGTAACCATTGAAACCACAACCACCCCCACCACCACCATTGACCTCTCTGTTGAAACCTTCGTTCAGACATCACCCATCTCACCCCAACACCCCCCATCACCACCTTCTCCACCCCCACCACCACCTCCCACCATGGAAGAAACGGCAGTCATCACCTCTACCTTCACTTATAACCCAACCTCATTCACATCATTCTCATTTCGAGGACCCACCTAACAAGACACCCTCTTCTCTTTCATCACCAATCCCTTGTACACTTCAACCCTTCTATCCTCCGAACCCATAATTGGCCATCCCATAATTCCAAGTGTGGTTGGAAACCCTGCACCCACAGAAGGCACCCTGTGTTTCCCAGCCTATCCCCCAATACGGATACCTCCATTTCATGACCCTCACTTCCCATCTGCTCCCTACACCTCATTCAACCTAACCGCACCACCCCAACAACCATCCTTTGTGGAGCAGTCCATCAGCACTCCATTGTTTTAGAGGCACATTCCCCCGATGTTTGCAACGACATCAATCTACACGAACACCACACTCACTTCACCTACCATACCAACCTACATGGTAGCCCCTGTACACACCACTCTGTCTGACCCAATGGACATTTCACCCACCACAGCACCTCTCCCCACAATTCCACCCTCTCCCCCTCCACTACCCCCCACTTCACCACTCAACACATCATTAGCAGACACAACATTCACTACCTCCCTTCCCATTCCCACCTCCCCTGCATTCCAAAATTTTCCCCTAGCATCTCATAATGTAAATAGCACGTTCAATACATTACTTCAGTGTGCACATCAACTACAACAAGAATACCATCAATTAGAAGAACACACTGTTGCCCTCCAAGCAAAATCTCAACGTCTACAAGCTAGAGTCAACACTCTCGAAGATGATTACCAAACGCTTCTAGCAGAACGTACCACCTTACAACAGGCTCACACAGAATTGGAATCGAAAATATCGACAGTGGATGATCAAGCAGTGAAGGAACTGGAAAGTATGCTCGAGTCCCAAATGATATCCAATGCTACACTTAGACGCAATCTTGGACTATTAAGGAAGCACATGGCAGCAGCACTACAAGAGAACAAGAGGCTTCAGCAACAAAACCAAGACAACTTTGAAGCGGCTATGGAAGGAACTGCAAGAGCAACCATTAGCCCTACCAAGTATCGAGCAGTCCCCTCAGAAGACATTCGCATCTTACTCGAGGAACATGCAAATTTCTTGGAGTCATATGAAAGCTAGAGGCTGAATGTGTGGACCTTAAGAAGCAGATAGCCAGTGCCCCCTAAGCTCAACAAGAGCCGATAATCTTGCAACACTCTATAGAAGAATTAGAGACCCTCCGGAAGCTGCTGGCAGAACTCCAAGCATGCCTCTTACCATATGAAAGGCCACCCTCACCAACTGAAGAACCAGAAACTGAAACAGTTGTGGAAATCCCCGTCGATGACAGTTATGAAGAGCCGTACGAGCCGATGCCCACACCCGGCGGTCGGGTAACAGAGGAAGGACAGGACACTTTAGAAATTGGAGTTCCAGATTGGGTTAAAAGGATCGAGAAAGTAGGAAAGACACATGATGATCGCATTGCCGTGCAAATTCAATCTCTCACAAATTTGGAAGAAACCGTCCTTCGATCTTCTTATTTTCAGAACCTAACCCACCAACATTTGATCACGACATCAGAGACGCAATACATGCCTTACTTTGTCTTGCTACATGATTATAATGCAGAAGTTAAAAGGCATACAGGGAAGGAGCCCACATTCGCCACTCAGTTTGAGCCAGAGGACTTACCGGCAGATGCCCGTGCTAGCTCCATCTTCCAACCTAATTGGCGTGCACGTCTACTAACCGATTACCCTGAGATGATGAGCACATGGGCAACCATGCCACTGTATATCAAGTATAATCTAGGCTATTGCCCAATGGTACATCGCAGATCCTGGCAAGCATTTGCAATCAAGGTACGCAACAATAAAGAATGCTCGGCTTGGGTTAACTATCCATATTTTGCTCCACCTCGAGGGACCCCAACCGTAGCGTACATGATATCAACAATTCAACACTGGTCTACACTTCTAAATAATGTACCTGACATAGCAGCGAAAATGTGTATGAAAATATTCGAGCTCATGACCATTGTCTTCAAAACCTTTCTAAAGGTACAAGCTCCATACATCTCTGCCCCTGTATTCTCTCAAGGTAACAAGGATTTAGTCTAGGACATGAGCCACACTCCCTCGGTCAATATAATCTTTGCCTGGCATGCAGGAATAAAGTACTTACCCGCATGCTTCAAGCAGACATTTGAGGAAATGTTCTCTACGGGATTCTGGGAATATCATTCGGAAATTTTCATTCCCAGACCAACACATTTGCTACATCTACTCGCAGTAGAGCAAGCCATCCATGCAGATCAGTTACGTCTGCCATATCCGGACATTCGAGGACCAATTGATTGGGATCGTATGATGACAGATTTGGCCAGAGGACTACGCATACAAGAACATCAACTTGCCACTCATGTGGTGGACTTTTACATCCAGCACTCCCAGCAACAAGAGTCTGTCAGAGACGACAGACGCGAGAGAGAGGGGGGGTGTTGAGAGCAGTATGGGCACCCAGGGACTGAGGAGACAAGGAAGCCAACGGAGAGAGTCAGAGCAAAGCGAAGGATTAAGTAGACAAAGCAGTTGACGCAGATCTGGTAGATAGGCCCTTCAAATTTTTCCAAATCAACATCTTTATAACAATGATTCTTATCACTAACAATCATTGTAAATACCATTTCATATTTTTGTAGCTCCATTTTGTGCAAGCCAAGGAGTCCTTGAGCTTGAGGAGCTTTAGAAGCACCTACATATCAATTTTCGTGTTTTTTAGACTCCGTTTAAGCCCTCAAATAGGCCCCGGAACCTAATTTTTAACTAGGCCGGACACTAGGTCTGGACAGGGCCAAAACCTAGTCAAAAACTATAAATAGAGCTAGAAAGCTCATTTTTGAGGTTAGCTTGTG
The DNA here is from genome assembly GCA_020310875.1 of Ceratopteris richardii. Classification (NCBI taxonomy): domain Eukaryota; kingdom Viridiplantae; phylum Streptophyta; class Polypodiopsida; order Polypodiales; family Pteridaceae; genus Ceratopteris; species Ceratopteris richardii. The sequence continues at coordinate 205,273,278 of CM035411.1, forward strand.
TTGGCATACAAAGCAACAGAGGAGTCATGCACAATACGGCAACAAGGCCAAATCATTTTTTTCCATGGATTCTTTACAACTCAAGTGATTTTAATCACTACACAAACATTGTAAATTCCGTTTTTGGTAGAATAGACTCCATTTTGTGCAAGCCGAGGAGTCCTCAAGCTTGAGGAGTATTAGAACTAGCGACATATCAATTTTCATAATTTTTAGACTCTGTTTGAGCCCTCAAATAGACTCTAGAACCTAATTTTTAACTAGGCCGGACACTAGGTCTGGACAAGACCAAAGCTAGTTAGAAAACTATAAAAAGAGCTAGAGAGCTCATTTTTGGGGTTAGATTGTTTGTGAATTGAGCTTATGTAAGAGACTTTTTGACTAATGCAAAGAACTCCATTGTTCCTCTCCTTGTTCTTGCCTTGTGTGCGCGTGTGTGTGTAGGTGTGTGCATGCTTGTGTGCTTCTCACTCACGCACTTGTGCCTTCACTTGCTCATAGTCTTCATACTAGTCCTCACGTCTCCACGGATTGACAATTATGAGGTGAATCTTCTCACGTTGGTACTCACCATTGTGCTAGAGTGACACCAAATTTGGCGCCGTTGCCGGGGAGAGAGCTTCGAGGACGAGCGTGTGATGGTAAGACGTCGAGTTGAGACATTGGAGTTAAAGGTAATATCCTTCCTTCTCTTTATTTTTCTTCATTTTTTCCTCACTTTCGCATCACCATCATCACCATCATCATCCCCACCATCTCTCACCTCCATCTCCATCTCCACCAAAATTTCAGTTTTTGGGTCATATTACACTCCCCACCTCATTTCCCTCATTTCATTGTGAGAGAGAGCGAGAGAGAGCTTGCATGCTAGCTGTTTTTGGCGTGTTTTTGAGCTTTTGTTGCAGGGACTTGCTGTACCACCTCCTCCAGCAGTGTGCGCAGGTACGACAGACTCTGCACAGGTCCCGGGACGACGACCTCTGTCTGTCGCGACAGACAGAAAAACTTAAAATTTTGTGAATGCATGTTTGGCACGGTAACCTACACCATTGGGGCACTCTAAATCACTAGAAGTTTCTCAAAAATTTGCGTTTTTTCAGTCTATCGCGATAGACCCGTCTATCGCGACAGACCCATCTATCGCGACAGACACCGTCTATCGCGACAGACCGAAATTTCACGACAGACACCGTCTATCGCGACAGACACCGTCTATCGCGACAGACCCGTCTATCGCGACAGACCGAAATTCCACGATAGACACCGTCTATCGCGACAGACCGAAATTCCACGATAGACACCGTCTATCGCGACAGACCCGTCTATCGCGACAGACACCGTCTATCGCGACAGACCGAAATTTCACGACAGACACCGTCTATCGCGACAGACACCGTCTATCGCGACAGACAGACATTCCGCGACAGACACCGTCTATCGCGACAGACCGTCTATCGCGACAGACACCGTCTATCGCGACAGACAGACATTCCGCGACAGACACAATCTATCGCGACAGACCGTCTATCGCGACAGACACCGTCTATCGCGACAGACAGACATTCCGCGACAGACACCGTCTATCGCGACAGACCCGTCTATCGCGATAGACCGAAATTCCACGATAGACACAGTCTATCGCGACAGACCAGTCTATCGCGACAGACACTGTCTATCGCGACAGACACCGTCTATCGCGACAGACCGAAATTCCACGATAGACACAGTCTATCGCGACAGACCAGTCTATCGCGACAGACACCGTCTATCGCGACAGACACCGTCTATCGCGACAGACCAGTCTATCGCGACAGACACCGTCTATCGCGACAGACACCGTCTATCGCGACAGACCCATCTATCGCGACAGACACCGTCTATCGCGACAGACACCGTCTATCGCGACAGACAGACATTTTCGGCAAAAATTAAGGGGTAAATTTTTTGGAAATTTAGGCTAAATTTTGGGCATATTTGTACTCTCAAATACTCCTACACTTACAAAGGCCTTAGAAAAATGCATTAAAACCCCTGAAAGGTTCTGTTTGTCTAGTTAACCCCCTAAACCCTGAACGGTCATAACTTTTTCATACGAAATCCATTTTTTGAGCTCTAGGGCTTGTTGGAAAGCTCTTGGCATATACTACACGCCCTCAACTGTTTTTTATAAGAATAACGCGTTGATTTTCAGATAGGATATTTGGAAGTTGACACACAGAGGGGTAGAAACACCAAGGGAGCTCTAGAGGAAATTTCTAGCAATACAAAAGGGGGAACAAGGGTCATTAAGAAAGTGTCTGAAATAAATTGTCTGTCAAGTGAAAGGTCAACTTGGAGCTAATCTTGGGATTGATGCAGGTCTATTGAGAAGCAATTGAGAGCGTCCAAGCAAGGGTTTTGCGCAAGCTTGAGAATCAACTTCTCGAGCACTAAAGAGCAAGGGTCAACAAGGAAGGTCGGAATACTCTCATCTCCTCTTCGTCAATTCCTAGCTTAGGCTAAGAACGATCAGAAGTAGGAGTAAGTTAGGACGACGATAGGCAACTATCAAGTTGAAGCATACCTAAACTTTCAAGCTCAAGCTAAGGGCATAATCCTTGTACTGTTGAGAATTTTAAAGGAAAAGAACTTAACGTGGAACGATCAACTGTAAGTGCGAAACAACATTCAAATATTCCTGACGACGTGATATCAGACAAGACCTTAAACACGATAAAATAACCAAAAAGAACCAAGCGACTAATCTAAAGTAACTAGCAACGAGGTTGTACTCTGGGCAAAGAATTGGGCTACTTAGATAGACATATGAACCTTAGATCAGGACGACATCTAGTAAGGGAGAGACAAAGCCTTAGATCTTCAGAGGCTAGTGTTAACCACACTGCTAGGCCTTGGGCCCAGCAGTTGAGCCACCACTCATACTATCCTAGCTCTGAGACCAGTGAGTCAGAGATGTCTCAAGGTATGGACAGACCTACGGGAAGTTCTGGAGTGCCATACTTGCACAGGGTAGAAGGCCCTTACAAAACGCAGTTGGAATACCTTAGGAACAACCGATTAGGTGCTAGCATCTATGAGGATGGCCTAGGAAGATCCGTGGTCCAGATTAAAAACCCTGACCAATCCATAGGACTAGAGCATCCAGCTGTCAAGTTTGAAAACGGTGCATACCTGGACAAAGAAGGAACCATATACGTAGTCACCAGTCACCCAGATAGGACAGATGAATTTGGAAATGTAATCTCAGAAGCGGACTTAGGTGACTTGGAACAAGGAAATATGGGAGTAGAACCTAGAACACCCCGAGGCAAATCTGTTCTTACGAGAATAATCACACCAGAATGGATTCCCCAAGATAATAAGAGCATAGATCTCCTTCTGAACCGAGAAACTGAAGAAGCCTTTTGGAGATATAAATCTGATCGGCCATTTGATGTAGGAACAATCATGATCTATGAGCTTAAGGATCCTGATAGCCCAGGCAGAGTAACCTACTTAGACCACGCCTCAGAAAGGATCTTCGTGGTGACAGAAAATGATAGGCATGCTTACACTTGGAAAGGTGAAATCATTTTCCCCCAACCAAGATCACATGTGTCCTACGGTCACCCTGGAGCGGGAACATCCCAAGCTCATGGAACTCAAAGAGACAGAAGTAGAGATAGGCCAGAAGTAAGTTTTGCCAACTCAGGGGGTAGAGAAAGAACGAGGACGGAAACGAATAGAGTAGAACCTGGGACACTTAGAGCTCACAGGAATCAAAGAAATGCGGATGAGTTCCCTCTACCACGACCTAGAGAGCACACAAGGACTTTGAGACCAACTCAGCTAGTTAAGTCCATGAAAAATTACTTTGATGGCACAGGAGACCCATACGATCATGTGGCAGAGTTTAGGCAAGTCTTGAGAGCAGAACAAGTGGAGGATCTATTCACACAATATAATGCCTTTGGTCTAACCCTTAGGAACACAGCCCTTACGTGGTTCCAACCATTGAATGAGAGACAATTTAGGAGCATAGACCAACTCCTGGAGGCTTTCGTTATTGAATTCTCTAAGAGTGGCATAAGACATAATACCTCCTCATTGATTCACAGCTTCAAGCAAACCCCTCAAGAGACCGTAAGACTTGCAGGACGAAGATTTAGGCAATATCTTGAAAGATGCCCTATTACGGAGCTCCCCACACCAGCTAAGCAAGTGGCTTTATTCTTAGATGGATTGCTGAGTACAAAGTTAAGATCCTATGTGTACTTGAAGGACCCTAGGACCATAGAAGAGTGTGTACGCATGTGCATTGACATCGAGGATAACCTAGGGGAGGAATTAGAGCTTTCCAAGATATACAAAGATTCAGATGGTGCCTCTAGCCTCTCTTCCACGCAATCCACATCAATTGAGGAACTGGCAGAGAAAGTAGCTCAGAAATTAGGCATCACTGGTAAACAGATCCCAAGGTTTGCCTCTGTGAAGAGATGCTACACTTGTGGTGGCGACCACATGGCGAATGTATGTCCCGTTATGGCCCAACCCCAAGTAAATCCTAGTAGCCAGTACTGCACCATAGAACGGAGGTACACCAATCACACCGCACAAGATTGCCCCTACAATAAGCAAACAGTTAGGCAAACTCACCCTCAACCCTATCCACCGCAGGGAAGATACCAGAACCAGTACCCTCCACAACCATATGGCAGGCCACAGCAACCTTATCAGCAACCATACCAAAACCAACAAAGACCTCAGCCTGTGCTAGCCCAACAACCTCCAGCTCCATCCAACGTGATCCCAGTAAAGTATACAGCTGCAGAAGAAAACCTGAATAGAGCGATAGTCCCTGTAACACCATTGCTTTCAGAAAGTGACCCCAGTGACCATAGCTTCGATTCTACACATGTTGATAGTCCCCAGGCATACTACATGCAGTCTCCTGAACATGGTGAGTCTTACTATAGTGAAGAGCCAAATGAACCTAGTTGGGAATCAGATTACACGAATGTCATGTATGCAACCCCCAACCCCAGACCCCAACCTAGGCAGGTAAGACCCCCATTCCCTAGAGGACCATGCTACCGATGTCAGGGTGATCATCTCATTCGTGATTGCCCCTTGCCTCCACCTACACAGCCCCAGTCAGTAACGATCCAAGGTTATTGCCAAGAGTGTGGGAAAGAGCATCTCTTACGAGATTGCCCTAAAAATCCTAATAATATGCCAAAAATCACTCCTATAAATGTTATTGGGTTGGTTGTAGACTCCACAGGGAGTGTGACTTCCACTGCGCCAGTACAAGTGGTCACAAGAGCTCAAGCTTTGCAGCAAAACCAAACTGTAGGCCAGGAAAAGAGCCCAGAAGTTAGTGAAACCGAGAGCATGACAAAGAAAAGAACTAGAGCTTGGAGAGATAGTCGTGAAAGAATGAAAAGGCAATGGGCAAAGAAGATGAGTGAACTAGAGGAAAGTCTACGAGAAACCAAGGCCAAAATCATAGAGATCACGTCTCAACCGCACTCTCACACATTTCCACCGCTACCATCCCCATCACCCTCCATCCCTCCACCCTCTAACACACCCCACGTAACCCACCCACCACCCCGAGCAGGATCAGTATTAGCTGATCCCACTCTTGAAGACATAGACATGATGCTTAAAGCATATCAGGCCAGAATCCAAGAAGGGCCAAATGTAACGGATCATGACAAGTGCTACCCTAGAGCTGACCTAGAGATAGAAAGAACCAAGCTTTGCGCGAAAATGGTCGCATTGGCTCAGACTATGTTTGAAGCTAGTCGCCTATTCAATTACTCGGGCTCAGCCAAGACGCAACTACACCTGGATGGACTTCTAGAGAAGTTAGAGGGCATAATTGCAAGATCTGCCAAGGAAGAAAAAAATCAAGAAAGAGATAAAGCAAGCAAAAACATGACCCATCCCCCATCGGAAGCTTATGTACTCAATTCCACTGAACCAGACAACCCCCCTTCTCTTGGAAGAATGGAGAATCTAATGGCACACTCAGAAAAGGAACCTTCCCCTCAAAGAAAGGAAAGGGGAAGAGAACGGATAAGCCAGCCTCTTCAGGAAGCCCATGTGCCTCCTCAAGAAGCTTATCTTTCCCCCCAAAAGGGAGATGAGCCTCCCTCGAAAGCTCACGTACCTCCACAGGTTGTCCATATTCCTTCTCAGGGAGCATATGAGCCTGTTCGAAAAAGTAATAGAATAAGTAATCCTCCCCAGGAAGCTTGTGCTCCAAACATCTATGAGAGCGAGGAAAGAGCCAACGATAGAATAAGCCCTCCTTCCCAGGTTGCTTATGTGCCTAATTCTACGGAGCCAGACACTTCTTCTTCTATGAATCGGTTTGCACCAGACTTCCTGCGAGAAATACAAGAAGATAAATGGGATAACGAAAGTGAAGTCGCCCCTCCCTTTGAACTTGTGGATGATGCACACGACCAATTCCCACACGACATCCCATCTATTTACGGGGAACATGAGAGCACCCAATCTCAAGAAAGATTAGACTTCGAGTCTAATTCTTTACAGGAATTACCCCACTTCACGGGCCCATGGGAAGCCAAGTCCACGTGCATGAGAGCACCCACAGTCATGGTAAGAAATGAAGATTCAGTCATACCTAGGAACACAGAGGTAGGGAAGAACACTAACGTGCAGCGCAATCTCAAGTTAGAAGAGCTACTCAAGGTTAGACCTGAATCGTGGAAACAGGTAGCCAAACAAGTACCTGAGATAGCAAAATCTCGTTCCCAGGTAGGATCACATAGGACAGTGCCAGAGATACCCTTGGATAAGATAGGAGATATGTGTGAAGGTGAAGAAGGGAACACCTATCTTCCCATTACTTATCAGGAGTACACCACCAAGGCAATTTTGGACTCAGGTGCAGGAGTTGCAATTGCCACCACTTCCCTATGGAAGCGTTGGGGCAAGCCGGCACTCAGGCCAACGAGAATGAAATTGCAGATGGCCGATGGTCACATAGAGAGACCCCTAGGATTGCTAGAAGGAATAACTCTCACCACTTGTGGTGTCGACTTTGAGCATACATTTGCCATATGCGACTTCAGCAAAAATCATGCCTACGAGATGATTTTGGGAAGACCATTTATGCGACAGTTGCAAGTGGTACAGGATTGGGGAACCAACTCCTTGTATTTGCAACACTTAGGTGTTACGACCAAAGTCAATCTCAAGGATTATTCTCATAGAGATGTCCCTCCTATCCAATGGAATCCCATCCATAGAGCCAAAGAGGATACAGAATCGGTGCATTCCATAGGGTCTGGATCCTCATGGATGCATGAAGACACTCACTTATGGATGTGCAAGGTGGCAGTAGAAGAAGAGAATAGAGAGAAAGCCAGAGAGGTAGGTGCGAAAGAAACCCATAGATCAATCCAAGACCCAGCCTATGCACCTGTAGTTTTTCCAGACGAAGAATTTGAACCTCACGGTTGGGCAGAAATTTTAGCAACAATGGACGTAGCCATCAATGAAGAACAATGGACACCTCACTGTGATGAGGATGGCTATGACATTTCAGTCTTCTCCATAGAGCCAATCATGGGAGAGGCAGTTCTAGAAGAATGTGAACCTAGCCCTGATGCATTTGAGGATGCAAGTGACTCCGATCTAGAGTCAATCATTATGGATCCACCATTTGCATCAGATGAAGAATACTTCCATGAAGTAGAATTTCAACCCCAGAGGCACGGAGAGGTTACAAATGATGTAAGATTAGCAACACATGTGACCCCGAAGGAAGAAGGAAAGAAACGAAAGAAGAGAGAAGCCTCACCAGAAGAGGAAGAATCTTTGTTTGAGGTCCCAGAAAATTTTAAGAAATATGAGATAGATGACAGGAGAGTCATGATAAGAATGCCTAGACGAGAGGCTCAAGCGGGAGAGGCCTATGATAACAAAGAAACCACCAAGAAAATAGTAGTGGCCCTAGAAGAAGGAGAGGAGAGATGCACATACATAGGCCATGACCTGACAAAAGAGGAAGAACATGCGCTAATAGCCTTGCTAAGGGAATACAGAGATGTGTTCGCTTGGAGTTACAAGGATTTGAAAGGTGTTGACCCTGACATATGTTCACACACTATCCCCATGACCTCAGATGCTAAACCCTCTAAGCAAAAGCCTTATACATATAACGATAACTACGCTGCCAAAATCAAGGAAGAGATAGATATACTAGTTGAAGCTGGATTTATCTACGAAATTGAGCACACTGAGTGGGTATCCCCCATCGTAGTGGTGCCCAAGAAGAATGGCAAGCTGCGTGTATGCATTAACTTGAAGAAGGTTAATGCAGCCACAATTCGAGATAACTATCCGCTTCCAATCACGGAGCACCTCTTGGAAAGAGTAGCAGGCAAGGAAGTGTACAGCTTCCTCGATGGATTTTCGGGCTACAACCAAGTAGCCATAGCTCCTGAAGATCAGCATAAGACAGCCTTTGCCACAGAATGGGGCATATTTGCCTTTAGAGTAATGCCATTTGGGCTTACCAATGCCCCAACAACCTTCCAAAGGCTGATGTGCCATGTATTTAAGGAGTTCTTGAGAAAGAATTTAGAAGTCTATGTTGATGATCTTTGTGCTCACTCCAACATGAGACAAACCCATATTCCTGAACTCAGACAAATCTTTGACAAATGTAGAGAATATCAAGTCTGCCTGAACCCAGAAAAATGTGTTTTCATGGTCAGACAAGGCAAGATTCTAGGACACATAGTGTCAAAGAATGGCATATCCACGGATGAAGAGAAAGTAAGAGCTATAGCAGAGCTACCTAGGCCAAAAAATGTCAAGGAAGTACAAGCTTTCATGGGGCATTGTGGTTATTACCGACGATTTATACACATGTATGCCGTCATTGCAAAGCCCATGTACGGACTTCTGACTAACTTTGAGTGGACTGATGAATGTGAGAATTCCTTCCAGGAGCTTAAACGACGATTATGTTCAGCACCAATCTTAACCACACCAGATTGGAACAAGCCCTTCCATGTTCATGTGGATGCATCCAATTATGCCATTGGATGTGTGCTTGCACAACCTACTGGTGAAGGTAATATGGATCTCCCAATTGCCTATGCCAGTAGACAATTGAATGCAGCTGAACGAAATTATACCACTACAGAGAGAGAAGGCTTAGGCATGGTATATGCAGTCAAGAAATTTAGACACTATTTGCTTGCAAACAAGTTTAAATTTTTTACTGATCACCAAGCATTGTTATATCTCGTGAACAAGCCATGCAATACAGGAAGATTAGTAAGATGGTTTCTCTTGCTCATGGAATATGACTTTGAGGTTGTGGTAAGGAAAGGTAGGACTCATTTAAGAGCAGATCATCTCTCTAGGCTCACATCTGGAGAAGCCCCACAAGGAGTATCAGATGATCTTCCTGATGCTTACTTGTTTAATTTGGAAGTTGTACCGCAGTGGGCTAAGCCATTAGTACCAGTATTGACGTACGGGCCTAATCATCCAGTGGTGAACACACGGAATAGGGAGGTTGTGAGAGCCCAAAAGTACCACATCATGGCAGGAAGTATGTACAAGCACACGGATCAGGGGATCTTGGCTTGTTGCGTAGAAGAGGATGAGTACGCTAAATGGTTGCAATTAGCACATGTAGGTGCATTAGAGCAACATTACTCAAAGCAACGAACTTTACAGACCCTAAAGAGACTCGGAGTACATTGGCCAACTATGGAAGCGGATGTCCAAAAGTTGTGCAAGGAATGCCCAATCTGTTGCACTAAACCACCTGTGGAACACGCCACTCTTTATCAAGTGTCCATAGTGCCAGATTGGAGTGAACCACTAGTATCCTTCTTAAGGACGAGAACATTCCCTCCAGACATGACTCTGGCTAGGCAAAAGAGTTTAGAACAAGACGCCCAGGATTATTCACTCATTGGTGATAATCTATACAAGCGTGGTAAAGACGGTTACCTGAGACTATGTGTCCATGAGAGTGAGTATCTCAAGATCTTGGACACTGCTCACCAAGGTGTAGCAGGAGGACACTTTGGACCAGATCGGGTGATCAAGGCAATACTATTTGCGGGCTTCTGGTGGCCAACCCTTCACATGGACGCACATACCTATGTGAAACCGTGTGATGTCTGTCAGCGAACCCAATATCCTATACGTAAAGATGAGATGCCACTGAAACCTATGATGGGTGGACGTGCTTTCTCTAAGTGGGGAATAGACTTCGTAGGTCCTATTAATCCCCCAGCTAAGGGTTCCCATGCAGAATATATCATTGTTGCAACAGACTATCTAACTAAGTGGGTGGAGGTAAAAGCCACAACGAAGAACGATGCTCAAACAACTGCTAAGTTTTTATTTGAGAATGTGTTCACTAGATACGGACTACCCATAGAGCTTGTAAGCGATAGAGGCACTCACTTCTTGAACGAAGTTATTGAAAATCTGCTCAAAGAATTCTTAGTAATACATAAGAAGTCTGCCCCCTATCACCCTCAAGCAAATGGCCAAGCTGAGAGTACCAACAAGATCTTATGCAATGTATTGACGAAATTAGTGAATAATAAACGCTCTGATTGGGACAAACAGCTACACCATGCTGTTTGGGCATACCGAGTTGCCTACAAAACGGTACTCCAAGCCACGCCCTTTCAAATGGTGTTTGGACAAAATGCTGTGCTACCGCTAGACTTTTTGATCCCTACGTTGAAAGTAGCACAAGAGTACGAATGGACAGGTCATGAGCTCTCCTCTAGGATCTTTGACCTTGAACGATTAGGGGAAACAAGACTCAGAGCCGCTGCCGGAATATATGCAGCCAAGAAGAGACAGAAGGCATATTTCGATGCCCATGTGAAGAATAAGGGCTTGAAAGCAGGAGATCTAGTTTTAGTCTATACACTGAAACAACACGCAAGGAAACTAGAAAAGAGAGGCTACGGACCTATGATTATCAATAGGATCTCCACGAGTGGAGCAGTACAATTAGCCACGCTAGAAGGTGATATTCTCCCAAACTATATTAGCGGTTGCCGAGTCAAGTTGTATCAGGAACCCCTCACGGAGGAAATGCTCAGCCGACTCAACACTGCTAAGAAACGCAAAGAGGAAGAAAAGCGAGTTCGAGAAGAAGCTCAAGCAGAAGCTTTAGAACGCATCAGAAGGATGAAGTTACGAAAGCAAGGTAGAGATCAGCCTAGAACGAATGACTATGCAGATCAAGGATATCCTATGGCCATGTGTGAAGTCGCAGGAACAAGCTTGCATAGAATAATTGATCGACGTCCTTTCATAACCCTAGATATAGGACAAGGAAAGAGTGCAAGGACCGTAAGAGCCTTGATTGACTCCGGCGCAGCCACTAGTGCTGTTAGAGTGTCTTACTGTCAAGAGTTGCAATTAATTGTCAATCCTGTGGAAGCATATCTCATAGGATTGGGAGGCGTGGAAACCCCTTGCATAGGCGAGGTGGAACTTCCCCTCTATATTCATGATGAGGCAATGACGGTTAAAGTACTAGTGTGTCAAGATGAGGATCTCACTGAACCTCTTGTCTTGGGTCAAGATTGGATCTATGACCAAGCAATTAACTTAAACTTAAGAAGTGGACTTCTTCAGGTTTGGGTCAATCATAGTCGAATTACAGTAGAGTTAAATAATGGAGCACTCAAGGAACTAGAAAAGACACGGACTCCTGGTCCCTCCAGGGGTGCACATGAAGTTGATCATGCTGTTCTTGTCCAAGGCCATGTGATGCAGAAGAATGAAGATCTCAAAAAAGGAGTCAGGGTTGCAAAGGAACTCCCTTCTTTTCCAAAGGCCAGAAGGAGGCAACAACCAAAGGTGGATCAAAGGCAGAAGAAGCAGAGTACTACCTATGTCCGGGATCCAAAGTACTTGCGCAGCAAAATGTCCCAACAAGTGAAACAAGTGTGGGTGCGGAGAGGCGAACACCCGGCTACACCCTAGCCAACCACACAGGCAAAGCCTCTTATTAGTAACCAACAACACGACACTAATAAGAAGTCTTTCGGAAATTCTTCTGCTAACGTGAAATCTATTTGGGTGCCCAAGAAGTCGATGAAGGCTAGGTCACAATCAAGACAAATTTGGGTGCCTAAGACTTGCTTGCGGGCGCAAATAACTACACCGAAGCCACAACCTATACAGCGTAACCCATTCACTCGCACAACCGGCATCCACGCGTTTTCAACACTCACGAACACACCAAGGCCCATGAGCACGAACAGAATCATTTGTAAATCGATCCATAAAAGGCCTCATGTTCAAGCTGATACACCTACAATGTTCTCTAGCGTCTCTACGAAACGAAGAGAAAAACCCATCCACTGCATTTGGCAGCTCAAGACCTGTAATAAACCCCCCGACCCCAATTTGTAAATTCAACCCCACTTACTAACTGCGTTAGTCTCCTAGGAATACCCAAGCATTAACTACACACACTGTCTTCGTGCACTTACTAACCACTAACTCACCATCTACCTCATGTTAATGTTGTGACGGGGACAACTACGGAATTATTCTGTCCATTACGATGTTAACACATGATTCTATATTCTCACAGAATCAGAAGGCAAGAAGTAAAATGGCAGAAGCGACAGGTTCGGGCTCACAAGTAGGGATACTCACTGCAGGAATTGATGTGGATAGTCTACCTGTGGATGTTCCACCAATTGAACGACCAAGAGAGCTGCAGCACCTTCAGCAAATCCCGGTGCCGGATCCACCCACAGGGATCACAGAAAGAGTCCATGCCAATTCTCATTGGTTCAATGGCATGCCAGGTCCATTAGGAGAGGCCAAGTATATATGGGAGTCTAAGTGCGAGTATGACAGATCATGGGTTCGATTCCAATTTTTCTCCAAAGAGTTCGAGACTTTACAGAACACCGAGGATCTCCAAACCATATGGCAACGAGCAGGGCTGGCCGAATACTTTGAAGCCCCACTACCTAAACCAGATCTCCTCCGATGTTACTATTTGGTCTCCACATTACAAGCTAATGAAGAAAAGGACAAACCCGGATCATTTGTTCTTCCCTCCTTGCTAGGCAACAACGAGTTGAAGAGGTTCGAACTTACTGTGGAATTGGTAAGCGACGCTTTAAATATGCACGGCACGCATGTACCCTCTGAAAAAGATGCTCTTGTTCCCACTAACATGAAGGATAGGAAACTATTGAGGCTTAAAGACATGGCAGCACTCACCCCAAATGTGTCCATCCCTCTTCGCATGTGCATGCAACATTTCGCCTTTCCCGGCCAAGACCGATTCACACAACCACACAAGAGAATCTGGTTCGCTCTCTACTTAGCGGAAACAGGCTCGTTACCCATCAAGCTACCGGTATGGATTATAGATCAATTGTATGAAGCAAACAAACGGTCTTCGAGGAAATTAGTGGTGAACGGATGCTGTGCAATCACACGCATTATTTACCGGTGCCTAGCATACGATGTCCCCATTGAACGTGCCTTAACTTGGGCACAATTACAAATGTTTAAAAGGCTCAAGACGTCCACACATCAATCCAAGCGCATGAGGGGTGCGATCCCTTGTGTCCAGACAAGGGAAGTTCTGACTACTCCTGAGGTATCGCCACGACGGGAGGACACTGTACCTCCCTTCACCATTAGGATACCCAGGTCGGGATCTGAAACTACCACACAAGCTACCCCATCGGCTCCTCCTGTTCCACCTGAATTCGAATTTGCTGCCACTGGAGATGCTGAGGGAATGGACCCCTAGGACTTCGAAGCATTCCTACAAAGTACACAATTCTCTGATGTGGAGTTTTATTCAGAGGCAGAGGAGCAAGGCACATCCTCACAAAGAAGAAGAAAGTCTACAGACGGTCGACATGTACATTGGAGTGATGCTCAGCAAGGTCAACAACAAGGACACCTCGAAGAAGAAGGAGCGTATGAAGAGGAGACCACTGAAGCCCCAGCCTATACAGCAGAACTCCGAAGGCTGTATCAGATTATGGAAAGAGTGCGATCGCAACAACTACTCACCGAACAGAGTAGCAGAGTACTCATGACTCAGTTGTTGGAAGAAGCAGGAGTTGACTCAGAGTATCGGGAAGGTCTCTTATTGATGGCAGAAACATATGGGGTAGTGGAAGCAGTGCGCACTGCCATTAGGAAGTCTCCAGTTCAATATGATCCACGAAGGTTCCAGACACGACCACGCTCAGGTAAGAATATCCAGATTCCCATTACAACTGCAGAAGAGCCGACTATTACATCTGAACCCATCAGGACAACCGCCCAAGCAATCGAAACGGCTAGCCAAGAGCACTCAGTCACCCATGAGGAATCCACCGAGCCACTACCACCCACACCCCCACCATCGCCTCCTAGAGCAGAAACAGTGGAAGTCACCTCGACCACTCAACCCACCGAACCAACCTTCATCTTCCGTACTCCCATCTCTATTTCAACCCTATTCTCTACTTCTGATAACCCAATCTTTGAAGCAACCCCCATCACGACACAATCCACCGAACCGCTCCTAGAGCCTGCCCTAGGGCAACCATCCCCAATGCCCTCAGCCATAGGTCATCCCGACCCTAGATCCACATTCATGGGTTTCCCTGCTACCACGCAACCCTTCGCACCCTCCTCCAATTTACGACCTCAACCCCCGACCTCTCTCTCTCCATTTCTACAATCCCTCCATGACTTCCTGGCTAGAACGTTTCAACCAGGGTCTCAACCATTTCCTTTCTTTTCAGCTCCCCACCCCACTTCGCATCTATTCACCACTTCCACACACACTCCACCTACCATCCCAATGTATATGGCAGACCCCACACTCACAACCACTCCTGAAGGTATGGACATTTCACCACCCACGGCACCTCCCCCCACGATTCCACCCCCTCCCATTCCCCCTCCACCAATTTCACTCACACACACGACTTCAATAGACACATCATTCACTCTTCCCCATCCCCAATTCCCTTCCCATGCATCTCCCACCGTAAACTCCACCCACTCATCTATAGGAAGTGCATTGGACACCATGCTGGCTTGTATATCAAACTTAAGGACAGATTACATTCAGCTCCAGCAACAGAATGAACGCCTGCACGAGCACTCAGAAACACTACAGCACCGCCTCGCGGCACTAGAAGAGGAAAATGCTCGCCTCCACACACAGTTCCAAACTCTCCAAGAAGCTCATGGCATATTGGAGGTACAGTTACAGAACACAGATCAGGAAGCGATACAGGTGGTAGAAGGTCACCTACGGACACAGCTGGAACGCAACTCAAAGCTTCAACGAAATATGGCTCTACTCAAACGCCATCTTGCGGCCGCTCAGGAAGAGAATCGACGTCTGCAAGTACAAAATCAAGAGAACCTGGAGGCAGCTATTGAGAGCACACCGGGGGCACCCATCAGCCCATCCAAGTTTCAAGCAGTGACCCCCGATAATATCAAGATCATATTGGAAGACTATGCCATGCTGCTTGAAGCACATGATAAGCTATCGGAGGAACTGGGACAATTGAAGCAGAAACACCAAAAAGGACAAACAGCAGCCTCCCCAACCACCCCCTCTGCTGCTTCACTTCTCACAGACGCAGAGGCCATAAAAGATCTCCAGAAACAGGTCACGGAATTGCAAACACGCCTACTACAATATGAGAGGCCACCTTCCCCTCCAGAGGCTCCCACGGACGAAGAAGTTGTACAAATTCCTGTGGAACAAACGTTTGACGAAGAATACGATCCACAACCATTCCCAGGAGGACAACAAACAGAAGAAGCGCAGGACACATTCGAGGCACCACGGCCCCCATGGCTACGTCAAGTGGAGGAAATTGGGAGTTCGCACGAAGAGCGCACAGTAGTGCAAAATCAGGCCATGAGGGTCATAGAGGAAACAGTGCTACAATCGGCTTACTTCAAGAACTTGTCATCGAGACGACTGATCCTCTCATCCGAACTCCAATACAGGCCGTATTATATTATCTTGGCGGATTATAATGCAGAAATACAAAGAGTCACGGGTCAGATTCCTACCTTTGCGACCCAATTTCAACCCGAAGACCTTCCGCCAGAGGCGCAAAAAGGTAAAATTCGTCAACCCACCTGGCGGCAAAAACTTTTAGAGACATATCCAGAAATGCTCCGCACATGGAACAACGCGCCTTTACACCTCCTATACAATCCATGCTATGGTCCAGTCCCACGCCGCAGGTCGTGGAAGGCATTCAATATTAAGGTGCAGAACAACGCACAATGCAAGGAATGGCTGAACTATCCGTACATTGCGCCACCACAGGGACCGCCGTCGGTCGCATATATGATGGGAACCATTCGCCACTGGATGCCGCGCTTGAAGCCCATGCAAGATGTAGCAGCGCAGATGATGCTTAAAATCTTAGATATGATGCAGGTAGTCCTGAAAACTTTTAGAAATGCAGCCGCACCACAGGTACGTCTCCCGGGGTTCAGCAATGGCAATTATGACTTGGTGTATGACATGAGCACCACCCCCAGTATTCGTGTGGCTTACGCCTGGCATGCGCGCATCAAATACCTCCCTGCCTGTTACAAACAAACCTTTGAAGAAACGTTCAGATCAGGTTTCTGGGAGTATCACTCAGAGATTTTCGCACCGAAGCCAACACATCTGCTCCAACTTTTTTCTTGTGAACAAGCAATGTATTCTGAGTACTACACTACCCCGCAACCAGAGACCCCTGGTGCAATAAATTGGGATGCTTTGGAAGCTGATCTAGCAAGAGGCTTAAGGATAGGAGAGCATGAACTGGCCACCAATGTCATCCAATATTACATCGACCACCCGAGAGAACAAAGGTCTGTCAGGGGCGACAGACGCTAGGAAGGGGGGAGTGTTGGCATACAAAGCAACAGAGGAGTCATGCACAATACGGCAACAAGGCCAAATCATTTTTTTCCATGGATTCTTTACAACTCAAGTGATTTTAATCACTACACAAACATTGTAAATTCCGTTTTTGGTAGAATAGACTCCATTTTGTGCAAGCCGAGGAGTCCTCGAGCTTGAGGAGTATTAGAACTAGCGACATATCAATTTTCATAATTTTTAGACTCTGTTTGAGCCCTCAAATAGACTCTAGAACCTAATTTTTAACTAGGCCGGACACTAGGTCTGGACAAGACCAAAGCTAGTTAGAAAACTATAAAAAGAGCTAGAGAGCTCATTTTTGGGGTTAGATTGTTTGTGAATTGAGCTTATGTAAGAGACTTTTTGACTAATGCAAAGAACTCCATTGTTCCTCTCCTTGTTCTTGCCTTGTGTGCGCGTGTGTGTGTAGGTGTGTGCATGCTTGTGTGCTTCTCACTCACGCACTTGTGCCTTCACTTGCTCATAGTCTTCATACTAGTCCTCACGTCTCCACGGATTGACAATTATGAGGTGAATCTTCTCACGTTGGTACTCACCATTGTGCTAGAGTGACAGCTTGTAATTGATCTAAACTTGTATGAGCTTTTTGGAAGTAATCTAAAGAACTCCATTGCTTCTCACTCTTTGTCTTACCGTGTGTGTGCGTGTGTGTGTATGTGTGTGCATGTTAGTGTGCTTCTCACTCACGCACTTGTGCCTTCACTTGCTTGAGGTCTTCATACCATCCTCACGTCTTCTCGGATTGACATTAAAGGAGGTGCTACTCATCACTGAGCTACATCTCTCCTCATAAGTTTAGAAGTGACTCAGTAGCCTTCATAGTACCCATTTGTAGGCAGGAGTAGAGAACAAGGGCACTTACACTTTTGTTAGTCAACAAGAGGTGACTATGTGTACAATAGAAAGGGCGACCTAGCCGCAAAGATTCATGGAGGGCAAATATTATGACCACCCTATTGTCCCTATCATGTAGAGATGAAAGTTGCTCAAAAAAGATAGCACCAAAGCCACCTCTCCCATCCTTGCTAGATGGTCCATTCACTGTTTTCTAGGTTACAGTTATAGCATGCATTATTGCCATTAGTCCTTGAAGAGTCCCAACTTCTTCATGAATCACCTAAAAAAAAGGTGCAAAGCAGTTTGTAGTGCAAGTTGTAGTAGACACAACATATATACCTGGTTTGTATGCCTTCTTAGAACATTTGTTTCAACATTTTTTCCACATGCCATGTATGTGGCATCAATGAAAGTGTCTGTTACAGTAGCTTCTTCTTCAATAAAAAGTAGTCCATGCAAGTGTATCATAGCTCAAAGCCTCGCTTAATGTGGGTGTAGTCACATAGTAGCAATTGTTGATGGATGATCCCATCCTCGATGACAAACAATCAGTGGGGAGGAGGGAGAGTGGAGTTCATTCGGATTGTGAGGAAGATCCAAGTTCAAACTATGATTTGCTATCTCTGTGTAGGAGACATCAAGCTACCTTGTTGTGAGCAACTAAGTACATGATGCAGACGAGAAAATAGGGATGGGTAGGAACATATTTTATCCCCTCAACTAGTTGCTAAACATTCTTCATGCCAAGCAGTATGGGAACATGGGGGAGGAAGAGATGGCTCGACCCATTGGAACCTATGAATAGCTACTGAACAGGTGTTCAAGGTTGGTTGCCGAAGAGGCTCCATGACCATTGCTGAACCGATTTTCACAACTCTTGAACCTTATTCCTTTTTTTTTGCAATCCTCCAAGCTTCTTTCTCTGTAAAGCCTTTCTGAACTCATTCTTCATTCGCTCGGAGTGTTGTTGTTTAGCTTACTTCTTCAAGCCATTCTTCATAGATATTCAAAACGTTCTCAGAGCCATACTTGTCTGAGTGTTTATCTACAGAGTCATGGATTCTATACTCAGAAGTTACCTTGCATATGAGGAGAAATCATCAAAAGAATCAGCCATTCCTATGATAGTTGACAAAGATTTTTTTCCCCACTTGGCCAACGTTGACATCAATGCGAGTTTAGCTTTCTTTGGCCCAAACACAAGGTGCTCTATATTGCTCACATGCTCTGCACAGAGCATCCATCATTGATATTCTCTAGAGGTAGAGCATCTTCACAAACTCCTTGTTTCTCTTCACAGCTACTATCGTCCTCATGAACACTACCCCTCATAGCGGAAGGAGAGCATCAAAAACACTAGTCGCTTGTTGCAGGTAACTCAGAACATTGTGCCTCAATAATGATAAGAGCATGTGTAGCAGTAGGAGAGCTCCAATTCTACAACAAAACGAAGTGGGGTTGCTTCTTTTGGCAGTCAAAGGTGAGAGATTGTCCCCTCGTCACTCATCACAATCGTGGTAAGTGTATGAGGAGCTCCACACCCATAATGCAAACACCAAAGAGAGGAGCACATGGAAATCTCAACCCCAAGGTAAGAGCTTAAGTGAGCAAAACTCGCCAAAATTCTGCCTAAGAAGGGGATGTCATGATGCCTCCATGCATAACAACATTCGATCAAGAAAGGGATGCCTCTGGTAATACAAAATCCATAACACATAAATCTTTCAAGAGGGAAGCAAGGAAAAGGTCCTCCTGTCAAAGAAGAAGAGTCGGTAGGGGGAGACGAGCTGGACCCGAATAAGGGGAGCTCAAGAGGATCTAGACTAGCCTACACAGAGCATACATCAGTATGGGAACCAAAGAGGGCTTCAACCCCAATAATTTTCTTCCATCATTGACCACCCTTACAATTGGAATCTTTAGGATTCTTATGTTGCACATCAGTGCTAGTGTGCACAATAATACAGGCGTGATTGATTTGGTGCCTTTGTTTCAGTCTTTGTATCTGCACTTAATATGGATGCTTTCTACAAATAAGTCTTGATGTTGATCTGAGCACCTAAAGCTCAAAAGCAAAGTCATGGGTGGGCAGCCTATAGGGTCTAAGTCAAAGGTACAAGACAAAACTTTTAGACATTGATGATGCTATCACCTATTGGAATAATAAGCATGATGGAACAAATTTTTTGTGCTCAAACACCAAATGTATTATGATCAGCTGTCACCAGGAGATATGTATGAAGGAAAAGTAGTGCAGGATATCAGTCTAAAACCTCTTCATTGGTTCCCTAGTTCCAATAGCAGATAAGGAGGCTAAATATTCAATGAAGGTAAATACTTTTTAGGAAGAGGAAAGGATGTTGGAAATAGATTTTGAATGAGCTTGGGCATAGGGTTGTTGTAGCTACTACTTTTTGTCATCTTCACGATCTTGTTAAGCAAACAGCAAACGAAGAACATACTCGACAAAAAAACCAGGGCAGATATTGTCAAGTAGCTGAATGGAAGATTAGAGGGAGGACCTTTACCAAGTGAGGGTATTCTACTTGGCAGAACTTGTGTAAGGGTATAGAGGAATGGATGATTCAACTTCCTCCAGAAAGAAAGAAGGGTATTAGTCAACAATCCACATTCTTCAGCACATCTGGAAATAAGATAGGTGGCTCAAAAATAAATGTCATACCAAGATAGTCTTGTTATATTGAGGATCTAGATGGCAACAAAAGAATGGGAGTAAATTACCTTGTATGTGGTATATCTAAACATTGCAAGCTTTGAATCTTGTAAGGACAAATTTGGATGGTAAAGAGGTTTACGTGGGACTAAGGACAACTCATATGAGGGGGATGGTATCCACACTTCACCACACCATTAATTTTGGGCAACAACCAACGCATTCATCCTAATTTAGGGATTATGAAGCTTTTGAATTGCTAGAGCACATCAATTCTTCTTACAATGACATTCAGGTTTCTCTTCAACACCTGAAGGAGGGCTCACCTTGGCTTTTGTGTACATGATTAGAATTTATTCACCATTTTCATAGTAGGATTGCTCCTTCAAGTGGGTTTGGAACTCTTGAGGTGCTCATTAATGTGCCTGCCTGGTTGCATGGACTTGAACTCATTAGGGGCTTCAAGACACTACTACTATTGATGACAACTGATAGCTTATTGCTATATATGCTCCTTTGTGTTTCTTAGGAAGTGCAAGTCATTTATAGGTGCTACCTCCGAAAAGAAACTTTTTGAAAGCTCGACATCTGATGCCCAGTGCTTCCACTTTCTGAGGCAAGTTCTCTAGTTGTAGGGGTGATCGACCAACAAGCATACTAGGAGTCCAACTTTATTTTGGTATTTTTACTATCATCCTATATATGTGCTACATCATACTACTGCCTATTATATAGATTACTATCTTTTTCTAAGATGTGTTTAAAGAAAAGTGACTCCACCTATTTCACTAAGTTGATATGTCTTGAATCTCCAAAAAGCTTCCTCGGCTCCTCTATGTAAGAAAACTTTTATGCTTTTGTTGTCTTGGGGAACACACTCTGCTGTAATAACTCTCGTCAAGATAGACTTGCGTCGAGGAGTCTTGGGTTCTTGTCCTAGGTCTACTTACTTGAGGTCTCCTATCTTGTTCTCGAGAATGAAATTTCCAAACTCATCTATCCTATCTGATAAGTTGGTAATTACACACATGGCTCCTTGCTATCAATATATGAACCTTCTTCAAATTTAACCACTGGGTGTTCAAGTTTGATGGGTTGATTGGGATTTTTGAGTTGAACAACTAATCACCTCAGGCCATCCTCATAGATGTGTGTACCTAGTTGGTTGGTCCTAATATACTCCAACTACATCTTATAAGGACCTTTTGGTGTCTATGAATAGGTTGTGCTTGCACTACTTATCAGTCAATCCATGCCAAAAGACATCTGTGAATCACTGGATTATGAGTTGAGTATATAGGGATAATCGCTAAGTTGCTAGGCCCAAGACCTAGCTGCATGGTTGACAATAGCCTCCAATGATTGAATACTTTGTCGATCTCTCCCTAGGTGTCTACTTGACCTAAGGTTCATATGCCCTATTGATTAGCCCAATGACCCTAGTACAACCACGTTGCTCATTCTTGATATCAATTAATTGTTCCTTTAAATTTATTTAGAAACGGTGTTTCCTTGTCTTTGAATATACATCATAAGGAGCACTTAAGTTTTTTGTACTTGTTTTTTTTCATCCAATGAGATCAAATTATTTGCCCTTAAGTTATCCCTTGACTGCAATTTTTCTTATACTTGAGAATTTAAACTTTCTTAGAACTTGAGTGTTCCTATCATGCTCCTAATCAATCAAAACATCTAATTGCACTTAGTGTAAGCTAGGAGTCGACTGAAGGGGTTGAGAGATCTTCCAATGTCATGTTGCTTCTCCTTGTTGCACTTGTTGCTCAGGATGCACATTTCCAAGCGTGCACACATTGGTACCTTGCTTTAGGTTAGCTCTAGCTTCCAACTTCCGTTAATAGACAATTTGATTCAAAAACTTTTAAAACCCCTTTTTTTCCCTTTGTATTGCACACAAATTTTCTAGAGCCCCCTAGATTTCCTAATCCCACTTAGGGTCAACTTCAAATTACTCTATCCAAAAATAAACACTTTCCAATGAGCTCTAGAGCTCGAAAAATGGATTTAGTATGAAAAATGTATCTAGATTAAGGGTTCAAGGGGTTAAAAGAGACAAACACGGTGTCTCGGGATATTGGTGTACTTTTGTAAGGCCTTTGTAATTGTATAGGTAAAAGAGTTTGTAATTATGCCCAAAATTAGTCTCAATTTTCATAAAATTAACACCTTAATTTTTGCCAAAAATGTATGTCTATCATGATGGTGTCTATCGTGATAGATATGTCTCTCAAGATAGATGGTGTCCATCATGATAGACGGTCTCTATTGTTTATCATGGTTTTGGTCTATTGTGATAGACAGGTGTCTATCATGATAAACGGTGTCTATCATCTGTCATGGTTTTGGTCTATCGTGATAGATGGTTGGTTGTCATGACAGGTGATCTCTATCATGCATGGATGTTTGTCATGATAGGTGACTGTCTATCATGATAGATGGTGTCTATCGTCTATTGTGATTTTGGTATGTCATGATAGACAGGTGTCTATTGCAATAGACGATGTGTATCATCTATCGTGGTGTTGGTCTATCATGATAGAGGGGTGTCTATTGTGATAGATGGGTATCTATCACGATAGACAATCTCTATCGTGCATTGCTATCTATGGTGATACATGTCTATCTATCATGATAGACAGTGTCTATCGTCTATCTTGGTTTTGTTCTATCATGATAGATGAGAGTCTGTCATGATAGACGATATCTATCATCTTTCATGGTGTTGGCCTATCATGATAGATAGGTGTCTACTGCGATAGACACTTTCTATCATGCATGGGTTTTTGTTGTGACAGATGGCTATCTATCATGACACATGGTGTCTTATGTCTATCATGGTGGATGTTTGTTAGGATATATAGAAAAAAAATAAGTTTTTGTGATGATTCTAGTCATTTATTATGCTCTTGTGGTGTGGTTTATTGTGTCATGCATGAAAACAAGAAATGAAAAACTTTTTCTTTCTATTGTGATAGAGAGAAATCGTTATCTTAGGACCTGCTCAGAGGTCTATGGTACCTATGTAACCTGCTAGAGATGATGATACAACCAAATCTTGCAACAAAAGCTCAAAATCACACAAAAATATAATGCATATTTGATATTGTTGGAGCAAGTATATGACAAGCCTAAGTATTGGCTTGAGTCTAACAAAGTCTTAGAAGAAGCTTTAAAAAGAAGACTATGTAAAGTTCACTTGTGAACTACCTCTTGTAACTTTTGAAGAGTTTACTTAATGTAAAAGTAAGAGAATCTTAAGTGGTTGAGTCCACTTGATCAAGAATGGAAAGAGGAGCCACGAATTCGTGATTTGTGTTAGGTAGAGAATCAAATCAATCATTGATTGATTGGAGAGTGATTGAGGGAAGTTAGCCTCCCAAACTCAACTATAAATAGATGGCAGTTTTAGTCGTGGTTAGAGAGACCTATGTGAAGACCTCCAAGAGCTGAGCTTTATGCCATATCAAGGTGTGATTACAAGGCACACATATGTATCAGTAAGTCATTGTATTGTACAAACAATATACTTTCATTTTCATGATTATTTGAGTTCATCTTTCCATGTTCTTGTGAAGTGTACTACTCACTGCCATTACTCTCAGTTTTCTCAGTCAGCTTGTAGAGATGTTTTCTCTGAGCTTGGTGCATCATTTTCAGTGATTTAACTTGGTAAAGTTAGCTCTATAAGTCTACTATATGCTCACATTTTCATGTCATTTGGATGTTGCAATCTTCAGTTATGTTCATTTGAAGTCAACAGGGTCTGTTCATCTTCACTTCTCTGTCAGGTACCCGACTTTTTCACTCATCTTGTCAGAGCCATTTCTCAGTGGTTACTTATCCAAATTCAGTGATTTAAAGCTTGTTGGATTCAACTTACTGTCTAGTATAACCATAAACAATTTCGTAATCATTGGATTCCTACATTTTGAGTTATATTGATTTTTCTGCTCACTGGTCTATTTCTGTAGCAGCCCGTGAAAATCAGGATGATGTCATCACTTGTTAAAACTCATTCTCAGTGTGTGGTTCATTATTTTTTATGAGATTACTCTTGAAAGTTAGCTCTTTAAGTTGCCTAGACTTCCCCAAGAGGAATTGAGCTAATTGCTGCTGTGCTCAGAGAATTATGTAAAACACTGGACATGTGTATGAACCAAGAATAGCAAGTTTTCACCTCTGAGCTAACTCCAACTTATCTGTTTTGATCTATCTTTTTGAGAGTGATCTTCCAAGGTACATAGGGTGTCTAATACATCCATTGGCAAGCTAAAAGGGCCCACCATATACTTCTAGAGTTCATTTGGCTGGTGTAGATCAAGGATTTTGCAACACCTCTTCATCTTCAAGCACATACCTATCCATCTCTTCACAGTGGTATCAGAGCAAGGTTGGACAACATGGCAGATGGATTTCCTTCATCAATTGACAAATTGGATAGAGGTAATTACTCAGCTTGGTCATTAAGAATGGAAGCTTATCTCCAAGGTAGAAGTTTATATGGTTATGTGGCTGGAGATGAAGTTATGCCAAGTTTCAGGAACAAAAGTCAACCAACACAAGAAGAGCAAGAAAGATTGAGCACATGGTGCTCCAAGGATGCACTTGCAAGGTCTTATCTCCTCAACTCTATCTCAGATTTTTTGTTGCCTCACATTAGAAGTTGTAAGACATCTCACGAAGTGTGGGATGCACTTGAAGCTTTCTTTTCTTCAAGTACCAAAGCTAGGAAGCATCAACTATGGCTGGAGTTCACAACTCTCAAGAAGGCTCCCAAACAAAATGTGACTGATTTTGTCACAAAGCTCAAGGACATAGCGCATCAGTTGGGAAGCATTGGAGAGGTAATAGATGAAGAGCAAATTGTAAGGCAGGTCATCAATGGCTTGAAGGCAGATGATAAGTGGGAAGCATTCACCACAGCTATGGATTTGTACATGGACATGCATGTACCTGATTTCAACACACTCATTGGACAACTACTTACTCAAGAGGCAAAGCTTATCAAAAATGGAGAAAGCTCTAAAGGTAATCAATCTCAGCTTTATACACGGATAAAAGCAAGTCTAAAGATAACAAAGGAAAGGCAAAGAAAGTGGATGATGAAGCAGGTACATATCAAGCTAACTATGCAGGTAGAGGAAGACATGGCAGAGGTAGAGGAAGAGGAGGTAGACAAGGCAGGGGGAGATCCCAAGACTCCAACTCATGTTCTATTTGTGGATTAACTAATCATACAACTGAAAATTGCTTTAGGAATTCCAATAATCAAAGAGGCAGAGGATACCATAGAGGAAGTTATGGCTACTCAAGAGGAAGGTTCAACAACTACCATGGCAACTACAACAACTACAATCATTCAAACTATCAAGGAGGCTACAAAGGAAGGAGAGACTACAATAACTACACAGAAGACTCAAACAAAGAGGATTCATTATTGATCATGAACATGGCTATGCCACAAGGTAAATCTGATGAGCATGTTTTCTACATAGATTCAGGTTGTTCAAATCATGTGGCAGGAAATGTGGCACTCCTATTAGATTTAGAAGATCCAAGGAATAAGCATGAGGTACAAACAGGAGATG
Organism: Ceratopteris richardii; assembly: GCA_020310875.1. Classification (NCBI taxonomy): domain Eukaryota; kingdom Viridiplantae; phylum Streptophyta; class Polypodiopsida; order Polypodiales; family Pteridaceae; genus Ceratopteris; species Ceratopteris richardii. Next base: position 205,299,361 of record CM035411.1, read on the forward strand.
ATACAAAACATCCTGTGGAGAAAATAGGCAATGTCAAAGCACCTGATGGAAACATCAACCTACTCAGTAAGGTACTCTATGTCCCTACCATTACAAAGAATTTGATAAGTGTTGGGCAGATAGTAGAGAAAGGGTTGCAAGTCAGGTTCACAAAAGCAGGAGCATTTGTTGAAGATCCAAGTCAAGGATTCAGAAGAATTGCAAAAGGTGAAAAGACAGGTAGATTGTTCACATTTGAATTACAAGACACTAGAAACATTGCTCTCTTTAATTATGGTAGTCAGACACTCACAGAATTGGAAGTATGGCACAAAAGGTTAGCACATATTGGTGAAAGGTCATTAAAGCAAATCTGCAGGGACCAAAGTGTACTTGGACTTCCTAATTTGTCAAAACAACATATGATTTATAAGTGTAGTGCATGTCAATTTGGAAAGTCTCACAGGTTACCATTCATGAAGAAAGGTTATATGCATGGAGATCTCTTGGAGTTGGTTCATACAGATGTATGGGGACCTAGCAAGGAAGCTTCAATATCTGGATCAAGGTATTATGTTTCTTTTATTGATGATTGCAGCACATGGACTATCCTATTCTTTATGAAACACAAAGATGAAGTTTTTTCATGTTTCAAAAGATATTTGGCTCTTGTGGAGAATCAAACAGGTAAATCACTAAAAAGGCTAAGGTCAGATGGAGGGGGAGAATACTTCTCCCATGATTTTGATTCTTTTCTTCAAGAAAGAGGAATCAAAAGAGAGGTAACTACAAGGTACACTCCTGAGCAAAATGGAGTGGCAGAAAGGAGGAATAGGACAATTGTTGAAGTTGCAAGGTTTATGTTAAATGAAAAGCATTTACCTAATTACTTATGGGCTGAGGCTGTATCTACAGCCACTTACTTGATTAACAGGTTGCCTTCAAAATCCCTTGATGGGATGACTCCATATGAGGCTTGGAATGGAAGAAGACCAAGCTTAGATCATTGTAAAATTTTTGGATGTATTGCTTTTGCTCATGTTCCTTCACAGGTTAGAGGCAAGATGGATCCAAAGGCAGAAAGGTGTGTATTTATTGGATATGACAACAATCAAAAGGGCTACAGGTTATACAACCCTACCAACAAAGGATTCTTGGTAAGCAGAGATGTAGTTTTTGATGAGAACAATTCATGGTATGAAGATTCATGCAGGAAGGTCAATTTACCATATAATCTTGAAGAAGATTTTCCAAAGCTTGGTAGAGAACAACCGAAGATTGAAGAACAAGACACCTCAGAGGATGATGAAGAATCTCAGATGGAAAAGATCAAAGCATGGAAGTCTAAAGGTAAAGCAAAATTGCAGGAACTTGGACATGAGGCAGAATCATCACATCATGGCCTAAGAAGATCTATGAGGGAAAAGAAAAAACCAGAAAGGTATGGGTTTGACACCTCATTAGTAACTAAACATTCTATCTACATAGCACAGGACATAAACCAAGAGGAGCCATCATCATTTGAAGAGGCCAAAGAAAAAACAGAATGGAAGCATGCAATGAAGGAGGAGATTGAAGCACTTGAGGAAAACAACACTTGGGATTTGGTGCCCAAGACTTCATCCATGAAGGTAATAGGCTCAAGATGGGTCTATAAACTCAAGAAGAATTCTGATGGTTCCATTAACAGGTATAAGGCAAGGCTTGTAGCAAAAGGCTTTGCACAAACTCAGGGAATTGATTATGAGGAGACCTTCTCTCCTGTGGCAAAGATGCCTACTATTAGGGTTTTTCTTAGTATTGCCTCTTCCAAGAATTGGAAGATACTTCAACTAGATGTAAAGAATGCATTTTTGAATGGTTGGATAACAGAAGAGGTATATATGGCACAACCACCTGGTTTTGAGAATCAAGTTTATCCTGATTATGTGTGTAAACTTAACAAAGCATTGTATGGTCTCAAGCAAGCTCAAAGAGCTTGGAATTTCAGGCTTGTTTCATTCTTGCAGGACAAAGGCTTTCAACCAAGCAAGGCAGATCCTTCACTCTTTATTAAAAAGAGTAATTCTAAGGTCATCTACCTATGTGTATATGTAGATGTTATTATATTGACAGGAAATGATGCAGATGGTATGAAGAAGATCAAAGATCAGATGAGAGAAGAGTTCAAGATAAGTGATTTGGGTTCACTTACCTACTTCCTAGGTTTGGAAGTTGTCTACAAAGATCATGGTTTGTTTCTCACTCAAAGAAAGTACATTAAGGACATGTTGGCAAAATTCAAGATGCAAGATTGTAAGATTGCAGGTACTCCAATGGAGGTCAATCACAAATTGAGCTCACATGAAGGTGAACTCATAGAGGACATCACATCATATCAAAGTCTAGTGGGTAGTCTCAACTATGCCACATTGACAAGAGTAGATATATGTTACAGTGTGAGTGTGCTAAGTCAATTTATGCACACACCAAGGAAACCACATATGGATGCTGCCAAAAGGATTCTCAAGTATTTCAAAGGAACCATAAATGAAGGACTTTATTATCCTTATGTATCTGATTTAGGTTTGAAGCTATTTTCTGATGCAGATTGGGCTGGCTCCAAGGAAGATAGAAGGAGCACTTCAGGTTATCTTACCTTTGCAGGTTCAAAGCTTATTTCATGGTCATCCAAGAAGCAACCCACAGTTGCTCTCTCTTCTACTGAAGCTAAATATAGAGTTCTTGCCATAGCTACACAAGAAGCTATGTGGATGAAGACATTATTCAAAGATCTTGGATTGGAGTTTGGAACTCCAACTATTTTTGGTGACAATATGAGTTCTATTCATTTGGCTGCTAATCCTATTTTTCATGCAAGGACTAAACATATTGAAGTTCATTATCACTATGTACGAGAGAAGGTTCTAAGCAAAGAGATTCAAATATCATATGTGTCCACTCATCAACAATGTGCAGATATTCTAACCAAAGCATTGGATGGTACAAAGCTTTGCAAATTCAAGGCTATGATAGGTTTGCAGGTAATCTTGGAAGATTGAAGACCTCAAGCATACTTGGCTTGAGGGGGAGCTGTTGGAGCAAGTCTATGACAAGCCTAAGTATTGGCTTGAGTCTCACAAAGTCTTAGAAGAAGCTTTAAAAAGAAGACTATGTAAAGTTCACTTGTGAACTACCTCTTGTAACTTTTGAAGAGTTTACTTAATGTAAAAGTAAGAGAATCTTAAGTGGTTGAGTCCACTTGATCAAGAATGGAAAGAGGAGCCACAAATTCATGATTTGTGTTAGGTAGAGAATCAAATCAATCATTGATTGATTGGAGAGTGATTGAGGGAAGTTAGCCTCCCAAACTCAACTATAAATAGATGGCAGTTTTAGTCGTGGTTAGAGAGACCTATGTGAAGAGCTCCAAGAGCTGAGCTTTATGCCATATCAAGGTGTGATTACAAGGCACACATATGCATCAATAAGTCATTGTATTGTACAAGCAATATACTTTCATTTTCATGATTATTTGAGTTCATCTTTCCATGTTCTTGTGAAGTGTACTACTCACTGCCATTACTCTCAATTTTCTCAGTTAGCTTGCAGAGATGTTTTATCTGAGCTTGGTGCATCATTTTCAGTGATTTAACTTGGTAAAGTTAGCTCTATAAGTCTACTATATGCTCACAAATTTTCATGTCATTTGGATGTTGCAATCTTCAGTTATGTTCATTTGAAGTCAACAGGGTCTGTTCATCTTCACTTCTCTGTCAGGTACCTGACTTTTTCACTCATCTTGTCAGAGCGATTTCTCAGTGGTTACTTATCCAAATTCAGTGATTTAAAGCTTGTTGGATTTAGCTTACTGTCTAGTATAACGATTAACAATTTCTTAATCATTGGATTCCTACATTTTGAGTTATGGTGATTTTTCTGCTCACTGGTCTATTTCTGTAGCAGCCCGTGAAAATCGGGATGATGTCATCACTTGTTAAAACTCATTCTCAGTGTGTGGTTCATTATTCTTTATGAGATTACTCTTGAAAGTTAGCTCTTTAAGTTGCCTAGACTTCCCCAAGAGGAATTGAGCTAATTGCTGCTGTGCTCAGAGAATTATGTAAAACAATGGACATGTGTATGAACCAAGAATAGCAAGTTTTCACCTCTGAGCTAACTCCAACTTATCTGTTTTGATCTATCTTTTTGAGAGTGATCTTCCAAGGTACATAGGGTGTCTAATACATCCATTGGCAAGCTAAAAGGGCCCTCCATATACTTCTAGAGTTCATTTGGCTAGTGTAGATCAAGGATTTTGCAACACCTCTTCATCTTCAAGCACATACCTATCCATCTCTTCACAGATATCTCTCTCTCTCTCTCGCTCTCTTTCACAAGTGAAATGAGGGGAATGAGGTGGGGAAGGGAATACGACCAAAAAAATTGAAAAATTTTCAAAGGTGGAGATGGAGGTGGGAGATGATGATGATGGTGAAGAAAGTACAAAAAAATAATAAAAAGTAAGGAAAATACCTATGACTCCAACATCTCAACTCCACATCTTACCATCCCACATGTCTTAACATCTCAACTCCATCCCATACTCCCCATCGAAGCTCTCTCCCCAGCAATGGTGCCAATTTGGTGTCACTCTAGCACAATGGTAAGTACCAATGTGTGGAGACCCACCTCATAAATTTCAATCCATGGAGACATGAGGACTAGTATGACGACCATGATCAAGTGAAGGCACAATTGTATGAGTGAGAAGTACAGTAGCATGCACACACATACACAAACATGTGCACACAAGGCAAGAACAAAGAGAGGAACAATGGAGTGCTTTCTATTACTCAAGAAGTCTCTTAGAAAACCTCAAGTCTCCAATAATCTCGCCTCAAAAATGAGCTCTTTAGCTCTTTTTATAGTTTTATATTAGCTTTGGTCCCGTTGAGACCTAGTGTTCAGCCTAATTAAAAACTAAGTTCCAGGGCTTATTTGAGTGCTCAAACGGAGTCTAAAAATTATGAAAACTGATAGATATGTAGTTCTAATACTCCTCAATCTCAAGGACTCCTTGGCTTGAATAAAATGGAACCTAATCTACAAAGAACCATATTTACAAGGTTCATGTACTGATGAAAATCACTGTTTAAGGATTTATCTTTAAAAAATTTGGATGGCCTAGCTCCTAGATCTTCTTTGACTGCTCTACCTAGTTGGTCGTGCTTGGCTGTCCCTCTACTCAGACTCTTTGCATTGACTCCCCTAACTCTTCACACTCTGACTTCCTTGCCTACTACCAAGAACATGTGTATGTGTATGTGTGATGGAACAAAAGAGGGTGAGAGCGGTGTGTTGATGCAAAAGTGTATGTGAGCGCACAACCTCACAAAGATCTTGATTTATGTATCTTAATTCAATTTTATGATTACAGTCAACCACATTAGCATACATCCTTATATCCCCACATTTCTTACATTATTCTCCTAGGGCATTTGCATATAAAATCTTCACAATTTCATGTTTAGTATGTATATATATATATATATATATATATATATATATATATATATATATATATATATATATATATATATACACACACACACATATATATATACATATATATATATACATAAAATATATAAATCATCAGTGAAAATCATCTATATACTTCACAAAAAATAGCCCAAGGGAAAGCATTCCATTTGCACCTTTAGATTTATAGAAATCCCTTTCTCAAGTTGCTTAATTTTGATTTCAGCACATTCAAGTTTTGTCAAATATGCAAATACCCCTAAATTTGAACAATCATAAAAGCCACAAAAAGAAATTCTAATTGCATGGTTAAACCTTGAAATAGAAGCATAATAAGTGCTCTTTAAGATCCATCAAAGTTCATTCAATTTGGATCACCATAACAAATATGTAGGCCTTTGCAAATTACCCTTCTATAACTTTATTTCAACACCTGGGAACAATGCTTAGTACCCTTCTTCGCACACTCATACAATTAATGTCAAAATTGATAATTGAATGATTCAACTTCTGAATGAAATAACTTTAAGTTCCAACAAATTCCATTTGATTTGGGGCACTACAACAAATTTGAGAGCATCTACAAATTACCCTTCTATAAGTGGGAGCTTTGGAAACAATGCTTAGTACCTCTACTTTGCATGCTCATAAAATTTACACCAAAAATGATAATTGAGAATTTCCTCTTGGAACTAAACGTACATATACTCAACTTTGCAAAAAATGGAATTAGAACTCAATTCGGACATTTATGGACCTTACAAAAGTCTTGCTCATATTAGCCCTCTACAACTTTGTAGTTTGTAGGAAATTCATAGAAAACTTTCATGTAAGTCAATAAACATATTGAAATCTTAATCATATATAATGAGAGTACTCAAATACCTTATCATGAGTATGTAAAGCTCCTTCTACACATTCTTCAAGATATACAAAAGCTCAAAATACTCCTTCAATGAAAAATGAGAGAGAAAGAGATAGCGATAGATTGAACTAGAAAGATACATAGAGTGTGCTACTATCACTCCATTGAGTGTCAGAGTATAAATAGCACTTCAACTACACAATATGAAGAGTAGAATCCATCCTAAGATGAAGAGGAGCACTAGAATGAACATGACTATGAGAAGAGCAGCTCAAGGATGTAGTGTGTTGCATTCGTCTTTATATAGAGTGTGAAGAATGGCTCTTCAATGGGCTGAGAAGGTAGAGTAGTGAGAGAGAGAGAATCTCTCAATCACATGAGTATATGGCTTCATTGTTTCAGCATTGATCACTCCAAATGTTGGTACCTTAGTTTTGGTAGCTCATTTCTTGATTTGCTCAACAAATTTGCATGCACAAGCAATAGATAGCCGTCCAATTTCTTTCACATATGATTTAAAAATTTTTCGCTTTACTTTAGATTTGCTCATAAGCTATGCCTTAATTTTAATGAAATAAGGGATGATTCACATGTTCTACACAAGAGAGACTTATTCTAAGTTGAATTGGATGATGCAACAAACTAATGAGATGCAAAACTTGAAGCTAGACTTCACAATTGAAGCTTGTAAGTTTTGCAACACTCCCCCTCAAGATGCAATTGGGAAGAGCCATGAAATTCTCCATATAAAGTCCTCTTCTTGAGAGTTTCATATTCTTCCTTTGTGAGTTGTAGCCACAACCAGATTATACTTGATCTACCAAAGCTACCTTGAACTTGAAATCCATGAAATTTAGAAGTTGATAGGTGATAAGTATCCATCCAAGATTTCATCACCTTCAAGGAGTTTCATCACCTTCAAGGAAACTTCATCCTCATTTTTGACTATCTCAAACTGATGATTTTGGAGAGTAGGCAAGCATGTGATCCATAAATGAGTGTATGGAAGAAGGAAAGTTGAATAGAAATGTGTCTTGCTTCCCAAGCAAGATCTATCCAAACTTGTATCTTTGCCTTCATCCTCCAAGCTTGACTATTTGTCCTTTTCCTTTGTTGCTCTGTTTGCCTCTTCATGGTCTTCATATTCTATCTTTGAAAGGAACTCTTCTACAATGTCTTCTTCTTCTCTCTTTAACCTTTGTCTCTCTCTTATTGAATCCTCTTGTAGCTCCATGAAAGTCTTTTTCTCCTCGTGACTTTGTATTTGCTTCAACAATCTTCTTTTGGCTTTCTCTTGACTTAAAATATTTTTCTTGAACTTCTCGTTCCTCTTTGCTCTCTATTACCTTTGTCTTTGCTTCAAATGACTCCTATTGGCTTTGTCTTAGCTGAAAATCTTTGCCTTCAAATCTTTGCTCTTCTATGCTTCTCCTTGGATCTATCTTCTTTTCAAAGAACTCTTCTTCATCTTCTTTCACATAGTGGGTTGCTGAAAATTGCATTTTGGCTTTGTGTTCTCAATAGCTTGAGTCCCTCGAGTTGGGCTCTTTTCTATCGATGGTGGCTGATGTACTTTGCTCTCCTAAGCTTCTTTAACCTCTTGTATTTGTGTGGATATATTACCCTTCATAGAAGGATTCTTTGCAGCTTTCTAGCTACACTTTGACTTCCTTTACTACCCACAAAGGATTTCTTGCTTCCTTTGTCTTGATTTTATATGCTCCAAGCACACCCCTCTCTTTGATGATGGTGAAGATGCCTCTCACATGTGTCCTACTTCTCCAAGTTTCAAGGGGTGAGGTTTCTAGTTACCTTTCCTTTTCCTCTTGGGGGCACTTAGTCTTTATACTTGAAAATAAGAGAAATTCTTCCAACCAACCATCGACAAGAAAGCACCTTTGCCTCTTCAAGAAACCTTCTTTCTTTCAAAATGAAAGTTTCTTGGATTTTTCAATTGGTTCAAGCCTAAACAAGGCTTTTATGGTTCAATCCTAACCTCTCACAAATGATCGTGCAAGCTTAAAAACACCAACAATTGATACATACACAAGAATATACCTCTTACAAATAGGTAGCTCTTCTTGGAAGTCTTCAACCTCCTTGCTTATCCATGTCTTTCTAAGGCCTTAGGCTTCTAATGTCACACTCAAGTGACTTAAAAAATACTTATATCTTCCAATGTCACATACAAAGTGACTAGCAAATCAACATGCACTTAATAGTGCTCTTACACATTATCGAAAGCAATCACTTTTACCTTTTGGGGTTCCAATGCATCATGCAACCATCACTAACATAATAACTAACTTCACAACATAGAAATCAAGGGAACCATGTTGGTATTGAAAATGGAAGGCACTCATCAAGTTTCTTATACAATACTAACATGGTTCTTCTTATTCTAGGAGATCAATCAGGATTACTATTTATATTGGTAAGATATGGTTGAAGCAAGCACCAACTCCCAGATGATAGACATTAGTACTTTACCCATCTCAAGACCACCAACAAAAAGGCCACTAGAACTTAGGAAATTCCAAATCATTCCAATCTAGCATCCCCCTATAGGTAACATGGCAAAAGTGAACCCCCACTCCCATTGGTTCAAAGAACTGGTGTGACCTCTTTGAGATGTGTCATAGATCTAGGAGTCACAATTCAAATTCAAAAATGTCTCTTGCAACTACCAGTTCTTGACTTGCTAGTTCAAGGAACTTTAGAACACACTAGAGATCCAACCTATCTAGTAGAGAGAAAAACTAGCTAACTACCTTAGTGAGCCACTACCATAGCTAGATTTCATGAGGTGCTATTATTTGATGAACACCTTACAACCCAACAATGTGAAAGATGTACCTAACACTTTTTTCATCCCCTCCTTGATGCACAACAACGAAATGAGGAAGTTCAAGCTAACCTTAAACCTTCTAAGAGAGGCATTTATGCATGGTATGCATATGCCATTGGAGAAGGAGACACTTGTGTCAAACAGTATGAATAACCACAACATATTTGACCTACTTTTGTAGTTTTGCCAATTCATTTGGTTGTGCCATAACTGGAGTCAATTCGAGAACTGGGGTGTGGGTTACGATCTACTATTTCTCTAAGTGAGATACTTCCTCTGATAGTTTGTTGTATAACTCCAAGAGGTTAGCATACTCTTCCAATATAGTACATATATTCTTTGGCAGCACTGCTTTGAACCTTGATGTGTTGATCTTTGTGCCATGGGTATTTTCAATTTTCACTTCCAAGTTTTGTTGATTTTATTGTTGTATCCTTTTGTTGTCCTCCTCTATGCCTACTAAATGCCTTCATAATAGCCTCGTATTGCGTTGAAGATTTGTGTTGCATTCCATTTCCATGTGGAGATGGCCCTCAATTTCCTTAACATTTCTCGATTGATGTTTTGGACCCTTGCTTCAAGTTGGTTTTTTGAGTCTTGCAGCATGGTGTATTGGTCTTGTAGAAGAGTGGTGATGGCTTCTAGCTTTGAAACTCGCACTTGAAGTTGCATAGATTTATCTTGAAGGGTTTCATTGCACCCTGCCATTTTTTCCTACTCATGGCTCAATTGATGAGCACAATTTATCATCAATCTAATAGCCATTTCTACATTCATGGATGTAGTATATATAGATGTCAATGTAGAGGGGGAGTGAATGAGAATGGGAAGTCTGAGTATTATGCACAATTTTGTTGTGAGTGCATGTGTGGTTGGTGGGGGGGGGGGGGGGGGGGGGTTGGGGAAGGTGGAAGTGTGGGGGGTAAAGGAGGTGTACTGGGTGGTAAGATGTCCATGGAGTCGTATGAGGAAGTGCTTGAAGTGTCTACCATAAACACACAGATAGTATATGTCATGATTATAGTGTCATTAGAAACCTTAAATATTAGAAATTATTATTGGCATTGTGAAGAGTTATCTGGCTAAGAAGTGGATTGGGGTAATGGATTGAATGCAAAGGTGAAAATTGAATCCCAAGGTTGGAGGGAAGATGAGAGTGTAGTTGATGGTGGTTGTGGTGGGAACAAAGATGATAATGGGAATGAGTAGGGCATTGTTTGAACAAAAGGTTGGGTTTATTGCAAGATGGGATATCCAATTATGGTGGAGCAAGCTTCAGGGTGACCTATGATGATTGGGTTTTTGTAAGGATCCTACATCACGGGTGGCATGATACAAGGGGTTGCTAATGGTTGAAAAAGGTTTTGAATGGGAAATTGGTGCACAAAAAGTGAAGGTGGGTGTTGCCATGGTTACTTCGGTGATAGTCACAATGCCCTCTATCCAATGGGGTGAGCGAGGTGGGATGTTGAAGAGAAGTTCTTCTTGTTGAGAAATGGCTTTGATAGCAGTTATGGATTGATGTTGAGGGGTTCTAATAGGTGAAATGAGTGGCTTTTGTATAAGGGTTTGTGTGGTTGGGTTGATGGTTGCTATAGTAGTTGGAGTTGTGGTAGTGGTGACTACTTGGGATGATGTGGCCTCTTCAGCTAGTGTGATTAATATCTAGATATTCTTTCTAGTCCTTTTCCTTGTGTGGATGTGTCTCTCATCATATTGAACTTGGGGCCTTTGTAGCATGTGATCAATTGCATCGATCATTCCTCAAATCTTTTATTAAAACCATAATGATTCAATAGACTATGGCTCTACCCCTTCATTTGCTAGGATCTCATCCATGATCATACGACTGCTATGCATTGAAAGCCTTTGGTACTGAACACTTTCCATAGTTTCTTGTAGTCTATGGATTTTCGCTATATAGGTTGGAGACCCTTCTCTTGTTATTCTTTGTCTTGCTCTTGTCACTCTTGTTGCTCTATACGAGTACTTTGTTGCTTTCTTTCTCTGAGTGTTTGTTGCTTTGTGCCAAATTTTGTGTCCAATTCTAGGTCTACATCCTAGAGAAGATGTTCAAAGTCAATGTTACCCATTTCATCTAATTATATTGGCATTTGAAACTCAAATTCCATGGGTAGAGGTGGGACCACTTGTTGTGCAATGGATGCACCATCAGTGCTATGCCATCAAAGTCAGATTATGAAAGGTTGCACTATACATTCCCTAGTTGGAGAAATATATGGGGTTATGGTGGGGGTCATTGCATCCATGTCCTTGAGCTTGGTTATGAGTCAAAGACATACTATTCCAATATGAACAACCACCATCACCCCATAAAGTGCTAGAACCAGAAGAGATTGGAAATACAAGTAGGAGAAACCTTTGAGGAGCCATACAAACCACAATCCGTACCTAATGGCCTTGTTAGTGAATAAGGACAAGAAACATATGACACACCTAGAACACAACGGCTGAAGCAAGTGGAAGAGATTTGGAAAATAGATGATGATGTAGTAGAAATTGAGATTCAGTAAATGGTCAATATAGAAGACATGGTATTGAATTCTAAATATTTCAAGAAACTATCTCAGAGACACCTCATTAAACCTTTGAAGCTACAATATAATCCATATTTCATGCTATTAACTGACCAAAATGTGGAAGTAAAGTTCTGATTGGCAAGGAGCCAACCTGTGTGAACCAATTTCAACATGGAGATGTCCTAGAGAAAGTGAAAAGAGGCACAATATTTCAACCCAACTCGTGTGAATGTCTATTAGAGGCATATCCTGAGATGATGCGCAAGTGGTCCGATGCTCCAAATCACATCATCTACAACCCATGCTATGACCCAATATCATAACAAAGATAATGGTGAGCCTTTGCCATCAAAGTAAATGGTATGATCGAGTGGGCACGGTTTAGCGGATGTGCCTTGTACTCCTACGTAGATGGCTAGGGTTCAAGCCTCAACTAGGCCTGGATGTGTATGTGTATGTGTATGTGTATGTGTATGTGTATGTGTATGTGTATGTGTATGTGTATGTGTATGTGTATGTGTATGCGTATGTGTATGTGTATATGTATGTGTATGTGTATGTGTATGCGTATGTGTATGTGTATGTGTATGTGTATGTGTATGTGTATGCGTATGTGTATGTGTATGTGTATGTGTATGTGAATGTGTATGTGTATGTGTATGTGTATGTGTATGCGTATGTGTATGTGTATGTGTATACGTATGTGTATGCGTATGTGTATGTGAATGCATATGCGTATGTGTATGTGTCACTCTAGCACAATGGTGAGTACCAACGTGAGGAGATACACCTCATAAATGTCAATCCGTGGAGACATGAGGACCGGTATGAAGACCGTGAGCAAGTGATGGCACAAGTGCATGAGTGAAAGCACACAAGCATGCACACACATACACACACACGCACACAAAGTAAGAGCAAGGAGTGGAACAATGGAAAGCTTTGATTACCAAAGAGCTCTCTTACAAAGCTGAAATCTACAACAAGCTAACCTCAAAAATGAGCTCTCCAGCCCTTTTTGTAGTTTTTGAGTGGTTTTGGCCCTGTCCAGACCTAGTGTCCGGCCTAGTTAAAAAATAGGTTCCAGGGCTTAATTGGGGGCTCAAACGGAATCTAAAAATTATGAAAATTGGTAGGATGGTAGTTCTAATACTCCTCAAGCTCGAGGACTCCTCTGCTTGAACAAAATGGAGTTACAAAAATGGAAAATGGTATTTACAATGGTTTTTAGTGATAAAAATCACTATTTTCGTAGGGATTTCTTCTGAAAGTTTGACAGGTTCTTCTTGGAGCTCCCTACTTGCTCCTTCTTCTTGTGTGTCCACTTCCTTGATGCACTTCCATTCCTTTGTCCTTTATCTTGAGCTTCAACATTCCCCCCCCTCTTGAGTCTGTCGTCCCTGACACACCCTTGTTGTAGTGGTCGTTCCATGTAGTACGTTGAGAGGTAGCGTCCTTTGCGTCCAACAGGGGAGATCCCTCTTCCCAATGTATCCTGGTCGTTTGTCTGGTTCTTCACTTTGCCACTGTTATCTCTTGCAGTTTGTAGTCGCTTTGTACGTACTTCTGCCTTGTATTCCATCTGGATGGTGCATTTGTGAGTTTTCCAAAACTGCTAGCTGCTCGAAGGAGGTGGTCAATGTTGATTGTGAGCAACTCTCGGTGGTGGATGGATTCCTTGCTCTTGTTGTTGTCATCTTGATGTCGTCTGGTTCTTTCGAAGATGGCTTTTCATAGTTTTCATGCCAAGTACTTGTAACCCATAATGAATGGTGGGTAAGTGCATTAGTGCATGGGTTGAACAAAATATGTGCCTTGTGCATGGCCTTGTAATGTGGCCCTATATATGCGTACTTGGAAAATGCATGGCAAGAAGTATGGTGCAAGAGATTGGGTCTTGATCTAAGTGCTCAAGGGTATGCTGACGAAGAGGTTTCCTAATCTATCATGGTTATAGTGTTGTTGAAGCATACACGTGCTACCATGGTGAAGGGTCCGTTGATCTTCATCTCTTCGTGTTGTAGTTCCATCATGGTGTTTGACCGTCAGCTTGTCCTTTTTGTTGAGGGATGTTCTTGCTGGAAGTTCGTTGATGAGCATTTTCAAGCACATAGTCCTCTTCTATGTGTTTGTTTTTTTTTTTTTTTTGCACGCGATGGCATCAAACAAGAAGAAAGATGTTAGTATCAATAAAATATTTTACATGTGATAATTTGTGTCTCATGTGCCTGGGATATTTCAATTGTGTCTATGCACAGCTATGTAATGTGGCCCTATGTGGATGCATACTTTGGAAATGCATGACCTGAATGGTGCAAAAGACTGGGTTATGCCAAAGGCACATGGTTGCTGTTGGTCGAGGCTTTGATGTTACTTGCATGCTAGATGAATTCTTTGATTGGAGGTGTCGATTGGATTTCGAAATGATGTAATCCTCCGGGTTGGAATCCATTTTGGAATAGGGTTTGGTACTGTAGAGGTCACCCCAGGCCACTTCGTCTTTGGATGCTTTCCAAACTTTGGTATCCCGTGTGGTTGGCCTTTTGGTTCTGTGGTTGTTGTTGGTGCTTTTGGCTTCCAAACCCATATCCTTGATGATTGCCTGCTTACTTTTGCAGAAGGGTTGAGTTTATCTTCGTTTGTTCTTTGTGTTTTTTTCTTACCCTTTGCTTTCCTTGGCTTCTTTGTTGAGACCTTTTGCATGGTGGGGAGTATAGGCCGTTGTGTATGTAAGAGCTTCTTGGGTACCCACATCTGTAATCGCCCGTGTTGAGCTCTAGCTAATTTTTTAGGCACCCAAATTTGTACATGATTGTGGTCGACCTTCTTTGATAGCTTCGGTACCCAAATTTGTTGGATTCGTCGTGCTTGAGCCTGTCGTAGGTGCTTGGTTCTTCTTTTTTCATGGTCGATCTGGTTGGGTGGGAATCTTTGAGGCAACGTCGATGGTTGCACTCCTTTCTTTACCCAGATCTGCTTCATGCCCATAACTTCTTTCTTCTTGAAGGCTCTTTGTCTATGTGATAGATTGGCTATCTTGCACTGTTTTGTTTGCTTCTGAGGTTGGACTAATGTGGATGCTTTACTCTTTGAAAAAGAAGAAGGTTCTTCTTGCCTTTGCGACTGTCCTTCCAGGATCGTGTCTGTCTGGATCATAGATCTTTTGACATTTACAACATCTTGTTCGAGAAGATTAGCCTTAGAGGAAAGAAGAGAGCGTGTGGTGTCTTGGTCAGTGGCCATGCAATTCTCCAATTCTAATGTAATGCATTGTTCATGTGCCCAAACATGAAGAAGTTGACTTCTTAGATTCAAGTTGACAGCATGGTCGTAAATCCAATCTTGACCCAAGACAAGTGGCTCTGTGAGGTCCTCATCGTGACACACTAGCATTTTGACTTTTATTGGAACATCTTGAAGGTAGATGGGAAGTTCCACCTCGCCCAAACAATGGGTTTCCACACCTCCTAATCCTATGAGATAGGCTTCTATGGGCTTGATGTCCAATTGCAGGTCTTGGCAGTATGAAAGTCGAACTACACTAGTTGCTGCACCTGAATCAACTAATGCTCTCACAGTCTTTACACTCTTTCCTCGTCCTACCTCTATAGTCACAAAGGGCCGTCGATCAATTATTTGAGAAGTAGTTATGCCCGATTTTTGGCACATGTCCATGTGATATTTTGGAGCTTTTGTGTTGACATCTAGGCCTAGCCGCCGTAGCTTATTTCTTCTGATGCGCTCTCTCGCCTCTCCTTGTGCTTCTTC
Organism: Ceratopteris richardii; assembly: GCA_020310875.1. Classification (NCBI taxonomy): domain Eukaryota; kingdom Viridiplantae; phylum Streptophyta; class Polypodiopsida; order Polypodiales; family Pteridaceae; genus Ceratopteris; species Ceratopteris richardii. Next base: position 205,314,884 of record CM035411.1, read on the forward strand.
TCTAACCCTTAACTCCTCTTCTTTTCGCTTCTTAGCAGTGTTGAGTCTCATGAGCATTTCCTCTGTAAGAGGTTCTTGATATAACTTGACTCGGCATCCACTAATATAGTTTGGTAGGATATCACCTTCTAAAGTAGCCAATTGAACTGCGCCGCTAGTGGAGAGTCTATTAATGATCATGGGTCCATATCCTCGTTTCTCCAATTTGCGGGCATGTTGCTTTAGCGTATAAACCAGCACCAGATCTCCTTCTTTCAACCCTTTGTCCTTCACATGGGCATCAAAGTATGCCTTTTGCCGTTTCTTTGCAGCATAGATGCCTGCTGCTGCTCGTAGCCTAGTCTCACCTAAACGTTCTAGATCAAAGATCCTGGAAGACAACTCATGTCCATTCCACTCATGCTCTTGTGCTACTTTCAAGGCTGGGATTAGGAAGTCCAATGGTAGCACGGCATTCTGTCCAAAGACCATCTGAAATGGGGTAGCATTAAGTACCGTTTTGTAGGCAACTCGGTATGCCCAAACAGCATGATGAAGTTGTTTGTCCCAATCAGAGCGTTTATTATTTACAAGTTTCGTCAATACGTTATATAGGATCTTATTCGTGCTCTCGGCTTGTCCGTTAGCTTGTGGGTGATAGGGGGCAGACTTCTTGTGTATCACCATGAATTCTTGAAGGAGATGTTCAATGACCTCATTCAAGAAGTGCGTACCTCTATCACTAACCAACTCTATTGGTAACCCATATCTAGTGAACACATTTTCGAATAAGAACTTAGCCGTCGTTTGAGCATCATTCTTTGTCGTGGCTTTTACTTCCACCCACTTTGTAAGGTAATCTGTGGCCACAATAATGTATTCTGCATGGGAGTTTCTAGCTGGGGGGTTGATGGGACCTACAAAGTCTATACCCCACTTTGAAAATGCACGTCCTCCCATCATTGGCCTTAAAGGCATCTCGTCTTTTCTTATCGGATATTGGGCACGTTGGCATGTGTCACATTTCTGCACATAAGTATGTGCATCCATATGAAGAGTGGGCCACCAAAGTCCTGAGAATAGAATGGTCTTAATTACTCTGTCAGCCCCAAAGTGTCCACCTGCAGCACCGCTGTGTGCAGTTTCTAAGACTTTCAAATAGTCTGATTCATGAACGCACAGTCTTAGGTAACCATCCTTGCCTCTTCGATATAGGTTGTCTCCTACTAAGGCATAGTCTTGAGCCTCTTGCTCCATGCTCCGTTTTCTTGCAAGACTAGCCTGATTGGGTAATGTTCCCGATCTCATGAACTCAACCAATGGAGCACTCCAATCTGGAATTAATGACACATGATAAAGAGTGGCATGCTCCACTAGGGGTCTCTTCTGACACACTGGACAATTCTGGATCCACTCTTGTATTTTTTTGTCCATGCTAGGCCAATACACTCCTAAACGTTTTAGATTCTGCAATGTTCGTTGTTTAGGGTAGTGATTTCCTAGCAGTCCCTCATGGGCTTGTTGCAACCAACTAGTATGTTCATCGTCCTCGACACAACAAGCTAGTACGCCCTCGGTATCTTGCTTGTACATACTTCCGGCCAATATTTGATACTTTTGTGATTTTACAATTTCTTCTTTGCTTGTCTTCACATTTTTATTTGCAGGTCCGAAGGTTAGGACTGGTACCAACTTATTTGCCCATTTAGGAATAACTTCTAAATTGAACAGATAAGCATCGGGCAATTCATCAGACACTCCTTGCGGTGGCTCTCCTGAAGTGATACGAGAAAGATGGTCTGCCCTAAGATGGGTTCTACCTTTCCTGACAACAACTTCAAAGTCGTATTCCATTAGTAAGAGGAACCATCTCACCAAGCGGCCTGTATTGCAAGGTTTATTGACCAAATATAGTAAAGCTTGATGATCAGTGAAAAACTTGAACTTATTGGCCAATAAATAGTGTCTAAACTTTTTCACAGCGTATACCATGCCTAAGCCTTCTCTCTCCATTGTTGTATAATTTCGTTCAGCTGCATTTAATTGCCTACTAGCATATGCTATCGGCAAATCTAGGTTTCCTTCACCTGTGGGTTGTGCTAGCACACATCCTATTGCATGATTGGAGGCATCTACATGGACATGAAAGGGTTTGCTCCAATCCGGAGTAGTCAATATTGGTGCTGTGCACAAACGTCTTTTCAGCTTGTTGAAGGAATTCTCGCATTCCTCGTTCCACTCAAAATTTGTTAACAACCCATAAAGAGGTTTAGCTATGATGGCATACATGTGGGTAAACCTACGGTAATATCCACAATGGCCCATAAAGGCTTGTACCTCTTTAACATTCCTTGGCCTGGGCAGCTCTCCTATTGCTCTTACTTTGTCCTCATCTGTTGAAATTCCATTCTTAGAAACAATGTGACCTAAGATTTTACCTTGTCGTACCATGAACACACACTTCTCTGGGTTCAGACACACTCGATAATCTCTACACTTGTTGAAGATTTGTCTGAGCTCAGGGATGTGGTATCTTCTTTGTTGGGAATGAGCACATAAGTCATCCACATATACTTCTAAGCTCTTCCGCAAGAACTCTTTGAAGACATGACACATGAGCCTTTGGAATGTTGCAGGTGCATTGGTGAGCCCAAATGGCATCACACGAAATGCAAAGATTCCCCATTCTGTGGCAAAGGCTGTTTTGTGTTGATCTTCGGGGGCAATGGCTACTTGGTTGTAACTTGAAAATCCATCAAGGAAGCTATAAACTTCCTTGCCTGCGACACGCTCCAATAGATGTTCGGTGATTGGGAGTGGATAACTATCTCTGATCGTAGCGGCATTAACTTTTTTAAGGTTAATGCACACTCGTAATTTCCCATTATTCTTGGGCACCACTACAATGGGGGACACCCATTCAGTGTGCTCAATCTCATAGATGAATCCAGCTTCAATCAGCCTGTCAATTTCCTCCTTTATTTTGGCTGCATAATTGTCATTATATGTGTAGGGCTTTTGTTTGGTGGGCTTGGCATCAACGGTCATCGGAATCGTATGAGAGCAAATCTTTGGATCTACTCCTTTCAAGTCTCTATAGTGCCATGCGAACACATCCCTATATTCCCTTAATAGAGCTACAAGCTCTGCTTCTTCTTTTGCACTTAGGTCATCTCCTATGTACGTACATCGTTCTTCGTTCCCTTCAATGGTCACTACAATTTTTTTGGTCTTTTCTTTATTGTCATATGCTTCTCCTATAATGGCCTCTCTTTTAGGCATCCGTACCAAAATTTTTCGGTCTTCCACTTCATATTTCTTGAAATTTTCTGGTACTTCAAACAATGATCCTTCCTCTTCTTGTTTCACTGCTTTTCTTTTCTTTTTCTTTTGACCTCCTTCACTTCCTTCCTTTGAATTTATCGTTTTAATACTCGTGAGGGGTTCTTCTTCTTTTTGGGTTAACACTCCTATGTCTTCTAAATAGTGTTCCTCTGAGTCAAAGTAAGTATCCATCACAATGGATTCTAGATCATCGTCATTCTCTTCTTCTTCTATGAACTCACTAGGATCACACTCTTCCAACAGGGGCTGACACATAAACACTGAAATATCATAACCCTCCTCATCACAATGAGGTGTCCATTGTTCTTCATTGACTGCAATGTCCATGGTAGCTAAGATTTCTGCCCAACCATGAGGCTCAAATTCCTCATCTGGAAATATCATTGGTGTATAGGCTGGGTCTTTTATTGGTCTATCTCTTGGGGAAGTTTCTTCTTCTCTTGCTTTTAGACGCTTTTCTTCTTCCTCCGCGACCTTGCACATCCACAAGTGAGTATCTTCATGCAGCCAGGATGGATCAGGTGAACTCCCAGAATGCATAGAGATAGAATCTTCTTTCGCTTTGTGGATAGGATTCCACTGTAGGGGTGGTACATCTTGGAAGGTGTAATCCTTCAAATTGACCTTGGTGGTGACCCTTAAGTGCTGTAAGTACAAGGAGTTGGTTCCCCAATCCTGTACTATTTGCAATTGTCGTAGGAAGGGTCTTCCTAGGATCATCTCGTAGACATTATTTTTTTCAAAGTCACATATAGCAAATGTATGTTCAAACTCTACACCACAAGTGGTTAGAGTTATCCCTTCGAGCAATCCTAGAGGTCTTTCAAAATGACCATCTGCCATTTGAAGCTTCATTCTTGTTGGTCTTAATGTGGGTTTGCCCCATCGCTTCCACAAGGAGGTGGTCGCAATAGCAACACCAGCACCCGAATCTACAATTGCTTTGGTTGTGTAACCTTGATAGGTGATCGGAAGATAAGTGTTACCTTCTTCACCTTCGCTCATGTCTCCTATCTTGTCGAGAGGTATCTCTGGAACTTTTTGTTTAGAGCCTACTTTTGGCATATTGGATTCAAGTTCTGGAACCTGATCCTTCACATGATTCCAGAGCTCAGGTTTTGCTTTGAGCAGCTCTTCCACAGTGAGATGACATTGAACCTTAGTGTTCTTCACAACATCAGTGTTTCTTGGAATCACTGAATCTTCATTTCTTACCAATATTGTGGGAGCTCTGATCTGGAGAGATTCAGATTCCCATGGGCCTGTGAAATGAGGAAACTCTTGTAAAGAATTAGATTCAAAATCTAATCTCTCATCCTCTGGTTGCTCTGTTTGATCTCCATAGATAGACGGAATGTCTTGGGGAAATTGATCATGAAGATCATCAATCTCAGGAATAGGAGGGGAATTACCCTTCTCCTTGGCCCATTTCTCTTCCTGTATTTCCCGCAAGAACTCTTGAGAGTACTGTTGAATTGAAGGAGGTATTCCAACATCCGTGGAATTAGGAACATAAGCTCCCATTGGTGGTGAGCTTCCTCTTTCAATAACTGGTTGAGCCTGTGGAGGTAAAGGAACTTGTGGTTTGTTTACCAACTCCTCTAATTTTTCTAGTAAGCCTTGGAAATGCAAATCTGATTTGACAGAGTTTGTCTGATTGAACTTTTGACTAGTCTCAAGTATAGCTTGAGCTTGTTCCACCATTTTCATGCACATTTTCATCCCTTCAATCTCTAAATCTGCTCTAGGGTAACTCTTGTCTAGGTTTGCAGCTGTTGGCCCTTCTTGAAGACGAGCCTGGTAGGCCTTGAACATCATGTCCAAGCCTTCTGGGGTTGGATCTGCAAGGATAGACCCTAATTGCGGTCTATTTACAATGGGTGGTGGGGTGGGATGAAGCGAAGTGGATGGAGCTTCAGCATGCGAGGGGCTTTGAGATGCAATGTCTTCTATTTTTGTTTTGGCATCTTTTAGACTTTCTTCTATTTCCGATATCTTTTTGTTCCACTTGCGATTAGCCTTCTCTCTGGTATCCTTCCATGTTCTTGGTTTCCTCTTACTAGGCTCTCCTGACTCACTTGGCTCCGATTGCTCGGATGGTTTTGCTTGTTGTGCAGCCTGTGCCCTAGTAACTACCTGTACAGGAGCCACATTATTGCTACTTGAACTTGAATCTGCCACTAAGCCTACCACGTTGATGGGTGTGACCTTGGGTGCACTAGAGGGATTCCTGGGACACTCTCTAGGAAGATGTTCCTTGCCGCACTCATGACAAAAGCCTTGTATCGTAATGTTTTGCCCTTGTCCCAGAGCTGGTTGGTGGGGGCATTCACAAAGGAAATGGTCGCCTTGACACCTAAAGCATGGTCCTCTAGGGGCTTGTGGTCTTACTTGTCTCAATTGGGGCCTAGGATTTGGATTCGTATACATGACATTGGAGTATTCTGGCTCCCCATTTTGTTCCATAGGTGGTGTCTCATATTGACACTGAGAAGTCTCACTTTGCTCAAGTGACTCTATATAATAAGCATGTGGACTATCTTCATGGAAGTAGTCTGAACCATGAGCGTGAGAATCATTTCCTGAGACCAATGGGGTTAGTGGCACCAATGCTCTTTTAGGGTTCTCCTCCGCCATCGTATATTTAACTGGGATCACATTGGCAGGAGCTAGCGGTTGGTTTCCTAGGACAGGTTGTGGCCTATATGGTGCCTGATATTGCTGCTGGTATTGAGGTTGATATTGTTGTGGCCTATAATATGGCTGTTGGTACTGATTCTGATACCTACCCTGCTGGTAAGGTTGCTGATAATTTTGTCTAACAGCCTGCCTATTGTAAGGACAATCTTGAGCCATATGATTTGTGTATTTTCTCTCAATGGTGCAATACAGAGCATTAGGGTTTCCTTGGGGTTGAGTCGTCAACGGACAAACATTAGCCATGTGATCTCCTCCACATGTATAACATCGCTTCACTGAAGTGACCCTTGGCATTTGTCTATTTTGAACTCCTAGCTTTTTGGCCACTTGCTCAGCTATCTCATCTATCTCAGTGGAGGTTCTAGAGGCATGACTTGTAGAACTATCAGAGTCTTTATAGAGTTTGGATAGTCCTAACTCCTCACCCAAGTTGTCTTCTATGTCAATGCATATCCGTACACACTCTTCTATGGATCTAGGCTCTTTCAAGTATACGTATGACCTCAACTTTATGCTCAATAGGCCATCTAAAAACAGTGCCACTTGTTTGGCTGGTGTGGGTAATTCTGGTACAAGGCATCTTTCCAAGTACTGTCTAAACCTTCTTCTTGCAAGTCGCACTGTTTCTTGGGGTGTCTGCTTGAAGCTGTGGATCAAGGATGATGTGTTATGCCTGATACCGCTTTTGGAAAATTCCACAATGAATTCTTCTAGCAGCTGACCTATCTCTCTATAGTTGCGACTGTTTAGAGGTTGAAACCAAGCTAAGGCAGTACCCTTAAGAGTCAAACCAAATGCCTCGAACTGGGTGAATAAGTCTTCAACCTGTTCAGCTCTTAGCACTTGTTTGAACTCCGCCACATGATCATAAGGATCTCCAAATCCATCAAAGTAGTTCTTCATTGTCTTAACCACTTGAGAGGGTCTAAGAGTTCTTGAGTGCTCTCGTGGTCTAGGCAATGGGAAATCATGATCATTTCTTTGATGCCTATGAACTCTATGTCTCTCCCTTTCAAATCTTTCTGTTCCATATCCTAATCTGTCTCTGCCCATTGTGTCTGCAAAGCTTACCTCCGGTCTCTCTCTAGTTCTTTCCCTCTGGGTTTCATGACCCTTGGATGATCCGGCTCCTTGGAGGCCCTGGGAAACATTAGATCTTGGTTGAGGGAAAATTGATTCACCTTGCCAAGTGTAAGCATGTCTGTCATGATCTGATACCAAGAATAATTTTTGAGATGTGTGATCTAGATAGACAACTTTTCCTGGTGTCTCTGGATCCTTGAATTCATAGATGGTGATTACTGGGCTGGGTTGATCTGACCTAAATCTCCAAAAGGCTTCCTCCGTTTCTCTATTCACAAATAGTTCTATGCTTTTGTTATCTTGAGGAATCCATTCTGGAGTGATCACTCTAGTCAAGACTGACTTACCTCTAGGGGTCTTGGGTTCTCCTCCTAGGTCTCCTTGCTCTAGGTCTCCTATCTCATTCTCAGGAATGATATTTCCAAACTCATCTGTCCTATCTGGTAAGTTGGTAACCACATACATGGTTCCTTCCTTATCAATGTAAGCACCCTCTTCAAACTTGACCACTGGGTGTTCAAGTCCAAAGGGTTGGTCAGGATTCTTGAGTTGAACCACTGATCGTCTTAGACCATCCTCATAGATGCAAGCACCTAATTGGTTGGTCCTGATATACTCCAATTGGGTCTTATAGGGACCTTCTAGTGTTTGTAAATAAGCAGTGCCTGAGCAACGTGTGGGTCTTTCCATGCTAAAAGACATTTCTGAGTCACTGGTTCCTGAACTTAGCGTGTAAGGACAACCACTAAGCTGTTGAGCCCAAGACTTGGCTGTATGGTTGACACTAGCCTCAGATGATCTAATGCTTTGTTTATCCTTGCCTAAGTGTCTGCCAGATCGCAGGTTCATAAGCCTTGGCTTCTAGTCCCAAAGTTCTCTTATATTGCTCAAAATCCTTTAGAACACCTTGGTTTTCCAGTTTTCCTGAGGGTCAACTTCAAAATACCCTATCGAATAATCCTGGTATTATTTTTACCGTAACAAAACCAACAAAACCAACAAAACCAAAATCACAGCAAACGGATTTCGTATGAGAAAGTTATGCCAGTTCAGGGTTCTAGGGTTTAAAACAGGGAAACATGATCTCTCAGGAAATGCTCCAAAATAGGCGATACACGATATTTGTAAGACACGATACTTGATACCTGAGGAACTCGATACACGATACTTGGTATGTATCATGATACTTGAAGTAGGCGATACTCGATCTTTGACTTAGGCGATACCCGATCTCTGATAAATATCGCGATCTCTGATAAACGATACCGATCTCTCATGCAAACGATACACGACCTATGAACCAAACGATACATGATGGCTTGTGAGTATCGCGATCTTTGATTGAAACGATCTTTGGCACCAACGATACTCGATACTTGGCTCAAAAACGATCGACGATACCTGAACAAAATGATACGCGATCTTGGGTAAGTATCGCGATCTCTGAGAAGCGATACACGATACTTAAGCCAAACGATACACGATCTTTGATCCAGACGATACACGATCGCTGGTGAATATCGCGATCTTTGATCAAAACGATCTCTGGCCGAAACGATCTCTAGCCGAAACGATACACGATACTTCTCAAGTATCGCGATCTCTGGCCGAAACGATCTCTAGCCGAAACCATACACGATCGCTGGTGAGTGTCGCGATACTCAACCACAGGAGATTCACGATACTTGTCAGGTATCGCAAAACCTCAACCGCGGGAGAAACACGATACTTGGATTTTTTGGAGTCCAAATTCAAAATTTTTTACAAATATGAGTACCTTGTGTCCTCCTTGTCACTCCTATGTGTCTGTAGATGCAAAATCTTCCTTCAAACCCACGATATTGCCCTCACGATACTTGGTGCAGGTTTCGTCACGTTTGGGGCTGTTCACTCAGATTTTCAGCTATTTTGGTGCTACTTCTTTAGCACCTCTGTTCTGCACCCTCTCTAAGCTTCTTGCTCACAACCACAAGTAAAAACAAGGTGAATGTACTCTAAAAAATGGGAAAAAACTGAGAAGATGAAGGCGGGTGGAGATGGTGATGATGATGAAGATGAAGAAGAAGGAAAATTCAGAAACTGAACTGAAAATGATGATTTTTTTACCTTCCAACGTTGCTACTCTACGTCTTACCGTCACACGCTCGTCCTCCAAGCTCTCTCCCCGGCAACGGCGCCAAATTTGGTGTCACTCTAGCACAATGGTGAGTACCAACGTGAGGAGATACACCTCATAAATTTCAATCCGTGGAGACGTGAGGACCGGTATGAAGACCGTGAGCAAGTGATGGCACAAGTGCGTGAGTGAAAGCACACAAGCATGCACACACATACACACACACACACACACAAAGTAAGAGCAAGGAGTGGAACAATGGAAAGCTTCGATTACCAAAGAGCTCTCTTACAAAGCTGAAATCTACAACAAGCTAACCTCAAAAATGAGCTCTCCAGCCCTTTTTATAGTTTTTGAGTGGTTTTGGCCCTGTCCAGACCTAGTGTCCGGCCTAGTTAAAAAATAGGTTCCAGGGCTTATTTGGGGGCTCAAACGGAGTCTAAAAATTATGAAAATTGGTAGGATGGTAGTTCTAATACTCCTCAAGCTCGAGGACTCCTCGGCTTGAACAAAATGGAGTTACAAAAATGGAAAATGGTATTTACAATGGTTTTTAGTGATAAAAATCACTATTTTTGTAGGGATTTCTTCTAAAAATTTGACAGGTGCTTCTTGGAGCTCCCTACTTGCTCCTTCTTCTTGTGTGTCCACTTCCTTGATGCACTTCCATTCCTTTGTCCTTGATCTTGAGCTTCAACAGTATGTGTATGTGTATGTGTATGCGTATGCGTATGCGTATGCGTATGCATATGCGTATGTGTATGTGTATGTGTATGTGTATGTGTATGTGTATGTTTTGCACTTAAGTGTAATGGGTGCTAAAGTTGACTGAGTTGTAAACGGAAAGTGCATAGCGTTAAGTAAACGGTATTAGCATAGCGTCGTGTATGTGTATGTGTATGTGTGTGTATGTGTATGTGTATGTGTATGTGTATGTGTATGTGTATGTGTATGTGTATGTGTATGTGTATGTGTATGTGTATGTGTATGTGTATGTGTATGTGTATGTGTATGTGTATGCGTATGTGTATGTGTATGTGTATGGTATGGTATGCGTATGTGTATGTGTATGTGTATGTGTATGTGTATGTGTATGTGTATGTGTATGTGTATGTGTATGTGTATGTGTATGTGTATGTGTATGTGTATGTGTATGTGTATGTGTATGTGTATGTGTATGTGTATCTCGTTGGTGCAATTTCCAAGCCTACACACTTGGCTAAGCATGAGAAGACTTCAGGTGAAATTGATTGAAGACCCATGAGAACCATTGCTATGTATTCGTTTAAGTCAAATTGACTTTAAGGATTATTTGTAAGAGCCACAAAACTCGTGCAGTTAGATGGATACGAAAGGTACGAGTTTCTTAGAGAGAATATTTCCTAGATTAGTGGGTCACTTTTTTTCATGAGAGGCAAAATTGAATTCAAATTTAAATTTTGAATGAAGCATTTATAAAAGATGAATGTAAAATCGCGCAGATAGATCACTCCGATTCCAAGCCTTTAGTTGATCATATTGTCAAAGAGTGAAGCTCACTTCATCCCCTACACTTCTCACCATCACTGGGCATCGATTATCATGCCAATTATTATGTACAACACTATCATATAATACAATAGATCATTACTTACATATGTATATCTCTTAGTCATTGTCACTCAAAAGAGTCATTTTGTGTTGATCATATCTCAATCATTACTCCATCATTTTCAATGTTCTATAGCTCACTGGAAAGAGCTCTAAGTCTATGACACATTGACAAATTTTGAAGACATTCTATATATTGGATTCGGAGAAACGCTCATCGAAGTGGTCACTAGTCATTCTCTACAAAGGTCCTAAAAAATCAGGGGTAAAGCTACACTTGCTAAACTAATTTCTCTATGCATAGTTAACCATTTTAAGTGATTCCACTTGGAATCATTATCTCTTTAAGCTAACTTAGTATCTCTAGAAGGAATGTTTCTAATTCTTGTTGTAATGTAAGAACTAAACTTAACAAGCAATAGGTGTATGAACCAAAATAGAAGGTTTTCATTGGATTGTGAAGTGGGAAGTAGTCTGTTTGGAATTAATCATTACTTGCATCATTTCCAAAGTACATAGGAACTTGTTTGGTGTCATTCAAAAGCTAAGAGGGCCCACAACTCAACTCTGAAGTCGAAGAGGGCTGGTACAAAGCAGGAATTTGCAATACCTACCCATTTCTTGGAGTGTCCATCCATCTTTCCTACAGTGGTATTAGAGCAAAGCTGAGGTAAAATGGGAGATGGTTTTCCTTCTTTCAGTGATAAATTAGATAGGAACAACTATAAAGCATGGTCCTTGAGGATGAAGACATACTTGCAAGGAAGGAGAGTCTGTGGATACATCTCACGAGATGAGGAGAGGCCAATTTTCAGAAGCAAAGGACAACCTACAAGAGAGGAGCATGAAAGACTCAATTCATGGTGTGCCAAAGATGCATTAGCAAGGTCATACTTAATTAACTCAATTTCTTATTTTCTTCTTCCACACATTAGGAACTCTAAGACATCCCAAGAGACTAGGGAAACATTGTCTTCATATTTTTCTTCCAACACAAGGCTAGGAAGAACCAATTATGGATTGAGTTTACCACTCAAAGAAAGCAACCAAAGCAAGGCATCTCCGAGTATGTGACCAAAGTGAACGATGTGGCTGACCAATTGGAAAGCATAGGAGAAGAAATTGAAGAGGAGCAAATTGTTAGACAAGTTATCAATGGCATTAAGGCAGCTGACATATGGGAAAGCTTCACAACTGCCATGGACTCGTACATGAACATGCATATTCCAGATCTCACCACACTCATGGGGCAACTCTTTACCCATGAATCCAAGCTCAACAAGAATGTGGATTCATCAAGAGGTAATAGCTCTTCTGCCCTATACACAGATAAAGGCAAGTCTAAAGAGAAAGGGAAAAGCAAGAATATTGAGGATGAAGGTACAATCTCTCAAGCCAACTATGCAGGGAGAGGTAGAAACTCAAGAGGTAGGGGCAGAGGAGGTAAGCAAGGTATGGGGAGACCTTTCAACCCTTACCCATGTAATATTTGTGGTTTTTCAAATCACACTACAAATAAGTGTTATAGGAACTTCAAGAATCAGAGAGGTAGAGGTTTCCAAAGAGGTGGATATACTCAATCAAGAGGGAGTTTCAACCATCATCAAGGCTACAGTGACAACTACGACAACACTTACAATAACAACTACCAAGGAGGCTACAAATCAAGGAAAGACTACAACAATTATATAGAGGAACAAGAGGATTCTCTTCTGATTATGAATATGACTTCAAAGCAAGGAATGAATGATGACCATCTCTTCTACATTGACTTAGGATGCTCAAACCATGTGGCAGGCAATGTAGCTCTTCTCTCTAACCTTGAGGAACCTAAGGGAAAACATCAGGTACAAACAGGTGATGACAGCAACCACTTATTGACAGCAGGGTTCTATATGTACCTACAATTACCAAGAATTTGATGAGTGTCGGGTAGATTGTGGAAAAGGGTTTGTAGGTCAGGTTCAACAAATATGAAGCATTTGAGGAGGATCCCCAACAAGAATTTGTGGAGGATCCACAACATGGATTCAAGTGAATTGCCAAAGAAGAAAATACAAGTAGATTATTTATTTTTGAACTTGAAGATACAAGGAATATTGCACTTTATAGTTACAAACACCAAACATTGTCAAAGCTTGAAATTTGGCATAAGAGATTAGGACACATTAGTGAGAGAACCTTAAAACAAATTGTAGAGATCAATGTGTGCTTGGGATACCTAATGTATCAAAGCAACACATGATCTATAAATGTGGTGCTTGTGAGCTTGGAAAATCTCACAGGTTACCCTTCTCAAAGAAAGGCTACATGCATGAGGACTACTTAGAGCTTGTCCATACAGATGTATGAGGACCAAGCAAGGATCCCTCAATTTTTGGACCAACGTTTCATTGATGACTTTAGTAGGTGGACTTTCTTACATTTTATGAAGCACAAAGATGAAGTATTCAATTGCTTTAAGAAGTATCTTGGACTTGTTGAAAACCAAATAGGAAGAAGCCTAAAAAGACTAAGGTCAGATGAGTTTGATGCATTCTTGAAAGATATAGGAAACAAAAGAGAAAATACAAAAAGGTATACCCCTAAGCAAAATGGGGTGGCAGAGAGAAGAAATAGATTAATTGTTGAAATATCTAGGTCAATGCTAAATGCAAAAAAAATACCTAAATATTTGTGGGCAGAGAGCGTATCTACTGCCACTTATCTTTTTAACAGGTTGCCATCAAAATCTCTTGATGGGATGACACCATATGAAGCATGGCATGGTAGAAGACCTTCGCTTGATCATTGCAAGATCTTTGGATGTGTTGCTTATGTGCATATCCCCTCTCAAATAAGAGGTAAACTAGGCCCTAAGGCAGAGAAGTGCATCTTCATAGGGTATGACTTGAATAAACAAGGATATAGGTTTTACAATCCTTCCAACAAAGGATTTATTTTTAGTAGAGATGTTTTCTTTGATGAGAATTCTTGGTTTGAAAGTGAATGCAAGAAAGTAAAATTTTCTTATGACTTGGAAGAGGAAGTTCCAAGACTCACCAAGGAGGAGCCAAACGAGATTGAAGACATCAACTCAGATGATGAGGACATCATCAAACTAGAAGAATTCAAGGCATGGAAGTCCAAAGGCAAAGTCAAGATGAAGAAGTTGGAGGATATATCTGAATCATCCAACGAAGCAATCAAAAGATAAAAAATGGAGAGCAAGAAGCCAATCAGAAATAGGTATGACACATATTTAGTTACTAAGCATTATATTTATCTTGCAAAAGATTTTTCACTTGAAGAGCCATCTGTTGAGATATCAAGCTCAACATGTGATGATCTAGGATGACACGTACACATTTTTCATTTCTCTGACATGTATAGTGGTCACGCCGGTATATGTCAGGGATATTTCATTGAGCTTTATTAGATTTATCTCTCGAGAGTGATGGTACATTGGTTTCTTGCCAGCTCACTCATTCGCAGACATTAGGTTTTTCCTTATGTATTGATCTTTATATATTGCACTTGTTGTATTCTATTTTTAGGTCATTCTTGTACATTCCTTTTATGTAATAGAAGAAGAGAAATAACGTCATTCCTCCTTGCCTCAATCTGTGTGTGTGCTTCTCCTTGAGAGTGAGAGTGAGTGTGTGATCTCTCTTCCTTATGTGCTTCCTCATGACATGGTATCAGAGCCAACGTGGCTATAGAGAGCTCATGGAGAAGGCGACGGTGAACACTATGCAGCAAGGCATCTAAGTGTATGTGTATGTGTATGTGTACGTGTATGTGTATGTGTATGTGTATGTGTATGTGTATGTGTATGTGTATGTGTATGTATATGTGTATGTGTATGTGTATGTGTATGTGTATGTGTATGTGTATGTGTATGTGTATGTGTATGTGTATGTGTATGTGTATGTGTATGTGTATGTGTATGTGTATGTGTATGTGTATGTGTATGTGTATGTGTATGTGTATGTGTATGTGTATGTGTATGTGTATGTGTATGTGTATGTGTATGTGTTTGTTTATATGAATGTGTATGTGTATGTGCATGTGTATGTGTATATGTATGTGTATGTGTATGTGTATGTGTATGTGTGTGTGTATGTGTATGTGTATGTGTACGTGTAGTGTATGTGTATGTGTATGTGTATGTGTATGTGTCATGTATGTGTATGTGTATGTGTATGTGTATGTGTATGTGTATGTGTATGTGTATGTGTACGTGTATGTGTATGTGTATGTGTATGTGTATGTGTATGTGTATGTGTATGTGTATGTTTATGTGTATGTGTATGTGTATGTGTGTGTCTGTGTATGTGTATGTGTATGTGTATGCGTATGTTTATGTTTATGTATATGTGTATGCCTATGTGTATGTGTATATGTATGTGTATGTGTATGTGTATGTGTATGGGTATGTGTATGTGTATGTGTATGTGTATGTGTATGTGTATGTGTATGTGTATGTGTATGTGTATGTGTATGTGTATGTGTATGTGTATGTGTATGTGTATGTGTATGTGTATGTGTATGTGTATGTGTATGTGTATGTGTATGTGTATGTGTATGTGTATGTGTATGTGTATGTGTATGTGTATGTGTATGTGTATGTGTATGTGTATGTGTATGTGTATGTGTATGTCTATGTGTATGTGTATGTGTATGTGTATGTGTATGTGTATGTTTATGTGTATGTGTATGTATATGTGTATGTGTATGTGTATGTGTATGTGTATGTGTATGTGTATGTGTATGTGTATGTGTATGTGTATGTGTATGTGTATGTGTATGTGTATGTGTATGTGTATGTGTATGTGTATGTGTATGTGTATGTGTATGTGTATGAGTATGTGTATGTGGATGTGTATGTGTATGTGTATGTGTATGTGTATCTCTATGTGTATGAGTATGTGTACGAGTATGTGTATGTGTATGTGTATGGGTATGGGTATGTGTATGTGTATGTGTATGGGTATGTGTATGGGTATGTGTATGGGTATGTGTATGTGTATGTGTATGTGTATGTGTATGTGTATGTGTATGTGTATGGGTATGTGTATGTGTATGTGTATGTGTATGTGTATGTGTATGTGTATGTGTATGTGTATGTGTATGTGTATGTGTATGTGTATGTGTATGTGTATGTGTATGTGTATGTGTATGTGTATGTGTATGTGTATGTGTATGTGTATGTGTATGTGTATGTGTATGTGTATGTGTATGTGTATGTGTATGTGTATGTGTATGTGTATGTGTATGTGTATGTGTATGTGTATGTCTATGTGTATGTGTATGTGTATGAGTATGTGTATGTGGATGTGTATGTGTATGTGTATGTGTATGTGTATGTGTATGTGTATGTGGATGTGTATGTGTATGTGTATGTGTATGTGTATGTGTATGTGTATGAGTATGTGTACGAGTATGTGCATGTGTATGTGTATGTGTATGTGTATGTGTATGTGTATGTGTATGTGTATGTGTATGTGTATGTGTATGTGTATGTGTATGTGTATGTGTATGTGTATGTGTATGTGTATGTGTATGTGTATGTGTATGTGTATGTATATGTGTATGTGTATGTGTATGTGTATGTGTATGTGTATGTATGTGTATGTGTATGTGTATGTGTGTGTATGTGTATGTGTATGTGTATGTGTGTGTATGTGTATGTGTATGTGTATGTATGTGTATGTGTATGTGTATGTGTATGTATGTGTATGTGTATGTGTATGTGTATGTGTATGTGTATGTGTATGTGTATGTGTATGTGTATGTGTATGTGTATGTGTATGTGTATGTGTATGTGTATGTGTATGTGTATGTGTATGTGTATGTGTATGTGTATGTGTATGTGTATGTGTATGTGTATGTGTATGTGTATGTGTATGTGTATGTGTATGTGTATGTGTATGTGTATGTGTATGTGTATGTGTATGTGTATGTTGTGTATGTGTATGTGTATGTGTATGTGTATGTGTATGTGTATGTGTATGTGTATGTGTATGTGTATGTGTATGTGTATGTGTATGTGTATGTGTATGTGTATGTGTATGTTGTATGTGTATGTGTATATGTATGTGTATGTGTATGTGTATGTGTATGTGTATGTGTATGTGTATGTGTATGTGTGTGTGTATGTGTATGTTTTTGTATGTGGATGTGTATGCATATGTGTATGTGTGTGTGTATGCATATGTGTATGTGTATGTGTATATGTATGCAAATTGATATTTGTATCTGTATGCATATGTGTATGTGTATGTGTCTGTGTATGTGTATGTGTATGTGTATGTGTATGTGTATGTGTATGTGTATGTGTATGTGTATGTGTATGTGTATGTGTATGTGTATGTGTATGTGTATGTGTATGTGTATGTGTATGTGTATGTGTATGTGTATGTGTATGTGTATGGGTATGTGTATGTGTATGTGTATGTGTATGTGTATGTGTATGTGTATGTGTATGTGTATGTGTATGTGTATGTGTATGTGTATGTGTATGTGTATGTGTATGTGTATGTGTATGTGTATGTGTATGTGTATGTGTATGTGTATGTGTATGTGTATGTGTATGTGTATGTGTATGTGTATGTGTATGTGTATGTGTATGTGTATGTGTATGTGTATGTGTATGTGCATGTGTATGTGTATGTGTATGTGTATGTGTATGTGCATGTGTATTTGTATGTGTATGTATATGTGTATGTGTATGTGTATGTATATGTGCATGTGTATGTCGATGTGTATGTGTATCTGCATGTGTATGTGTATGTGTATGTGTATGTGTAGGTGTATGTTTATGTGTATGTGTATGTGTTTGAGTATGTGTATGTGTATGTGTTTGAGTATGTGTATGTGTATGTGTTTGTGTATGTGTTTGTCTATGTGTAAGTGTATGTGTATGTGTGTGTGTATGTATGTGTGTATGTATATGTGTATGTGTATGTGTGTGTATGTGTATGTGTATGTGTATGTGTATGTGTATGTGTATGTGTATGTGTATTTGTATGTGTATGTGTATGTGTATGTGTATGTGTATGTGTATGTGTATGTGTATGTGTGTGTATATATGTATGTGTATGTGTATGTTTATGTGTATGTGTATGTGTATGTGTATGTGTATGTGTATGTGTATGTGTTTGTGTATGTGTATGTGTATGTGTATGTGTATGTGTATGTGTATGTGTATGTGTATGTGTATGTGTATGTGTATGTGTATGTGTATGTGTATGTGTATGTGTATGTGTGTGTCTGTGTAAGTGTATGTGTATGTTTATGTGTATGTGTATGTGTATGTGTGTGTATGTGTATGTGTATGTGTATGTGTATGTGTATGTGTATGTGTATGTGTATGTGTATGTGTATGTGTATGTGTATGTGTATGTGTATGTGTATGTGTATGTGTATGTGTATGTGTATGTGTATGTGTATGTGTATATGTATGTATATGTGGTTGTGTACGTGTATGTGTATGTGTATGTGTATGTTTATGTGTATCTATATGTGTATGTGTATGTGTATGTGTATGTGTATGTGTATGTGTATGTGTGTGTATGTGTATGTGTATGTGTATGTGTATTTGTATGTGTATGTGTATGTGTATGTGTATGTGTATGTGTATGTGTATGTGTATGTGTATGTGTATGTGTATGTGTATTTGTGTGTGTATGTGTATGTGTATGTGTATGTGTATGTGTATGTGTATGTGTATGTGTATGTGTATGTGTATGTGTATGTGTATGTGTATGTGTATGTGTATGTGTATGTGTATGTGTATGTGTATGTGTATGTGTATGTGTATGTGTATGTGTATGTGTATGTGTATGTGTGTGTCTGTGTAAGTGTATGTGTATGTTTATGTGTATGTGTATGTGTATGTGTGTGTATGTGTATGTGTATGTGTATGTGTATGTGTATGTGTATGTGTATGTGTATGTGTATGTGTATGTGTATGTGTATGTGTATGTGTATGTGTATGTGTATGTGTATGTGTATGTGTATGTTATGTGTATGTGTATGTGTATGTGTATGTATATGTGGTTGTGTACGTGTATGTGTATGTGTATGTGTATGTTTATGTGTATCTATATGTGTATGTGTATGTGTATGTGTATGTGTATGTGTATGTGTATGTGTATGTGTATGTGTATGTGTATGTGTATGTGTATGTGTATGTGTATGTGTATGTGTATGTGTATGTGTATGTGTATGTGTATGTGTATGTGTATGTGTATGTGTATGTGTATGTGTATGTGTATGTGTATGTGTATGTGTATGTGTATGTGTATGTGTATGTGTATGTGTATGTGTATGAGTATGTGTTTGTGTATGTGTATGTGTATGTGTATGTGTATGTGTATGTGGTTGTGTATGTGTATGTGTATGTGTATGTGTATGTGTATGTGTATGTGTATCTCTATGTGTATGTGTATGTGTATGTGTATGTGTATGTGTATGTGTATGTGTATGTGTATGTGTATGTGTATGTGTATGTGTATGTGTATGTGTATGTGTATGTGTATGTGTATGTGTAGGTGCATGTGTTTGTGTATGTGTATGTTTATCTGAATGTATATGTGTATGTGTATGTGTATGTGTATGTGTATGTGTATGTGTATGTGTATTTGTATGTGTATGTGTATGTGTATGTGTATGTGTATGTGTATGTGTATGTGTATGTGTATGTGTATGTGTAGATGTGTATGTGTATGTGTATGTGTATGTGTATGTGTATGTGTATGTGTATGTGTATGTGTGTGTGTGTGTATGTGTCTGTGTATGTGTATGTGTATGTGTATGTGTATGTGTATTTGTATGTGTAGGTGTAGGTGTAGGTGTAGGTGCAGGTGTAGGTGTAGGTGTATGTGTATGTGTATGTGTATGTGTAGGTGTATGCGTACTTGTACATGTATGTGTATGTGGTGTATGTGTATGTGTATGTGTATGTGTATGTGTATGTGTATGTGTATGTGTATGTGTATGTGTATGTGTATGTGTATGTGTATGTGTATGTGTATGTGTATGTGTATGTGTATGTGTATGTGTATGTGTATGTGTATGTGTATGTGTATGTGTATGTGTATGTGTATGTGTATGTGTATGTGTATGTGTATGTGTATGTGTATGTGTATGTGTATGTGTATGTGTATGTGTATGTGTATGTGTATGTGTATGTGTATGTGTATGTGTATGTGTATGTGTATGTGTATGTGTATGTGTATGTGTATGTGTATGTGTATGTGTATGTGTATGTGTATGTGTATGTGTATGTGTATGTGTATGTGTATGTGTATGTGTATGTGTATGTGTATGTGTATGTGTATGTGTATGTGTATTTGTATGTGTATGTGTATGTGTATGTGTATGTGGATGTGTATGTGTATGCATATGTGTATGTGTATGCATATGTGTATGTGTATGCATATGTGTATGTGTATGCATATGTGTATGTGTATGTGTATGTGTATGTGTATGTGTATGTGTATGTGTATGTGTATGTGTATGTTTATGTGTATGTGTATGTGTATGTGTATGTGTATGTGCATGTGTATGTGTATGTGCATGTGTATGCGTATGTGTATGTGTATGTGTATGTGTATGTGTATGTGTATGTGTATGTGTATGTCTATGTGTATGTGTATGTGTATGTGTATGTGTATGTGTATGTGTATGTGTATGTGTATGTGTATGTGTATGTGTATGTATATGTGTATGTGTATGTGTATGTGTATGTGTATGTGTATGTGTATGTGTATGTGTATGTGTATGTGTATGTGTATGTGTATGTGTATGTGTATGTGTATGTGTATGTGTATGTGTATGTGTATGTGTATGTGTATGTGTATGTGTATGTGTATGTGTATGTGTATGTGTATGTGTTTGTGAATGTGTATGGGTTTTTGTGTCTATGCATATGTGTTTGTGTGAATGTGTATTAGACACACACACATACACAAATGCACACACATACACTCATATGCATACATACATAGACATGCATACAGACATGTACACATATATATACACGTACACATGCATACAAATATATACACATGCACACACATATACAGACATGCACATAGACATACACACATGCACATAGACATACACACATGCACTCACATGAATACATAAAGACACATGCATATCCATAGATACATACACAAACATGCATACATACAGATACTTACATAGACATAGACATATACACACATGTACACTCACATGCACACATATAAATACACATGCATAGACACACATACACATACACATATATACATACACACACATTCAAACATAGGCACATACACATACAAACACATATACATACACACACATAGATACACATATACACACATACACATACACATCCACACACTAGTATACATACACACATAGACACACACACATACACATACACATACACGCACATATACACACATGCATACAAAATGCATGTACACACATGCATATGCATAAATACATACATACATATACACATAAACACACATATACATACACACATATAGTCACACACACATATACATACACATGCATTGATGCACATATACATACACACACATACACATACACGCACACATAGACATATACATACACAGATGTACATATACAGACATAGACACACACACATGCACATACACAAACATAGATGCACATACACATAGACACAAATACACACACATAGTTCCATGCATACATACACACACATGCATACATGCATATACATATACACACACATGAATTTTGTTGTGCGGATTGTTGGAAGAGATGGGTGGATACCTAGGATATAGGTTTTATAATCCATCCAACAAAGGATTCATGGTCAGTAGAGATGTGTTTGATGAGAATGATTCTTGGTTTGAAAGTGAATGCAGGAAAGTTAAATTGTCCTATGACTTGGAAGAGGAGTTTCCAAGTCTCACAAAGGAGAAGGCAAGCCAAATTGGAGACATCAAATCAGTTGATGAGGACACCATCAATTTAAAAGAATTCAAAGCATGGAAATCAAAAGGCAAGGCCAAGATGAAGAGGTTGGAAGACTTACGTGAATCATCCAACCAAGCTCTAAGGATATCACAAAGGGAGAGTAAGAAGCCAATCATATATGTGTATGATACTTCATTAGTTACTAAGCATTCCATTTATCTTGCTAAGGATTCATCACTTGAAGAACCTTCTTCATATGAAGAAGCAAGTACCAAGGCACAATCGAAGGAAGCTATGGATGAAGAAATAGAAGCACTCCAAGAGAATGATACTTGGGAACTAGTACGCAAGAAGGCGTCTATGAAGGTAATTGGTTCTAGATAGATTTACAAAATCAAAAGGAACTCAGATGGATCCATAAACAGGTATAAAGTTAGACTTGTGGCCAAGTCTTTTGCACAAATCCAAGGAGTTGATTATGAAGAGACATTTTCACTTGTGGCTAAAATGCCAACCATCAGAGTATTGATAAGTGTGGCTGCATCTAGGAATTGGAATATGTATCATCTAGATATGAAGAATGCTTTTTATCACATCTAGTTGATTATGAAGAGACATTTTCACTTGTGGCTAAAATGCCAACCATCAGAGTATTGATAAGTGTGGCTGCATCTAGGAATTGGAATATGTATCGACTAGATGTGAAGAAGAACTCGCAAAGGGATGTGATTGAGAGTATGCTAAATACGGTGCACTATGGTCTCATGGACGACACTTTCGGATCACACGAATCGATAAAAATAGCTCTACTTTGATAGTGAGATGATGGTAAACTTTTTGCAAAAAAGTAGAGTGAGTGCAAGAGATGATAATGCTCAAGAAGGCCAGCTAGATTATTGTGGTGTCACTCAAGATATCTTGAAACTATCTTTTAGGAAGTTTGATTATTTTTTTTCTTATGTGAAATGGTTCAAAGCAGTCACCTTTGGAAGAAATGCAACAGTGAGGCGGGATAAAAGCGGTTTGCTTCAAGTCGACTCCACAAAATTATCGACGGATGAAAGGGATACATTTGTACTTCCCAAATAGAGTGAGCAAGTTGTTTTTATACCAAATTCAAAAGAACCGGAGTGGCTATTTGTTTTACAAGTCGCCCCACGTAGTACACAAATTTGTGAGAACATAGATGTAGAAGAAATTCCATCTGTAGTGGACTTAGAGATTCATTCGATAGTCGAGGAGGAAGAGATCATTGTTTGAGAAGAAGAGTTCATTGAAGAAGAGGTCATTGTTTGAGAAGACGAAGCAATAGACGATGATCAGGAAGAAACCTGCATAGCAAGGGATTTAGAAGCCATCAATATAGAGATAGATATTCTTGGTGCATCGAATCTTCAAGAGGATGCTAGATTAGAGTAATTTTGAACAAAACACTTGTACATACTAATTTTTATTTTATTTTTTTATTCTCTATATTACCTTTATTATCACATGCTAATTATTTGAGTTCTTTTGTTATAGAGCACGATGGGAGACAATCCTCCAGTCACTCCCCATTCCATGACAAAGGAGCAGTTTTTAGAGCTCATCTCTCAAGTACCTCCTGCGTTGTCGGGAAGTTGCGGACATAAGGCTGGTGGATCAGTCAGCCATTAAATCCCTCGGCACATGCAGGGTGTATGAGACAATTGTAGGTGTTGTAGGTATATTTGTCTTTCGTATAAGGTAAAAGAAATTCTAACTTACTCTTAAATCTAAGAAATTTGGAATAGATAATTGAAACACTTGAAACGTCTAAGAACCGTATGGCTGAGCTGCTCTATATAGCTCCATAGCTTCTATTTGATAAGGTGAAACTAAGTTCTCACCGGTAATTTGATCTTTAATTATGTCCTTTTCTTCAGTTGAACTTTGTTCTAAGCTCGGTTTTCGCACTAATGCCGGTGGGAATAAGTCGTCGTTAAACTCTGGTTCAGGCAAAACAATAGTAAATAATGGTAATAGTCGAGAAACAAGACGATCGTATTCTATCGGGCGTAAAGACTCGTGAACTATTTTATCTTTAATTATTTCAGGTTCGATATGTTCGCTGTTAGATAATTCTCGATTGGAGATGGTAACAATGTGCCTAGAATTAAGTGTTCTAATTCGTGCTTCCTATCATACTCATTTTTTAGAACTACTGGTAGTTCCTCTTTCTTTCGACATACGAATGATAAATTAAGATTAAAAATCTATTCCGAGAATAATCAAGAGAATTTGAAATTAAAATTGACAAGAATGCTAATGCAAATTAGAATTTGAATTGATCCAAAATGATAATAATGGATCATTACAATGCTATAAACTGATATAATTTCTCTAAACGACGGCTAGCAATAAGTGAATCCTATACAAAAGCTTAATGACGGATAATTTTTATGTATTGAAATCAAATTGTCGGATCATTGGATTGTTTGAATTCTTTTCTTCACTGCACTGCAATTGCTTTTTAATCTTCAATGTTTCTAAAACAAAACATTAGCATATTAGTATATCTCAATAAAAAATCATTACTCATACACACTTTAATACACATGCTCATTCATTCCTATATGCACTTAACATGCATAACATAATATCACTCATGCATACATATGCACTTTACATGCATGCTTTTAATTATGCTAATTGATACTAGTACTCACATATACTAACTCATATGCATGTTAATATTATAATTAAATCACCATATTCTAAGATTATGTCTTCCTTCATATGTTAATTCACACTTATATGTTTTGATCACTTCTAAATGCACATTTATGCTAATACTTAGATGCATTTATGCATATGTATACAATAGTTCAATTACTTACCCATTCATAAAATCATATGCTAACACTCACTATATACTTCATTTATTGATTTGTTCCCTTTCCGATACATGTTCAAAACCTCCTTTATAAATCTATTCTTGATTTTGTTGACATAATGTAAGGCCTGGTCAAACTCTATCGGCTGCCTTTTGCGCTCTTCATCAGGTAATAACCAGATCTCAAACCCTTTTGGAAGGAATGCGTTGAATCCTAGTATAAACTCTCGATGACCTTAAAACAGTTCTTTTACTCTTGTTATAACTCCAGATCTATGTTTTCTTGTTTGAAAAACAAAAATAAAAGCAAGCGGAAGTCTCTGCCTATCCATACAAAAATCCTATCTGGTAAATGTACGACAAAGGCTCCTCGTGAGTCTAGACATGTTGTTCCAGGATTGCTTAGTGCCTTGGGCACAAGATGTAAAGGATCATATGGTGAATGCGGTGCAAGCCTGTACATGCGGAGTACAGCATTAGGACTCATTGGGGTTGCATGCACTCGTTTCTGATATTGCAACAGTTGACATGCAAAACCCATATTTGGATTTGTGATACCTCTGGATGCCTTAACATCTTGGAAAGCATCTTCAAAAGTGCTGCGCTCATGCCACATTAAGTAAGCAATCACTAGAGATGTAGAACGTGAAACACCTTGATAGCAATGCACAAAAACCCGACCATTTTGCTCCCATCAGACAAGAGAGAGTACAGAAAACGCCGCGTTTTCCCACTCTTCCATTCTCTTCATCTTAACTTCTTTGCGCTGTTGAAATCTCAGAGACATTCCGGCCATGACCTTTCCATTGACAGATACAGAGTTTTATAAACTTGTAGACTTCTCCTGGTTCTATGGAAGTTCAGCATTCACGCACAGTTGGAGCGCCAACGCATTAAAAGCTGTTGACGACAATGGAATGATGACATCAGGAGACTCAAATCCTTGTCATAAACTAAATGATGTGATCTACAGACGCCAGAACGGTATAGAGATTAAGGTGCCGCAGTTTCTATTCTCTCTTTTTTTCCGATATTGGCATGCACAGCTAGTCTCCACCATGAAATTCTTTCTCTCTCCCTAACTCTATCTCCCTCTCTCTCTACGGCGCTGCCGCACCCGAAAGCTGAGCAGTGCCCATAGAACTGAACCGGCCGAGCATACTGAAGTGTCATCCCATTCCCTCTATAGGAACGAATCACAGCACATGCGGATGATCTCTGGACAAGAAAAGCTAGGCCGTTCATTAAACGACGAACGGTACAATCTGCAAGAAGAAGAAGTTCCGGATCTTCTCGATTAGAATAATACATCGAAGTAGCCTGAGCAGCGACAACGTAGGCTCCTGGCATAAAATAGATGACTTCAGCTAAAAACGAGAAGCAATCGCCATGACCGATGTCTATGTCTGTTTCGGATCGCAAGGAAGAGTTGGCTCATACCCCTTGCTTTCTTCTCTGCGATGCATACGTGCCTACAATGCCGACTGTAAACTCTCTCTCTATTTGCCTCTCTTTCTATGATGAGATGCACATACATGATGACGCAAAACGAAGCAGAAAGAGGAAGAAAAATCTACCTGAAACAAAACATTAGGAAAATATGGAGCAAAGTCCACATATTTATACACATAGAAGTTATGAGATTGCCACTCTTTTGCATTCTACTTTTTGTCCTCATCATCCTTTTACCCACACTTAATCACCACTCTTTTCATTTCCTTTTAACTACTTTAAATGCATAATCTATTTAAACCATTCTTTTAACTTGCACTCACAATTACCACACTTTCAACCTACTACTTTAACCACTTTATTTACACACTCAACTCTCACCACACTTTAATCACCACTCACATACACCATTCATTTACCCACTTTCATCTTTACCATTCATTTAAAGTTTCTCTTTAACCTCCTTTAATTGCATCTTTTATTCCAACCACTCTTTCAATCACTTTAGTTACACATCTTCTATAAACCATTCTTTTTCCTAGTACTCATACACACCACTAGATATTTATCCATTTCATTTATCATTTATAATTTAATTAACCTATATTTCTTATTTTAAATAAATCATTTAATTCAATCTTAGTTTAAGGGTTTAATTAATTAGAACCTTAATATTTAAATGCACTTACATGATTAAATAATTAATTAAACCATATTTTAATTTTTGTTATTGAACCAATGTTTAGATATAGATTAATTTCCTTAAATATTAATTATTTTAACCCTTGAAACATTCTAAAACCCTAGAAAACCTACTTAAAACCCATCAAAACCCTATTAAAACCCTTTAAAAATCATTGATAACCCATTAACATCTTTTTGATTCCTTGTAAACCCTAACATGAACCCATTAGAATCTTTTGAGACCCTTCAGATGAACCTAATTGACATAAAATCATATTAACTTATGAAATCCTAGGGTTAAATACCCATGATTCTTGAATGTATGAATAAAACAACTCATTAAATATGAAATTAGAGTAAACCCTAATATGAACATGTATTTTTTTATCATTTCCTGTTCGAGCAAACACTTCAAAAGTAGTTAATTCAATCCAGAACAACTAATCAACAATGATATAAAAGGTTAGAATTCACCAATTAAGTTGGTTTCATTTTCTCTGGTCATCAACGGAAAGGATGAAATCTTTCCGACAGCGTATATGGCCGCTACATCACAGTATTGGATCGCTCGTCGTAGCACTCCTCTCGGACTCACTCTTGGCAGCCTCACTTCTGCCAGCCTCACTCCCGCCCGTGTCACTCCTGCCGGTGTCACTCCTACCGGTGTCAATCCTGTGGGTGGTGCTACTCCTGCAGGAGGTATGTCTCCTAGCTTTTTGACTCCACCATGACCATCTTTTTAGCCATCTCCTATTGGGTCTAGTAGTACACATGTGCGTTCAACTCCTCAGCATGATATAGGTTCTTGCTTGTCTCATAGTTCAAGGTCACGCTCTGGAGCAGGAGGTTCTAGGAGTGGATCTACAAGTAGGTCTGGAGGAGGCGGTTGTTGTGGAGGCAGTGTGATAGATGTTGTGTCACCCACTTCTACTCCTAGGATGAGTACCGCAGATGTAGGTATGCCACACAGTACACCACGTGGAACACCATGTACACCTTGGGGTGCTCATACCATGATGACTCCAAGGTGTATAGTATCTGAGATGGAGCTCCAGTGATGGATGCGACTAGCAAAGCAATGTGTGCACGTATACAATAGCTTTGCTCCATATAATTTGGACACTTTATCATGCTGAAATGGAGTGAACAGGATAAAGATCGGAAGAATTATATCACACAAACGATTTATCAGGAGTTCCGACCAGTCGATAGATAGTCTCTTGTCAGTTTAGAGTGGATTCTGCACATCACACGTGATGTTATGTCCCACCGACGATTCAAGGTTCGTGATGATTTTAGAGCAGGCTTACCAAAGCCTATATGGTTAGATGCTGAAGAGTGGGATGTGATTTGCGACGAGCAGCAGTAGACTCTTGATCGATATCACTAGCAGCGAGATGCCGCAGCCACATGTTTAGATACAGTTGGAACGTCACATTTGGGTAGCGGTGGATATGACACGATGCTTCATGAGTTTATAAGTACCATTTCGTTTATTGAATTTATTTGTGTTAAGTTTATCATGTATGTTCCTCTAATGTTTTTTATAAATTTTTGCAGGAGTTGGCAATGGGTCGTCCTCCAACACGAACGGAGGAGGTTTATAGATATCGTCATGGATTGACTGCACTATTGGAGGACTTGGAGGGACGCGATGCGGTCGTTTCATGGGAGTGTTTGCAGTGAGGTGATTAATTTATAAACTTGGTTTTTACTTGTTGTTTGTAAATTCATGCGAATTTATCTTATTCCATTAATGTTATTTGTTGTAGGACTGTTGATATAGAACGTTCTTTGCATGTGTATGGTAGTTGCACACCAAAATTTTGTATTTGATTTTTATATGGCAATGCATTGCTTTGCCACATTTTTTAAAAGCATCATATATGATAGTGGTTAGCCACACTCTTGTACGTGCTTCATTTATGAAATATATAACTTTTTTTGTACATGGTTCATGGTTCATGGTTCATTCTAGTTATCTCTTTTGTGTCCAATGATATTCTATTTTATGAAATCATAGTTCGGTTGACATTAGAGTACACATCACATGTACTCAGTTTTTTTTGGGCAGAGTGTATTGTCTTTTGTTAAGCAACATCATGGTAATGTTGTTGTAACAAAAGACAACACACTCTGCCAAAAATGTTTTTTGCAAATATGGTCGTCGGTATATCCGACGGTACTCCTAGTAATGTCATCAGAATAAGCGTCGGTACACCTAGCGAGTGACGGTATACGTGATGGTACACCCAGGAAAGGCATCAGTATGGGCACCGGTAATACTGATATCTATACCGACGCACATATCGATGCCCATACCGATGCACCTATCGATGCCCATACCGACACCCATACCAATGCTCATACCGACACCCATACCAATGTCCAAACTTGCACACATATTGGTGCTTTAGTACCAATGCGCATATCGATATCTACACCGACGTCCGAGCAAAAACAGGCATGTTCATTTCCCTCACTAAAAACCTTGGTATATGCTCGATCTGTATGGAACCATAGGCATGGATTGGTTAGTTCAAAATTTTGCAAAAATTGATTGCAAAAAAAGAGCAATCACTTTAAGGCTAGATGGTGAATCTATCCACATTCTAGGTGATGCATATATAATCCTAAATCTATCATTAGTTTTGTTATGTAGATAGTTAGAGGTATACTTGATTACTATAAAACATTTGTAGTGTATGAGAACAAACTGCATCAGGAAGATAATGATGAAAGTATTCCAAATTATGTAGAAAATATTTTGAAAGATTATGCCAATGTAATTTCAAAAGAGTTTGCTGGTATAGCTCCCCCTATGTAGATTCACCATGCCATTGACTTGTATCTGGGGATTGAACCATATTCTAGAGCACCCTATAGATTTAACATCAATGAATTAGAGGAGCTTAAGATTCAATTAGATGATCTCTTGAAGAAAGGCTTGATAAGACCGAGTATCTCACCTTGGGGTGCACCTGTATTATTTCACAAGAAGAAAGATGACTCTTATAGATTATGCATTGGCTATAAGGGTTTGATAAATGAAAAATTAAAAATCAGTATCCACTTGTCACATAGCCTACTTATCAAGTCAATTAAGTGGAGTGATTGTATTCACTAAGACTAACATAAGATCTCGATATCACCAATGTTGCTCTAGCACAATGGTGAGAACCACGTTAAGAAGCTCCACCTCCTTAATGTCAATCCGCAGAAGAGATAGGAGTGATATGAAGATCGTGAATGTGAGATGTAGTGAGAGTGAAGGTGAGAAGCATAGAGATGCACACACATACACACACACAATGAAGAGACAAGCAAGACACAATGGAAGGTAGGAAAATGGACTATTACTCAAGATCCCAATTACAAGCTCAAAATAGCTCTAAGCTCACACTAACCAACCTCAAAAATGAGCTCTCTAGCTCTTTTTATAGATTCTATACAAATTTTGACCGGTTTCACATCTAGTGATCGGCATAGTTAAAAAATAGGTTCTAGGTGTTATTTGAAGGTCTAAAAGATGTCTAAAAATAATCAAAATTGGTAGGCTTGTTCTACCTAATCTCCTCAAGCTCGAGGACACCTCAGCTTGCACAAAATGGAGCTACAAATTACAAAAGGGGTTTTTCTATGTTACAAATGGTACAAGAGTGATGAAAATCACTATTGGGAGTTTTTGAAGAGTATTTATAAAACATATTTGTTTGAAAAATGATCTGTCTGGCTCCGTGCTACTTCATTGTGCTCTATCTTTACATGCTTCCGCGTCGTTTGTGCCTCTAGCTACTGCCAACACCCCCCTCCCTCTCGCTTCTATCGTCCTTGATAGAACCTTGTTGTGGGGTCTATCCGATGTAATTTTGTAGGAGGTCCTAAGCAAGGGTGTGTTGTGAAATGCGGATACCTCTGGCTACATCTGGTTCAAGTTTTTCCCAATCGATGGGCTGAGGTTCCTCTCCTCGTTGGAGGCCATAATGTGTCGAGTACACGAGTTGTTCACAGGCAAATAATTGGAGTAGATGTGTAGGCCTACTTATGAACACCTCTGAGTGATACTCCCAAAAACCGATAGTGAACATTTCTTCAAAGGTCATTTTATAGCACACCAGTAAATATTTGATTCGACGGTGCTAGACGTAACACACCTGGAGTAATGGTGTTGTACTTACATCATATGCTAAATCTTGATTGCCATGCTCGAATCCCGGGGTGTTCACATGTGGTGCCTTGATGCGATGAAAGACTTTGAATACGATTTACATCATGTCAAATATTTTGACCTTCATATGGGCGGCTACATCATCCATTCGTCATAAGCGAGGGAGCCAATGGCAAATTGTTGTCATCATATATCCAACAGTGGGCGGTCCACGAGGTGGCATGAAATATGGATAATTGAGCGAGTCGTAGCACTGCTTGTTGTTCTGTACTTTAATTGCGAAGGCCTTCCAGGAGTAGCATCATGGCATGGGTCCCCAAAATGGGTTATACTTTAAATGGAGTGGTGCCTTGATCCATGTGCTCATCATTTTAGGATATTCTTGTAATAAATCCTTGTGCCAAGTTGGTTGATATATTTCTTTGCTCTCACGTCTAGTGGTAAATCATCAAGCTCAAACTGAGTTGTGTGAGAAGGTTTCTTTCCTATTTCCTTTTCAATGGCCAACTATTATTCTGTCATTAACATAAAATATGGCTTGTATTATATCTCACACCCAGATATATACCTGCGATGTCTGAAGTGAGCGAAATATGGGGATTGTAAAATACACTCTTCGATCATGACCATTGCATGTAATTGTGCTTCTACCCTTGCAAAGTGGGTCTTGCCAAGTTCTTTGATAGTCTTCATCCATGTGAGGGT
Source organism: Ceratopteris richardii (assembly GCA_020310875.1). Taxonomy (NCBI): domain Eukaryota; kingdom Viridiplantae; phylum Streptophyta; class Polypodiopsida; order Polypodiales; family Pteridaceae; genus Ceratopteris; species Ceratopteris richardii. Next base: position 205,346,510 of record CM035411.1, read on the forward strand.
AGGGAGTTCAAATGTGGTCTGGCCCTTGACTGTGAAACGTCCGCGTGGGATGGGTTGGTGTTCATAGGCTTCTTCAAAGGTATCCTCCATCGGGATAGTCGCTATTTCTTCATCTACTGGTAGTTTCGGTGGGGAATCTAGCCTCATGGGTGCTTTGTATGCTACAATTTGTGTTTGGAGAGTTACTACCTAGGCCCTTAGAGTGTTGAGTTCCTCAATGATTTCAGGAGACAGGTCCCAAGAGCTGGTGGTTTTGGCTGTACAGGTGCTCTTAATTGGAGCAGTGTGTGGTCTTGTTTGAGCTTCTGGTATGCCTCATTCATGTTGTCATATTCGTCTAGTAATCTGACATGATCTTCTAATAACATCTTCATAGATTCTGAAGGAACAACTTTGAAATGATTGGGACTTAAGGGTTGGTCCGGTTGATCTAAAGCAGCTTCCAAGTTCTCTCTGTTTTGTTCTTGTAGACGTTGGTTCTCTTCTTTAGCTGCTGCTAGGTGGCGTCTTAGTAGTCCCATATTTCTAGTGAGAGTTGCATTGTGAAATAGTCAGAGCCCGCAACAAGTTGTCAATATCGGTGATGGCCTCTTTTGTCTTTTGTTCACTTTCGAGGTCAAGCTTGTGGTAGGCATGGCATAGCTCTTGGTAGTGTGTGTTAAGGGAGGCATTGTCTATTGATAATGAATTGAGCTGCAACTGTAAATCATTTGTGGTCTGTTGTAGCGTCTGGTAACTAGTGCCTAGAGATGTGAAATCATCTCTCACCTATGTCATACATGCAAACATTTGACGAAATGCAATGTCGATGGTGGGTGATAATAGTAATTGTGGAGTGAGTGTAGATGATGTGTGTGTGGGTGTTGATGCAAGGGGAAAGGGAAATGGGGATGGGAAAGTGGATGTAGTGGTGATTGTGGAGAAATGAGATGTGCCTAAATATGGTGGTAAAATGGATGACATGAGTGGTGGTGCAGTGGGTGGTGATATATCCATGTCATTGGATGTGGTGTCGTGTGTCGTGACTATGAATAGTGGAGTGACAGTGGGTGTGTGAGTGGGTGTGAATACAGGATTTACAAAGGTAGCCGAGTAATTTACAAATAGGGTCTCTTGTACTGGTTGGTGGAGAGGGGAAAGAGGAACTACAGTGGGGCAGGGAGGTGAAACAGGTGAGAAGGTTAATGGAGGGGAAAATGAGAATAGGGGTCTTCGAGGGGTGGGGAAGGAAGGGAAGGATGGATGGGGAAATGGACTGGTTAGAAGGGTAGAAGTCCTAGGAGGTAAGCTAGGTTGTGTGGGTGCAAAAAGGGTGAGAGGAAAGGAGGCTGCAAATGCTTTTGCTATCCCACTATCGAAGGATGTGGACGGTGTCGGAGAGATCCTCTCTCCATTCTTTGATAAGAAACGAAGGAAGAAAATTATTATGGAGTTTTCCTTCAATGGTTACATATAAATTCTTAAACAAATAAGCTTAATATGAACTTCTGATTTGACTAAACCAATCCTTGAGTATTTGCAGGTTGAAAAAGATGGTGTGCATTAAGCAAGAACATCTAATTGAACAGGATGAAGTGAATATGTGAAACTTCATATATAAGAATGTGTGGATTCCCTTAAGTGCCTCTAATGTGAAGGGTTATGGGTGTATCAAATTAGGATGTTTCTTTTTATATATATAAGTATATATCTTGCAATGGTCTAAATGTAAAAGAATATAATGTTTTGATGTATCTTTACTCTAGTTTTGATTCAAGAAAACAGTCTAACGATAGCTAGAAAGGTCAAAAAGATCGAACTTGATATTTCTTCAAGTGATATATGTCAATTTGTGTCTCTTCTTTATGTTTGTGTAAAGCGAAAACCTTAAGTGGTTATTTTAAATAATAATATAATTGTTTGTGATGTGTTACCCATATGTGTTTATAATGTAATAAAGTATCTATTGAAGTAATAATTTAATGATGATATTGAAGCTACAAAAAAATTAAAATAAAACAAAGAAAAGCAAAATAAGTGTGAAGTCTAATTTTAAGTTTAAGTTTAACTATATATGATTGTGTGTTAACTAAAGCTTTGTGGTGTGCATGTGAAGAATGTGCCATGAGAAGACTTGTGTTTAGTATGCATGTAGTACTATGTGTGAGGTGTCTTAGTTATCTAATCGAAGGACTGAATGCAAACAAGTGTATATATATGAATGATTTGTCTTATGTTGGGATCCTTGTATATATTTCTTCTGCAGGCGCAACCAAGAGTGAGAGGGAGACGTAGAGAAAGAGATTCAGCAACAGAAGAACGACCTCATCTTGACATTGAGAACGATTAGTAGAGGATTTCGTGGCTGTCTTTGTTCACGCAAGGGAGAGGTATAAAAGCTGGGTGTTGAGTCCATCTGAGAGATCTCAGGAGCACGCACATATCTGCGAGGAAGAAGGAGGTCAATTGGACAGGATTCTCTGGTAGTAATGTTCCGATGAGGGGCAGGCCATTCAGATAGGAAGTGGTGCAAGAAAAAATAAAGACAGATCTGCTCGAAGGATCTGAGGCGCATACGAAGGGACCTTCCAGGGAAAAAAGAGTTAGAGTTTGGAGCTGTCATGGTAGATGAGAAAGTTGGAGAGAAGCCTCTGCACGTAGCGCATCTGCCAACGTTTTTCTGCTGTTGCAAACGTTCAATGGAAGTGTTCAAGTCAGATGAACAGCAATTCTTTGGCTTTGTTTGTGCTTGTCATGAAGACAAAATCCACGAAGAAACGGAATTTGCTGATCTGAAAAACCACGACAAACGATGATTGGAAATTCGATGCAGTCAAGTTAAAACTAAGTGACGATATGAATTTCTTTTTGTAACTATCATGATTTGTTGCGCACGTCTCTGTTGATTATGTGATTATGCAACTTGCTCTGAATTCCTCTGTATCTGTGTCTTATGATTATCTACAGAAATTCTCTTTCTCACATGCATAATCTAGATAAACTATACTGTTGATTTCTATTCGTACATAATCTACAATGTTCTCCGATCTCCGATCAGCTCTATTAAGTTTGCGCTTATATTAGAAGATTGTCAGTTGTATTAAGATTCCAATACACGATTTATTTGAGCTTAGTAATACAATCTGTTTTGTTTGAGAACGCTCTCCCCGCAGATGATGTAAATCCTCGATTCTTTGATCCTCTCCTCTGACGCCAGTCGCTTTGTAAATGGTAAGATGCTCATTATGCTCTCTCAAAGATAAAGACAGGTGTTGCTCCGACAAACGCTTTGCCTCTTTCCGCACACCTGTGAAGTAATCGTGTAACTTCATGAACAGACCCATTCAACTGCAGACTCTGACAACAACAATGAAGTTTTATTTCATTGATTCTGAGTTTTATTCTGATGAGTACATTCTATAGTAAGTGTTTTCAGGTGATAGGTTCTGACTACATCTGGAGTGTTGCCTCACAAGCTCTGGACTTTTGATGTTCTACACACTCGCAATTGTGATGCCTTTGGATGCACAACATCAACGACGACAATGCACGTATCTTAACACTGATTATTCACTCTGTGTCACAATTTGTTTCTAATTTATATTCAGCGTAGCGTTTGTTTTCTGACGAGAAGTCAAAGTTTTAACAAATGACACGTATTACGAACTCTAATTAAAGACGTGGAAACATCGTTTTTAAAGTCATCAAACCAAGAAGTTTTTGACATAAAAAGAGACGGCAAGACTCAGATAAATTTTATGAAGGATGCATGGTATATGAGTGATTTGAATTGAGCATCTTTTATCCATATCTAAGACTGTAACCGTACATTTATGCATTATGTTATTATAATTGAAATCTTGCCAACCGATTCCTTATGGTCTTTTGATCATCGCTTTGTGCTTCCATGATAATACCTATTTAAAGTTCAGCTTTTTCGCGTTCCATAAAACTAAGTCCGTCAATAATACCTCGGATTTTTTTGTAATATTGAACAAACCAGACTCGTTACTAAAGAACAATTATTTCATAATCGTTTGTTTGATTCAGAGGAAACGTTTTTATTACTTTATGCTTATCACATGGATTTGCAAATTATGTAAAGTTTTCTTACAACTCTTAATTATACTATCTTTGATCTTCACCTAATTATTGCCTTGAGTTTATATGCTCTTTGAGTTTCGACCATACCTCCGTCTACACAAGATAAAGTATGATGAGCGAGTGATGAATTATTTCTAGACTTCTTGATAAGAGAATATGCTTTTGCAATTTCTTGACTAATTATCTTTTGAGTTTCAATGGATAACCTGAGCTTGCTCCAAGCACCCTGCGTGCGCCGTTAGCGAGACAGCTGAATTGATCCGCGAGTTGTCAGAAATCGCTCCCACAACGGTGTGGGAGAGGTAGGGTGTACGAGAGAAACTGGAGGGATAGGAGATGAAAGAGGAGTGGTTGGGGTGGTGGGTACTTCGAGCACAGTAGTGGTATGTACAGTAGAGGTGTGAGGGGGGGAGTCAATAACTATCGTTTCTTCTGCCAATGAACCTTCACGGATGAGGCGTGCTTCTCTTGCTTGTTCTAAAGATTGTCCATCTGTTGGTACACGAATATATTGTCCTGGTTTTGATAACAAGCGTATGCGGCATGGGTCCAATTGTGGTAGTGGCTTTCTTTGCAAATAGCATAATGCTTCATCCGTTCCTACTGACTTCACTAGTTCTCTGAAACGTTGAATGTATGCTTCTTTAAAGCCTCTTGTAGCGAGTTCTTGTTCTACTAGAGCTTGGCTTTCTTCTTCCGATGGCGTTTTACGCACCCAAACTACTTCCATGGTGTGGTATAACTTCTTGATAGCCAATGTGTAGGCCAAAACTTCAAATGTTTCATCTTCATGCGTGCTTGTGTCACCCTCGGTGTCAGTCTATTGTTCTTGTGTGTCAGTTTGTTCATGCTCTTGAGATTCCTAGCTTCCCTAACTTGCTTTATCATCTCCAACTTCATCATTTGTTTTTTTCCTTTCTTCTTCGAAACTGGAGACTACTTGATCTTGTGTTTGATGAAGGGGGAGTTGTAGGGTAACTTGGACGTTCATACTCCTGAGAGAAAAATTGTCCTTATGAGAACTTAAATTCATTTGAAAAAGCATTTGGCATTTCAAAAATCGAACATGGTATTCATTGGTTCTGCTTTGAGATTGGGTATCAGAAAAGTAAATGTGTCCGCACCGATGGTGGTGGGAATTTATGCTGGAGTGGTGTTAGGTTTCTAAATTGACCTGAGAGATAACTGCACTAGTAGTGCCTTCTGCAATGACAAGTCATGACAATCATATGCAAATCCATTGTATAGTTGCAGTGGGTTCCGTAGGTGATTGTTTTGGAGAGAGTTGAGGAGACGGGGAATCGGGAACTTGTAGGCATGGGATAGATCCTCTCATGCGCTTGTGTGCTCCTCCCTTTCTAGATTTTCTGGCTTTCTTGGCTATCCCTTTAAATGCCTTCAACTCTTCACTTTTCATCACATGTTCTAGATACATGTTCAACTCTTCCCTTTTCATCACATGTTCTAGATCCCATCTGTGATGTGCTAGATACAACTGATCAATAATCCAACTTGCAAGATCAAGTATTTGTGGCCCAATACATGCTAAATACAAGCCAAACTAAATACGCTTGTGAGGCATAGTAAAACGATCCTGAGCTAGGAATGCAAAGTGTTGCATACATATACGTAATGGCTTAGATAGCTCAGGTGTAATGGCTGAAATATCTTCCCATTTGGTAACATCACCACGCTTCATCGGCTCTGGAATCAGCCTTTCTCGCTTTGTCGGCATGTGAGTTCCATGTATTTTAATTGATGCTCGAATCAAATCCTTTGAAAGATAGAACCTTTTGAATGGGGGGTCATTTACTTAATATGGCAAAATAAAAGTGCCCGACAAGTCCTTGTTCTCGGAGGCCATCAATGTGGTTACGAGTACTGGCATCTGTAGAAATCTGGTTTAGGCTATGGATCACTAAAGTTCAATGAAGCCTGCTCTAGCCCAAACGTGCTTTAAATCTTCTGTATTCTAGAGTGGTTCAAACTCTCTGGAGAAGAACTGATACTTTTCCCATTTACTATTATCAAAAGTCAAATTGGCATAAAAAATAAAATTTGCATCTGCCAAAGGTCCTGCTAAATCTTGGAACCAATTGGAGTTTTGGTGAACTTTTTCGGTATGTCCTCTAGGAGGATCATCAATCGGCATAGGTCCTAAGAATCCTTGAAATTCTGGGGGTTATGCCGTGAGATGCCGTTGCTCCAGGAATTCGCCAATATTTACCATTGGTACACTGGGTCTAGCTTCAGATGGTCCTTCTATCTGCATGATAAATGATGCGAGTGTGGAGAAGATCTACTACAAAAGATTAGCACATTAGTATGGAAATTAATCATGATCTCATTAAAGTGAGACCGCAATCCTTTCCATAACCGATGTGTAACCCGTGTAGCCGAGTGTTGTGAGGTGGTTTATGGAATGATTTTTGCAAAACTAATGTAGGCCTCTAGACACCTACATGTTTTTGACAATGCATACATTGCTTGATGAGATGTTATTTCAAGTGAGGTTGGGTTATGGTGTGTGGATTTGTACAAAGTTTAGTTGTGAATGATTTATTACAAGGATGGTGTTCATTTGGGGAGGGAGTAATGTTAGATAGCGGTACATGAGGAGACAGCTAGATACCTTTCGGTATCCATTTCCTAAGAGTTGTTGAGCAGGTGGTATATTTCTGTTGAGGGACAAAAGGTGGTATCAGATGAGGTGGTATTGAGGGGTGAAAAGATTTCTGAGGATTATATATTACATGGCTTGAGTGTTGAGCTATAATACACTGTTTGGGTACCCAAATGTGCATGCATGTGGGTTGATTCGTAAGGTACTTCTTGGCAATCCATATTTGTCGAGTGTTCGTACTTATCGAAGAAGGTCGAGGAGATTTTGGATACTACCTTTGATTGTGTTGAAACTTCTTCTTGTTATTGTCTACATTGTTGAAATCTGTTGGTGCTTTCTGTCCTTTTGACACCCATACTTGTCTCATGTTGTTTGCTATGTGATGCTGATACTGCTTTCCTCCTTGTGTCATCTGATATGGTCGTTGGTCTGGGTTCCTCCATTGTGGTTGACTACTTTTTGGTTGAGGTTGAGAGGTCCGATGGCCACTCTGCTCTGGAAAAGAAGGGAGGTCCAACACTTGCACAACTTGCCCATTAGGAAGTGCTTCATTTTTTACTATTAATCTAGGCTAGTCTATAGTAAGTGTGGAAGGATGGGCACCGCAGGGTGTTTTGCCCATGTGGTTGCTGATGTAGTCCACCTCACCGCTGATGAAACCCACCTGAGCACTAATGGAAGGTCCGAAAAAGATCTCCTGACAGTCTTTTGTCTAGAAACTATCCATCCCAAGCTCTCATGGGTTGAATTTGGAATGAGTGTGCTTAGCCAAGGGATCTGACCAAAGATCTTCCAATCCTCCTTTGCATGTGTTTCATATGGTCTAGTATTACATACCTTAGGCAGATGTTGTTAGGGAAGTTTTAGCAGTACCACTCGCTGTTGATCTAAGGTTCTAGTCTTCAAGGAGCCTTGTCTAAGCTTTAGGTCCATCGAGTGATCGTATAGCCAATCTTGGCCAAGGATTATGGGTTCTATCATGTCCTCATCATGGCACACTAGTAGCTTCGTTGTCATGGTCACATCATGTATGAGGATAAGAAGGTCCATCTCACCCATGCAAGGGGTTTCCATGCCTCCTAGCCCTATGAGGTATACCTCAACAGGCCGCATTTCTATTCCTAAGTCCTTATAGTGGGGCCATCTAATTGCACTAGTCGCAACACCTAAGTCAATTAGAGCCTTGAGCTCTTGGCAAGGGTTGTCGTGCTCTACCTTGACTGTAATGAATGGTCTGCTATCCACTATGCTTGGATGAGTACTTGACTTTTCTTGACAAATGGCCATGGGGTATCTGCGTGTTGTTTCCAGATGGTTATAATGTTCTCTCCCTAGTCCTTGTCTTCTTAGCTTCATGCGCTTAATGCATTCTATCGCTTCTGCTTGAGCTTGAGCTTGTATTCTATTTTCTTCCTCCTTACGCTTCTTTGCCAACGTGAGTCGTCTAAGCATATCCTTAGTAAGAGGTTCCTGATATAACTTGACTCTACATCCACTAATGTAATTAGGCATTATGTCTCCTTCTAGGGTGGCTAATTGTACTGATCTACTTGTCGAGAGTCTGTTAATGATCATAGGTCCATAACCTCACTTTTCTAATTTTCATGCGTGTTGTTTTAGCATATACACTAGGACTAAATCTCGTTCTTCTAAGCCTTTATTTTTCACATGTGCATCAAAATAGGCCTTTTGTCATTTCTTTTATGCATATATTCCTCCTGTTGCTTTCAGCCTAGTTTCTCCTAATCGTTCCAAGTCCATTATTCTTGTTGATAATTCATGACCGGTCCACTGATGTTTTTGTGCAACCTCAAGGATCAGTATCAAGAAGTCCAAAGGAAGCATATCATTTTGACCGAAAACCATATGAAAGGGAGTTGCATTGAGTACGGTCTTCTAGGCCACTCGATATGCCTAAACAATGTGATGTAATTGTTTGTCCCAATTTGAATGTTTGTTGTTCACGAGATTTGTCAGTACGTTACAAAGGATCTTTTTAGTACTTTATGCTTGACCGTTGGCCTGAGGATGATATGGTGTGGATTTCTTGTGAATCACCACAAAACCTTGTAACAAATATTCAATGACTTGGTTTAGAAAATGAGTTCCTCGATCGCTCACTCACTCTATAGGCACTCCATTCTTGTAAAGACATTTTCAAATAAGAATTTTGCATTCGTGTGTGCATCATTCTTTTTTGTGGCCTTGGCATCTACCCATTTGGTAAGATAATCTGTCGCAACAATGATGTATTCAGCATGAGTAACTTTTGCAGGGGGGTTAATGGGTCCTACAAAGTCTATACCCCACTTTAAAAATGCACATCCTCCCATCATGGTTTCAATGACATTTCATCTCTGTGAGTAGGAAATTGGGTTCTCTGGCACACATTATTTGGTCTAGGTAAGTCGGCAATTACTTTCACTTTTTCCTCATTTGTAGAGATTCCATTCTTTTACACAGTGTGTCCTAACATTTTGCCTTTGAACATGAAAACACATTTTTCTAGGTTCAAACAAACCTGATATTCTCGACATTTGTCAAATACTTGCCTTAGTTCTAGGATATGAGTCTGCCTCATATTTGAATGAGCACATATGTCATTGACATAAACTTCAAAATTCTTTTGTAAGGATTCCTTAAAAACGTGACACATGAGTCGCTAGAAAGTATGAGCCCAAATGGCATTACACAAAATGCAAATATGCCCCATTCTCTTATGTTGATCTTCTAGAGAAATGGCTACTTGATTATAGCCTAAGAAACCATCAAGAAAGTTATAAACTTCCTTGCCCACAACTCTTTCCAATAAATGTTCGGTGATAGGAAGAGGATAACTATCTCTAATCATGGCAGCATTAACTTTTTTAGGGTTGATACACACATGAAATTTTCCATTCTTCTTGGGCACAACCACAATGGGAGATACCCATTCGGTATGCTCAATTTCGTAAATGAATCCTGCTTCTATCAAACGATCTATTTCCTCTTTAATCTTTGCAGCATAGTTATCATTGTACGTGTATGGTTTTTGTTTTGTCCGTTTTTCATCTGGAGTCATAGGGATCCTATGGGAGCATATATCTGGGTCTACTCCTTTCAAGTCTTTGTAACTCCAAGCAAAAACATCTCGATATTCTCGCAATAGGGCAATTAACTCTTCTTCTTCTGCATTCGTTAAATCATGCCCAATGTATGTACATTTTTCTTCTTCTCCTTTTGTGGTGACTATGATATTTTTGGTTTTTTCTCAATTATCATATACTCAGCTTTTCTTTTAGGCATTCGTACCATTATTCTTCTATCTTCTATTTCAATCTTCTTGAAGTTTTTCGGTACTTCTATGAGTGGTTCTTCTTCCTCTCACATGGTTTCTTTCTTCTTTCTTTTCTTAGCTTCACTTTTGGTAGTCACTTGTGTGGCTAATCTCACATCATTTGTAAGCTCTCCATGTATGTGTGGGTGAGTTTCTACTTGTAGAAGTATTCTTCATCTGATGCAAAAGTTGGACCCATAATAATTGACTCTAGATCAGAGTTGCTTGCATCTTCAAATGCATCAATGCTAGGTTCACATTCTTCAATAATGAAATCACAAGTGATTGGCTCTATTGTGAAGATTGAAATTTCAATAGCCATCCTCATCGTAGTGGGGTGTCCATTGTTCTTCATTGATGGCTACACCCATTGTTGCTAAAATTTCTGCCCAACCATGAGGCTCGAATTCCTCGTATGGAAATACTATAGGTGTGTAAGTTGGGTCTTGAAGAGTTGGTAGATCTTGTTCTGAACCTAAAGTCCTTGCTTTTAACCGTTCTTCCTCTTGTTTAGCTACTTTACACATCCATAGATCAGTATCCTTGTGCAACCATGAGGGGTCTGATTCCAACAAGTGTATCGATTCCGTTTCTTCTTGTATCTTATGGATGGTGTTCCATTGTATTGGGGGTACATATCTATGGGAATAGTCTTTAAGATTGACTTTAGTAGTCACTCCTAAATGTTGTAAGTACAAAGAATTTGTTCCCCAATCTTGTACGATTTGCAACTGACACATGAATGCTCATCCTAAAATCATCTCGTAAGCATGATTTCTCCCAAAATCACAAATGGCAAAAGTATCTCGAACTCCACACCACAAGTGGTGAGAGATAGGCCTTCTAGTAAGCCTAATGGTTTTTCTATATGTCCATCAGCCATTCGTAGCTTCATCCTGGTAGGTCTTAATGTTGGCATAACGTTTCCATAAAGCAGTGGTAGCAATGGCTACTCCGGCTCCTCGATCTAAGATGGCTTTGTTTGTGTAGCCCTGATGGGTCATTGGAAGATAAGTGTTACCTTCCTCTCCTTCACTTACATCTCCGATTCTTTCTACGAGTATCTCTGGTACCTTTTTTTGTGATCCTATCTTTGAGGGCATAGTAGCAAGCTCAGGGAATTGATTTGCTACATGTTTCCACAATTCTGGTTTAACCTTTAACAATTCCTCTAGAGTGAGGTGACATTGTACTCTGGTGTTCTTTATCACTTCCGTGTTTCTTGGATTATTGATTCTTCATTCCTTACTATTATCCTGGGTGCTCTCATGCTAATAGACTTTGCTTCCCAAGGTCCAGTGAACTAAGGTATTTCTTGCAAAGAATTGGATTCAAAACATGTGTGTTCACTCAGTTGCTCTTCCTCTACTTCATTGTAAATAGAGGTAATATCTTGGGGAATTGTTCCTACAAGTCGTCTATTTCTTGAAAAGGAGGATGAGTTCCTTGTTCTTTTCTCCACTTCTCTTCTTATATTTCTCTCAAAAATTCATTTGAATACCTATGTATGGAAGAGAGGTTGTCTTCAACTTCTGTATTTGGTACTTGAGACAGGGAAGGTGTATTCCTTTCCTGTGTCTTTGAGGCACTAGGGTTCCTATGCTGATCCTTTTTCTCCTTGCTATCAATCAAGTATTCTAGCCTCTCCAGTAGTCCTTCAAAGTGCAATTTAGGTTTTGCCATGTTATTCCAATTAAGATATCGAGAGGCTTCAAACATAGTTTGTGCTAATTCTATCATCTTCATGCAAAGTTTTGTTCTCTCAATTTCTAGATCTGCTCGAGGGTAGTTCTTACTCATTTCAACTATATGTGGTCCTTCCTTTAATCTTGCTTGATACACACGAAACATCATGTATAGGTTTTCTAGTATGGGTTCTGCTAAAACTGATCCAGATTTCTAAGCTAGGTTCTCTAGATTGGATTCTTGCGAAGTCAATTCTAGGATCTTGGCTGTAGATTCTTTTAAACTTCCTTCCAACTCAGTTATCTTTTTACTCCATTTTCTCTTAATTCTTTCTCTAGAATCTTTCCATGATTTTTTCTTTTTATTACTAGACTCTCCAACTTCACTAGTTCCAGCTATTTTCTCAGAATTAGGCTGTTGATTATGTAAGAGCATCTGGGCTCTTGTTATAGCTTGGATAGGCAATTATGTAGGGTTGGATCCATCTGCATTATGTACAATACCTATGATGTTGATGGGCATCACTTTTGAAGCATTAGCAAGGTTCTTAGGAAAATCTTTGATGATATGCTCTTTACCACAATCGGCACAAAAGCCTTGTATGTTATTATATTGTGATTGTCCTTCTATCAGAGGATGTGGACAATCCTTTATGAATGATCTCCTTGGCACCTAAAGCATAGTCCTCTAGGGCCTTCTGGTCTTTGTTGTCTTAATTGGGGCCATAGATTGGGGTTTGTGTACATCACATTAGCATAGTCAGGATCCCAAATTGATTCCAATGGTGCACTATTGTATTGATATGTTTCCACATGTTCGGGTGACTCCGTGTAATATGCGGGTGGACTATCTACATGAGTAGAGTCAAAATTGTTTGAGCTCGGCTCACTCTTTGTGATCAAAGGTGAAGAAGGCACTAAAGCCCTATTGAGGTTCTCTTCTACAGCATCATATTTGACTGAGATGACATTAGTTGGTGGGGGTGGTTGCTGAGCTAAAACAAGTTATGGTCTCTAATGCACCTGATATGGATAGTTTTGAGGAGGCCTATAGTAATGAGGCTGAGCATTATATTGACCTTGATACCTACAAGGTTGCGGGTATGCTTGTGGGTAGTTCTATCGTACTGCTTTTTTTGTTGTAAGGGCAGTCTTGAGCCGTGTGATTCGTGTATGTTCTCTCAATTGTATAGTATTGGCCACTAGGGTTGGCTTGCGTTTATGTTGCACCGGGACACACATTTTCCATATGATCACCACCACAGGTGCAACAACACTTATTTGTTGTTAGCACAGGTATCTGTTTACTAGATACTCCTAATTTCAAGGCCACTTTTTGTGCTAGGTCTTCTATCGAGCTGGACAGTTTTGAGGATGTTGGAGATGAACAATCCGAGTTCTTATAGACTTTTGAGAGTTCCAACTCGTCTCCAAGGTTGTCCTCAATGTCTATACAAATTCTCACACATTTCTCTAGCGTTTTGGGTTCCTTCAAGTATACATAGAAGCGTAGTTTAGAGCTCAAGAGGCCATCTAAAAACAATGACACTTGCTTGGCCTGTGAGGGTAACTCTTGCATTGGACATCTCTCCAAATATTTTCTAAACCTACATCCTACCAGTCTAACTACTTCCTGAGGGTTGTGTTTGAAACTATGAATCAATGAAGACGTATCATGTCTGATTCCACTTTTAGAGAATTCCGTGATGAATGACTCTAACAAGTGATGAATATCTCTAAATTGCCTTTGTTGCAATGGTTGGAACCAAGTTAAAGTAGTATTCTTTAATGTTAGTCCAAATGCATTATATTGCGTGAACATGTCTTCTACTTGCTCTTCTTGTAGCACTTGCTTAAATTCCGCAACATGGTCATAGGGATCTCTTGTCCCATCAAAGTAATTTTTCATTGACTTTACTAACTAAGTGGGTCTTAATATTCTTAGGTGCTCACGTGGTCTAGGTAGAGGAAAATCATCTCTACCACCTAGTATTCTATGTATTTTTTGTCTTGCCACTCTATCGGTGTCTATGGTGGTTCTATCTCTCCTTATAGGGTGAGTGAAGTTGACTTCCGGTCTCTCTTTGTTCTTCTCTCTTTGATGGCCATGGGCTGAGGATGATCCAACACGTTCATGACTTGTGTTTACACTTGTTCGAGATGGGGGGAAGACTAACTCACCTCTCCATGTGTAGGTATTTCTCGCATGGTCTAGTACCACAAATACTCCTTCTGAAGTTTCATCCAGGTATACCACCTTTTCAGGTGTATTTGGGTCCTTAAATTCGTAGATCATGATGGAGCCTAACTCACTAGGTTGTTCCATTCTGTACATCCAAAATGCTTCATCAGTTTACTTATTTACAAACAACTCTATGCTTCTGTTATCATGAGGGATCCACTCTGGGATTAGTACTCTTGTTAGTACATATTTCCCTCTAGGTTTCCTAGGTTCTTCTCCTACTGGTTCTTTTCCTTGTGTTCTAGCTTCCATCTCTAACTGAATTACACCAAACTCATTGGTATTATTTGGCTGAGTACTTATGATGTACATTGTTCCTTCTTTGTCTATGTATGCATCTCTGTCAAATTTCACCACTGGACATTCCAATCCAATGTGTTGATCAGGATTATGCATTTGCACCACTTGTCTTCGCAAACCATCCTCATAGATGTGAGCACATAAGCGGTTGGTTCGGACAAATTCTAGTTGAGTTCTATAGGGTCCTTTGGGTCTTTTCAAATATGCTGTTTTAACCCTCTTTTTGGTCTTTCTGTGCTAAAAGCCATTTCCAATTCACTAGTGTCTGAGCTCAACTCATAAGGATAACTATTCAACTGTTATGCCCACGAACGTGCAGTAGTTCCTACACTTGCTTCTGATGATCTAAGGCTTCGTCGGTCTGACTTACCTATATGGTTGCCCGATCTAAGGTTCATGAATTTACTTCTTGGTGCTCTCTTCATCAATGGTTCTTTGTTCTTAATTGCTGGTTCCTTTTAAATTCCTTTTAAGTCCTTGTCTTGTTTTACTATAAGCCTCAGGAATCGACTTTCCGTTGTACTTTTGTGTTCTCGTTCCATCAGACTTAGGTTCTTTCTTTTAGGTTTTCATATTGCACACTTTTACTTTATTCTAGGACTTGAAAAAGTTAAGTCTCCTGAACTTGATATGTTCCTATCATCATTAATCCACAATGCTACTGTTTAGCCTAAGCTAATAATTGACTGAGGGGGTTGAGTATTCTTCCAACCTTGAGTCAGCTGCTTTGGTCGCTTTGATGCTTAAGAAGTCGCACCAAGCCCTACATTCTTCACTGCCTTGCTTTGATTGTCCTTGATTGCCCTTGCTAGACTTGTAAAAATTCAATATTAGACCAATTTGCAAATAGAAGATCAAGCACTTTGATATATACACTTTTTTAGTCCTTTTCTTCCTTAGACCCAATTTTCTCCAATGCCCCCTTTCTTTTCTAGTCCTAACAATGGTCAACCTCAAATTACCTTATCTAAAAAATAATGTCTCCTTTTTTATAAAAAACAATTGAGGTCACGTAGTACTCATAAAGAGCTTTCTACTAAGCTATAAAGCTCAAAAAACGGACTTTGGATGAAAAAGATATGAGTGATCAAGCTCTCGGGGGTAAAAACTGACAATTAGGTTTTTCTTCAAATATGAGCTAAGGGGTCTCCTATGAGCTTAGTCACCCAAAAATTTGCTTAAAATAGCCTCAAAATTGCCCAAAAATTGAAACCCTAATTTTTTCATTTGGGGTGGACTATTTCGATGATCTGGGACAATCGCGATGGTCTGGGACAATCACGATGGCTCAGGTTAACCGTCGCAATGGTGTGGCACAATCGAGATGGTCCAAAGGCAAGAACCATCACGATGGTCTGATGCAAACCATTGTGATGGTCTAAAGTGAACCGTCGCGATGGTCTAATCAGCGAGCAATCGCGATGGCATTGCTCAATGGTCAACGCAACCGTTATGATGGTTTAAAGTGAACCGCCACAGTGGTCACGAGGCGGGATGGCTTGAGCCAATTGCGATGGTCCAATTTTCGAGGCGTCGTGATGGCGTACCTAGGATAGTCACCATGGTCTAGCTTGACACGTGGCAAATGATCATCGTGATGGCGTGAGCCAATCACGATGGCATGGGGTCGACGGGATCTTTGAAATGGTCCGAGACCGTCGCGATGGCTCAAGTGAACCATCGCGAGGGTGTGAGACCATCGCAATGGTCCAGATGAGCCGTCGCAATGGCCTGAGCCAATCACAATGGTGTGACACAATCGCAATGGCTTGAGCCAATCACGATGGTATACCAAAATGCAAATTTTTGAAATGTGTTTATGGATTTGTGTGTGCGCTAGTGTCGCCTATACAGTGGTGAACTCGCTTACCAAAAATGCCAAACTTGGAAGACCATCGCGATGGTCAGACATACATGGCAGATTTTGACAAAAAGTTGATTTTTTATCTTTTGGAAGCTTTTCTGCTGCTCTGGAGCACTGTACCTGCAAGAAAACTCAAAAACACACATGCACATGCAAGCACAAAAGCTCTCTCTCTCTCTCGCATGCACAAATGAGGGGAAATGAGGAGAATGGGTGGATATGGTGAGTTTTTTGAAATTTTTGGAGTGGAAGAAGATGATGTGGGAATGAAGAAGGAATATAGAGGAGATGAAAAACACAAAAAACTAAATAAAAACAACAACAAAAATTGAAAGTTCTACCTTCGAACGCCACTTCTTGCTATACTCTTACCATTACACATTCGTCCTAGACTCGATCCCCGACAACGGCACCAAATTTGGTGTTGCTCTAGAAAAATGGTAAGAACCACGTTAAGAAGATCCACCTCCTTAATGTCAATCCGTGGAAGATATAGGAGTGATATGAAGATCGTGAATGTGAGATGTAGTGAGAGTGAAGGTGAGAAGCATAGAGATGCACACACACATACACACACAATGAAGAGAGAAGCAAGACACAATGGAACGTAGGAAAACACACTCTATTACTCAAGATCTCAATTTCAAGCTCAAAATAGCTCTAAGCTCACACTAACAAACCTCAAAAATGAGCTCTCTAGCTCTTTTTATATATTCTAGACTAGTTTTAACAGGTTTCACATCTGGTGACCAACATAATTAAAAAATTGGTTCTAGGTGCTATTTGAAGGTCTAAACGATGTCTAAAATAACCAAAATTGGTAGGCTCATTCTACCTAAGCTCCTCAAGCTTGAGGACTCCTCAACTTGCACAAAATGGAGCTACAAATTACAAAAGGGATTTTTCTATGTTACAAATGGTACAAGAGTGATGAAAATCACTATTGGGAGTTTCTGAAGAGTATTTATAAAACATATTTGTTTGAAAAATGATCCCCTTGGCTCCCTGCGACTTCATTGTGCTCTATCTTTACATGCTTCCGTGTCATCTGTGCCTCTCGCTATTGCCAACAACCAAAAAAGCATCGAAATATAGGGTATTCCCAAGATAACTTTTTGAACACAATATGGCCACTATGGGTTTATGGTTCTACCTTTTGTATTAACAAATGCTCCTACCATATTTATGTACTTGATGAACAATATTTTTCATGACTACCTAGATGAATTCATCTTAGTATTTTTTGATGATATATTTTTATACTCTAAAGATAATCCTGAGCATGCGGTACATCTCAAGAAGACTTTGTAGACTCTTAGAAAACACAAATTGTATGGAAAGAAGAGTAAATATTTCTTTGCTAAGGATAATCTTGTGTATCTTGGAAGATTCATATCAAAAGAAGGAGTCCATATAGATGAAGGTAAAGTAAAAACAATAGGTAATTGGCCGATTCCTAAGACTATACGGGATGTTAGAAGTTTTCTAGGATTGATGCAATATGAAAGAGTGCATATTAAAGATTTCGCTAAGATAGCTACTCCCCTCACATAATTGAATAAAAAGAGTGTAGGATTTGCATGGAGTGATGAATGTCAAAAATCATTTGAAAGATTGAAGCAAGAAGTTGTTGAAAATTGTGTTTTGAAACTACTAGAAATGGGAAAGCCTTTGTTGTTGCATGTGATGCAAGTGGTAGTGACATAGGATGTGTTCTTTCATAGGATGGTAGGGTGGTCACATGTGAGTGTAGAAAATTAAGAAAACATGTGCATGTACTTAAGCATTAGAGACATCTATTGTTAGGAGTCAAATTTGAATTGAAAACAGATCATCAGAGTCTAAAATACATTTTCACACAACCATTACTTAAGAATAGGCAGAAGCATTGGATTGAATTTTTAAGCAAGTATGATTTTGACATTAAGTACCTAGCTGGTAATGAAAATAATGTCACTCATGCATTGAGTCGAAGACCTTTATGTAATTTCTTTCTGTAATAAATTCTGATTTTCTCAATCAAACTCAAGAAGAATTGGAACATGACTCTTTTTATGCACCTATTTTGAACTTCTTGAATGCAAAGAGGGGATTGATGTATTAGGACAAGTTTCATTCGCACAATGGATCCTTGTATTGTAATAATTGATTATGCAGATCTTCTTAGTCTTCGTTAAAAGTTAGAATATTACATGATTATCATGATGCACCTTTCTCTGCACATCCAAGTTATTCAACGACCTATGTTAAAACAAAGTATTCTTACGTTTGGCCATGTATGAAGCAAGATATTAGAAAATATGTTAGTGAATGTTTAAAGTACCAACAGGTGAAGATTGAGTTTAAGAGAATGTCTGGTATGCTTCAACCTTTGGATGTTCCAAATCAAAAGTGGGAGTCTATTTCTATGGAATTTATCACTAAATTATCTACGACCAAAATTAAGAATGATACCAAATTTGTTGTAGTTGATCGGCTTACCAAGATGGTGCATTTTTTCCCTATGAAAAACATTGAAACTACTTTCAATCTTGCAAGAATCTTTATAAAATATTTTTTTCGATTGCATGGAATTTCAAAAAGCATAAGTTTTGATAGAGACTCTAAATTGACATCAATTTTTTGGAGAGCAACATTTGAATCGATTGGAACTCAACTTCATATGATTTCATCTTTCCATCCACAAACTGATGGGGAAACCGAGAGGGTTAATTGGGTAGTTGAAGATATGTTGCATATGTATGTGAATGAAAAGCAGGATAATTGGAGTGAATATTTAGCCTTGGTTGAGTTTGCCTACAATAGTGCATGGCATGCATCTATAAAATTGACTCCGTTTGAGGTTATGTATGGTTATAGTTGTTTGAATCCACCTTCAAAGAACTTGAAAAATTAAGAAACACATAAAAGAAGCTCAAAAAAGACAAAAAATTATATGATTTAAAGAGAAGACCACTTGAATTTCAAAATTGATGATATGGTATTTCTTCAAGTTAATGCTCGCAGATCTAACTTGTTGCTAGGGAACGATCATAGACTTTCCCCTCGATATGTAGATCCTTTTAAAGTTTTGAAAAAGATTGGACCTCTTGCTTATTTGCTGGAACTACCTAAACATTTAATTGTGCATCCTCTATTTCATGTTAGCTTACTTAAAAGATATGTACCTAATGTTGCTCATGTTTTGCAAGACAATTATAAGCTAAAAGATGATGGTTCTTTTGAGCTTCAACCTAAAATAATTTAAGATAGGGAGGAAAGATTGCTTAGAAATGGATCTATAGTAGAAATCTAGGTGAATTGGCACTCATACCCCATAGAAGATTTTACTTGCGTGAGCTTAGATGACTTTCTAACACATTATCCTTCTTCCAAGTTTGACAATAGAGTTCCTTAAAGGGGGGAACAATTTTAATAGGCCTCTTTTCTAGTGGAATACTTCATTTTGAACTTTCTAAATTTCATTGTGGGGATAATGCTTAGAATGAATAATTAAGTCATTTTATGCATACAGGAAAAATTTTGGGATGACAAGTTTCATATTCTCTCTCTAGACCTTAATAACATCATGTCTACTAGTTGAAATTTGAAGGTGAAGATGAAAGAATAAAGAAAAAATATGTATGAGAGAAAGATAGAGCAAGTATAAGAGAATAAAATTGTTTGTGTGAAATTTTTGTGAATCATGCTTTAAGTACCTCATTTAGGGTTTTACATTTAGTTCATTGTAAGAAAATGCCTTGATTTTACTCTCTCTCTAGAATTTTGAAACTTAGAGGGCTCAAAAGTGGCATTTGGAGGCCGATTTGGACCTAGATTGTCTCTAACACTATTATGAAGATGGAAAAATTGAATAGAAGTGTCTCTCATAAGCCTAAACTACTTCCTCTCAATTTTTGAGTTATAAGGCTTTGAAAAATGTCATTTTTCAACACTTAAAAAAAAGGAGAGGGCTTCTCTAATTCTATTTGAATTCATGATTTTGATGTTTATGTGTCATCATGTATAATTGTAGATATGTTTAGATATGTCTTTTTGGTGCTTTTCTCCTATTTTTGACAAGTACAGAAAAGAAAGCAAACTACAATCACATGGCTTTTGCAAAAGTTTTGGAAAAACTCAACTTTTTTTAAGTTTGGTGGATCGCACACTTCTTTGGGGGTGGCAATCAAACTTTGCTATATGGATACTACGCATCAACAAAGGGGTCAACATAGAAATTAGAGAATTACCTTTTGACTGAGAGTGAGATTAAGAGTGTGATTGATGTTGGTGCAAAAGAATCCAAGCCTACATACTTGGATATCTAGCATGTATCTTATATAGTCACATATGACTATCCCCTTGTAAAAATCACTTTACCTTTTATCTTTGTAAAAGTGCCTATGTTTATTGCACTTCTCTCACGTGGAGTTAGGAGGAATCTCACATTACTTGGTAGATGATTGATGGGAGAATAACTCCTATAGTTTAGGTCTCACTTTATGGTGAGAATTTGAATTTGAATTCAAAACTTGGCTCCAACTTCACCTATAAAAGAGGATAAAAAAGGTTCGCATGTATGAGCCCGACTATGAGATCATTTGATAGGGATACTTTGTGATTAGTGAGCTTTATCTATAGCTCCCTCATTTTTGGAACATCAAGATTACACTATGTTTGAGCTAGATTTGATCTACATCAAAGGCTATCACATCAAAAGAATATCCGTTGGAGACTTCTTTTTCTTATGCTCATTTATTATATTTTTTGAGAGATTTTTGATGGTTCATTTACCGTTGTGAAAGTTTTGAGCTTTACACATATAAAGGTAGAAAGGTAAAGCCTAAATCCCATGAATTTGTGGTGGTTTAAGTTGCATTCAATCAAGCAATCAATCACCTAAAAGTAGATCAAACTAGATCTTCACTTTTCCTAGATAGTAGGAAAGTGAATTGATTCCCTCCAACAACCATTCCCACCTTCATTTGAATTCAAAATCCACTTTTAGAAGTCGTGGAACACTCCTAGAGTCTATATAAAGACTGGAAAGCACTTGTATATTACATGGAAGCAATATACATACACTTCTGACCATCATTGTCTTGCTCCATCAATTCTCTGCATCATCTTCTTCACTAACAGTAATCTTGCAGAGGCTGCTGCTCTCTCTCTCCAGATCTTCAAATTGAGTGCAAGATGGATCATTATAAAGTTATTAGTGTTTAGCTTATGTCTAAAAATTTTCATAGCATTTGGTTTAGTAGATTGGGCGAAATCTAAAAATCTAAGTTTTTCTATATTTGGGTCAATGTCACTCTAGCACAATGGTGAGTACCAACGTGAGGAGCTTCACCTCATAATTGTCAATCCGTGGAGACGTGAGGACCGGTATGAAGACCAAGAGCAAGTGAAGTGCACAAGTGCGTGAGTGAAAGCACACAAGCATGCACACACATACACACACACGCGCACAAGGTAAGAGCAAAGAGTGGAACAATGGAAGATCTTCGATTACCAAAGAAATCTCTTACAAAGCTGAAATCTACAACAAGCTAACCTCAAAAATGAGCTCTCCAGCCCTTTTTATAGTTTTTGAGTGGTTTTGGCCCTGTCCAGACCTAGTGTCCGGCCTAGTTAAAAATTAGGTTCTAGGGCTTATTTGGGGGCTCAAACGGAATCTAAAAATTATGAAAATTGGTAGTATGATACATCTAATACTCCTCAAGCTCAAGGACTCCTTGGCTTGAACAAAATGGAGCTGTAAAAATAGAAAATGGTATTTACAATGATATTTAGTGATAAAAATCACTATTTTTATAGGGATTTCTTCTGAAAATTTGACATATGAATCTTGGAGCTCCCTACTTGCTCCTTCTTCTCGTGTGTTCACTTCCTTGATGCGCTTCCATGCTTTGTCCTTGATCTTGAGCTGCAACACTCCCCCCCCCTCTTGAGTCTGTCGTCCCTGACAGACCCTTGTTGTAGTGGTTGTTCCATGTGGTACATTGAGAGGTAGTGCCCTTCATGTATCAACAACACCGGTCCATCTTTCCAATGCAGCTTGGTCATTTGTCTGGTTCTTCACTTTGTCATTGCTGCCTTTGCATGGACTTCTTACTTGTATTCCAGCTTGATATTGTCTTTGTGAGCTTTCAAAAATTGTGAGCTACTCAAAAGAGGTTATCACTGTGGATTATGAGTAACTCCCATGGTGCATTGCTTCTACGCTTGTTGTTGTCACCGTGATGTCCGCTGGTTCGTCCAAAGATGGTGTTCCGTGTTTTCATGCCCAGTACTTGTAACCCAGAAATGATGATGGGTAAATATATTAGTGCATGGGTTGAAAACATTAGGTGCCTTGTGCACGGCCTTGTAATGTGGCCCTATGTATGCGTACTTGGGAAATGCATGGGAAGAAGTATGGTGCAAGAAATTGGGTCTTGAGCGAAGTGCTCAAGGGTATGCCGACGAAGAGGGTTCCTAAGGTATCATGGTTATAGTGTTGTTGAAGCATGCATATCTTACCATGTTGAAAGGTCTGTCGATCTTTATCTCTTCGTGTTGTACACCATCATTGTGTTTGACCGCTGGCTTGTCGTTTTGTTGATGGATGGCCTTGCTGCTGGATGAGCTTCTTCAAACGCATGGTCATGTCTCCTCTCTCTTTTTTTTTTTTTTTTTTTTGGAACAATGGCATAAAACAAGAAGAAAGGTGTTAGTATCAATAAAATATTGTACATGTGTCACGTGTGCCTGGGATTCGCAATTGTATCTATGCACGGTCGTGTAATGTGGCTCTAGATTAATGCATACTTTGGAAATGCATGACCTGAATGGTGCAAAAGACAAGGTTATGCCAAAGGCACATGGTTTGTTGTTGGTCGAGGCTTTTTTATGTTAATTCTAGACTTGATGCAATTTTTGTTTGGAGGTGTAGATTGGATCTCGAAATGAGGTAATCCTCCTGATTGGAACCCATTTTAGAATAGGATGTGACCCTGTAGAGATCACCTCAGGCCACATCATCTTTTGATGCTTTCCAAACTTTGGTATCCAATGTGGTTGGTTCGTTGGTTCGGTGGATGTTGCTGGTGCTTTTGGCTTCCAAACCCATATCCTTAATGATTGTCTGCTTACTTTGGCAGAAGGATTGGTTTTATCTTCTTTTGGTCTTTGTGCTCTGTTCTTACCCTTTTCTCTCCTTGGCTTTGTTGTCGAGACCTTTTGCATGGTGGGGAACATAGGTCGTTGTGTCTGTAAGAGTTGCTTGTGTACCCACATCTGTGATCGCCCTTGTTGAGCTGTAGCTAACTTCTTAGGCACCCAAATTTGCATGTGATGATGGTCGGCCGTCATCAATTGCTTTGGTACCCAAACCTGTTGAAGACCTTGGGATGGAGCTTGTCCTCGTTTCTGGGTGCTTCTTTTAGCATGTTTAGCTTGCTTAGATGGGATTGGTTGTGGTAAAGCTAGTGGTTGTTCTCCTTTTTGTACCCAAATCTGCTTCATGCCTAGAGCTTCTTTCTTCGTGAATTCCGTCTGTCGAGTTGATATAGCAGATGTCATTTTTGCTTGCCTCCTTGGTTGGGTTACACTTGCATTAGTATGTGAAGAAGAAGAGAGGTGTGCTGGCCTTTGAGCTTTGGCTTTCATGATTAAGTCCTTGTGTGTCATAGGGTCGGTGACACACACAAAATTTTCTTTACGAATATTAGTTTCAGGAGAACTAAGAGAATGTGTGACCTCTGGATTTGTGAGCATGCACTTGTCTAATTCTAATGTAATGCATTGTTCATGTACCCAAACTTGAAGAAGTTGACTTCTTAGGTTCAAGTTGACTGCATGGTCATAGATCCAATCTTGACCTAGGACAAGTGGCTCTGTAAGGTCTGCATCATGACACACTAGCATTTTGACTTTTATTGGAACATCTTGAAGGTAGATGGGAAGTTCCACCTCGCCTAAACAAGGGGTTTCCACACCTCCCAATCCTATGAGATAGGCTTCTATGGGCTTGATGTCCAATTGCAGGTCTTGGTAGTATGAAAGTCTAACTGCACTAGTGGCTGCACCTGAGTCAATTAATGCTCTCACGGTCTTTGCATTCTTCCCTTGCCCTACCGCTATGGTCACAAATGGACGTCGATCAATTATTTGAGAAGCAGTTAGGTCCGATTTTTGGCACATGTCCATGTGATATTTTGGAGCTTTTGTGTTGATCTCTAGGCCTAATCGTCGTAACTTATTTCTTCTGATGCGCTCTCTCGCCTCTGCTTGTGCTTCTTCTCTAACCCTTAACTCCTCTTCTTTTCGCTTCTTAGCAGTGTTGAGTCTCATTAGCATTTCCTTTGTAAGAGGTTCTTGATATAGCTTGACTCGACAACCACTGATATAGTTTGGTAAGACATCGCCTTCTAGTGTGGCCAATTGAACTGCACCGCTAGTGGAAATTCTATTAATGATCATGGGTCCATATCCTCTTTTTTCCAATTTACGGGCATGTTGCTTTAGTGTATAAACCAACACTAGGTCTCCCTCTTTCAAGCCTTTATCCTTGATATGTGCATCAAAGTATGCCTTTTGCCTTTTCTTTGCGGCATAGATGCCTTCCGCTGCTCGTAGCCTTGTCTCACCTAAGCGTTCTAAATCAAAGATCCTCGAGGATAACTCGTGTCTGTTCCAATCATGCTCTTGTGCTACTTTTAAAGTTGGGATTAGGAAATCCAATGGTAGCACAGCATTTTGTCCGAAGACCATCTGAAATGGGGTGGCATTGAGTACCGTTTTATAAGCAACTCGGTAGGCCCAAACAACATGATGAAGTTGTTTGTCCCAATCAGAGCGTTTGTTATTTACGAGTTTTGTCAATACGTTACATAGGATCTTATTCGTGCTCTCAGCTTGTCCGTTAGCTTGTGGATGATAGGGGGCAGACTTCTTGTGTATCACCAAGAATTCTTGGAGAAGATTTTCAATGACTTCATTCAAGAAGTGTGTGCCTCTATCACTAACTAACTCTATTGGTAATCCATATCTCGTAAACACGTTCTCGAATAAAAACTTTGTCATAGTTTGAGCATCGTTCTTTGTTGTGGCTTTGACTTCTACCCACTTTGTAAGGTAGTCCGTGGCTACAATAATGTATTCTGCATGGGAGTTTCTAGCTGGGGGGTTAATAGGACCTACAAAGTCTATGCCCCACTTTGAGAATGCACGTCCTCCCATCATTGGCCTCAGAGGCATCTCATCTTTTCGAATTGGGTACTGGGCACGTTGACATGTGTCACATTTCTTCACATAGGTATGTGCATCCATATGAAGAGTGGGCCACCAAAGTCCTGAGAATAGAATAGACTTGATTACTCTGTCAGGTCCAAAATGTCCACCTGCCACACTGCTATGTGCAGTTTCTAAGACTCTCAGATAATCTGATTCATGAACGCACAATCTTAAATAGCCATCTTTGCCTCTTCGGTATAGGTTATCACCTACTAAGGCATAGTCTCTAGCCTCCTCCTCCATACTTCGTTTTCTTGCTAGACTTGCCTCCTTGGGGGATGTTCCCGATCTCATGAATTCTACCAATGGAGCACTCCAGTCAGGAATTAACGACACGTGATAAAGGGGAGCATGCTCCACAGGGGGTCGCTCTTTGCACATTGGACTATTCTTCATCCACTCATGAATTTCTTTATCCATACTAGGCCAATACACTCCTAAACGTTTTAGATTTTGCAGTGTTCGTTGTTTAGAATAGTGATTCCCTAGAAATCCTTCATGGGCTTGTTGCAACCAACTACTATGCTCATCATCCTCGACACAACAAGCTAGAACACCTTTCGTGTCTTGTTTATACATGCTTCCTGCCAATATTTGATAGCTTTGTGACCGCACAATTTCATCCCTATCCGTCTTCACCTTTTTATTTGCGGGTCCAAAGGTTAGGACTGGTACCAACTTATTTGCCCATTTAGGAACAACTTCTAGATTGAACAGATAAGCATCGGGCAATTCATCCGACACTCCTTGCGGTGGCTCTCCTGAAGTGATGCGAGAAAGGTGATCCGCTCTGAGGTGGGTCTTACCTTGCCTAACAACCACTTCAAAGTCATATTCCATTAGTAAGAGGAACCATCTTACTAAGCGTCCAGTATTGCAAGGTTTATTGACCAAGTATAATAAGGCTTGATGATCGGTGAAGAACTTAAACTTGTTGGCCAATAAATAGTGTCTAAATTTCTTTACAGCATATACCATGCCTAAGCCTTCTCTTTCGGTTGTGGTGTAGTTTCGTTCAGCAGCATTCAATTGCCTGCTAGCATATGCTATAGGCAAATCTAAATTCCCTTCACCAGTTGGTTGTGACAGCACACATCCTATTGCATAATTGGATGCATCCACATGTACGTGGAATGGTTTATTCCAATCAGGAGTGGCCAGTATTGGTGCTGTGCACAAGCGTCTCTTCAGCTCATTGAAGGACTTCTCGCATTCATCGTTCCACTCAAAATTTGTCAACAAGGCATAAAGAGGTTTACCTATGATTGCATACATGTGAATGAACCTATGGTAATATCCACAATGGCCCATGAAGGCCTGTACCTCTTTAACATTCCTTGGTCTCGGCAACTCCGCTATGGCTTTTACTTTGTCCTCATCTGTCGATATTCCATTCTTAGAAACAATGTGACCTAAGATCTTACCTTGTCATACCATGAACACACACTTCTCTGGGTTCAGACACACTCGATATTCTCTACACTTGTTGAAGATCTGTCTAAGCTCAGGGATGTGGTATCTTCGCTCTTGGGAATGAGCACATAAATCATCCACATATACTTCTAAGCTCTTTCGCAAGAACTCTTTGAAGACATGACACATGAGTCTTTGGAATGTTGCAGGTGCATTGGTGAGCCCAAATGGCATCACACGAAATGCAAAGATTCCCCACTCTGTGGCAAAAGCTGTTTTGTGTTGATCTTCTGGGGCAATGGCTACTTGGTTGTAACCTGAAAATCCATCAAGGAAGCTATAAACTTCCTTGCCTGCAACACGCTCCAATAAATGTTCAGTGATTGGAAGTGGATAACTATCTCTGATTGTAGCAGCATTAACTTTTTTAAGGTTAATACACACTCGCAATTTTCCATTTCCATTCTTTTTGGGCACCACTACAATGGGGGACACCCATTCTGTATGCTCAATCTCATAGATAAATCTAGCTTCAATCAATCTATCAATTTCTTCTTTTATTTTGGCTGCATAAGTGTCATTATATGTGTAGGGCTTATGTTTAGTGGGCTTGGCATCTGCTATCATGGGGATCGTATGAGAACAAATTTCCGGATCTACTCCTTTCAAGTCTCTGTAGTGCCATGCAAATATGTCCCTATATTCCCTTAATAACGCTACCAACTCTACTTCCTCTTCTTTACTCAGGTCATCTCCTATGTATGTACATCTCTCTTCGTTCTCTTCGATGGTGACTACAATTTTTTTGGTCTTTTCTTTGTTATCATATGCTTCTCCCGTTGTGGCCTCTCTCTTAGGCATTCGTACCAAAATTTTTCGGTCTTCTACTTCATATTTCTTGAAATTTTCTGGTACTTCAAACACTTGCTCCTCCTCTCCTTGTTTCACTACTTTTCGTTTCTTTTTCTTTTGACTATCTTCACTCCCATCCTTTGAATTTACCGTTTTGATGCTTGTGAGAGATTCTTCTTCTTTTTGGGTAAATACTCCTATGTCTTCTAGATAGTGCTCCTCTGAAATAAAGCAGCTATCCATCACAATGGACTCTAGATCATCATCGTTCTCTTCTTCTTTTATGAATTCACTAGGGTCACATTCTTCTAGCAAGGGCTGACACATGAACACTGAAATATCATATCCCTCCTCATCACAATGAGGTGTCCATTGTTCTTCATTGACAGCAATGTCCATGGTGGCTAGGATTTCTGCCCAACCATGAGGCTCAAATTCCTTATCTGGAAATATCATCGGCGTATAGGCTGGGTCTCTAACTGGTCTATCTCCTTGAGATGTTCCTTTTTCTCTAGCCTTTAAGCGTTTTTCCTCTTTCTTTGCGACCTTGCACATCCACAAATGAGTATCCTCATGCATCCAAGATGTATCAGATGAACTTTTAGAATGCAGAGAGACTGAATCTTCTTGCTCCTTGTGGATAGGATTCCACTGTAGGGGTGGAACATCTCTGAAGGTGTAATCCTTCAAATTTACCTTGGTCGTGACCCCTAAGCGTTGCAAGTATAAGGAGTTGGTTCCCCAATCCTGTACCACTTGCAGTTGTCGTAGGAAGGGCCTTCCTAGGATCATCTCGTAGACATTATTTTTTTCAAAGTTACATATAGCAAATGTGTGCTCAAACTCTACTCCACAGGTGGTTAGAGTTATCCCTTCGAGCAATCCTAGAGGTCTTTCCACATGGCCGTCAGCCATCTGAAGCTTCATTCTAGTTGGTTTTAATGTGGGCTTGCCCCATCGCTTCCACAGGGAGGTGGTTGCAATAGCAGCACCAGCACCTGAATCTATGATTGCTTTGGTTGTGTAACCTTGGTAGGTGATTGGAAGATAAGTATTACCTTCGTCACCCTCACACATGTCCCCTATTTTATCAAGAGGTATCTCTGGAACTTTCTCTTTTGAGCCTACTTTTGGCATTTTGGAATCAAGTTTGGGAACTTGATCCTTCACATGATTCCATAGCTCAGGTTTTGCCTTGAGCAGCTCCTCTACCGTGAGATGACACTGAACTTTAGTGTTCTTCACGACGTCAGTGTTTCTTGGAATCACCGAGTCTTCATTTCTTACCACTAGTGTGGGAGCTCTAATCTGGACAGATTCAGTTTCCCATGGGTCTGTGAACTGTGGCAACTCTTGTAAACAATTAGATTCAAAATCTAACCGTTCATCTTCTTGTTGCTTTGTTTCTGCTCCATAAATAGATGGAATGTCTTGTGGAAACTGATCATGAAGGTCATCAATCTCAAGGATAGGAGGAGGATTATCCTTCTCCTTGGCCCATTTCTCTTCTTGTATTTCCCGCAAGAACGTTTGAGAGTGCTGTTGAATTGAAAGAGGCTCTCCCTCATCTATGGAGTCAGGAACATAGACTTTCTTTGGTGATGAGCTTTCTCTTTCAATAGTTAGTTGAGCCTGTGGAGGTAACGAAACTTGTGGCTTGTTTACCAACTGCTCTAATCTATCTAGTAAGCCCTGGAAGTGCAAACCCAGTGTAATAGCATTCGTCTGATTGAATGATTGATTGGCCTTGAACATAGCTTGAGCTAGTTCCACCATTTTAATGCACATTTTTGTCCGTTCAATCTCTAAATCTGCTCTAGGGTAGCTCTTATCTAGGTTTGCAGGTGTTGGCCCTTCTTGAAGTCGAGCCTGGTATGCTTTGAACATCATGTCCAAGTGTTCTCGGGTTGGATCTGCAAGAACAGACCCCGGTTGTGGTGGTTCATTTACCGTGGTTGGTGAGTGGGGATGAGGTGATGTGGATGGAGTTTGGACTTGTGAGGGGCTTTGAGAGGCAATATCTTCTATTTTTGTTTTTGCATCTTTTAGGCTTTCTTCTAGTTCGGATAACTTTTTGGTCCACTTACGATTGGCCTTCTCTCTAGTATCCTTCCATGTTCTTGTTCTTCTCTTACTAGGCTCTCCTGATTCACTTGGCTCTGATTGCTCAGCTGGTTTATTTTGCTGTAAGGCTTGTGCCCTAGTAACTGCGTGTATAGGAGCCACATTATCACTACTGGAACTTGAATCCCTTGCTAGGCCGACAACATTAATGGGTGTAACCTTTGGTACACTAGCGGGATGTCCGGGACAATCTCTCAAAAGCTGTTCTTTGCCACACTTTAGACAAACGACTTGTATCGTGATGTTCTGCCCTTGTGTCAGAGCTAGTGTGTGGGGTGGTTTTTGTCTTGGCATAGGTTGAGGTTGGCTATTTCCTTCATGTTCATATGGTCTAGTTGCTCCTCGTGGTTCTGGACATGGGCTATACCTAGGAACTTCTCTTCCTTGTTCTGTAGGAGGGTACCTGTATGGTCTATAGTGGGGTGGTACAAATGGTCGTGGCTGTCTATTCATTAGATAGTTTTCATTGTTGTAGTAGGGGTACTTTGGCTCACTATAAGAGTACATGTTAGGCGCTTGAGTTGGTCGTCTATCATACGGGTAAGGTTGTGATAATCCTAATGCTTCTTGGTTGCAGACATGAGATGGATGATCCCCACCGCAAAGTGTGCAACTTCCTAACATTGGCATTCTCAAGGGGGAGTTCTTGTAGTTCCTTTGTCCTTGTACTCCTAATTTCTTGGCCACCAACTCTGTCACTTCCTCCACATAACTCAAACTAGAAGTTTCCTTGCTCCTTGTCTCCTCTGATTTGATAGGATCCTGTGTGATTTTGAGATCCTCAGCTAAGTTGTCTTCCAAATCTATGCACTCCTGAAGACACTGACTTAGGGTTTGGAGTCGTTTTACGTATACTAAGACTCTCAATGTTCCATTGGTTAGACCTTCTAAAACTAGGGATATCATTTTTTGCTGAGAAGGTCTCTCTGTCACAGGGCATCGGGTTACGTATTGCTTAAACCTTCGTGCTGCATTTTTTACTGTCTCATTGGGAGCTTGTTTGAAACTAAGTAGTAAGGATGACGAATTGTGCTTGATCCCGTGCTTCGTGAATTCCCAAATAAGTTCTTGGAAGAATTGTTCAATATGTTCAAAGCAATTTGGATCCAGAGATTGAAACCAAGTTAAGGCTATTCCCGTAAGTGTTAGCCCAAAGGATTCATATTGCATGAAAAAGTCATCCACTTGCTCCGCTCGCAACACCTGCTTGAATTTTGCAATGTGCTCATAGGGTTCTCCTGTGCCATCGTAACGATTTCTCATACATTTGGCCAATTGGATTGGTCTCAGTCTTCTGTCGGGTCCTGGGGATCGAGTTATGATGGGGACACCTTGGGGCGGTTCTGTCCTAAAGGTAGGTCTATTCATATTTCCCATCCTCTGACTAGAGTGGCCATGGGGGTTGATTCTTGGCATGTTGAATTGTTCATGTAGTCTATCGGGTATGCTACCTTGGCTCATTTGTCCTAACGTCACATTTTCTGTTCTTTGTTGGGTTTCGAATGGGTTTTGCGAGGTAGTTTCTTGATCTCGAGCTAACCCTCCTCTTTCATTAATCTCATTAGGACTTTCAGTTACTACATATATCTGGCCCATCTTGTCCCTATAAACTCCACTTTCATACTTGACAGCTGGTCTTTGAATTATTTCGGATTCTGTGGTGTTTATCATTCTTGCTACTGTCCTCTATAGACCATCAAGGTAGATGGGTATTCCTTGCAAGTTAGTGGATATATATTGAAGAGACATTTGATATTCGCCTTCCACTCTAGACATAAAACCTTCCCTAGGTACGAAACTATGCATGTCTTCAGAAACCAAGAGCCTCTCCCAGTTAAGTGACATTTTTGACTCACTTGTCTATGAACTCAGCACGTAGTGTTAACCCCTGAGTTGTGAGTCCCTGACTTGATTGTGTGGTTGATCTTAGTTTCAAGTGATATGGTACTTTATCTATCTCTTCCTAGGTATCATCTTGAGCTTAGGTTCATAAACCTTGTCTACAAGTCCACAATTATCCTTTGAATTGCTCAAAATCTTGTGGAACCCCTTGCTTCCTAGTCCAACCTGAGGGTCAACTTAAAAATACCCTATCTAATAATCCTGGTATTAATATTAACCGAACGGATTTCATATGAGAAAGTTATGCCAGTTCAGGGTTTTGGGGGTTAAAACAGGGAAACAAGGCCTCTCAGGAAATGCTTCAAATCAGGCGATACACGATATTTGTAGGACACGATACTCGATCTTTGTCCCAAAACGATACACGATCTTTCAACCTGAAACGATACGCGATCTCTGACCGAAACGATCTCTGGTCTGAAACGATCTCTGGCCGAAACGATCTCTGGCCAAAACGATCTCTAGTCTGAAACGATCTCTGGCCGAAACGATCTCTGGCCAAAACGATCTCTGGCCGAAACGATCTTTGGCCGAAACGATCTCTGGCCAGGTATCGCGATCGGTATGAAACGATACACGATCGGAGGGAAATATCGCGAAGAAATGATCTCTGGCCGAAATGATCTCTGGCCGAATCGATCTCTGGTCTGAAACGATCTTTGGCCGAAACGATCTCTGGCCGAAACGATCTCTGGCCGAAACGATCTCTGGCCGAAACGATCTCTAGCCGAAACGATCTCTGGCCGAAACGATCTCTGGCCGAAACGATCTCTGGCCAGGTATCGCGATCGGTATGAAACGATACACGATCGAAGGGAAATATCGTGATACTCAACCACAGGAGATTCACGATACTTGCCAAGTATCGCGATACTCGACCGCAGGAGTAAACGATACTTGGATTTTTTGGAGTCCAAATTCAAAATTTTTTGCAAATATGAGTACCTTGTGTCCTCCTTGTCACTCCTATGTGTCTGTAGATGCAAAATCTTCCTTCAAACCCACGATATTGCACTCATGATACTTGGCGCAGGTTTCGTCATGTCCGGGGCTGTTCGCTCAGATTCTCAGCTATTTTGGTGCTACTTCTTCAGCGCCTCTATTCTGCACCCTCTCTAAGCTTCTTGCTCACAACCACAAGTAAAAACAAAGTGAATGTACTGTAAAAAATGGAAAAGACTGAGAAAATGAAGGTGGGTGGAGATGGTGATGATGATGAAGATGAAGAAGAAGGAAAATTCAAAAACTGAACTAAAAATGATGATTTTTTTTTTTTTTTTTTTTTACCTTCCAATGTCGCTACTCTACGTCTTACCATCACACGCTCGTCCTCCAAGCTCTCTCCCCGGCAATGGCGCCAAATTTGGTGTCACTCTAGCACAATGGTGAGTACCAACGTGAGGAGCTTCACCTCATAATTGTCAATGCGTGGAGACGTGAGGACCGGTATGAAGACCAAGAGCAAGTGAAGTGCACAAGTGCGTGAGTGAAAGCACACAAGCATGCACACACATACACACACACGCGCACAAGGTAAGAGCAAAGAGTGGAACAATGGAAGATCTTCGATTACCAAAGAAATCTCTTACAAAGCTGAAATCTACAACAAGCTAACCTCAAAAATGAGCTCTCCAGCCCTTTTTATAGTTTTTGAGTGGTTTTGGCCCTGTCCAGACCTAGTGTCCGGCCTAGTTAAAAATTAGGTTCTAGGGCTTATTTGGGGGCTCAAACGGAATCTAAAAATTATGAAAATTGGTAGTATGATACATCTAATACTCCTCAAGCTCAAAGACTCTTTGGCTTGAACAAAATGGAGCTGTAAAAATAGAAAATGGTATTTACAATGATATTTAGTGATAAAAATCACTATTTTTATAGGGATTTCTTCTGAAAATTTGACATGTGAATCTTGGAGCTCCCTACTTGCTCCTTCTTCTCGTGTGTTCACTTCCTTGATGCGCTTCCATGCTTTGTCCTTGATCTTGAGCTGCAATAGTCAATCTCTACGTATTCCTGAAAAATAGGAAGTACCACGGATGAATGTCTCATTCATTCCTATAGCATATTTGGCTTATTCCTTATACTTTTGTGCATTCTATACACTCAACACTATGTGTGTCACTCCCATAAAAGGATTTTTTCTAATTGTAATCATGTTGGTCGCTATGGACATATGAAGTTCATTGTCTCTTCCATAGATAGTAAGTTTTTTGAGCTAGTTGACCCACGAACCTATCTGTTCTGTATCGGCTAATTCTCCTTGATGCTCCAAAGTACATAGTGTGTTTCTTTGCGCTTATCACATGCGTATATAGTCTATTTGAGTCTCCATAAGCTTAAGGGCTGGACTTGTCCCCGTTGGCTAGACCAAACTTCGTCGCTTCAAAATGCATTTTTCTACCTTCTACAAGCTTCTCCAAGTTCTTTGAGTGGTATCAGAGCTAGATCAAGATGGGTAACGACTTTCCCTCAATGATCGAGAAGCTTGATCGACACAACTACACGGGATGGAGGCTTATTTGCAAGGTAGAAATCTTTATGGAATTGTAGCATGTGATGAAGCTATGCCTATTCCAAGATCCAAAGGAGGACCTACAAAAGAGCAGACAAATAAGCTCACACTTTGGTGCGCAAGCGATGCTCAAGCAAGGTGGTACATACTAAACTCTATCTCTGAATTTCCATTACCACATATAAGAGGATGCAAGAAATATGAAGAGACTTGGGATGCACTCAAGGCTTTCTTTTCTGCTAGTACCAAAACAAGAAAGAATCATCTTTGGAACGAGTTCAACCAAATGAAGAAGACACCTAAACAAACCATCACAGAGTTTGTTACCAAGTTCAAGGAGGTTGCGTATCAGTTAGCATCCATTAGAGAGATGATTGAAGAAGAGGTCATCATGAGGCCAATTCTCAACAGCATTCGAAGTGATAAGCAATGGCAATCCTTCACGATGCCTTATGATCTCATCATGGGTGTGCAAACTCTAGACCTCAACATCTTTCTTGGACAACTCTTCAATCAAGAAGCCAACAATAGCATAAAGGAAGGTAACTCTTATCATGGCAATTCAACTAGTGCTCTATATGCAGATAAGAAGGATAAGAAGCAGAAAGGCAAGAAGAAGGAAGAAGATGAAGAAGAGACCTCCCAAGCCAACTTCGCAAGCAAGAGCAAGTGGAAAGGGAAGAAGAAAGGACCAAAGCAAGACAAAGCCAAAGGTTAGAATGCTGAACCTTGTGCCATATGCGATAAGACCAACCACACCACTTAGAATTGCTAGTTCAATGGGAAAACCTAGAAAGGAAGTGGAAGAGGTGGATATGGCAGCAATAGAGGCAAAAGTGGACACAACTTCAACAATAACAATAGAAGATATAATAGAAGGGACTAAAACAATTATTCAGAAGATCAACCATATGAAGACTCATTGCTTCTTATGAATCTAAGCCACAAAGAAGGTAAAGAAGATGATCATTTGTTCTACATAGATTCAGGATGTTCGAATCATGTTGCAGACAACATTGCTCTTCTATCTGATTTGGAAAGTCCAAAGCATAGACATGAAGAGAAAACAAGGGATGACACAAAGCACAATGTGGAGAAGATTGGTAATGACAAAGCTTCCAATGGCAGGACAAACATTTTGAGTAAGGTTCTCTATGTACCCACTATCACTAAAAACCTAATAAGTGTAGGCCAAATAGTTGAAAAAGGCTTGCAAGTTAGGTTCACCCAACATGGAACTTTTATGGAAGATCCATTTCAAGGCTTCAAAAAGATAGCCCGAGGTGAGAAGCATGGTTGGCCCTTTACTTTTGAGGTAGGAGAAACTAGGAACATAGCTCTATTCAACTTTGGGTCTCAAACCCTAAGTGAGTTTGAAGTGCAGCATAAGAGACTTGCTCATGTGAATGAAAGAGCCTTGAAGGGCATATGCAAGGATCAAAGTGTTCTAAGACTGCTGAACATATCAAAGCAACACATGATCAATAGGTGTGATGCATGTCAAATCAAGAAGGCACAAAGACAACCATTCAACCACAAAGGCTACATCCACAACAACTTATTGGACTTAGTACATACATATGGATGGGGACCAAGTCAAGAACCTTCATTGGCAATATCAAGGTATTATGTCTCATTTATTAATGACCATAGTAGATGGACTATTCTATACTTTATCAAGAGTAAGAATGAAGTGTTTGATTGCTTCAAGAAGTATCTTGCACATGTGGAGAATCATACAGGTAGATCACTAAAGAAGCTCAGATCTAATGGAGATGGAGAATACTTCTCCAAAGAGCTTGATGAGTTCTTGCAGGACAAAGATATCAAAAGGGAAGTGACTACTAGATACTCTCCTCAACTAAATGGAATTGCAGAGAGGTGAAACAAGACACTTGTTGGATCAGCCCAAACAATGCTTGAAGAAAAGAAGTTGCCACATTATCTATGGGTAGAAGCTATTTCAACTGCTATGTACCTTGTCAATAGACTACCATCCAAATCACTTGAAGGTATGACTCCTTATGAAGCATGGCATGGAAGAAAACCTAGTCTTGGACATTGCAAGGTTTTTGGTTGTTTAGCTTATGTACATGTACCATCACAAATAAGAGGTAAGCTAGATGAAAGGGCAACAAAGGTAGTGTTTATTGGATATGATTCGACTCTGATGGATGACAGGTTCTTCAATCCTTCAACCAAGCAATTCACTACAAGTAGAGATGTTGTGTTTGAAGAACACAGATCTTGGTATGACGAAGACAAACAAAAGGTAACACTGCCATATGATCTTGATTCTGACTCTCATCAATTAGGAAGCAAGCATGATACACATGTCGAGGATCCAAGAAGTGATACAGACAATGACCAAGATGAAAGAGAAAAGGATTACAAGCTATGGAAGTCAAGAGGCAAAGCAAAGATGCAAGAGGTTGGAGAATGCTCCAAACAAGTACGTAGAAGATCAACAAGAGAGAAGAAACAACCAGAAAGGTATGGATGTGATTCCAAATTTTTTTTATGAAGCATTCAATATACTTGGCAAAAAAATCTATTTCAGAGGAACCCTCAACCTATGAAGAGGCAAAGGGAAACCCTAATTGGGAAAAGGCCATGAAAGAAGAGATAGATGCATTGAAGGAAATGGAAACTTGTGATTTGGTTCCAATGTCACCAAATCAAAAGGTAATTGGTTGCAGACGGGTATATAAAGTCATAAGAAACTTAGATGGATCAGTTTGCATGTACAAGGCAAGATTAATTACCAAAGGATGCTCACAAACTCATGGTATAGACTATGAGGAAACATTCTCACGTTGCAAAGATGACTACAATCAGAACATTGATAAGTGTAGCTACTACAGGGAATTTGAGATTCCTCCAAATTGATGTGAAAAATCTTAAATGGTTGGATACGCGAAGAGGTATGCATTATGGAGAGAGATGGTGGATGCAATCCAAAGATGAGTTGGTGCTGCTACAACCGCCTTCACACCAACCAACTGAGACTTCAGAGTTGATTATTAGAGCCTTTGAGCTTCCTAAATCCACAAAAATATCAGCCAAGTACT
Organism: Ceratopteris richardii; assembly: GCA_020310875.1. Lineage (NCBI taxonomy): Eukaryota > Viridiplantae > Streptophyta > Polypodiopsida > Polypodiales > Pteridaceae > Ceratopteris > Ceratopteris richardii. Next base: position 205,383,758 of record CM035411.1, read on the forward strand.
TTGGAACATGTATCCCAAAAGTTTCAGTCAAGACAGACTAGTTGCAAAATGACTAGCTCCTGAAACTTGCTATTTTTGGACATACACCTACTAGAAAAAATGAAGAATGCTCTCAACCTGGTAGGAATTAAATAAATTCCTTTAGGTCATATCAAATAGAATTATAAAGCTTCTCAATCAAAGTTAAAAAACTTCAAATGATGGACTGAGCACTGAGAACAAGATTCATCAATTTCTAGAACATGCCCACCATTCTCGGGGCTCTGCAGAGATAGACCAGTGAGTAGTAAAATGCAGCAATTGCCCAAAATATGAAATTAGTGACAATAGAAACTACTATTCAGAAACTAGACAGTAAGAGCTATCCAACGCATGTTAAAACACTGAAAAATGTTGAGTATAACTTGAGATATGACCTTCTGAAGTTACTGCCCTAAGTGAGTATATCAGAGAGCAAAATAGAGAAGTAGATAATGCTAAATGTATAGATTCACATATGATTACAACCACATTGGCAATGAATCTTTGTAAAATGGGAGTAGAATGATAGAGCTATGGAGTAAGCTCTTGTATCTCTACAAAATGACATGAAGTGGTCACGTACAAGGCTTGCTAATCACCTCTTTCTTCTTGCTCTTTTTATAGCTAATCTTGGAGGGAGTTTTGAATTCCAATTCGGATGGATCCACCTAAAAGTGATCCCCAAAGTTAGGAGATATTCCCTCAGCTCAGAAATTCATGGTTTTAGGTAGTTAGAGCCATGATTTTGCTGGATGAGGTAAGCCATCCTTTTTCATTTTCTTTTTTTCAATTACAAGAGATAAAAATGAACTCTTTTACAAGAGGTGTTCACATGACTACACATGTGACTTACAAATGATCATAAATCAAGCATATCAAGCATGTAGGCTTGGGTAAAATGCAGCAACAGCTCCCCCTCAAGCCTAACATGCTTGGCCTCCAAATAAGTCTTCAATTGTCCTTGATTTCCTGTAAGCCAATCATCAACTTGAATCTACTTAACTTTGTACCATCAAGAGCTTTAGTCAAAATGTCTGCACATTGCATATCTGTAGAGACATAGGATAGTTGAATATCCTTTCTCATTAGCTTCTCCCTTACATAATGGTAGTGGACTTCAATATGCTTGGTTCTAGCATGGTATACAGGATTAGCTGCTAGATGTAGTGAGCTTGTGTTGTCACAAAAAATGTGAGCTGTTGAAGAATGAAGTCCAAGATCTGTGTACAAAGACTTTAACCACGTGATTTCTTGAGTTGCATTAGCCAAACCTCTATATTCGGCTTTAGTAGAAGATAATGCCATGGTTGGTTGCTTCTTCGATGACCAAGAAATGATTTTTGAACTAGAAATGATATATACCCAGATGTGCTTCTTCTATCATCGCTAGATCCGGCCCAATCTGCATCTGAGTAGACCTTTAGCTCAATATTTGAATTATATGAATGAAAAAAACCTTCACTCATGGTCCCCTTTAGGTACTTGAGGACTCTCTTGGCCACTTCCATATGTGGTCTTCTTGGTTTATGCATAAACTAACTCAATATGCTAACACTGTAGCATATATCCACCCTTGTGAGTGTTGCATAGTTCAAACTTCCAACCAAGCTTTGATAGCTTGTGATGTCTTCAATTGGCTCTCCTTCATAAGCACTAAGCTTATGATTTTGCTCCATAGGTGTACCTGCACACTTGGTATTTTCCATCTTGAACTTAATGAGCATGTCATACACATACTTCCTTTGTGTGATGTATATACATGAACCTATGTAGATTAACTCCAATCCAAGGAAATAAGTGAGTGGTCCGAGGTCACTTATTTTGAACTCCTCCTTCATTTGAATCTTTACCTGTTTGATTCCTCCAAGATCATTGCTTGCGATAATAATATCATCAACATACACACATAAATAGATCACTTCAAATCCATTCCTCTTTATGAACAAAGAGGTATCCACCTTGCTAGCTTTGAATCCTTGGTCCTGCAAATAAGTCACCGATCTGAAATTCCAAGCTCTTGGAGCTTGCTTCAATCCATACAAATATTTCTTTAGTTTGCAAACATAGTTAGTATGATGTGTATCCTCATATCTAGGAGGTTGTGCCATATACACTTCCTCAGAAATCCATCCATTCAAGAAAGCATTCTTTACATCAAGTTGATAGAGCTTCCAATTTCTAGATGCAACAAGACTAATGAGAACCGTAATTGTAGGCATTTTTGCAACAGGAAAGAAAGTCTCCTTATAATCAATACCATGGGTTTGAGCAAACCCTTTAGCAAATAACCTTGCTCTGTGTCTATGTATACTTCCATCTAGATTCCTCTTGATTTTGTATATCCATCGAGATTCAATTACCTTCATAGATGGCTTGTTAGGTACAAGCTCCGAAGTTTCATTCTCCTTCAAGGCTTCCATTTCTTCATCCATTGCATCTCTCCAAGCTTTCTTGCTTTGTGCTTCTTCGAATGTGGTAGGTTCTTCATTCGTTGAATCTTTTGCAATGTAGATTGAGTGCTTGGTGACCAAAGAAGTATCATAGCCAAACCACTCAGGTTTCTTCTTCTCCCTTGAAGACCTTCTAAGTGGTTGATGTGAGCTCTCGGGTCCATTGTAGCATCCTGCATCTTTGCTTTACCTTTGTTCTTCCATAGCTTTAGTCTTTCCAAGTCTTCTAGGTCAATCTCCGAATCACTTTCTTCAATATGCTTTGGATCCTTTGGTTGAAGTGATGGAAAATCTTCATCCAAGTCATAAGGCAGCTTCACTTTCTTGTCATCATCAAACCACGATTTGTTTTCATCAATAATTACATCTCTACTCACAGAAAATCCTTTATTGGTAGGATTGTACAGTCTATATCCTTTTTGGTTTTGGTCATAACCAATGAATACACACCTCTACCTTGGGATCCAATTTTCCTCTTACTTGAGAAGGAATGTGAGCATAGGCTAAGCATCCAAAGATTTTGCAATGCTCTAGACTAGGTCTTCTTCCATTCCACACTTCATATGGAGTTGTTCCATCTAGTGACTTAGATGGAAGTCTATTTATGACATATGTGGCTGTAGACACAGCCTTTGCCCATAGGTAGTTTGGCAATCCCTTTTCGTTGAGCATGGACCTTGCAACTTCGAAAATAGCTCTGTTCCTCCTCTCTGCTACACCATTGAGTTCCGGTGTATACCTTGTAGTGACTTCCCTTTTAATGCCTCTTTCATGCAAGAAGGCATCAAATTCAGAAGAGAAGTATTCTCCTCCACCATCTGATCTGAGTCTTTTCAAAGTCCTACCTGTTTGGTTTTGAACAAGAGCAGTATACTTCTTAAAGCAATTAAACACTTCATCCTTGTGCTTCATGAAAAATAGAATGGTCCACCTACTACAATCATCTATGAAAGACACACAATATCTTGAGATATAGATGGCTCCTTACTTGGACCCCACACATCCGTGTGCACTAGATTCAAAGGATTTTGATACATGTATCCTTTCTTATTGAAAGGTTGTCTATGAGCCTTGCCGAGTTGACAAGCTTCACACTTATAAATCGTGTGTTGCCTTGTGATATTAGGCAAACCAAGTACACTTTGGTCCTTGCAAATTTGTTTGAGTGTCCTCTCACCAATGTGAGCAAGCCTTTTGTGCCATATCTCCAACTCTGTTAGAGTTTTAGATCCATAGCTAAACAAAGCTATGTTCTTTGTATCTTCCACTTCAAAAGTGAAAAGCCTTCTTGTCTTTTCTCCTTTGCCAATCCTTCTAAAGCCTTGCCTTGGGTCTTCAACATATTCTCCAAATCAATTGAATCTAACCTGCAATCCTTTTTCGACAATCGGTCCAACACTTATTAAATTTTTGGTAATTGTAGGGACATAGAAGACTTTGCTTAAGAGGTTCATATTCCCATCTGATGTCTTCATATTACCTATCTTCTCCACTGAGTGCTTTTTGTCATCTCCTATCTGCACTTCATGCTTGTTATGAGGATCTTCCAACTCAAAAAGTAAAGCCACATTTCTTGCTACATGGTTTGAGCATCCCGAATCAATGTAAAATATGTGATCATCATCCTTACCCTTCTTCACTGATAGATTCATAATCAATAATGAATCGTCTTGACTTTGTTCCTCTGCATAGTTATTGTAGTCTCTTCTTCCTCTATGGCCACTTTTATAGTTGTTATTGTTGTAATTGTTGTTGTAGTAGTTGTTGTTGTTGTAGCCTCCATTGTATCTGCCTCTATTTGATCCATAGCCACCTCTATTGAATCCTCTTCCTCTTGAGTTCTTTGGGTTCCTAAAACATTCTTCAGTAGTATGATTAGATAAGCCACATATATTGCAAGGTTGAGATTATTGGAATCTGCCCCTGCCTTGCTTTCCACCTCTGCCTCTTCCTCTAGCTCTTCCTCTACCTACACAGTTTGCTTGGAAAGAGCTACCTTCATCTTCATTCTTCATATTCTTTGAATTTTTCTTGACCTTAGCTTTATCATAATACAAGGCAGAAGTTTGATTACCTCTTGAGGACTCACCATCTTTTCTAGTCTTTGCTTCCTGAGTGAAGAGTTGGCCCATGAGTGTGTTGAGCTCAGGTACATGCATATCCATGTATATTTCCATGGCAGTTGTGAATGACACCCACATGTCGTCTGCTTTGATTCCGTTTATGATTTGTCTAACGATTTGTTCCTCTTCAATTACCTCTCCAATGCTTCCAAGTTGTTCCGAAATATCCTTCAACTTTGTGGCATAACCAGTCACACTTTGCTTCGGGCTTTTCTTCATTGTCGTGAACTCCATCCACAATTGGTTCTTCCTTGCTCGAGTGTTGGAAGAGAAGAAAGAAGCAAGTGCATTGTAGGTTTCTCTTGATGTCTTGCATCCCTTGACATGAGGTAAAAGAAAATGAGAGATTGAGTTTAGAATATAGGACCTTGCAAGTGCATCCTTCGAACACCAATTTGAAAGTCCTTCCACTTCTTCATGTGATGGTTGCCCTTTGTTCCTCATGGTTGGAGTTGCTTCATCTCCGGATATGAATCCATATAGATTCCTCCCTTGAAGCTAAGCCTCCATCCTTAAAGACCATGCCGCGTAGTTTTTTCGATCCAATTTGTCAATTGTTGATGGAAATCCATCTCCCATGTTGCTTGACTATGCTCTGATACTACTATGGAGAGAGATGGTGGATGCAATCCAAAGATGAGTTGGTGCTGCTACAACCGGCTTCACACCAGCCAAATGAAACTTCACATTATAATATTAGACCCTTTGAGCTTCCTAAATCCACCAAAATATCAGCCGCGTACTTTGGAACATGTATCCCAAAAGTTTCAGTCAAGACAGACTAGTTGCAAAATGACTAGCTCCCAAAACTTGCTATTTTTTGGACATACACCTGCTAGAAAAAATGAACAATGATCTCAACCTGGTAGGAATTAGATAAATTCCTTTTGGACATATCAAATAGACTTATCAAGCTTTTCAATCCAAGTTAAAACACTTCAAATGATGGAATGAGCACTGAGAACAAGATTCATCAATTTCTGGAGTATGCCCACCATTCTTGGGGCTCTCCAGAGATAGAAAAGTGAGCAGTAAAATGCAGAAATCACCCAAACTATGAATTCAATGACAATGAAAATTCACAATAGAAATGAGACAGTAAGAGCTATCCAACGCATGTCAAAACACTGAAAAATGTTGAGTATAACTCAAGATATGACCTTCTGAAGATACTGCTCTAAGTGAGTATAGCAGAGAACAAAACAGAGAAGTAGATAATGATAAATGTATAGATTCACATATGATTACAACCACTGGCAATGAATCTTTGCACAATGGGAGTAGAATGATAGAGCTATGGAGTAAGATCTTCAATCTCAACAGAATGACATGAAATGGTCACGTACAAGGCTTGCTAATCACCTCTTCCTTCTTGCTCTTTTTATAGCTAATCTTGGAGGGAGTTTTGAATTCGAATTCGAATGGCTCCACCTAAAAGTGATCCCCAAAGTTAGGAGATATTCCCTCAGCTCAAAAATTTGTGGTTTTAGGTAGTTAGAGCCACGACTTTTCTTTTACATCATGGATGAGGTAAGCCATCCTTTTTCTTTTTCTTTTTTTCAATGAACTCTTTTACAAGAGGTGTTCACATGACTACACATGTGACTTAGAAATGATCATAATATCAAGCATATCAAGAATATCAAGCATGTAGGCTTGGGTAAAATGCACCAACATGCATGTCACAACCACCAGGTTTTGAAAACCCTAATCATCCATCTTATGTTTGTAGACTTAAGAAAGCATTTTATGGATTTGAAACAAGCTTCGAGAGCTTGGAATTAGAGGTTGGTTACATATCTTCAAGATCAAGGGTTCAAAGCTAGCAGCTCAGATCCTTCTCTATTCATAAAAAGGAATCACAATGAGGTTATCTATCTATGTGTATATGTAGATGATACTATTATGACAGGTGATGATCTAAATGGCATTCAAAGGATCAAGACACACATGCAAGAGGAGTTCAAAATCAATGACCTAGGTGAGCTCACATATTTCCTAGGTTTGCAGGTGATATAAACAGATGAAGGAATGTATTTGACTCAGAGAAGATGCATTCAGAATCTTTTTCTCAAGTTCAAAATGGAGAACACTAAACCTGCAAGTACACCTTTGGAGATGAATCATAAACTTAGTGTTTATGAAGGTGAGAAAATTGAAGACATTAAAGAGTATCAATTTTTGGTAGGTAGCTTGATATATGCTACTCATACAAGGGTAGACATCTCATATAGTGTGGGAGTGCTTAGTCAGTTCATGCACTCACCAAGAAGACCACACATGGATGCGGCTAAGAGAGTACTTAAGTATCTCAAAGGTACAATCAACAAAGTTATATTCTATCCTTACTCTTCAGATTTGGATATCAAAATCTACTCAGATGCGGATTGGGTAGAAGCCAGGGATGATAGAAAAAAGTACATCTGGCTTTTAGCATTTGCAGGTTCAAAACTAGTGTCATGGAGTTCCAAGAAGCAACCAACAGTTGCTTTATCCTCAACTAAATTAGAGTACAGAGGCTTGACCATAACAACTCAAGAGGCAATATGGTTAAAAGCATTATATACAGATGTGGGACTTGTGAGTTCCAAACCTCACATATTTGGAGACAATGTAAGTTCCATGCATCTAGCGGCAAATCCTATTTTCCATGCAAGAACCAAGCACATAGAAGTCCATTACCACTTCATCAAGGAGAAGCTCATGGCAAAGTAGATTGACATTTCTTTTGTTCCAACTGAAAAACAAGTAGCAGATATGATGACAAAGGCACTTGATGGAATAAAGCTTTGTAGATTCAAAGCTATGGCAGGTATTTAACCTATCAGAGAATGAAGACTCAAGCATACTTTAGCTTTAGGGGGAGCTATTAGAACATCAAGCTTACACTATGCTTGAGGTGGATTTGATCTACATCAAAGGCTATCGTGTCCAAAGAATATCCATTGGAGACTTCTTTTTCTCATGCTCATTTATGGTATTTTTTTAGAGTTTTTTTATGGTTCATTTACCGTTGTAAAAGACTTGAGCTTTACACATGTAAAGGTAGAAAGATAAAGCCCAAATCCCATGAACTTGTGGTGGTTGAAGTTGCATTCAATCAAGCAATCAATCACCTAAAAGTAGACCAAACTAGATCTTCACTTTTCCTAGATTTTAGGAAAGTGAATTAATTCCCTCCAACGACCATTCCCACCTTCATTTGAATTCAAACTCCACTTGTAGAAGTCGTGGAACATTCCTAGAGTCTATATAAAGACTTGAAATCACTTTTACATTACATGGAAGCAATATGCATACACTTGTGACCATCATTGTCTTGCTCCTTCAATTCTCTGCATCATCTTCTTTGCCAACAGTAATCTTGCAAAGGCTTTTGCTCTCTATCCAGAGCTCCAAATTTAGTATACTATTTCTCATTGGAAAGCTAATAGTGTCTAGTTTATGCCTAAAAATGTTCATAGCATTTGGTTGAGTAGATTGGGCGAAATCTGAGTTTTTCTGTATCGAGGTCAATCTATACATATTCCTGAAAAATAGGAAGTACCACTGGTGAATGTCTCATTCATTTCTATAGCATATTTTGCTTATTCATTATAATTTTGTGCATTATATACACTCAACCCGATTTGTATCCCATCCATAAAAGGATTTTTTCTAATTGTAATCATGCGGACCACTATGGGTATTTTAAGTTCATTGTCTCTTCCATAGATAGTAAGTTTTTTAAGCTAGTCGAGTCTCGAACCTATCTATTTTGTATTGAATCATTCTCCTTGATGCTCCAAAGTACATAGTGTGTTTCTTTGCACTTATCACATGCTTATAAGGTCTATTTGAGTCTCCATAAGCTTAAGGGCTGGTCTTGTGCCAGATTGCTAGACCAAAATTCGTCGCTTCGAAATGCATTTTTCTACCTTCTACAAGATTCTCCAAATTCAATCACTCACTACCCTCACATTGTGCAATTGAACATTGTCAATGTCATTGTATTTCTATGTGATCTGATACATATACATTGATTACTTCTCTACTTCACTTATTTGTTATGATCATCTTAGAATAGTGAATTTGATCATTTGATTTCATATAAAGTACTATAGATTCAATGTATTGTCTAGTTCATAGCTACAAAGTTTCATTTTTATTGCTTTTTCCAATTGTGAGATATCACCATATCTTTACTCTCTGGTCTGCACACTAAAGCACCACAAAAATGTCAGGCAAGTCTTCTAACTTGCTAAGCATCATTTTGAGTGTGTAGTCCATCTTTTTTATTGAAATAACTCATGATTTGTAGTTATCTAAGTTGATTGGATACTTCTAAAAGGAATTTAAGCAATTGCTAGTAGGTTGAGAGCACTGATCACTTTACTAAACATATGCAAAGATAAAAATAACAAGTCTATGAGCTTGGTTCAACTTTCTACTTATCTGTTTTGATCGATTGATTAGAGGATCATGCTCCATAGCACATATGTGACTATTTGTGATCAATAGGAAACTCAAGGGGCCTACCTAGCTCTCTATAACTTCTTTTTGGTTGGTGTGAAGCAAGATTTTGCAGCTCGACTGCATTTCGAGAATCTATCCACCATCTCTCCAACAGAGGTATCAGAGCAACATCAAAGCAAGATGGGAGATGGATTTCCATCATTCTTTGAAAAATTGGACAAGAGCAACTATCTAGAATGGTCCCTAATGTTGAGATATCAAGCTCAACATGTGATGATCCAAGATGACACGTATCACTTTTTCATTTCTCTGACATGTATAGTGGTCACGCCGGTATATGTGAGGGAGACCATTGAGCTTTATTAGATTTATCTACCAAGAGTGATATCACATTTCTTTCTTGCCATCTCATGCATTTATGGACATTAGGCTTTTCCTTATGTACTGGTCTTTATATATTGGAGTAGTTGTATTATTATTTTTAGGTCATTCTTATACATGCCTTTTTATGTAATGGAAGAAGAAGAAGAAGAAGATTATTTTCTTCCTTGCCTTAATCTGAGTGTGTGATTATCTTTGATTGTGAGAGTGTGTGTGTGAGATCTCTTCCTTATCTCCTTCCTTGTGATGGTATCAAAGCTAGTGTGGTTGTAGAGAGCTCGTGGAGAAGGCCACCGGTGAAGAGTATGTGAGAAGGCATGGAGAAAGTGCGATTCACAAATGACCTAAGATTGCTATGAAAATTAGCATGAAGGTAGAAGACCTCAAAATATTTTCAAGAGCTATCCCTTTAGGGTCACTTGTTTTTGTCATATCGAAGTCTCGGAACCATCTCAATCTCCATTTTGAGCTCGTAGGGTGGGGCCCACAAAAAAACCAGGTTAGTTTTGGAAACTCTAACTTGCCTCATGTTTGGCAACACTCATATATTCTAGATCCATAATTTCAAGAGATTCTGTGTACTGTTCATACACAAAAACCATGTTTTTATGAGAACAAATTGTCACATCATAGTGCGTTAATGTTCAAGCAGAAGTGCTGCTTGTAGTGTTTTGTAGTGTTGTGAATTGCTTTAGAAAAGGAAAATGTAGATGGAATGATTCAGCTTATGAGCGATAATTTGGACAAGAACAACTTCCATGCTTGGAGATTTAGAATGATGAATTTTCTAGTGGGAAAAGGCTACTAAAAGTACATCGAAGGAGAGAAGGAAAATGCTCCACAGTTACCAGAGAGCAATGGGACCGTGAACTAGTTAAGAGCATATGAGGAATGGAATCAAGGAGCACAAAAGGTAATGTATTGGCTATCTCTTAACATACATGGTAGCATGATTGGGCACATACAGGATGCCAAGACTCAGAAAGAGGCTTGGAATAGTTTGGTCACATTGTATGAGACCAATACAAAGGCACGGAAATTGCAACTCAAGAACGAGGTGCATACATTAGAGAAGAAGGGCATGTCGATAAGTGACTACACCGTGAGAATCAAAAGCATATGTGAGTAACTTGCATCTATTGGCGTGAATGTAGATGATGATGATGATAAGGTGGAAGTGTGCCTTCGTGGTTTAGGAGATGCATATGAGCAGTTCAGAACTTCTATATAGACGAGAGAAAATATCCGGAATTTTGCTAATTTAGTATCCATGCTCATTATTGAAGAAAAGAATCTTGATGAGGATTCAAACTGCCAAGGAAAGCCCACTTTTGAGTAGGTATTCTACTCTGGCAGAGGAAGAAGCAGAGGTAGAGGTTTGGAAGTGGAAGAGGAAATAGTAACCAAGACCAAAATCAACAACGAAATCATGCAAGAGGAAGAGGACACTTTCGAGGCAGGGGGAGCGAAAGAGGTCGTAGAAATTTCTAAAGAAATGATTCAGGCAATGACAATAAAGGATGCTAGAATTGTGGTAAACTTGGAAAAACTTTGAGCATGACTGTAGGTTGAACAATCAAAATAACAGAAGGCAACAAAACAACTATGCATCCACAAGTGCAAATGATTCTGAGAAGGTATTCATGGTTCAACATCACATGATGAATATGATGTCTGCTGGTGTTTCAAAATTGAATGATAATTTCTGGTTTATTGATTCAGGTGATTCAAATCACATGATGAGTCATGCGAAATGGTTTAGTACTTTGCAAAAATTGCTAGTTCTTGGATATGATGAAATAGGTGATAACACATCACACCTTATTGAGCATACAAGAAATATAGCATTATCTATGGAGGATGGGAAAGTAAAGCATCTTGCTAATGTGTTGCATGTTCCAAATATAACAAAGAATCTGGTTTCTATTGGACAAATGGTTGACCAAGGATTACAAGTCAGGTTCAATGCTCATGGGTTATATGTAGAAGAATACAAACGGGATGGAAGATTGATTGCCAAAGGAAACAAAGTGGGTAGAATGTTCACCTTAAATGTGAAAATTCTTGAAATGAATGTAGCCATGCTTGCAAAAGGTGCAGGAATCATTGCTCATATAGAGATCTGACACAAACACATTGGACATGCAAACTTGAAAAGGCTGAAGATCAAATTCGACAAATAGTCAAGAGCATCATTTCCACATGACAAGCATGTTAGTGAGAACATACTAGAAATAGTACATACAGATGTTTGGGGTCCTACAAAGACCACATCTATGGGCAGTTGCATGTTTTATGTTACTTTCATTGATGACCATATATGAAAAGTGTGGGTATACTTCATGAAAGAGAAGAGTGAGGTGTTCACTCACTTCTAGATTTTTAAAGCTATGGTGGAAAAGCAGACAGGGAAGTATATTCAGACATTAAGATCTTATGGAGGAGGTGAATACATGTCAAATGAGTTCAACAATTTTCTAAAAAATCATGGAATTCAGCGTCAATTTTCATGAAGGTACACACCACAACATAATGGTGTTGTTGGATGCAAAAAAAGACATATTGTAGAAATAGCAAGAGCCTTGATGCATGAGAAGAATATGCCTCATTGTTATTGGGCAAAAGTTGTTCATACTATTGTATACATCATGAACATAACTCCGATTGCTGTTGTACACCAAGTTACACCTGAAGAGAAGTTTACAAGTAAAAAGCCAAACTTATCACATATGAAATTTTTTGGTTGTATTGCATATGTGCATGTTCCAAATGAGTTGAGGATGAAGCTATCTAAAAGCAAAAAAATGTGTCTTTATTGGATACTCCCTTGAGCAAAATGGATATAAATATTATAACCCACTCACATGTTAGTTGATGGTGAACAAAGATGTGGTATTTGATGAAATGTCAAGCTTCTATGCAATTGCCAAAGAAGGACTAAATCTTGAACCAAATGACAAAGAAAATGTTGAAAAGTCAAGTGCAAAATCTCAAGTTTTGAGTGGACCGGATGCATCACCAAGCAATAGTTCCAACTCAAATACATGGATTGAAAGATTGTGTGGAAATTTCAGTCTAGAAAATTCATCAAATAAATCCAAGAAAGGTAAAGAAAAGCTTTATGCTAGTCATAAGACATGTGAAGGTTTTGAAGACATTGATGGAGATTCAAGCGGTTTAGAAAAGAGTCTTGATGAGGAACTTGGATTGCCCTCTGTGAAGACTCCATGAGTAAGAAAGGCAGATGTAGATGATACAAGGAGAAGCGACCCAAGACCAAGAAGATCTGGGAGGATGCAAAATTCAGTGCAATGATTGACATTTAATAGTTACATGGCTTGTCATTGTGCCTACATGAAAAAGAGTAATACAACATGCTGAAACTTCTTGTTTTGAAGATGCAATTGGAAATGCAGATTGGGAAAAAGCTATGGATGACAAGATGGCTGCACTTTATGGAAATGATACATGGAAGCTGGTTCCATCTCCACAAGGAAAGAAACCCTTAGGCTGCAAGTGGGGTTACAAGGTAAAGCACAATGCTAATGGTAGCATAAGCAGGTACAAAGCACATTTGGTAGCAAAAGGATATTCACAAACTTATGGCATTGATTATGAGGAAACATTTAGCGCTATAGCTAAAATGTCTACTATCAGAACACTTGTTGCATTAGCTACAACAAAAGGATGGACTTTGCATCAGATGGATGTGAAGAATGTTTTTCTACATGGTGAGTTACAAGAAGAAGTATACATGGACCAGCCACAAGGATATGAAGATTCAAAGCATCTCGAATATGGTTGCATGTTCTAGAAGGCTTTGTATGGGCTGAAGCAAGCTCCTTGTGCATGGCATTCAAGGATTGCTGATTACTTAACCACCATTGGGTTTTCTATGTGTGATACAGATTATTCACTATATGCATGGAAAGGTGATGATGGCATCACAATTGTGGCTATTTGAGTTGATGTCTTGATTGTAGCTGGTGATAATGAAGAAAGCATTAAAGAGGTAAATCAACTTCTTATGTAGGAATTTGACATGAAAGATCTTGGTGTGTTGTGCTACTTCTTGGGCATTGAGTTTATACATACATAAAGAGGCATATGGATGTCACAAAGGCAATATGCCTTGAATATGTTGCAAAAGTATGGTATGGCTGATTGTAAGCCAATTTCTATGCCATTAGATCAAAATTTGAATTTGGATACTACATCAGGTAAAGCATTGGAAAATGCTACTATGTAAAGGAAAATTATGGGAAGTCTTATATATCTCACAATTACAAGGCCTGATCTAAGCTATACTCTTGGACTTGAAAGTCACTTATGCAAGTTCCCAGGAAGCCACATTTGGATGATCTAAGGTGCACTCTATGTTATATGTGTGCTACTTTGGATTATGCATTGTTTTATAAAGCTAGTGTAGATTTGTACGTTCATGGATACACCGATGTAGATTGGGCTAGTAGTATTCTACATAGAAGATCTACTAGTGGATTTCTATTCTCACTTGGAGGTGCAACTATTACATGGAACGGCAAGAAGCAACCCAATATCGCTTTGTCGAGTACATAGGCAGACTATAGAGGTGCTACAATGGCAGCATGTGAGGCATCATGGCTAGAGATGCTACTTACATATTTAGGTGTGGAAGTGCAAAAGCCTATCACCATCTATTGTGATAATCTTAGCAGCATACAACTAGCACGGAACCCTACTTTTCATGCTAGAACAAAGCATATCAAGGTACATTATCACTTCATCAAAGAGAAGATATTAGCATGTGATATTGATTTTATTTATGTAAGAACACATGAGCACGTTGTTGATATTTTACTAAAGCACTTGGAGCAGAGAAGCTGAAGAAGTTTTGGAAGATTCTTGGATTAGAGGACATGGCATTGAGCTTGATGGGGAGTGTTGAGATATCAAGCTCAACATGTGAAGATCCAAGATGACACGTATCACTTTTTCATTTCTCTGATATGTATAGTGGTCATGCCAGTATATGTGAGGGACACTTCATTGGTCTTTATTAGATTTATCTACCGAGAGTGATGGCACATTTGTTTCTTGCCAGCTCACTCATTTGAGGGCATTAGGTTTTTTCTTATGTACTGGTCTTTATATTGTAGTAGTTGTATTCTTGTTTTTAGGTCATTCTTGTACATGCCTTTTTATGTAATAGAAGAAAGAGAAGATCATTTTCTTTGTTGCCTCAATCTGAGTGTGTGCTTCTCTTTGATTGTGCGAGTGTGTGTGTGTGAGCTCTCTTCCTTATCTCCTTCCTCGTGACCCCTAAGGATGCAAACATACCTCCAAGGAAGAAGAAAATATGGATATATCTCAAGAGATGAAGAGAGAAAACATCAACCTACAAGGGAAGAGCAAGAAGGGCTAACTACATGGTGTGCAAAGGATGCTCTTGTCAGTTCTTATATACTCAACCTCACACTAGGAATTGCAAGACCTCCCAAGGGACTTGGGAAGTACTTTCTTCATACTTCCCATCAAATACAAAGGCTAGGAAGAACCAGCTATGGATAGAGTTTACAACCTTCGAAAAGCAACCAAAGAAAAGTGTAGATGACCATGTAACCAAGATGAAGGATGTGGCTAACCAACTTGCAAGCATTGGAGAAGAGATAAAAGAGGAGGAGATAGTAAAGAAGATCATAAATGGCATCAAAGCTGATGATAAGTGGGAGTCCTTCACCAATGGACCTTTATATGGATATGCAAATACCTGACCTCAACGCATTGATGGGGCAACTCTTCACACATGAGACAAAGCTAAACAAGAATGGAGACAACTCTAGAGGTAACCAATCTTCTGTCCTTTATATAGATAGAAAAGAAATAAGGATAAAGGTAATGGAAAAAATAATGAAGAGGAGGCTAGTACCTCTCAAGTGAACTTCACAAGTAGAGGAAGAGGTACTAGAGGAGGAAGGGGTAGAGGAGGAAAACAAGGCAGGGGGAGATCTTACAACACTTCACCTTGCAATAGTTGTGGCCTAACAAATCACACCACATAAGAATGCTTCAAGAAAACAAGGAATCAGAGAGGAAGAGGCTTCCATAGAGCAAGCTATGGACAATCCAGAGGCAGGTTCAACAATGGAGGAAGCAACTATCATCACAACTACAACCAAGGCTACAACAACAATTATCAAGGAGTCTTTAGGAATAGAAGAGATTACAACCAATAGCATCCAATAACAACTACATAGAAGACCAAGAGGATTCTCTAATCATCATGAACATGACATCCAAGCAAGGTAAAGATGATGAACACCTTTTCTATATTTATTCTGGGTGTTCCAATCATGTGGCTAGAATGTAGCATTAACATATGATCTTGAAGAACCTAAAGGGAAGCATGAAGGTAATAGGATCAAGGTGGATATATAAAAGCAAGAAAAATTCAGATGGCTCTATAAACTAGTACAAAGCAAGGCTAGTTGCAAAGGAATTCGGTCAAACCCATTGAGTGGATTATGAGGAGAACTTTTCACCTATGTCTAAGATGCCAACCATTAGGTTTTTGGTAAGTGTTGCTGCTTCAAAGAATTGGAACCTATATTAGTTAGATGTTAAGAATGCAGTCTTAAATGGATGGATCTCAGAAGAAGTTTACATGGCTCAACCACAAAGATATAAAGATAAGGAGAAACCAGGTTATGTATGCAAGCTAAGGAAATCACTCTATGGTCTAAAGCAAGCTCCTAGATCTTGGAACCATAGGCTTGTATATTTGAAGGATCAAGGTATTGTTGCTAGCAAAGAAGATTCTTCTTTGTTCATAAAGAAGACTAACTCAAAAGTTATTTACTTATGTGTTTGTGTGGATGACATTAATATTACAAGGAATGATGCTTATGGCATCAAGCAAATCAAATATTAGATGATGGAAGAGTTTAAGATCAGTGACCTTGGTTTGTTAATGTATTTTCTTGGATTAGAACCTGTGTATACAAATTCTGGTGTGTTTATTACTCAGAGGAAGTACATTCATGATATGTTGGTAAAATTCAGGATGGAGAACACCGAAATTGTAAGTACACTCATGAGGGGAAACTTCTTGAAGATGTTACAAGTTACCAAAATCTTGTTGGGAGTCTCAATTATGCAACCCTTACAAGAGTGGATATATGTTATGGAGTAAGTACATTAAGCCAATTTATGCATACACCAAGAAAACCTCACTTGGAAGCTACCGAGAGGATCTTAGAATATTTGAAGGATACCATAAATAAAGGGCTATTTTATCCATTCACTTCTGATTTGGATATCAAGATGTATCCTAATGTAGATTGGGTTGGCTCCAAGGATGATAGGAGGAGCACTTCTTGCTACTTATCTTTTGCAGGTTCAAAGCTAATATCATGATCATCAAAGAAGAAACCAATTGTAGCATTGTCATGTAATAGAGGCATAATATAGAGGCTTAGCACATGCAACACAAGGGGCTATGTGGCTCAAACTACTCTATACAAATTTGGGGTTACATTCTTATACTCCAATGTTTTTTGGAGACACCACTAGTTCACTTCAATTGGCTACCAATCTTGTATATCATGCAAGGACTACGCACATTGAAGTGCACTATCATTATGTAAGAGATAAATTACTTAGCAAGGACATCCAATTTTCCTATGTATCAACTCATTTTCAATGTTTAGATATGCTTGCAAAGTCTTTTGATGAAACTAAGATGAACAGGTTCAGGAGAATGGTTGGTTTGCAGGAGATCAAGGAGGAATAAAAACCAAGCATGTTAGGATTGAGGGGAAGTTTTTGGTGCAAAAGAATCCAAGCCTACATACTTGGATAACTAGCATGTATCTCATATAGTCACATATGACTATCCCCTTGTAAAAGTCACTTTACCTTTTATCTCTGTAAAAGTTCCTATGTTTATTTCACTACTCTCACATGTAGTTAGGAGGAATCAAATCTCATGTTACTTGGTAGATGATTGATGAGAGAATAACTCCTATATTTTAGGACTAACTTTATGGTGAGAATTTGAATTCAAAGCTTGATTCTAACTTCAACTATAAAAGAGGATAAAAAAGGTTCATGTATATGATTCTGACTATGAGATCATTTGAGAGGGACTATGATAGCTCGGTGGTGGTCTAGAGGTAGAGGCTTTGTCAAAAAACTATTTTCCAAAGTTATTGTAACCATTGATTCTCATCTTTAATATCGAAATTCCAGTTTCTCTGAGGCATATCTTTTCTACTCTTTTGCATCAGATTTTCTCTTATCTTGTGAAATCTTTGCATTTTTCTCTCCTCTCTCATTCTTGAGTGATTGAATGATTGTGATTGGGGATATATTGTGATTGAGGAAGTGCTACAAGTCTTATTAGAGCATAATCGATACTCAAGAACAATGGAAGGTTTGACAGAGAAGGTGCTTGAGCAAGAGGAGCTTATTCAGAACCTTCTTGGAGAATTATGCAAAGAACGAGGTAAAAGCAACCAAAAGGTGCAACGTATTTATTCATCGAGCTAAACGATGAAGTGGAACATGCGAGAACATCTAGTGTGCCTCGAGGAAAACAGAAATGCAATTATGAAGATATGGAGCCAAGTGAGTTTGCCCTTAACAAAGTCTTCAAGAAGGCAAAGTTGAATGATTTTGATGGTGAGAAGAAGAGTGGCAAAGATATTGAGGCATGGATTGAAGAGATGGAATATTTCTTTGATCTTCAAAAATTCAGTGAGGAGTGCAAGGAAAAAGTTGGGATCTTGCACCTGTGTGCTATCAGAGAGCTATAGTGGAAGTCCTATATGCACACTCGAATGCATTATGCTCTGGTTCTATGGAATGAGTTTAGAGAACAAGCTGAGAAACACTATTGTTCTCCACACTACCATATGGAGAAGAAGATGGAGGTCTACAATTTTTGTCAACACAAAAGTGATAAGCATAGCTTGTGTATTGATGAGTAAAAAGAGAAGTTCCTGCATCTTCACAAATATGCATTGGAGGTTAATCAAGGGATCTGGATGCATCAATTTTCTCGATGCCGTTGTGATGGCGGAGAATTTTGATAAGATGGAAAAGTTCAATTTACAGAAGGTGAATAGATGCAGATTCATTGCAACGGGACATATGCCATAGAGACCTGTTGCAATAAACATGAACAATTCAAGGAAGACTCCATCTTCTAATAACCAAGGTAAGAATCCTGCTTAAGTGGAAAATCAAAGGAGGAATCAACCAATCCATTGGGAACAAGACCTTGATTTTATTGAGAGGGCAAAAAGGCTTGCTCTATATTTTCATTGTGGGGAGCAAGGGCATTGGACATATGAGTGCCCGAATAAGGCAATCTTTTGACCCACACAATTGAAGGTGATAAAACATCATCGAGGAAGGTATAATGATTGAGAAAGCAAATGATGGAGGTAAGTACCCTAACTCTACTTTACATTGCATGGTGGCTTATTCTTTCCCAAAGGCTTCTCTAATTATGATTTTAGGTATTCTTTCTATGCATAAAATGAGACTTTTGATCAATTGAGGTAGTACACATTGTTTTCTATCTTTCAAAATGGTACTGAATTCGGGGATACCTCTAAATATGTAGATAACTAGACCCGTAGAGATGGTCAATGGACGAGTGCACTATACAATAGAATACATTGAAAACCTTGCACTTACTTCAATAACTTTAAGGCTAGATGTTGAATCTATCCACATTCTAGATGATGCATATAATCCTAAACCTATCCTTATTTCTACTATGCAGATAATTAGAGGTATACGTGATGGTTGTAAAACATTTCTAGTGTATGTGAACAATCCGCATGAGGAAGATAATGATGAAAGTATTCCAAATTATTTAGAAAATCTTTTGAAAGAATATGTCGATGTATTTTCAAAAGCCTTGTCTAGTACACCTCCACCTAGGTAGATTGACCATGCCATTGACCTGTATCTCATGAGTGATCCATATTCTAGAGCACCCTATAGATTTAACACCGATGAATTAAAGGAGCTTAAGGTTCAATTAGATGATCTTTTGAAGAAAGGCTTGATAAGACCGAGTGTCTTACCTTGGCGTGCATGTGTATTAATTTAAAAGAAGAAAGCTGGATCTTATAGATTATGAATTGACTATAGGGGGTTGAATAAAAGAACAATTAAAAATAAGTATCCACTTCCTCACATAGATGACTTATTAGGTCAATTAAGTGGAACGACTGTATTCATTAAGATTGACTTAAGATTTGGATATTACCAAATTAAGATCAAAAGGGATTTCTCTAAGATAGATACTCCCCTCACAGAATTGACGAAAAAGAATGTAGGATTTGTGTGGAGTGATGCCTACCAAAAATCATTTGAGAGATTGAAACAAAAAATTATTGAAAACTATTTTTTTTAAATACTAGAAATGGGAAACCTTTTGTGGTTCCATGTGATGCAAGTGGTATTTAGATAGGATGTGTTCTCGCACATGATGGTAGGGTGTGTTGCGAACATTTGTTTTATGTAGGGTACAAGTTTCAAATTATGTAAATACCTTTGGGAAGTCTTCAAATACTTCAAGAAGGCTCATATTATCCATAAAATGTAGCAAAAATACCACGTGAGTTCTAGAACATGGTGAGTCAAATTAGTGAGTCACAAGGGAGCTTCAGTGGTGTCCTAGTGGAAGGTCGATGTGGCTAGTTCTCAAAGTCCATCAATACTTTGCTTATTTGAGCACTTGAGTCATGTAATACCTCCATCCAAGTGTCTACCACGAATTTAGATGTATTAGGAAAGTTTTAGATTAGTTTCCCATGCTATAAAAAGAGGAGAAAAGTCGTGATCTTGTGGGATGTCCAAGAGAGTCATATGTGTATCTCTACACTGCTGTAGTTTTGTATGCAGAGATTGCAGAGCTTGTATCTCCCTCATTATATATCCAAATTACATGTTTGATAGCTCATTGGAAAGCTCTTCCTGTCTACTTTCTTCCTGTAAATTTTCATAATCATTGGATTTGTGAGCTGAGAGCAATACTCTCTGCAAGTAGTGTGTGTTCTCTGTTTTTTATCCCTGCTGAAGGTCTCCATTAAACCTCAAACTTGCAGAGGTCATATCTCCTTGTGTATGTATCCAAATCATGTGTTCTTTGGCTTGTTAGAAAGCTCTATAAGTCTACGTGTATTCTGAAAAGTTTCAAAGTCATTGGAGTTGTGAGTTAAGAGCAGTAGTCTCTGCAAGTGATGTGTGTCCTCAGGTTCATCTCTGTTTCAAGGTCTCCATTAAAGCTGCATATTGCAGAGGTCATAGCTCATTGTGTATTTATCCATTTGAGGTGTTCTATATCTTGTTGGAAAGCTCTTAGAGTCTAGTTTTTGTGTGTGAAACAGTTTTTGAAAATTCCAAGTGAGTAAAGAGCAATTTGCTCTGCAAGAAAATTGGTCTGTGCATACAAGTTTGTGAAAAAGTCAACTAGGTCCTGTTGGGTTTCACCTACTTCTAGCTGTACTTTGGAGATCAATAAACTCCAACATTGGTATCAGAGCAAGTACTTGGAGGCTTGGAGAAGGTTATCATACCTTGACGAAGAATTTGAAGCTATCAAGGAAGCAGTTCATCATCAACACTACACAAAGGTAGAAGAAGATTGCAAGGAGGCATCTGAAGCAACATCCAAGCAAAGAAAGGTGCACATACCTCATTTACAAGGTAAATATTATATTTCTTCTCATCACACACATTGGAAAGGAGGCTTAAAGGAGGAAGCTTAGCATTTGTATTATGGGAGACCAACATGCACAAATAGAGAAGCTTGATAAGACCAATTATCAAGCATGGAAGTTTAGAATCACAGCATACTTGCAAGGTAGAGGCTTGTATGGTTTGATTGACGGCACAGATATCAAACCCACATTACCAGAGGACCCAAATCAGCAACAATTGAGGGAGTTTAGACTTTGGAATGAGAGAGACAAAAGGGTTATATTCATTTTATCACAAAATATTCAAGATTCAATGGTAGGACACATACAAGATCTAGACACAAGTAGAGATGTTTGGCTTGCATTGGAAAGGTTGTATGCTACAGGTACAAGAGCAAGGAAGATTCAACTCAAAAATGAGTTGAATAACATAAAGAAAGATACAAGGACATCGGTCAATGATTACATATTGAAAGTTAAAGAGATTGCAGATCAACTAGGATCAATTCAAGCTCATGTGGAGGACGACGACTTGGTTGCACATACTCTCAACGGACTCAAAGATGATGAGAGATGGAAACCCTTCATTACTTCAGTTTATGTCAGAGGAGAATTACCAGATTTTGATCAACTTATTGCCCTCATGGTCACGGAGGAGATGAATCTAAATGGTTCTACTTCAAATCAAAAAGGATCTCAAGGACAAGCTCTTTATGTAGGATCATCAAGAGGTGGAAACAGAGGTGGAAGAGGTTCAAATAGAGGTCGAGGAAGAAGGAGCGATGATCAAAGGACTTCAAGTGGCTTCTTCAACACAAGAGGAAGAGGAAGATCAAGCGCTAGAGGTACGAGAGGCTACTACAACTACAACCAAAGACAAAGGAGTGAAGATAATAAGAACAATTGCTATATATGTGGAAGGTATGGACACTATGCCAAAGATTGTTATCAAAATGAAAATAATCAAGGTGGTAATCGAAGAGGAGGCTATTCAAGAAGAGGTAAACAACAAGGAAATTATGCAGTTGAAGGTAAAAGTGATGATTATGATTCTCTTCTTATGATGAATGTAGAAACTAAGATGAATTGCAATAGCGATGTATGGTATGTAGATAGTGGTTGTTCTAATCACATGTCTCATGATGCTTCATGGTTTTCTAATATGCATAATCCGTCATGTAAAGGTCATGTTGAAACAGGAGATGATACAACACATAAGATTATGCAGGTTGGAGATGTTGTTATGCAGGATAAGAGCAAGACAAATTGCTTGAAGGATGTACTTTATGTGCCAACGATCACTAAGAATTTGATGTCGGTTGGTCAAATGGTAGAAAAAGGTCTACAAGTGAGATTTAATCATGCAGGTTGCTTCATTGAGGATCCAAAGCAAAGGAGGTTAATTGCTAGAGGTCAAAAACAAGGTAGATTGTTTACATTCAAGGTAAACCCAAATCATACAAACTATTTCTCTTATGGTATGCATCGAATAGCAGAGCTTGATCTATGGCACAAAAGGATTGGACACATGAATGTACACAGGTTAAAGGAGCTATCAAAGAAGAGGATTGTTGAAGGATTACCTGATCTTACTAAGCAACATATGGTGCATCTTTGTGAAGCATGTCAAATGGGTAAGCAGAGTAGACAACCTTTCAAGCATTCAAGCTATGTAAGTGATGGTTTGCTAGATCTCATACACACAGATGTGTGGGGACCTACTAAAGAGGCATCCTTGGTTGGTAATAAGTACTATGTATCATTCATTGATGATCATAGTAGAATGACATTTGTGTATTTCATTAAACATAAGAGTGAGGTTTTTAATTGTTTCAAGAAGTTCAAATCATATGTCGAAAAGCAAACAGGAAGGTATATTAAGAAGCTAAGATCCGATGGAGGGGGAGAGTATTTCTCTCAAGCTTTTACTGATTTTTTGTATGATGAAGGTATCAAAAGAGAAGTTACATGCAGGTATACTCCACAACAAAATGGAGTCGCAGAAAGAAGAAACAGAATCATAGCAGAAGCATCTAGAAGCATGCTTAATGATATGTGTTTGCCTAATTATTTTTGGGCTGAAGCTGTTAGCACAAGTGTTTACATTATGAATAGAGTTCTGACTGCTGGAGTTCATCATTTGACACCATATGAGGTATGGCATGGAAGGAAACCAAGTGTAAGTCATTTGAAAGTATTTGGCTGTGTATGTTATGTACATGTACCTAGTGAGGTGAAATCTAAACTTGATGCGAAATCAGAAAAATGTATATTTATTGGTTATGCAGATACTCAAAGAGGATATAGATGCTATAATCCTCATACCAATAAGGTTGTTGTGTCAAGAGATGTAAACTTTGATGAATCACTTTCATGGTATGCAAATAAGAATTGTTTGCAGGTCATGGATGAAAATGAAGAAGGTGTGGTTGAAGGACATGAATGCATAGTTCAGCCATCAGGAAGTTTAAATGATGAGAGGAGTGGTTTAGATGAAGAAAGAGGATCACCTTTCAATGGAAGATTAAGGCAAGAGTCACCTCCAAGTGTTAAAAGTAAAGGTAAACTCAAACTTGTTGAAGTTAATGATGAAGGAGAGGAAATTAGTGATGTATGTGAGTATGGAGAATCATCAAAGGTTCCTAATAAGAAAGGAAGAGCATCTACATTGGAGGTAAGAAGAACTTCAAGAGTAAGTAAGCAACCTCAAAGGTATACTTATGAATCTTTCATGAATACTCATTATGCTTTTATGACAAAAGTTGAGCAGGAAAATGAACCCACATGTTATGATGAGGCCAAAGGAGATGAAAAGTGGGAGAAAGCAATGAGAGAAGAAATGGAAGCACTACAGGATAACAAGACTTGGAATTTAGTTCCAAGTACACCAAAGCAAAAGGTAATTGGTTGCAAGTGGGTTTTTAAGATTAAAAGAAATAGTGATGGTAGTGTGTCTAGATATAAGGCTAGACTTGTAGCAAAAGGATATAATCAAACTCAAGGTGTGGACTATGAGGAAACATTTAGTCTAGTAGCAAATATGGCAACGGTGAGAACTTTGTTGGCTTTAGCTGCAAGTAAAAGGTGGAATATATATCAACTAGATATAAAGAATGCCTTTCTTAATGGTGAGTTAAATGAAGAAGTGTATATGTCACAACCAGATGGTTATGTGGATGCAAAATGTCCTAATCATGTATGCAGGTTAAAGAAGGCATTGTATGGTCTTAAGCAGGCACCAAGGGCATGGAATGCAAGGTTGGTAAAGTATCTTATGCTGCAAGGATACATAGCGAGTCATGCTGATCCTTCACTTTATGTAAAACATGTAGATGGCATGTGTGTCTATGTATGCATTTATGTGGATGACTTGTTGATTACAGGGAATGATGCAAAAGCAATTGATGAGATAAAAGGTAATTTGGGAAAGGAATTTAAAATTTCAGATCTTGGTTTGCTGAGATACTTTCTTGGGATTGAAATTGTGTATAGCGATGAAGGTATGTGGTTGATACAAAGAAAGTATATATGTGATATGCTGAAAAGGTTTGGTATGCAGGAATGTAAATTTGTTTCTACTCCAATGGAATGTAATGTAAAGCTAAGTGCAAAGGAAGGTGATGAGTTGCATGATATGAATGTATATAGATCCATGGTAGGATCTTTGATTTATGCAACAAAAACTAGACCTGATATATGTTATGCAGTGGGAGTATTGTCACAGTTTATGCATGAACCTAGAGTACCTCATATGCATGCAGCGAAAAGAGTGCTTAGGTATTTGAAAGGTACCATGAACGAA
This sequence comes from Ceratopteris richardii, assembly GCA_020310875.1. Classification (NCBI taxonomy): domain Eukaryota; kingdom Viridiplantae; phylum Streptophyta; class Polypodiopsida; order Polypodiales; family Pteridaceae; genus Ceratopteris; species Ceratopteris richardii. Next base: position 205,408,689 of record CM035411.1, read on the forward strand.
GGATTATTTTATAGTCATGATGCTGATCTAACTCTTAAAGTCTTTAGTGATGCAGATTGGGCTGGAAGCAAAGATGACAGAAGATCCACAAGTGGATATGTGGTAATAGCAGGAAACAAGACATTAACATGGAGTTCAAAGAAACAGCCTACAGTTGCTTTATCTTCTACAGAGGCTGAGTATAGAGGTTTAGCATTGGCTACTACTGAGGTTATGTGGTTTAAAAAGTTGTTTCATGACTTGAATGTGCAGGTTGATGTACCACTGATATATGGGGATAACTTGAGCAGCATTCATATGACCTCAAATCCTATTTTTCATGCTAGAACAAAGCATATAGAGGTTCACTATCATTATGTTCGAGAGAAGGCCATGAACAATGAAGTGCAGGTTTCTTTTGTTGGAACAAAGGATCAAGTTGCAGATATCCTCACCAAATCCTTGGATGGACCAAAGCTTCAAAGATTCAACTATATTCTTGGCATGAAGGAAATACCCTTTGAAACTTGAGGGGGAGAATGTTGCGAACATTTGTTTTATGTAGGGTACAAGTTTCAAATTATGTAAATACCTTTGGGAAGTCTTCAAATACTTCAAGAAGGATCATATTATCCATAAAATGTAGCAAAAATACCACGTGAGTTCTAGAACATGGTGAGTCAAATTAGTGAGTCACAAGGGAGCTTCAGTGGTGTCCTAGTGGAAGGTCGATGTGGCTAGTTCTCAAAGTCCATCAATACTTTGCTTATTTGAGCACTTGAGTCATGTAATACCTCCATCCAAGTGTCTACCACGAATTTAGATGTATTAGGAAAGTTTTAGATTAGTTTCCCATGCTATAAAAAGAGGAGAAAAGTCGTGATCTTGTGGGATGTCCAAGAGAGTCATATGTGTATCTCTACACTGCTGTAGTTTTGTATGCAGAGATTGCAGAGCTTGTATCTCCCTCATTATATATCCAAATTACATGTTTGATAGCTCATTGGAAAGATCTTCCTGTTTACTTTCTTCCTGTAAATTTTCATAATCATTGGATTTGTGAGTTGAGAGCAATACTCTCTGCAAGTAGTGTGTGTTCTCTGTTTTTTATCCCTGCTGAAGGTCTCCATTAAACCTCAAACTTGCAGAGGTCATATCTCCTTGTGTATGTATCCAAATCATGTGTTCTTTGGCTTGTTAGAAAGCTCTATAAGTCTACGTGTATTCTGGAAAGTTTCAAAGTCATTGGAGTTGTGAGTTAAGAGCAGTAGTCTCTGCAAGTGATGTGTGTCCTCAGGTTCATCTCTGTTTCAAGGTCTCCATTAAAGCTGCATATTGCAGAGGTCATAGCTCATTGTGTATTTATCCATTTGAGGTGTTCTATATCTTGTTGGAAAGCTCTTAGAGTCTAATTTATGTGTGTGAAACAGTTTTGGAAAATTCCAAGTGAGTAAAGAGCAATTTGCTCTGCAAGAAAATTGGTCTGTGCATACAAGTTTGTGAAAAAGTCAACTAGGTCCTATTGGGTTTCACCTACTTCTAGCTGTACTTTGGAGATCAATAAACTCCAACAGGGTGGTCACATATGAGTCCAAAAATTAAGAAAACATGAATTAATTATCCTATTAAAGATCTAGAAATGCTTGCTATTATGCATGCACTTAAGCATTGGAGACATCTAGTTTTAGGGGTTAAGTTTGAATTCAAAACAGATCATCAAAGCCTAAAATACATTTTCGCGCTAACATTATTTAACAACAAGTAGAAGCATTGGATTGAATTATTAAGCGAGTATGATTTTGACATTAAGTACTTGGCTGGTAAGGAAAATAAGGTCATTCGTGCATTGAGTCGAAGACCTTATGTAGTCTCCTTTTTATAATAAATTCTAATTTTCTCAATCCAATTCAAGAAGAACTAAAACATGACTTTTCTTATGCATCTATTTTGAATTTTTTGAATTTGTAGAATGATGTATCAGGACAAATTTCATTTGTACAATGAATCATTGTATTGTAATAATCAATTATTAATATCCTCTGTGTCGTTAAAAGTTAGAATATTGCATGATTGTCATGATGCACCTTTCTTTGCACATCTAGGTTAGTCAAGGTCCTATGTTAAGACAAACTATTCTTACTTTTGGCCATGTATGAAGTGGGATATTAGAAAATATGCTAGTGAATTTTTAAAGTGCTAATAGATGAAAACAAAGTTTAAGAGAATGCTTGGAATGCTTCAACATTGGGATTTTCCAAATGAGAAGTGGGAGTCTATTTCTATAGACTTTACCACTAAATTACCTACAACTAGAAGTAAGCATGATACCATTATTTGTTGTAGTTGATCAACTTACCAAGATGGCACATTTCTTCCCTATGAAAAAGAATAATACTACTTTTAATGTTGCAAGAATCTTTGTAACAAATTTTTTTTGATTGCATGGAATAGCTAAAACCATAATTTCTAATAGAGCTCTAGATTTACGTCAAACTTCTAGAGAGCAACATTTTATGGATTGGAACTCAACCTCGTATGAGTATAGCTTTCCATCCACAAACTCATGGGAAGACCTAGAGGGTTAGTCGGCTAGTTGAAGATATGTTGTGTAGGAATGTGTATGAAAAGAAGGATAATTGGAGTGAATATTTACCCTTGTTTGAGTTTGCCTACAATAGTGCATGGCATGCATCTTTAAAAATGATTCCATTTGAGGATATGTATGGTTATAATTGTTTGAATCCACCTTTGTTTTTGGTTTTTCCAAATAAAGTAGGTGTTAAAGAAATGCTTGATAAGATGGATAAAGAGAAGAAAGATGGCTCTTATTGATTGTGCATTGACTATAGGGGGTTGAACAAAAGAAAAATAAAAAATAAGTATCCACTTCCTCACATATATGACTTATTAGGTCAATTAAGTGGAGTGACTTTATTCACTAAGGTTGACTTAAGATCTCGATATCACCAATTTAGGATCAAAACAGAGGATATTCCCAAGGCAGCTTTTCAAACACGATATGGTCACTACGAGTTTATGGTTTCACCTTTTGGATTAACAAATGATCGTGTCTGTAGCTCAGTGATGAGTAGCACCTCCTTTAATGTCAATCCGGGAAGAGGTGAGGATGGTATGAAGACCTCGAGCAAGTGAAGGCACAAGTGCGTGAGTGAGAAGCACACTAACATGCACGCACATACACACACACGCGCACACACAGTAAGACAAAGAGTGAGAAGCAATGGAGTTCTTAGATTACTTTCAAAAAGCTCTTACAAGTTCATTTCAATTACAATCCAACCTCAAAAATGAGCTCTCTAGCTCTATTTATAGTTTTTGACTAGGTTTTGGCCGTGTCCAGACCTAGTGTCCGGCCTAGTTAAAAATTAGGTTCTCTACCCTATTTGGAGGTTCAAACAAAGTCTAAAAAATGTGAAATCTGATAGGTAGGTACTTCTAAAGCTCCTCAAGCTCAAGGAATCCTTGGCTTGCACAAAATGGAGCTACAAAATTGTGAAATGGTATTTACAATGATTGTTAGTGATGAGAATCACTGTTGTAAAGATGTTGATTTGGAAAAATTTGAAGGGCCTATCTGCCAGATTTGCGTCGACTGCTTTGTCTACTTAATCCTTCACCTCGCTCTGACTCTCTCCGCTGGCTTCCTTGTCTAGTCAGTCCTTGGGTGCCCATACTGCTCTCAACACCCCCCCTCTCTCGCGTCTGTCGTCCCTGATAGACCCTTGTTGCTGGGAGTGTTGGATGTAATACTCCACAACCTGAGTGGCAAGCTGATGTTCTTGTATGCGTAGTCCTCTGGCCAAGTCTGTCATCATACGATCCCAATCAATTGGTCCTGGAATGTCCAGATGTGGCAGACGTAACTGATCTGCATGGATCGCTTGTTCTACTGCGAATAGATGTAGCAAATGTGTGGGTCTGGGAATGAAAATTTCTGAATGATATTCCCAGAATCCCGTAGAGAACATTTCCTCAAATGTCTGCTTGAAGCATGCGGGTAAGTACTTTATTCGTGCATGCCAGGCAAAGATTATAGTGACCGAGGGAGTCTGGCTCATGTCGTAGACTAAATCCTTGTTACCTTGAGAGAGTAGAGATGTATGGAGCTTGTACCTTCCGAAAGGTTTTGAAGACAATGGTCATGAGCTCGAATATTTTCATACACATTTTCGTTGCTATGTCGGGTACATTATTCAGACGTGTAGACCAGTGCCGAATTGTTGATATCATGTAGGCTATGGTTGGGGTCCCTCGAGGTGGAGCAAAATATGGATAGTTAACCCAAGCCGAGCATTCTTTATTGTTGTGTACCTTGATTGCAAATGCTTGCCAGGATCTGCGACGTACCATTGGGCAATAGCATGGATTATACTTGATATAAAGTGGCATGGTTGCCCAGGTGCTCATCATCTCAGGGTAATCGGTTAGTAGACGTGCACACCAATTAGGTTGGAAGATCGAGCCAGCACGCGCATCTGTCGGTAAGTCCTCTGGCTCAAATTGAGTGGCAAATGTGGGCCCCTTCCCAGTATGTCTTTTAACTTCTGCATTATAATCATGTAGAAAGACAAAATAAGGCATGTATTGCGACTCTGATGTTGTGATTAACCGTTGGTGGGATAGGTTCTGAAAGTAAGAAGACCGAAGGACAGTTTCTTCCACATTTGTGAGAGATTGCATTTGCACGGCAACGCGATCATCATGTGTCTTACCCACTTTCTCGACCCTTTTGACCCAATCTGGAACTTGAATTTCTAAAGTGTCATGTCCTTCCTCTGTAGTCCGACCACCGGGTGTTGGCATTGGCTCGTACAGCTCTTCATAGCTGTCATTGACGGGGATTTCCACTACTGTTTCAGGTTCTGGTTCTTCAGTGGGCGAGGGTGGCCTTTCATATGGTGTGAGGCGTGCTTTGAGTTCTGCCACCTGCTTACGGAGGGTCTCTAATTCTTTTGTGGAGCGTTCCAAGATTATTGACTCTTGTTGAGCTGTGGGGGCACGGGCTATTTGTTTCTTTAGGTCTGCACATTCAGTCTCTAACTTTTCATATGACTCCAAGAAATTTGCATGCTCCTCTAGTAAGATACGAATGTCTTCTGATGGGACTGCTCTATACTTGGTAGGGCTAATGGTTGCTCCTGCAGTTCCTTCCATAGCCGCTTCAAAGTTGTCTTGGTTTTGTTGCTGAAGCCTCTTGTTCTCTTCTAGTGCTGCTGCCATATGCTTCCTTAATAGCCCAAGGTTGCGTCTGGAGTGTAGCATTAGATATCATTTGCGCTTGGAGCACTGTTTCTAGTTCCTTGACTGCTTGATCATCTACTGTCGATGTATTTGATTCCAATTTGGAGTGAGCCTGCTGTAAGGTGGTATGCTTGGTTAGGAGCGTTTGGTAATCGGCTTCAAGAGTGTTGACTCTAGCTTGCAGACGTTGAGATTCTGCTTGGAGGGTAGCAGTGCGTTCTTCCAATTGATGGTATTCTTGTTGTAGTTGATGTGCACATTGAATTAATGTATTGAACGTGCTATTTACATTATGAGATGCAAGGGGAAAAGTTTGGAATGCAGGGGAAGTGGGGATGGGAAGGGAGGTAGTGAATGCTGTGTGTGCCACTGATGTGGTGAGTGGTGAGGTGGGGGGTAGTGGAGGGGAAGAGGGTGGAATTGTGGGGAGAGGTGCTGTGGTGGGTGAAATGTCCATTGGGTCAGACAGAGTGGTGTGTATAGGGGCTACCATGTAGGTGGGTATGGTAGGTGAAGTGAGTGTGGTGTTCGTGTAAATTGATGTCGTTGCGAACATCGGGGAAATGTGCCTTTGAAACATTGGAGAGTGGATGAACTGCTCCACAAAGGACGGGTATTGGGGTGGTGAGGTTAGGTTGAAAGAGGCGTAGGGGCCAGATGGGAAGTGAGGGTCATCGAATGGAGGTATCCGTATTGGGGGATAGGCTGGGAAACACAGGGTGCCTTCTGGGGGTGCAGGGTTTCCAACCACACTTGGAATTATGGGATGGCCAATTATGGGTTCGGAGGGTAGAAGGGTTGAAGTGTACAAGGGATTGGTGATGAAAGAGAAGAGGGTGTCTTGTGAGGTGGGTTCTCAAAAGGAAAATGATGTGACTGAGGGTGGGTTATAAGTGAAGGTAGAGGTGATGACTGGCGTTTCTTCCATGGTGGGAGGTGGTGGTGGAGTTGGAGAAGGTGGTGATGGGGGATGCTGGGGTGAGATGGGTGATGTCTGAACGAAGGTTTCGGCAGAGAGGTCAATGGTGGTGGTGGGGGTAGTTGTGGCTTCAATGGTTACCTCTTGTTCTATGACGGGCATCCTGATAGTCTTGCCTGCTCGTGGTAATGTGTCGACTCTGTGTTTGTCATACCTCACGGACTGACGGACTGCAGTGTGGACAGCCTCTGGAACTCCTAAAGACTCTGACACTAATTTGAGGGTGTCAATGAAATGTTGATCCACCCCATCATCTGATAGCATTTCTTGCATCAAAGCTTGACCTGACACAAGAGAGAGTTGATGCCTTTCTTGCACTGCTTTGATTGTGTCGTATAACCTTTGTAGTTGAGTTGTATATGCAGGTGCACCTACAATTTCTAGCACTTCTTGTTGCTCATCATGATGCTCTTGATCATAATCCTCCTCGTCTTCCTCCTGTTCTTCATCTTCATCATCCTCTGCATCCACTTCCACTGTGGTGACAGGTGCTTGGGCGGTTGTTGCTTGCGTTTGCACATTCTCCACTTGTTGTGCCTCTTCTCCCTCCAGCTCTACATCTTGTAATAATTGTTCGAAATCTTCATTCGTGAGTTCTTCCAAGGGTGCACCACTGGGAAATTCAAGATCGGTTGGGATGGGAGGGAATATCAAGGTAGAACCATCGGTGCTGCGTCTTGGAAGACGGAGTGTGAATGGTCGGACTCTTTGGGGTGGAAGGGTGACGTCTGGTGTTAGGGTGGCTCCCCGTGGTTGAGCACAAGGGACTTGGACAGTACCTCTCATCTTCTTAGAAGGGGTCCAGTGGATGTCCTGCCTCTAAACTTCTCTACACGATTCCACATTAGGGCCCGTTGAATAGGGATGTCATAAGCCAAACACCTATAAATGATTCTCGTCAGAGCAGAGCATCCATATAAAACCTGTTTCGTTTGTGAGCCAGGTGTATCTGATCAATTATCCAGTGGGGTAAGTTGATGGTGAGGCTCTGTGTCTCTGCCAGATACAAACTAAACCAAATCTTTTTGGGCGGCATGGTGAATCTATCTTGTGCAGGAAAAGCAAAGTGTTGCATGCACATGCAAAGGTGTATTGCAATATTAGGCGTCATGGACACCATGTCCTTGAGTTTGGTGAGGCTTTGATTCTTCATGTAATCCGGCACTAGGGTTTCCTTCTCTGTAGGAATATGCATTCCGCGCATATCTAGGGCCTCTCTCACCAAGTTGTTTGATAGCCTGAACCTCTTGAGCTGATTCCCCTTTGTCAGAGATGGAATCACAAATGAGCTTGCACCTTTTGGGTTCTTGTTTGGAGTCAAGGTGTTGATGAGATAGTAGCATTGCATGAAGTCAGGCTTTGGAAGCCGTGCACTGAAATATGCATCCAATCCTGCCTTCTCCCATATCGAACGTAGACCTTCTGCATTTTGTAACTTCTCGAATTCTCTTGTAAAGAAATGGTATTTACCTTGCTTCCCATTGAAGTCCAACTCTGATTCCCATAGGTATGTTCCTTCTCCCAAGGGTCCTGCCACTTCACTAAACCAGTGGGAAGCTTTTCCTACAGGCATGGTATGGCCACTGGGAGGGTCCGCAATAGGTATGATTTTGATGGCCTGCAATTCTTCTGGTTTTTCATTTGTCTCAGGCAAAATGGGTAAACTGTCTAAGTCCACCACTTGCTGGCTCGTTTCTGTTTGAGAGCTAGTTCCTGCCGCTTTAGCCATGTTGAAAACTTCACAGCTGGTTCTGTGAGAATATATGAATAAATGTTAACATTGCCATGGACACAAAAATGACACTGTGTCCCCTTCACAACATTAACATGAGGTTCGGGAGAGGTTAGGGGGTTAGTAAGTGCTCGGTGCTTGTGTGTGTAGTTAGGAATTGGGTAGACTAAAGAGCTAAGCGGAATGATGTGGTGTGAGAGTGAAGTAGTTAGTAGGTGGACATGGATTTACAATTGGGGTCCGGGGGTTTAGTACAAGTCTTAGGTTGCCAAATGCAATGGACAGGTTTTGATTTTGACTTTGTGGAGGCTCTGGAGAGTGTGATAGGGTATTTACTTGAAAAATGGGGCTTTTTAGGGACCCATTTACAAGTGATTCTACTTGTGCTCATGGAAGAATATGTGTTCGTGCGTGATGTGTAAGACTGGGCCTCAAATGTTCGAGTGAGTGAAACATGTTGTACAGGGTTTGGCCTTGATGTAGCTATTTGAGCCCGCCAGCAAGCCTTAGGCACCCAGATTTGTCGTGATTGTGGGTTGGCCTTCATTGACTTCTTGGGTACCCAAATAGACTTCACCCTCGTAGAAGAATTTATGAAGGGCTTTTTATTAGTGTCGTGTTGTTGATTACTAATAAGAGGTTTTGGCCGTGGTGTTGGCTTGGTCGGAACAAGGTGTTCGCCTTTTCGCCTCCATACTTGTGTCATCGGCTGAAACAATTGGCTTTGCTCCTTTTTTTGGCCTCCAGTATAGGTAGTGTTTTGCTCTTTCTATATTCGATCTGCCTTTGGTTGCTGCATCCTTCTGGCCTTTGGAACAAAAGGGAGTACCTTCTTATCCTTGACTCCGTTGTTGAGACAATCCTCTTTCTGCATCATACATTTTTGGACAAGAATAGCATTTTCAACTTCATGTGCACCCCTGGAAGGACCAGGAGGTCGTGCCTTACCTAGTTCCTTGAGTGCCTCATTTTCCAATTCAACTATAATTCGGCTATGATTTTTCCATACCTGAAGAAGTCCACTTCTTAGGTTTAGGTTGACTGCATGATCATAGATCCAGTCCTGGCCCAAGACAAGAGGCTCAGTGAGGTCCTCATCTTGACATACTAGTACCTTGACTGTCATTACTTCATCTTGAATATAAAGGGGAAGTTCCACCTCGCCCATGCAAGGGGTTTCCATACCTCCCAATCCTATGAGATATGCTTCGATAGGATTGGCAGTTAATTTCAACTCTTGACAGTAAGACAATTTAACAGCACTAGTGGCTGCACCTGAGTCAATCAAGGCTCTTACAGTCCTTGCACCCTTTCCTTGTCCTATCTCCACGGTTATAAAAGGACGTCCATCAATTATCCTATGAGAGCTGACACCTGAAACTTCACACATAGCCACATGATATCCTTGATCTGCATATGCATCTGTCCTAGGTTGCTCTCTACCCTGTCTTCTCAACTTCATTTTCTGTATGCGCTCTAAGGCTTCTGCTTGGGCTTCTTCTCGAATTCGCTTTTCTTCTTCTTTGCGTTTCTTAGCAGTATTGAGTCGACTTAGCATTTCCTCTGTGAGGGGTTCCTAATACAACTTGACCCTGCATCCGCTTATGTAGCTTGGGAGAACATCGCCTTCTAATGTGGCTAGTTGCACTGCTCCACTTGTTGAGATTCTATTAATGATCATGGGTCCGTAGCCTCTCTTCTCCAGTTTCCTCGCATGTTGTTTCAACGTGTATACTAGTACTAGGTCGCCTGCCTTCAAACCTTTATCCTTAATGTGGGCAACAAAGTATGCCTTCTGTCGTTTCTTAGCTGCATATATCCCTGCAGCCGCCCTCAGTCTTGTTTCTCCTAATTGTTCTAGGTCAAAGATCCTAGAGGAGAGTTCATGACCTGTCCATTCATGCTCTTGTGCTACCTTCAATGTAGGTATTAAGAAATCCAACGGTAGCACTGCATTTTGGCCAAATACCATCTGAAAGGGGGTGGCTTGGAGTACCGTTTTGTAGGCCACTCGATATGCCCAAACAGCATGGTGTAGCTGTTTGTCCCAATCAGAGCGTTTATTGTTCACTAATTTCGTCAGTACATTGCATAAGATCTTATTGGTGCTCTGAGCCTGGCCATTTGCTTGAGGGTGATAGGGGGCAGACTTCTTATGTACTACCAAGAATTCTTGGAGCAGATTTTCAATAACTTCATTCAAGAAGTGAGTGCCTCTATCACTTACTAACTCTATAGGTAGCCCGTATCTCGTGAATACATTCTCAAACAAGAATTTAGTAGTTGTTTGAGCGTCGTTCCTCATCGTAGCTTTTACCTCTACCCACTTTGTTAGATAGTCTGTCGCAACAATGATATATTCTGCATGAGAACTCTTAGCTAGGGGATTAATAGGACCTACGAATTCTATTCCCCACTTAGAGAATGCACGTCCACCCATCATAGGTTTCAGTGGCATCTCATCTTTACGTATAGGATACTGAGTTCCTCGACAGACATCACATCGTTTCACATAGGTATGTGCATCCATGTGAAGGGTTGGCCACCAGAAGCCCGCAAATAGTATTGCCTTGATCACCCGATCTGGTCCAAAGTGTCCTCCTGCTACTCCTTGGTGAGCAGTTTCCAAGATCTTGAGATATTCACTTTCATGGACACATAGTCTCAGGTAACCATCTTTACCACGCTTGTATAGATTATCACCAATGAGTGAGTAATCCTGGGCTTCTTGTTCTAAACTCCTTTTCCTAGCCAGCGTCATGTCTTGAGGGAATGTTTTCGTCCTCAGAAAGGATACTAGTGGTTCACTCCAATCTGGCACTATGGAAACTTGATAAAGAGTGGCATGTTCCACAGGTGGTTTAGTACAACAGATTGGGCATTCCTTCCATAACTTTTGGACATCAGCCTCCATAGTAGGCCAATGCACCCCGAGTCTCCTTAGTGTCTGTAGGGTTCGTTGCTTTGAGTAGTGTTGCTCTAATGCACCTACATGTGCTAATTGCAACCATTTAGCGTACTCCTCCTCTTCCACACAACAAGCCAAGATCCCTTGATCTGTGTGCTTGTACATACTTCCTGCCATGATGTGATATTTTTGGGCTTTTACTACCTCTCTATCCTGTGTGTTTATTACTGGATGGTTAGGCCCGTATGTCAATACTGGCACTAGTGGCTTAGCCCACTGTGGCACCACTTCCAAATTAAACAAGTAAGCATCAGGAAGGTCATCTGACGCTCCTTGTGGGGCTTCTCCAGATGTGAGCCTAGAGAGATGGTCTGCTCTCAAGTGAGTCCTACCTTTCCTTACCACAACCTCGAATTCATATTCCATTAGCAAGAGAAACCATCTTACTAATCTTCCTGTATTGCATGGCTTGTTCACGAGATAGAACAATGCTTGATGGTCAGTAAAAAATTTAAACTTGTTTGCAAGCAAATAGTGTCTAAATTTCTTAACTGCATATACCATGCCTAAGCCCTCTCTCTCAGTAGTGGTGTAATTTCGTTCAGCTGCATTCAATTGTCTACTGGCATAGGCAATTGGGAGATCCATATTACCTTCACCAATAGGTTGTGCGAGTACACATCCAATAGCGTAATTAGATGCATCCACATGAACATGGAATGGCTTGTTCCAATCTGGTGTGGTCAAGATTGGTACTGAACATAATCTTCGTTTAAGCTCCTGGAAGGAATTCTCACATTCATCAGTCCACTCAAAGTTAGTCAGAAGTCCGTACATGGGCTTTGCAATGACAACATACATGTGAATGAACCGGCGGTAGTAACCACAGTGCCCCATGAAAGCTTGTACTTCCTTGACATTCCTTGGCCTAGGTAGCTCTGCTATGGCTCTCACTTTCTCTTCATCAGTGGATATGCCATTCTTTGACACTATGTGTCCTAGAATCTTGCCTTGCCTGACCATAAAGACGCACTTTTCTGGGTTCAGGCAGACTTGATATTCTCTACATTTGTCAAAGATTTGTCTGAGTTTGGGAATATGGGTTTGCCTAATGTTGGGATGAGCACAAAGATCATCAACATAGACTTCTAAGTTCTTCCTCAGGAACTCTTTAAATACATGGCACATTAGTCTCTGGAAGGTTGCAGGAGCATTGGTAAGCCCACATGGCATTACTCTAAAGGCAAAAATGCCCCATTCAGTGGCAAATGCCGTCTTATGCTGATCTTCTGGATCTATGGCTACTTGATTGTAGCCCGAAAATCCATCGAGGAAGCTGTACACTTCCTTGCCTGCTACTCTTTCTAAGAGATGCTCTGTGATAGGAAGCGGATAGTTATCTCGAATTGTGGCTGCATTAACCTTCTTCAAGTTAATGCACACATGTAGCTTTCCGTTTTTCTTGGGCACCACTACAATGGGGGATACCCACTCAGTGTGCTCAATTTCATAGATAAATCCAGCTTCAACCAGCCTATCTATCTCTTCTTTGATCTTGGCAGCATAATTATCATTATATGTATATGGCTTTTGCTTAGAGGGTTTGGCATCTGATGTCATGGGGATAGTGTGTGAGCATATGTCAGGGTCTACACCTTTCAGGTCCTTGTAGCTCCAAGCGAATACATCTCTGTACTCTCTTAGCAAGGCTATCAATTCGTGCTCTTCGTCTTCCGTCAGGTCATGTCCTATATAAGTACATCTTTCCTCTCCCTCTTCTAGGGCTACCACTATTTTTTTGGTGGTTTCTTTGTTATCATAGGCCGCTCCTGATTGTGCCTCCCGTTTAGGCATTCTTATCATAACTCTTCTATCATCTATCTCATACTTCTTAAAATTTTCCGAGACCTCAAACAAAGATTCTTCCTCTTCTGTTGTGACTTCTCTCTTCTTTCTTTTCTTTCCTTCTTCCTTCGGGGTCACATGTGTGGCTAGCCTTACCTCATTTGTCAGCTCTCCATGCCTCTGGGGTTGAAATTCTACTTCATAGAAGTATTCTTCATCTGATGCAAAGGGTGTGTCCATAATGATTGACTCTAGATCAGAGTCACTTGCATCCTCAAATCCATCAGGGGTAGGTTCACACTCTTCTAACACTGCCTCTCCCATGATTGGCTCTATGGAGAAGACTGAAATGTCATAGCCATCCTCATCACAGTGGGGTGTCCATTGTTCCTCATTGATCGCTACATCCATTGTTGCTAAGATTTCTACCCAGCCATGGGGTTCAAATTCTTCATCAGGAAATACTACAGGTGCATAGGCTGGGTCTTGAATGGGTCTATGTGTTTCGTTTGCACCTATTTCTCTGGCTTTTTCTCTTTTCTCCTCTTCTACTACCACTTTGCACATCCATAAGTGGGTGTCTTCATGCATCCATGAGGATCCTGACCCTATGGAATGCACCGATTCTCTTTCATCTTTGGCTCTATGGATGGGATTCCATTGGATAGGAGGGACATCTCTATGAGAGTAATCTTTAAGATTCACTTTGGTCGTAACACCTAAGTGTTGCAGGTACAAGGAGTTGGTTCCCCAGTCCTGCACCACTTGCAACTGTCGCATAAAAGGTCGTCCCAAGATCATTTCATAGGCATGATTTTTGCTAAAGTCACATATAGCGACTGTATGCTCAAACTCAACACCACAAGTAGTGAGAGTTATTCCTTCTAGCAAGCCTAAGGGTCTTTCTATGTGACCATCGGCCATCTGCAATTTCATCCTCGTGGGCCTGAGTGCTGGCTTGCCCCAACGCTTCCATAGGGAAGTGGTAGCAATTGCAACACCTACGCCTGAGTCTAGAATGGCCTTGGTGGTGTATCCTTGATGGGTGATAGGAAGATATGTGTTTCCCTCTTCGCCCTCACTCATGTCTCCTATCTTGTCCAATGGTATTTCTGGCACTGTTCTCTGGGATCCTACCTGGGAACGAGGTTTGGCTATTTCAGGTACTTATTTGGCTACATGTTTCCATAGCTCTGGCCTTACTTTGAGTAGCTCTTCTAAGGTGAGGTTGCATTGTACTTTAGTGTTTTTCACTACCTCTGTGTTCCTAGGTATGACTGAGTCCTCATTTCGTACCATGACCGTGGGTGCTCTCATACATGTAGATTTAGCTTCCCATGGACCCGTGAAGTGGGGTAATTCTTGTAAAGAGTTAGACTCAAAGTCTAGTCTTTCCTGAGAGTGGGTGCTCTCCTGCTCCTCATAAATGGATGGGATGTCTTGTGGGAATTGGTCGTGTGCATCATCCACAAGTTCAATGGGAGGAGGGACTTCACTCTCTTTAGCCCATTTGTCTTCTTGAATCTCTCGTAGGAATTCTGGTGTGAATCGATTCATAGAAGATGATGTGTCTGGCTCCGTAGAGTTAGGCACATAGGCTTCAGGCACATAGGCTTCCTGAGCAGGAATGCTTACTCTTTCACTTGCCTTGTCCTTATGTTGAGAGGCGGGTTCCTTTTCTGATTGTGCAATTAGCTTCTCTATTCTTTCTAACAGTCCATCAAAGTGCAACTGTGTCTTCGTTGAACTAGAGATGTTAAATAGGTGGCTGGCTTCAAACATAGTCTGAGCCAATTCCACCATCTTCGTGCAAATTTTGGTTCGTTCTAGCTCTAGTTCTGCTCTAGGGTAACATTTTTCATGATCGGTTACGGTTGGCCCTTCTTGGATTCTGGCATGATATGCTTTAAGCATCATATTAAGGTCCTCGGGAGTGGGATCTGCTAGGACTGATCCTACTCTAGGGGGTGGTGGAATTAGGCGAGGCGGGTTGGAAGGTGGCGGGTCGGATGGAGTTGGGAATGGTGGAGGTGGGGTAGTGTGAGAGGGAGTTTGAGATGTGAGTTCAGTTATCTTGGCCTTTGTTTCTCTAAGGCTTTCCTCTAGTTCACTCATCTTTTTTGCCCATTGCCTTTTCATTCTTTCACGACTATCTCTCCAAGCTCTAGTCCTCTTCTTTGTCATGCTCTCCGTTTCACTAACATCTGGGCTCTTTTCCTGGCCTACGCTTTGGTTCTGTTGCAAGGCTTGGGCTCTAGTGATTACTTGTACTGGTGCAGTGGAAGTCACACTTCCTGTGGAATCTACCACTAACCCAATAACGTTAATAGGAGTGATTTTTGGCATATCATTAGGATTCTTAGGGCAGTCTCGTAAGAGATGCTCTTTTCCACACTCTTGGAAAAAGCCCTCGATCGTCACTGACTGGGGTTGTGTAGGTGGAGGCATGGGACAATCACGAATGAGATGATCTCCTTGACATCTGTAGCATGGTCCTCTTGGGAATGGGGGTCTTACTTGCCTAGGTTTAGGTCTAGGGTTGGGGTTTGCGTACATGACGTTTGTGTAATCTGACTCCCAACTAGGTTCATTTGGCTCTTCACTATAGTAGGACTCACCATGTTCAGGAGACTGCATGTAGTAGGCCTGGGGGCTATCAACATGTGTAGAATCGAAACTATGGTCACTGGGATCACTTTCTGAAAGCACTGCTGTTACAGGGACTATAGCTCTATTCAGGTTTTCTTCTGCAGCAGCATACTTTACCGGAATCACATTAGCTGGAGCAGGGGGTTGTTGTGCTAGCACTGGCTGGGGTCTCAGTTGGGCCTGATATTGCAGTTGGTAATTTTGCTGAGGCCTAGTATACTGTTGTGGTGGGTACTGACTCTGGTATCTGCCTTGTTGAGGGTATGGCTGAGGGTACGTCTGCCTAACGGCTTGCTTATTGTAGGGGTAATCTTGCGCGGTGTGATTCGTGTACCTCCGTTCTATGGTGCAGTACTGGCTACTAGGATTTACTTGGGGTTGAGCCATAATGGGACATACATTCGCCATGTGGTCGCCACCACAAGTATAGCATCTTTTCACAGGGACAAACCTTGGGATTTGTTTGCTGGAGACACCTAGTTTTTGTGCCACTTTTTCTGCAAGTTCCTCGATTGATGTGGATTGCGTGGAAGAGAGGCTAGAGGCACTATCTGAATCTTTGTATATTTTGGAAAGCTCTAGTTCTTCCCCTAAGTTATCCTCGATGTCAATGCACATGCGTACACACTCTTCTATGGTCCTAGGATCCTTCAAGTACACATAAGATCTCAATTTGGTACTTAGCAACCCATCCAAGAACAAAGCCACTTGTTTAGCTGGCCTGGGTAGCTCAAGGGCAGGGCATCTCTCCAAGTATTGCCTAAATCTTCTTCCCAGCAAGTCTCACGGTCTCTTGAGGGGTTTGCTTGAAGTTGTGAATCAGCGAGGAAGTGTTATGTCTTATGCCACTTTTAGAGAATTCGATAATGAATGCCTCTAGAAGTTGGTCTATGCTCCTGAACTGCCTCTCGTTTAGTGGTTGAAACCATGTCAGGGCAGTGTTCCTAAGGGTTAGACCAAAGGCATTGTATTGCGTGAACAGATCTTCCACTTGTTCAGCTCTCAAGACTTGCCTAAACTCAGCCACATGATCGTATGGATCTCCAGTGCCATCGAAGTAGTTCTTCATGGACTCAACTAGCTGAGTCGGTCTCAGAGTCCTTGTGTGCTCTCTAGGTCGTGGTAGAGGGAACTCATCCACATTTCTTTGATTCTTGGGAGCTCTAGGTACCTCAGGTTCTACTCTGTTTGTTTCTGTCCTCGTTCTTTCTCTGCCCCCTGGGTTGGCAAAGCTTACTTCTGGCCTATCTCTACTTCTGTCTCTTTGAGTTCCATGAGCTTGGGATGTTCCAGCTCCAGGGTGACCATAGGACGCATTCGATCTTGGTTGGGGGAAAACGAATTCACCCTTCCAAGTGTAAGCATGTCTATCATGTTCTGTAACCACAAAGATCCTCTCTGAAGCGTGATCTAAGTAGGTCACTCTGCCTGGGCTATCTGGATCCTTAAACTCATAGATTATGATTGTTCCTATATCATTTGGCCGATCAGATTTATACCTCCAAAAGGCTTCGTCAGTCTCTCGATTGAGGAGCAAATCTATGCTCTTATTATCCTGGGGAATCCACTCTGGTGTGATAATCCTAGTGAGAACCGATTTGCCTCGAGGGGTTCTAGGTTCTGTACCCATGTTTCCTTGCTCTAGGTCACCTAAGTCTGCTTCTGGGATCACATTTCCAAATTCGTCCGTCCTATTTGGGTGACTGGTGACTACGTATATGGTTCCTTCTTTGTCCAAGTATGCTCCGTTTTCAAACTTGACAGCTAGGTGCTCTAGTCCTATGGATTGGTCAGGGTTTTTAATCTGGACCACAGATCTTCCTAGGCCATCCTCATAGATGCTAGCACCTAATCGGTTGGTCCTAAAGTATTCCAGCTGCGTCTTGTACGGGCCTTCTACCCTATGCAAGTATGGCACTCCTGAACTTCCCGTAGGTCGGTCCATGCCTTGAGACATCTCTGATTCACTAGTCTCAGAGCTAGGGTAGTATGAGTGGTGGCTCAACTGCTGGGCCCAAGACCTAGCAGTGTGGTTGACACTAGCCTCTCAAGACCTAAGACTTTGTCTATCTCTCCCTAGATGTCGCCCTGATCTAAGGTTCATAAGCCTAATTGATTAGCCCAAATTTGCCCAGGTACAACCTCGTTGTTGAGTTCTTTTGTATTAGTTACTTGATTCCTTTTAGTGGTTACCGTGTTTATGCTCTTGTCAAAAATCACGTCATCAGGAATATTTGAGTTAATTTTCGCACTGTAAGTTGATCGTTCCATGTTAGATTCTTTCCTTTAAGGTTATTGCATCACGAAGACATTATGTTTAATCTTGAACTTGAGTGCATAGGTAGTCTTCAACTTGATTGATGCCTATCGTTGCCCTGACTTACTCCTAGCACTAGTCGTTCTTAGCCTAAGCTAGGAATTGACAGAGGGGGTTGAAAGTTTCCAACCTTTTGTTTCCTGCTTGGTTGCCCTTGAATGCCCAGGAAGTGTGGTGCCAAGCTTGCACTTACACTTGCGTAGAACGCCTTTCGATGCTCTCAATAGATCAAAAGCTGAAATTTTTTGTCAATCGCGATCGATAGAAGTCGGCGACTGCGAGACAGTTCTGCACATTTCCGTACTTGCGCGACGTGCTAGAGGGGATGATGATGCTGAAACCTGCAAGAAACTCCAAAAGCATGCAGAAAATAGCACACAACAGTTCACTCTCTCTCTCTCTCTCACAAGTGGAATGAGGGAAATGAGGTGGGGAAGGTGATATGATCAAAAACTGAAAAATTTTTTGCGATGATGGAGATGGAGCTCGGAGATGGTGATGATGATGATGGTGATGAGGCGAGGAAAAGAAAAATAAGAAAAGTGAAGGAATTACCTACAACGCCAACGTCCCAAATCTACGTCTTACCATCACACGCTCGTCCTCAAAGCTCGATCCCCGGCAACGGTGCCAAAATTTGGTGTAGCTCAGTGATGAGTAGCACCTCCTTTAATGTCAATCCGGGAAGACGTGAGGATGGTATGAAGACCTCGAGCAAGTGAAGGCACAAGTGCGTGAGTGAGAAGCACACTAACATGCACGCACATACACACACGCGCACACACAGTAAGACAAAGAGTGAGAAGCAATGGAGTTCTTAGATTACTTTCAAAAAGCTCTTACAAGTTCATTTCAATTACAATCCAACCTCAAAAATGAGCTCTCTAGCTCTATTTATAGTTTTTGACTAGGTTTTGGCCGTGTCCAGACCTACTGTCCGGCCTAGTTAAAAATTAGGTTCTCTACCCTATTTGGAGGTTCAAACAAAGTCTAAAAAATGTGAAAACTGACAGGTAGATACTTCTAAAGCTCCTCAAGCTCAAGGACCCCTTGGCTTGCACAAAATGGAGCTACAAAATTGTGAAATTTTATTTACAATGATTGTTAGTGATGAGAATCATTGTTGTAAAGAGGTTGATTTGGAAAAATTTGAAGGGCCTATCTGCCAAATTTGCGTCGACTACTCTGTCTACTTAATCCTCCACCTTGCTCTGACTCTCTCCGCTGGCTTCCTTGTCTAGTCAGTCCTTGGGTGCCCATACTTCTCTCAACAGTGTCATATTTATGTTCTTGATCAACAATATTGTTGGAACTGAAGGACTCACAAGGCAAGGAAGCTTACGAAGGGAGTCAGAGAGAAGAGAAAGTACAAGCAGACAAAGCAGTCAACGACGATCTGGCAAGTAGGCCAATATTTTTTCAGGACACTAATGCATATAAAAGAGGTGGACACACAAGGAGAAGGAGCAAGTAGGGAGCTCCAGGAAATGTATGTCAAAATATTAATAGAAACCCCTACAAAAATAGTGATTTTCATCACTAAAAACCATTCTAAATACCATTTCATATTCTTGTAGCTCCATTTTGTGCAAGCCAAGGAGTCCTTGAGCTTGAGGAGCTTTAGAAGTACGTACCTATCAGTTTTCACATTTTTTAGACTTCGTTTGAACCTCTGAATAGGGTAGAGAACCTAATTTTTAACTAGGCCGGACACTAGGTCTGGACATGGCCAAAACCTAGTCAAAAACTATAAAAAGAGCTAGAAGGCTCATTTTTTAGGTTAGCATCGCGATTGACAGGCTTTTCGGCCAAAATTTTAGGGTTAATTTTTTCGAAGTCCTTGGGGGATTTTGGGCATAATTAGAGAGTCATTAGTGATTTGTGAGGTCCCCGCACATGTGTTTTTGAGAAAAATCCTGTGATCTGTCAGCCTGCTTGAACCCTGTTTTAACTCCAAAACCCTGAACCGACATGACTTTCTCATACAAAATCCGTTTGCTGTGATTCTTGTCCTGTTGGAAAGCAGCAGCTGGAATACCTTAGGACCAACCGATTAGGTGCTAGCATCTATGAGGACGGCCTAGGAAGATCCGTGGTCCAAATCAAAAACCCAAACCAATCTATTGGGCTAGAGCACCCTGCTGTCAAATTTGAAAATGGTGCATACCTTGATAAAGAGGGAACCATATATGTGGTCACTAGCCACCCGGAGTGGAGAGATGAATTCGGGAATGTGATCTCTGAGGTGGACATCGATGACTTAGAACAAGGGAACGTAGGAGGGGAGCCCCGGGACCCCTTGAGGGAAATCTGTTCTTACTAGAATCCTCAATCCCTAGTGGGTTCCCCAAGGCAACAAGAGCATAGATGTGCTTTTGAACCGAGAGACTGGCGAAGCCTTTTGGAGGTATAAATCTGATCGGCCAATTGATGTAGGAACAATTACGATCTATGAGTTTAAAGATCCAGATAGCCCAGGTAGGGTGACCTACCTAGATCACACCTCAGAGAGGATCTTTGTGGTTACAGAACATGACAGGCATGCTTACACTTGGAAGGGTGAATTCGTTTTTCCCCAACCAAGGTCGAATGTGTCCCATGGTCACCATGGAGCTGGTACCTCCTAGGCTCATGGAGTTTAGAGAGACATAAAGAGAGATAGACCTGAGGTAAGCTTTGCAAACTCCTTGGGAAGAGGAAGAACGAGAACGGAAACAAATAGAATGGAACCTGAGGGACATAGAGCCCCAGGGAACCGAAGGAATGCAGATGAATTCCCTCTACCAAGACCGAGAGAGCACATGAGGACCCTGAGACCGACCCAGCTAGTTAAGTCCATGAAAAACTACTTCGATGGTACTGGAGACCCCTATGATCATGTGGCTGAGTTCAGGCAAGTCTTGAGAGCTGAACAAGTGGAGGATCTATTCACGCAGTACAATGCCTTTGGTCTAACCCTTAGGAACACAACCCTTACGTGGTTTCAACCATTGAATGAGAGACAATTCATGAGTATAGACCAACTCCTAGAGGCTTTCATTATTGAATTCTCTAAGAGTGGCATAAGACATAATACCTCCTCATTGATTCACAGCTTCAAGCAAACCCCTCAAGAGACTATGAGACTTGCAAGAAGAAGATTTAGGCAATATCTTGAAAGATGCCCTGTTTTGGAGCTACCCACGCCAGCTAAGCAAGTGGCTTTGTTCTTGGATGGATTGCTAAGTACCAAATTGAGGTCATCTGTGTATTTGAAGGACCCTAGGACTATAGAAGAGTGTGTACGCATGTGCATTGACATCGAAGATAACCTAGGGGAGGAGTTGGAGCTTTCCAAAATATACAAAGATTCAGATAGTGCCTCTAGCCTCTCTTCCACGCAATCCACATCAATTGAGGAACTCGCTGAGAAAGTGGCACAAAAACTAGGTGTCTCTAGCAAACTAATCCCAAGGTTTTCCCCAGTAAAGAGGTGCTATACTTGCGGTGGTGACCATATGGCGAACGTGTGTCCCATTACGGCTCAACCCCAAGTAAATCCAAGTAGCCAATAATGTACCATAGAACGGAGATACACAAATCACACAGCACAAGACTGTCCATACAATAAGCAAGCGATTAGGCAAACCTACCCTTAGCCATACCAACAGGGGAGATATAAGAACCAATATCCACCACAGTAGTATGCTAGGCTCCAACAAACCTACCAACCACAATATCAGGCATAGCAAAGGCCTCAGCCGGTGTTAGCCCAACAACCTCCAGCTCCATCCAATGTGATCCCTGTAAAGTATGCAGCTACAGAAGAAAACCTGAATAGGGCCATAGTGCCAGTAACCCCACTGTTATCAGAAAGTGACCCCAGTGATCATAGTTTTGATTCTACACATGTTGATAGCCCCCCGGCCTACTACATGCAGTCTCTTGAACATGGCGAGTCCTACTATAGTGAAGAGCCAAATGAACCTAGTTTGGAGTCAGATTACACAAACATCATGTATGCAAACCCTAATCCTAGACCTCAGCTTAGGCAAATAAGACCCCCATTCCCTAGAGGACCATGCTACAGATGTCATGGAGATCACCTCATTCGTGATTGCCCCATGCCTGCACCTACACAAACCCAATCAGTGACGATCCAGGGCTTTTTTCAAGAATGTGGAAAGGAGCATCTCTTACGAGAATGCCCTAAGAATCCTAATAATATGCCGAAGATCACTCCTATCAATGTCGTAGGGTTAGTTGTAGACTCCACAGGAAGTGTAACTTCCACTGCACTAGTGCAAGTGATTACTAGAGCTCAGGCATTGCAGCAAAACCAAGGGGTAGGCCACGAAAAGAGCGTAGAGGCTAGTGAAATTGAGAGCATAACCAAGAAGAGGACTAGAGCTTGGAGAGATAGTCACGAAAGAATGAAAAGACAATGGGCAAAGAAAATGAGTGAACTTGAGGAAAGCCTAAGAGAAACTAAAGCCAGGATAATCGAACTCACAGCTCAAACTCCGTCTCACATTGTCCCTCCTCCATCACCTCCACCATTCCAAACTCTATCCAACCCGCCACCTTCCAACCCACCTCACCTAATCCCACCACCCCCTAGAGTAGGATCAGTCCTAGCAGATCCCACTCGCGAGGACCTAAACATGATGCTTAAAGAATATTAGGCCAGAATTCAAGAAGGGCCCAAACGTAACTGATCATGGAAAATGCTACCCTAGAGCAGAATTAGAGCTTGAACGAACTAAAATTTGTGCTAAGATGGTGGAGTTGGCTCAAACCATGTTTGAAGCCAGCCGCCTCTTTAACATATCTAGTTCAGCTAAGATGCAGCTGCACTTTGAAGGACTGTTAGAGAGAATAGAGAGGCTAATTGCACAATCAGAAAAGGAACCCGCCTCTCGTCATAAGGACAAGGCATGTGAAAGTGTAGGTCTTCCTACCCAGGAAGCCTATGTGCCTAACTCTACGGAGCCAGACACATCATCCTCCATGAATCAGTTCACACCAGAATTCCTACGAGAGATTCAAGAAGACAAATGGGCGAAAGAAAGTGAAGTCCCTCCTCCCATTGAACTTGTGGATGATGCACACGACCAATTCCCACAAGACATCCCATCTATTTATGAGGAGCAAGAGAGCACCCAATCCCAGGAAAGATTAGACTTTGAGTCTAACTCTCTACAAGAATTACCCCACTTCACAGGCCCATGGGAAGCTAAGTCTACTTGTATGAGAGCCCCTACGGTCATGGTACGAAATGAGGACTCAGCCATACCCAGGAACATAGAGGTAGTGAAAAACACGAAAGTACAGTGCAACCTCACCTTAGAGGAGCTACTCAGAGTAAGGCCAGAGCTATGGAAACATGTAGCCAAACAAGTACTAGAGATAGCAAAACCTCATTCCCAGGTAGGATCCCAGAGAACAGTGCCAGAAATACCATTGGACAAGATAGGAGACATGAGTGAGGGCGAAGAGGGAAACACATATCTCCCTATCACCCATCAAGAATACACCACCAAGGCCATTCTAGACTCAGGCACAGGAGTTGCAATAGCTACCACTTCCCTATGGAAGCGTTGGGGCAAGCCAACGCTTAGGCCCACGAGGATGAAATTGCAAATGGCCAATGGTCATCTAGAGAGACGCTTAGGCCTGCTAGAAGGAGTAACTCTCACTACGTGTGGTGTCGAGTTTGAGCATACATTTGCTATATGTGATTTTAGCAAAAATCATGCCTATGAAATGATCTTGGGAAGACCCTTTATGCGATAGTTGCAAGTGGTACAAGATTGGGGATCCAGTTCTTTATACTTGCAACACTTAGGTGTCACAACCAAAGTGAACCTCAAAGATTACTCTCATAGAGATGTCCCTCCTATCCAATGGAATCCCATCCATAGAGCCAAAGATGATACAGAATTGGTGCATTCCATAGGATCAGGATCCTCATGGATGCAGGAAGACACCCACTTGTGGATGTGCAAAGTAGTAGTAGAAGAAGAGAAGAGAGAAAAGGCCATAGATATAGGTGCAAAAGAAACGCATAGATCAATTCAAGACCCAGCCTATGCACCTATAGTCTTTCCTGACGAGGAATTTGAACCCCACGGCTGGGCAGAAATTCTAGCAACAATGGATGTAGCCATCAATGAAGAAGAATGGACACCCCACTATGATGAGGATGGCTATGACCTTTCGGTCTTCTCCATAGAGCCAATCATGGGAGAGGTAGTGTGTAGCTCAGTGATGAGTAGCACCTCCTTTAATGTCAATCCGGGAAGACGTGAGGATGGTATGAAGACCTCGAGCAAGTGGAAGCACAAGTGCATGAGTGAGAAGCACACAAACATGCACACACATACACACACACGCGCACACACGGCAAGACAAAGAGTGAGGAGCAAGGGAGTTCCTTAGATTACTTTCAAAAAGCTCTTACAAGTTCGTTTCAATTACAATCTAACCTCAAAAATGAGCTCTCTAGCTCCTTTTATAGTTTTTGACTAGCTTTGGCCCTGTCCAGACCTAGTGTCTGGCCTAGTTAAAAATTAGGTTCCAGGGCTTATTTGAGGGCTCAAACGAGGTCTAAAAAATACGAAAATTGGCAGGTAGATACTTCTAAAGCTCCTCAAGCTCAAGGACTCCTTGGCTTGCACAACATGGAGCTACAAAAAGATGAAATGGTATTTACAATGGTGTTTAGTGATGAGAATCACTTTTAATTGGTGTAGAGGTTTTGAAAAATTAAGGTTGCCTTGGTGCTAAATCTGCCTGAATGCTCATATGTACTTCTTCCTGAAGAAAATTATTGGCCTATTTGCCAGATCTTCGTTGACTCCCTTGTCTGCTGCTAACACCCCCCCCTCTCTCGCGTCTGTCGTCCCTGACAGACCCTTGTTGTGTGGGTTTTTGGATGTAGTACTCGACGACATCCTGCGCTAGGTGATGTTTGGCAATCCTCAATCCTTTGGCCAAATCGGTGAGTAGCGCATCCCAATCTACCGGCCCGGGAACCTCTGGATGTGGTATACGTAGCTTTTCGGAATGGAGAGCTTGTTCCACTGCAAACAACTGCAAGAGATGGGATGGTCTGGGAATGAATATCTCGGAGTGATATTCCCAGAATCCCGTGACAAACATCTCTTCAAACGTTTGTTTGAAGCATGCCGGTAGATATTTGATGCGAGCGTGCCATGCATACACAACATTAATCGATGGGGTTGTGCTCATGTCGTATGCAAGGTCCTGATTACCTTCATTAAATCCTAATGCTGAGAGATGCGGTTCCTTGACATTTTTGAAGGTCCTGAAGGTGATCAACATAAGTTCGAAGATCTTCAGGCACATCTGAGTCATGACATCAGGTACATTCTTGAACCGGACCCCCCAATGTCGAATCGTCGAAATCATATATCCAATCGTAGGTGGGCCCTTCGGGGGTGCGAAGTACACATAATTGAGCCACTTCTCACATCCTTTAATTGTCAGCACTGTTTGTGTGTACTCCGGCCATGATCTCCTTCGAAATACAGGGCAATAACATGGGTTATATTTGATGTACAAGGGCATGTTGTTCCATGTTCTGACCATTTCTGGGTATGTTTCAAGCAGCCGAATTCTCCACATTGGTTGGCGAATATGTCCCTGCTTGGCACTTTCTGGGATGTCGTCAGGTGCAAATTGGGTGGCAGAGGTGGGTTCCCTTGAGGTGTGGTGCTTGATTTCTGCATTATAATCCGCCATTAGCACGCAAAAAGGAACATACAGGTCATCTGATGGGCCGATCCACCTATGGTGTGAGAGATTCTGAAAATAATCAGATTTTATTACAACCTCCTCCAACTTTGACATCAAGGCGATTTGGACTGCCACCCTGTCATCATGTGTCGTGGCTACTTTCTCTAATTTTTGCATCCATTCAGGTGCCTCAATTTCAATTGTGTCCATGCCCTGTTCTGTTCGCTTACCCCCGGGTGTTGGCATCGGAACGTACGGGTCCTCAAAAGTTTCTTCTACTTCGATTGGCACTAGGTCTTCGGGTTCTGGTTCTGCCAAGGGGGAGGGTTGTCGTTCATATACAAGCACTTTCTTTTCCAATTCTTCGAGTTGTGCTTTGAGCGCTGCTACTTTGTCAGCTGTGTCAGCTGTGGTTGGGACTTCTTTGGGTGGTGCTGGTTGAGCTGCTAATTGCCTTCGTAATTCGTCTCTTTCCTTTTCTAAGGCTGCATGGGCTTCGAGGAGATCCGCATGGGTTTCCAATATGATCTGCAAATTGTCCGAGGGAATAGCCTTAAATCTCTCCAGGTCAACTTCCTGTGGGGAACCTTCCATGGCTAACTCCAAGTTCTCTTCGTTTTGTGTCTGAAGCCGTCTATTTTCTTCTAGGGCTGCGGACATATGCTTCCGTAATAGAGCCATGTTGCGGCGGAGCTTGAGGTTCTCTGTGATTTGTGAGTGTAGCAAATCATCCATATGTTGTCTTTCTTCTGCATCAGGCTGCGGTGGATTTGCCACAAGTTTCTCATGTTGTTCTTGTAATGCACTAAATTGCTATTGTAACAGATGCTTTTCTTTCTCTAAATCAGTGAATCTTCCTTGTAACTCCTCATGTCTCCTGAACAAGTTTGTATGCTGAGCATCGAGGTGCTGATAGTGTTGTTGTAACTGAGACATGCACTGATACATATTATTGAATACATTATTAATGGGGATGGATGCAGGGAGGGTGTGATGTGCAGAGGGGAAGGGGGAGGGGAAGGGAAGTGTGAATGCAGTGCTGGAAAATGGTGAGGTGGGTGGTGGGGGAATGGGAGATTGTGGTGGTATGGGGGGAGGGAGAGGTGCGGTGGAAGGTGATATGTCCATAAAATCTGTGGTGTAAACAGTAGTGGGAGTGATTGTGAATAGTGGAATTGTGGGTGCAGTGATTGTGGTGAATGTGTACAGTGGTGTGTGCAATTGTGAATGTGAACTACTCGAAAGTGTGAGTGGGGGGATGGGGATGTCAGTAGCTAACGTTAAGGTTACAGTGTTAGTGGAGGTATATACACGGGAGGTGTTGAGAGGGTGTGTGGGTTGATTGGCGGTTTGTGCTTCAGTCATGGCGGTGGGCTCGGAGGCGGTAACGGTGGTTGTTACATTGGTAATGGGAGGTGAATGTGGTGGAGAGGGAGGCGAAGGTGGTAAGGGAGGTGATGGAGGTGCACTTGATATATGGGCTTCCTCGGTGTCGTGAGCGGTGTGTGCAGTGCCCGTGGTTGTGGGGGTGCCTTGTGGTCTTGATCCTAATACATTCATTTGTTTCCCTGCTCGTGGGGGACGTCTTCCGTATCTTTTCTCTGTCCTTCGTGATTGCGCTAGTGCAGTATGCACCGTTTCAGGTACTCCCAAAGCATCTGATATCATTTCCAGGGTGGCACGGTATTGCTCATCCACGCCTTCCTCCTCCAGAATCTGGTTCATGAGGGCTTTACCTGCAGCTAATGATATCCTGTGTTGCTCTTGGACTCGGTTCATCGTATCGTAGAGCTTCTTTAATGCGTTAGTATAGGCGGGGGCACCTTCCAGTACTTGTAGGGCTTCCTGGTCATACTCTTGTTCTTCTGCTTCTGATTGTCCACCATGTGCCTCTTCCTGTGCTTCTTCTTCATCGTCCTCATTGACTACGTCCGGTTGGCTGGGCTAGGCTTGGTCTGGGGCCGTTTGCTGTCCACCAGCTTGCTCTGCTTCAACTTCCGCATTTACAGCGTCGATGATTCTAGCAACTTCTTCGTCCGTTAGATCCTCCAGAGTGAATCCATGCGGGAATTCCAGATCAGTCGGTACTGGTGGAAACACAAGGTTAGGGCCATCTGTGCTGTGCCTGGGTAACCTGATAGTAAATGGTTGCACTCGTCGGGGAAGTCTTGGGGTTGTTTCAGGCGTTAGGGTTGCACCGCGAGCTTGTGCACAAGGCATCTGGACAGTGCCTCTCATCTTCTTTGAGGGAGGGCCCGCAGCTGACAATCTACGTTGAAACTCCTGTGCTCTGGACCAAATGAGAGCCCTCTGCACCGGTACATCATATGCGAGACATCTGTATACAATTCTTGGAAGTGCACAGCAACCATACAACACAGACTTTTGCTTCTTATACCATCTCTGATGAGCCATATGAATCTGGTCGATAATCCAGTGGGGCATATTGATGGACAAATCGAAAGCATCCGCCAGGTAGAGGCTAAACCAGATCTTTTTGGGAGGCATTGTGAACCTGTCTTGCGCGGGGAATGCGAAGTGTTGCATGACCATACGTAAATGAATGGCTATCGTGGGAGTCATTGCCACCATGTCCTTCAGTTTTGTCAGATTCCTGTTCTTCATATTATCGGGGACCATAGTCTCCTTCTCTGTTGGGATGTGCATACCTTTCATGTCGAGTGCCTCTCTTACCAAGTTGATAGTCAAGCGGAAACGCTTCAGCTCATTGCCCCTTGTGAGTGATGGGAGCACAAAGGAGCTGTATCCTTTCTTGTCTTTGCTGGGAGTGAGGGTACTAATTAAATATGAGCACCTTAGAAAATCTGGCTTTGGTAGTTGGAACTTGAAGTAATCATAAAGCCCCGCCTTCTTCCATATCGACTTCAGTCCTTCATTGTTCTGTAGCTTTTCAAACTCCCTGGTAAAGAAATGGTATCTGCCCCAACGTCCATTGAATTCTACCTCGGACTCCCACATATATGTGCCTTCACCCAGAGGTCCAGCAACGTCACTGAACCAGTGTGAAGCTTTGCCCACCGGCATTGTATGACCCTGTGGAGGGTTCTGAATTGGTATGGCATGTAATGCTCGTAATGCCACTGGTCTTTCCTTTAATTCCTCCTCGACCGGAAGGCTTTCAATGTCCACAACTTGGGGGCTGGTGCCTGCCTGGGAGTTGGTTCCTACCGTATCGGCCATGTTACTTCTTGCTGCCCGTCTCTGTGAGAATATACAAACATGTGTTAACATTGTACAGGACAAGAGAGAACTGTTGTTGTTCCCATTACAACATTAACATGCGGTCGGGAGCGAATAATGGGTTAGTAAGTGCTCGGTGCGAGTGTGTGTGTGGTTAGGAGTTCAGTAGACCTAAGAGCTAATTGGAGTGATGTAGTGTGGTAGTGAAGTGGTTAGTAGGTTAATATGGATTTACAAATGGGGTCCGGGGGTTTGTTACAAGTCTTGGGCTGCCAAATGCAGCGGATAGGTTTTGCTCTAGGTTTCGTAGAGACTCTAGAGAGTTTTATCGGTGTCTCGGTTTGAAAATGAGGCCTTTTAGGGACCCATTTACAAGTGATTATGTGCGAGCTCATGGGCCTTGGTGTGTTCCTGATTGTTGAAAATGAGTGGATGCCAGCTGTGCGGGTGAATGGATCATACTGTATGGGATATGGTCTTGGTGTAGCTATTTGAGCCCGCAAACAAGCCTTAGGCACCCAAATTTGTCTTGATTGTGGGCTAGCCTTCATCGACCTCTTGGGCACCCAAATAGACTTCACATTAGCAGAAGAACTTCTGAAAGACTTCTTATTAGTGTCGTGTTGTTGGTTACTAATAAGAGGCTTCGCCCGTGTGGTTGGCTTGAGTGCAACCGGGTGTTCGCCTTTCCGCACCCACACTTGTTTCACTAGCTGAGACATTTTGCTGCGCAGGTACTTTTGATCTCCGACATAGGTAGTACTCTGCTTCTTCTGCCTTTGATCCACCTTTGGTTGCTGCCTCCCTCTGGCCTTTGGAAAAGAAGGGAGTTCCGTTGTGGTTCTGACTCCTTTTTTGAGATCTTCATTCTTCTGCGTCACATAGCCTTGGACAAGAATAGCATGGTCAGCTTCATGTGCACCCCTGGAGGGACCAGGAGTCTGTGCCTTTCCTAGTTCCTTGAGTGCTCCATTATTTAACTCCATTGTAATTCTAGTCTGATTCACCCATACCGGAAGAAGTCCACTTCTTAGGTTTAAGTTGACTGCTTGGTTATAAATCCAGTCTTGACCCAAGACAAGGGGTTCCGTGAGGTCCTCGTCTTGGCATACTAGCGCTTTAACTGTCATTGCCTCATCATGAATATAGAGGGGAAGTTCCACCTCGCCCATGCAAGGGGTTTCCACGCCTCCCAATCCTATGAGATATGCTTCTACAGGATCGACAGTTAACTGCAACTCTTGACAGTAAGACGATTTAACAGCACTGGTGGCTGCGCCTGAGTCAATCAAGGCCCTTACAGTCCTTGCACCCTTTCCTTGTCCTATATCTAAGGTTATGAAAGGACGTCGGTCAGTTATTCTATGTGAGCTAACACCTGAAAGTTCACACATAGCCACGTCATATCCTTGACCTGCATATGCGTCTTGCCTAGGATGCTCTCTACCTTGTCTTCTTAGTTTCATTCTTCGTATGCGCTCTAGGGCTTCTGCTTGCGCTTCTTCTCGAATTCGCTTTTCTTCCTCTTTGCGTTTCTTTGCAGTGTTGAGTCGACTTAGCATTTCCTCTGTGAGAGGTTCCTGATACAACTTAACTCTGCATCCGCTAATATAGTTTGGTAGAACATCGCCTTCTAATGTGGCTAGTTGCACTGCTCCACTTGTTGAGATCCTATTGATGATCATAGGTCCGTAGCCTCTCTTCTCTAGCTTCCTTGCATGTTGTTTCAATGTGTAAACTAAAACTAGATCTCCTGCTTTCAAGCCTTTATCCTTCACATGGGCATCAAAGTATGCCTTCTGTCGTTTCTTTGCTGCATATATCCCTGCAGCTGCTCTCAGTCTTGTTTCTCCTAATCGTTCAAGGTCAAAAAGTCTAGAGGAGAGTTCGTGACCCGTCCATTCGTGCTCTTGTGCTACCTTCAATGTAGGTATCAAGAAGTCCAAGGGTAGCACTGCGTTTTGGCCAAATACCATCTGAAAGGGGGTGGCTTGGAGTACTGTTTTGTAGGCAACTCGGTATGCCCAAACAGCATGGTGTAGCTGTTTGTCCCAATCAGAGCGTTTAGTGTTCACTAATTTTGTCAGTACATTGCATAAGATCTTGTTGGTGCTTTCGGCTTGTCCATTAGCTTGAGGGTGATAGGGGGCAGACTTCTTGTGTATTACCAAGAATTCTTGGAGTAGATTCTCAATCACCTCATTCAAGAAATGAGTGCCTCTATCACTTACAAGCTCTATAGGTAGCCCATATCTTGTGAATACATTCTCAAACAAGAATTTAGCAGTTGTTTGAGCATCGTTCTTTGTCGTAGCCTTTACCTCCACCCACTTGGTGAGATAATCCGTGGCCACAATGATATATTCAGCATGTGAACCCTTAGCTGGGGGATTAATAGGGCCAACAAAGTCTATTCCCCACTTAGAGAATGCACGTCCACCCATCATAGGTTACAATGGCATCTCATCTTTTCCTATAGGATACTGAGTTCTCTGACAGACATCACACCGTTTCACATAGGTATGTGCATCCATGTGAAGGGTAGGCCACCAGTAGCCTGCAAATAATACTGCCTTGATCACCCGATCTGGTCCAAAGTGTCCTCCTGCTACACCTTGGTGAGCAGTTTCCAAGATCTTAAGATATTCACTCTCATGGACACACAGTCTCAGGTAACCATCCTTACCGCGTTTGTATAGATTATCACCAATGAGTGAGTAATCCAGGGCTTCTTGTTCTAAACTCCTTTTCCTAGCCAGAGTCATGTCTGGAGGGAATGTGTTTGTCCTCAAGAAGGATACTAGAGGTTCGCTCCAATCTGGCACAATGGATACTTGATACAGAGTAGCGTGTTCCACAGGTGGTTTAGTGCAACAGATAGGGCATTCCTTGCACAACTTTTGGACATCAGCTTCCATAGTTGGCCAATGCACTCCTAGTCTCCTTAGAGTCTGTAGGGTTCGTTGTTTTGAATAGTGTTGCTCTAATGCACCTACATGTGCTAATTGCAACCATTTAGCGTACTCATCCTCTTCTACGCAACAAGCCAAGATCCCTTGATCTGTGTGCTTGTACATGCTTCCTGCCATAATGTGGTATTTTTGGGCTTTCACAACCTCTCTATTCCGTGTGTTCACTACTGGATGGTTAGGTCCGTATGTCAATACTGGTACCAATGGCTTAGCCCACTGTGGCACCACTTCCAAATTAAACAAGTAAGCATCAGGAAGATCATCTGATACTCCCTGTGGGGCTTCTCCGGAGGTGAGCCTAGAGAGATGATCTGCTCTTAAATGAGTCCTACCTTTCCTTACCACAACCTCAAAGTCATATTCCATTAGTAAGAGAAACCATCTTACTAATCTTCCTGTATTGCATGGCTTGTTCACGAGATATAACAATGCTTGGTGATCAGTAAAAAATTTAAACTTATTTGCAAGCAAATAGTGTCTAAATTTCTTAACTGCATATACCATGCCTAAACCTTCTCTCTCCGTAGTGGTGTAATTTCGTTCAGCTGCATTCAATTGTCTACTGGCATAGGCAATTGGAAGATCCATATTACCTTCACCAGTAGGTTGTGCAAGCACACATCCAATGGCATAATTGGATGCATCCACATGAACATGGAATGGCTTATTCCAATCTGGTGTGGTCAAGATTGGTGCTGAACATAATCTTCGTTTCAGTTCCTGGAAGGAATTCTCACATTCATCAGTCCATTCAAAGTTAGTCAGCAGTCCGTACATGGGCTTTGCAATGACGGCATACATGTGAATGAACCGGCGGTAGTAGCCACAATGCCCCATGAAAGCTTGTACTTCCTTGACATTCTTTGGCCTGGGTAGCTCTGCTATGGCTCTCACTTTCTCTTCGTCAGTAGATATGCCATTCTTTGACACTATGTGCCCTAGAATCTTGCCTTGCCTGACCATGAAAACGCACTTTTCTGGGTTCAGGCAGACCTGATACTCTCTACATTTATCAAAGATTTGTCTGAGTTCAGGAATATGGGTTTGTCTAATATTTGAATGAGCACAAAGATCATCAACGTAGACTTCTAAGTTCTTCCTCAGGAACTCCTTAAATACATGGCACATCAGCCTCTGGAAGGTTGCGGGTGCATTGGTAAGCCCAAATGGCATTACTCTGAAGGCGAAAATGCCCCATTCTGTGGCAAAGGCCGTCTTATGCTGATCCTCTGGAGCTATGGCTACTTGATTGTAACCCGAAAATCCATCAAGGAAACTGTACACTTCCTTGCCTGCCACTCTTTCTAAGAGATGTTCTGTGATGGGAAGCGGATAGTTATCTCGAATCGTGGCTGCATTAACCTTTTTCAAGTTAATGCACACACGCAGTTTGCCATTCTTCTTGGGCACCACTACGATGGGGGATACCCATTCAGTGTGCTCAATTTCATAGATAAATCCAGCTTCAACCAGTCTATCTATCTCTTCTTTGATCTTAGCGGCGTAATTATCGTTATATGTGTAGGGCTTTTGCTTAGAGGGTTTAGCATCTGAGGTCATGGGGATGGTGTGTGAGCATATGTCAGGGTCAACACCTTTCAAATCCTTGTAACTCCAAGCGAACACATCTCTGTATTCTCTTAGCAAGGCAATTAACGCATGCTCTTCTTTCTCTGTTAGGTCATGGCCTATGTACGTGCATCTCTCCTCTCCTTCTTCTAGGGCCACTACTATTTTCTTGGTGGTTTCTTTGTTATCATAGGCCTCTCCTGCTTGAGCCTCTCGTTTAGGCATTCTTATCATGACTCTCCTGTCATCTATCTCATATTTCTTAAAATTTTCTGGGACCTCAAACAAAGATTCTTCCTCTTCTGGTGAGACTTCTCTCTTCTTCCGTTTCTTTCCTTCTTCCTTTGGAGTCACATGTGTGGCTAATCTTACATCATTTGTAAGCTCTCCATGCCTCTGGGGTTGAAATTCTACTTCATGGAAGTATTCTTCATCTGATGCAAATGGTGGGTCCATGATGATTGACTCTAGGTCGGAGTCACTCGCATCCTCAAAGGCATCAAGGCTAGGTTCGCATTCTTCTAGAACTGCCTCTCCCATGATTGGCTCTATGGAGAAGACTGAAATATCATAGCCATCCTCATCATAGTGAGGTGTCCATTGTTCTTCATTGATGGCTACGTCCATTGTTGCTAGGATTTCTTCCCAGCCATGGGGTTCAAATTCCTCATCAGGAAAAACTACAGGTGCATAGGCTGGGTCTTGAATTGATCTATGTGTTTCTTTTGCACCTACCTCTCCGGCTTTCTCTCTCTTCTCTTCTTCTACTGCGACCTTGCACATCCATAAATGAGTGTCTTCATGCATCCATGAGGATCCAGATCCTATGGAATGCACAGATTCCATGTCATCTTTGGCTCTATGGATGGGATTCCATTGGATAGGGGGAACATCCCTATGAGAATAATCTTTGAGATTCACTTTGGTCGTAACACCCAAGTGTTGCAGGTACAAAGAATTGGTTCCCCAATCCTGTACCACTTGCAACTGTCGCATGAATGGTCGTCCCAAAATCATCTCATAGGCATGATTTTTGCTAAAGTCACATATAGCAAAGGAATGTTCAAACTCGACACCACAAGTGGTGAGAGTTATTCCTTCTAGCAATCCTAGGGGTCTCTCTATGTGACCATCGGCCATCTGCAATTTCATTCTCGTTGGCCTGAGTGCCGGCTTGCCCCAACGCTTCCATAGAGAGGTGGTGGCAATTGCAACTCCTGCACCTGAGTCCAAAATTGCCTTAGTGGTGTACTCCTGATAAGTAATGGGAAGATAGGTGTTCCCTTCTTCACCTTCACACATATCTCCTATCTTATCCAAGGGTATCTCTGGCACTGTCCTATGTGATCCTACCTGGGAACGAGATTTTGCTATCTCAGGTACTTGTTTGGCTACATGTTTCCTTAATTCAGGTCTAACCTTGAGTAGCTCTTCTGACTTGAGATTGCACTGCACGTTAGTGTTCTTTACTACCTCCGTGTTCCTAGGTATGACTGAATCTTCATTTCTTACCATGACCGTGGGTGCTCTCATACACGTGGATTTTGCTTCCCATGGGCCCGTGAAGTGGGGTAATTCCTGTATGGAATTGGATTCAAAGTCCAATCTCTCGTGAGACTGAGTATTCTCATGTTCCCCGTAAATAGATGGGATGTCTTGTGGGAATTGGTCGTGTGCATCATCCACAAGTTCAAAGGGAGGGGCGACTTCACTTTCGTTATCCCATTTATCTTCTTGGATTTCTCGTAGGAAGTCTGGTGCAAACCGATTCATAGAAGAAGAAGTGTCTGGCTCCGTATAATTAGGCACATAAGCAACCTGGGAAGGAGGGCTTATTCTATCGTTGGCTCTTTCCTCGCTCTCATAGATGTTTGGAGCACAAGCTTCCTGGGGAGGATTACTTATTCTATTACTTTTCCGAACAGGCTCATATGCTCCCTGAGAAGGAATGTAGGCAACCTGTGGAGGTTCGTGAGCTTTCGAGGGAGGCTCATCTGCCTTTTGTGGGGAAAGATAAGCTTCTTGAGGAGGCACATGGGCTTCCTGAAGAGGCTGGCTTATCCGTTCTCTTGCCCTTTCCTTTCTTTGAGGGGCAGGTTCCTTTTCTGATTGTGCAATTAGCCTCTCTATTCTTTCTAGCAGTCCATCAAAATGTAACTGCGTCTTAGCTGAGCTAGAGATGTTAAAGAGGCGACTAGCTTCAAACATGGTCTGAGCCAATTCCACCATTTTGGCACAAATTTTAGTTCGTTCAAGCTCTAGCTCGGCTCTAGGGTAGCATTTTTCATGATCGGTTATGGTTGGCCCTTCTTGGATTCTGGCCTGATATGCTTTAAGCATCATATTAAGGTCTTCGGGAGTGGGATCTGCTAGGACTGATCCTACTCTTGGGGGTGATGGGTTTAGGTGAGGTGGGTTGGGAGGTGGCTGGTCGGATGGCGATGGGAACGGTGGTGGTGGGGTAGTGTGAGAGGGAGTTTGAGATGTGAGTTCAGTTATCCTGGCTTTGGTTTCTCTTATGCTTTCTCAAGTTCCCTCATCTTTTTAGCCCATTGTCTTTTCATTCTTTCTCGACTATCTTTCCACGCTCTAGTCCTTTTCTTGGTTATGCTCTCAGTTTCACTAGCTGTTGGGCTCTTTTCCTGGTCTACCCCTTGGTTTTGCTGCATTGCTTGAGCTCTAGTGACTACCTGTACTGGTGCGGTGGAAGTCACGCTCCTCGTGGAGTCTACCACTAATCCAACAACGTTGATAGGAGTGATTTTTGGCATGTTATTGGGATTTTTAGGGCAATCTCGTAAGAGATGCTCTTTTCCACAATCTTGGCAAAAGCCTTGGATCGTCACTAACTGGGGTTGTGTAGGTGGAGGTAAGGGACAATCACGAATGAAGTGATCTCCTTGGCATCTGTAGCACGGTCCTCTTGGGAATGGAGGTCTTACCTGCCTAGGTTGAGGCCTAGGGTTGGGGTTTGCGTACATGACATTTGCGTAATCCGATTCCCAACTAGATTCATTTGGCTCTTCGCTATAGTAAGACTCACCATGTTCAGGAGACTGCATGAAGTAAGCCTGGGGGCTCTCAACATGCGTAGAATCGAAGCTATGGTCACTGGGATCACTTTCTGAAAGCAATGGTGTTATGGGGACTATAGCTCGGTTTAGGTTTTCTTCTGTTGCTGCATACTTTACAGGGATCAAGTTGGGTGGAGCTGGAGGTTGTTGGGCTAACACAGGCTGAGGTCTTTGCTGGGCTTGGTATAGTGGTTGGTAGGTTTGTTGAGGTCTAGCATACTGTTGTGGTGGGTATTGGTTTTGGTATCTACCTTGTTGAGGGTATGGCTGAGGGTAGGCTTGCCTAACTGCTTGCTTGTTGTATGGGCAGTCTTGTGCGGTGTGATTTGTGTATCTTCGTTCGATAGTGCAGTACTGGCTACTAG
The DNA here is from genome assembly GCA_020310875.1 of Ceratopteris richardii. Lineage (NCBI taxonomy): Eukaryota > Viridiplantae > Streptophyta > Polypodiopsida > Polypodiales > Pteridaceae > Ceratopteris > Ceratopteris richardii. The sequence continues at coordinate 205,445,281 of CM035411.1, forward strand.
GGTTTACTTGGGGTTGAGCCATAATGGGACATACATTCGCCATGTGGTCGCCACCACAAGTGTAGTATCTCTTCACAGGGGCAAATCTCGGAATTTGTTTGCTAGAGACGCCTAGTTTTTGGGCCACTTTCTCTGCGAGTTCCTCAATTGATGTAGATTGCGTGGAAGAGTGACTAGATGCACTATCTGAATCTTTGTAGATTTTGGAAAGCTCTAGTTCTTCCCCTAGGTTATCTTCAATGTCAATGCACATGCGTACACACTCTTCTATAGTCCTAGGGTCCTTCAGATACACATAGGATCTCAATTTCGTACTCAACAATCCATCCAAGAATAAGGCTACTTGTTTAGCTGGTGTAGGTAGCTCAGGAACAGGGCATCTTTCAAGATATTGCCTAAATCTCCTCCCTGCAAGTCTCACGGTCTCTTGAGGGGTTTGCTTGAAGCTATGAGTCAATGAGGAGGTATTATGTCTTATGCCACTCTTAGAGAATTCAATAATGAAAGCCTCTAGGAGTTGGTCTATGCTCCTGAACTACCGCTCATCCAATGGTTGAAACCATGTAAGTGCTGTGTTCCTAAGGGTTAGACCGAAGGCATTGTACTGCGTGAATAGATCCTCCACTTGTTCAGCTCTCAAGACTTGCTTGAACTCCGCCACATGATCATAGGGATCTCCTGTGCCATCAAAGTAATTCTTCATGGACTTAACTAGCTGGGTTGGTCTCAGAGTTCTTGTGTGCTCTCTAGGTCTCGGCAGAGGGAATCCATCCACATTTCTCTGATTCCGGTGAGCCCTAAGTATTTATGGTTCTACTCTATTCGTCTCCGTCCTCGTTCTTTCTCTGCCCACGGGGTTGGCAAAGCTTACTTCTGGTCTATCTCTACTTCTGTCTCTTTGAGTTCCATGAGCTTGGGATGTTCCAGCTCCAGGGTGACCATAGGATACATTCGATCTTGGTTGGGGAAAAATGAATTCACCCTTCCAAGTGTAAGCATGCCTATCATTCTCTGTCACCACAAAGATCCTTTCCGAAGTGTGATCTAGGTAGGTCACTCTACCTGGGCTATCCGGATCCTTAAACTCATAGATCATGACAGTTCCTATATCAGTTGGCTGATTAGATTTATATCTCCAAAAGGCTTCGTCCGTTTCTCGATTGAGGAGCAACTCTATGCTCTTGTTGTCTTGGGGAACCCACTCAGGCGTGATAATCCTAGTGAGAACAGATTTGCCTCGAGGGGTTCTAGGTTCTGCACCCATGTTTCCTTGCTCTAGGTCATCTAAGTCCGATTCTGGGACTACGTTCCCAAATTCATCAGTCCTGTCTAGGTGACTGGTGACTACGTATATGGTTCCTTCTTTGTCCAAGTATGCACCATTTTCAAACTTGACAGTTGGGTGCTCTAATCCAATGGATTGATCAGGATTCCTAATCTGTACCACAGATCTTCCTAGGCCGTCCTCATAGATGCTAGCACCTAATTGGTTGGTCCTAAGGTATTCCAACTGTGTTTTGTAAGGGCCTTCTACCCTGTACAAGTATGGCACTCCTGAACTTCCCGTAGGTCTCTCCATACCTTGAGACATCTCTGATTCACTGGTCTCAGAGCTAGGGTAGTACGAGTGGTGGCTCAACTGCTGGCCCCAAGACCTAGCAGTGTGGTTAACACTAGCCTCTGAAGACCTAAGGCTTTGTCTCTCCCTTACAAGATGTCGTCCTGATCTAAGGTTCATATGCCTAGTTAAGCAGCCCAATTTTTGCCCAGAGTACAACCTCGTTGCCGATCAATTGGTCTCAGTCACTTGATTTGTTTTTAGTGAGTTATTATGTTTATGATCTTATCTGGTATTGCGTCGTCAGGAATACTTGAGTATTTTTCCGTACTTGTATTTGATCGTCCCACGTAAGGTTCTTTTCCTTTATGTTATTGACAGTACAGAGATTAGGTTTTTAGCTTGAACTTGAGTTTTTAGGTAGTCTTCAACTTGATACCTGCCTATCGTTGCCCTGACTTACCTCTAGCACTATTCGTACTTAGCCTGAGCTAAAAAATGACAGAGGGAGTTGAGAATATTCCAACCTTTTGTTTCCTGCTTGGCTGCCCTTGAATGCCCAGGAAGTGTGTTCCCAAGCTTGCACTTACACTTGCTTAGAACGCCTTTCGATGCTCTCAATAGATCTGTAGGAGTTCCAAAGTTAGCCTTAAGATTTAAATTCCAAAGACAGAACCAATGATTTTTATTCCTGAAGCACAAACACTAATTTGTATAGAGATTTTTAAGACAACAATTCTAAAGACCCCTGACTTTGATCCCCCTGGGTATGCTCAACTTTCAAAATACCCTATCTGAAAATGAACGCATTATCTTTATAAAAAACAGTTGAGGGCGTGTAGTATATGCCACGAGCTTTCCAACAAGCCCTAGAGCTCAAAAAATGGATTTCGTATGAAAAAGTTATGACTGTTCAGGGTTTAGGGGGTTGAAACAAGATTCAATCTGGCTGACAGATCCTAGGAATTTCTCCCAATCACAAGTGTAGGAACCTCGAAAGTGCTAATGGATTGACTATTTTGCCCCAAAATTATCTCAATTTTGAACAAAAAACAAACCCTAATTTTTGGCCGAAAAGCCTGTCAATCGCGATCGACAGGTCTGTCAATCGCGATTGATAGAGGTGTCCGTCGGGCCTGTCAATCGCGATGGACAGTGTCCATCGCGATCGACGGTGTCCATCGCGATCGACAGAGTCGATCGTGGCTGTCAATCGCGATGGACGGTATCAATCACCATTGACACGTTTTCCGGATTTTTCGCCGAAATTTCAGTCAATCGGGAGCCTATCAGTCGCGATGGACACGTGGCTATGCACAAAAGTCAATCAATCGTTGAATTTCAGTCAATCGCGATCGACGGTGTCAATCGCGATTGACAGAGGTGTCGGTCGTGGCTGTCGATCGCGATCGACGGTGTCAATCGCGATTGACGGGATCCTACGTGGCAGTCTGTCGATCGTGAAGTCTGTCGATCGCGATCGACAGTGTCAATCGCGATTGACAGGGTCTGTCGGTCGCGATTGACAGTATCAATCGCGATTGACAGTATCAATCGCGATTGACAGTATCAATCGCGATTGACAGAGGCTGTCGATCGCGATTGACAGAAAAACACGGAATTTTTCTACTGTTTTAGGTGATTTGGGATGTGCTCATCATGCTTGTGCTAGTGGTGCACTTTGTTTTACCAAATGATCGAAATTTCTGTCGATCGCGATCGACAGAGGCTGGCGACAGCGAGACAGATTCGACGAGTTTCGTACCTGCGCAGCGTGCTGGAGGGGATGGTGATGATGATACCTGCAAGAAACACAATAAACATGCAAAAACAGTGCAAGCAATATCGCTCTCTCGCTCTCTCTCACAAGTGGAATGAGGGAAATGAGGTGGAGATGGTGATATGATCAAAAAACAGAAATTTTCGCGATGATGGAGATGGAGGTGGGAGATGGTGATGATGATGATGGTGATGAAGATGGTGAAGAAAGTAAAAGAAAATCGATGAGAGTGAAGAAAATACCTACAACTCCAACGCGTCAACTCTACGTCTTACCATCACACGCTCGTCCTCAAAGCTCGATCCCCGGCAACGGCGCCAAAATTTGGTGTAGCTCAGTGATGAGTAGCACCTCCTTTAATGTCAATCCGGGAAGACGTGAGGATGGTATGAAGACCTCGAGCAAGTGGAAGCACAAGTGCATGAGTGAGAAGCACACAAACATGCACACACATACACACACACGCGCACACACGGCAAGACAAAGAGTGAGGAGCAAGGGAGTTCCTTAGATTACTTTCAAAAAGCTCTTACAAGTTCGTTTCAATTACAATCTAACCTCAAAAATGAGCTCTCTAGCTCCTTTTATAGTTTTTGACTAGCTTTGGCCCTGTCCAGACCTAGTGTCCGGCCTAGTTAAAAATAAGGTTCCAGGGCTTATTTGAGGGCTCAAACGAGGTCTAAAAAATACGAAAATTGGCAGGTAGATACTTCTAAAGCTCCTCAAGCTCAAGGACTCCTTGGCTTGCACAACATGGAGCTACAAAAAGATGAAATGGTATTTACAATGGTGTTTAGTGATGAGAATCACTTTTAATTGGTGTAGAGGTTTTGAAAAATTAAGGTTGCCTTGGTGCTAAATCTGCGTGAATGCTCATATGTACTTCTTCCTGAAGAAAATTATTGGCCTATTTGCCAGATCTTCGTTGACTCCCTTGTCTGCTGCTAACAGCAGTGTTAGAAGAGTGCGAACCTAGCCCTGATGCATTTGAAGATGCGAGTGACTCCGATCTAGAGTCAATCATTATGGACCCACCTTTTGCATCAGATGAGGAATACTTCTATGAAGTCGAATTTCAACCTCAGAGTCACGGAGGGCTTACAAATGATGTAAGGCTAGCCACACATGTAACCCCTAAGGAAGAAGGAAAGAAAAGGAAGAAGAAAGAAGTCACACAAGAAGAGGAGGAATCTTTGTTTGAGGTCCCAAGAAATTTTAAGAAGTATGAGATAGATGATAGGAGAGTCATGATCAGAATGCCTAAACGGGAGGCATAATCAGGAGAGGCCTATGACAACAAAGAAACCACCAAGAAAATAGTTGTAGCCATAGAAGAAGGAGAAGAGAGATGCACGTGCATAGGACATAACCTGACGGAAGACGAAGAGCATGAATTGATAGCCTTGCTAAGAGAATACAGAGATGTATTTGCTTGGAGTTACAAGGACTTGAAAGGCGTGGACCTCGACATATGCTCACACACCATCCCCATGACCTCAGATGCCAAACCCTCTAAGCAAAAGCCATATACATATAATGATAATTATGCTGCCAAGATCAAAGAAGAGATAGATAGACTGGTTGAAGTTGGATTTATCTATGAAATTGGGCACACTGAGTGGGTATCCCCCATCGTAGTGGTGCCCAAGAAAAATGGAAAGCTGCATGTATGCATTAACTTGAAGAAGGTTAATGCAGCCACAATTCGGGATAACTATCCGCTTCCTATCACAGAGCATCTGCTAGAAAGAGTAGTAGGCAAGGAAGTGTACAGCTTCCTTGATGGATTTTCTGGCTACAACCAGGTAGCCATTGCTCCAGAAGATCAGCATAAGACAACTTTTGCCACAAAATGGGGTATATTTGCCTTTCGGGTAATGCCATTTGGGCTTACCAATGCTCCTGCAACTTTCCAAAGACTGATGTGTCATGTATTTAAAGAGTTCTTGAGGAAGACTCTAGAGGTCTATGTTGACGATCTTTGTGCTCATTCCACCATTAGACAAACCCATATTCTTGAACTCAGACAAATCTTTGACAAATGTAGAGAATATCAAGTCTGCCTAAATCCAAAAAAATGTGTTTTTATGGTCAGGCAAGGCAAGATTCTAGGACATATAGTGTCAAAGAATGGCATATCCACTGATGAAGAGAAAGTGAGAGCCATAGCCGAGTTACCTAGGCCAAAGAACATCAAGGAAGTGCAAGCTTTCATGGGGCATTGTGGTTACTACCGAGGATTCATTCATATGTACGCTGTCATTGCAAAGCCCATGTATGGACTTTTGACTAACTTTGAGTGGATTGATGAATGTGAAAACTCCTTCAATGAGCTCAAAAGACGATTGTGTTCAGCACCAATCTTGACCACCCCGGATTGGAACAAGCCATTCCATGTTCACGTGGATGCATCCAATTATGCTATCGGGTGTGTACTCGCGCAGCCTACGGGTGAAGGGAATATGGATCTCCTTATTGCCTATGTCAGTAGACAATTGAATGCCGCTGAACGGAACTATACAACCACGGAACGAGAAGGATTAGGTATGGTATATGTGGTTAAAAAGTTTAGACATTATTTGCTTGCAAATAAGTTTGAATTTTTTACTGACCATCAAGCACTGCTATATCTCGTGAATAAGCCATGCAATACAGGAAGATTAGTAAGATGGTTTCTCTTACTAATGGAATACGACTTCGAGGTTATGGTAAGGAAAGGTAGGACTCACTTGAGAGCAGACCATCTCTCTAGACTCACATCTGGAGAAGCCCCACAAGGAGTGTCAGATGACCTTCCTGATGTTTACTTGTTTAATTTGGAAGTGGTGTCGTAGTGGGCTAAGCCATTAGTGTCAGTATTGACATACGGGCCTAACCATCCAATAATAAACACACAGGATAGAGAGGTAGTAAAAGCCCAAAAGTATCACATCATGGCAGGAAGTATGTACAAGCACACGGATCAAGGGATCTTGGCGTGTTGTTGGAAGAGGATGAGTACGCTAAATGGTTGCAATTAGCACATGTAGGTGCATTAAAGCAACACTACTCAAAGCAACGAACCCTACAGACACTAAAGAGGCTCGGAGTGCATTGGCCGACTATGGAAGCTGATGTCCAAAAGTTGTGCAAGGAATGCCCAATCTGCTGCACTAAACCACCTGTGGAACATGCCACTCTTTTTCAAGTGTCCATAGTGCCAGATTGGAGTGAACCACTAGTATCCTTCCTGAGTACGAAGGCCTTCCCTCCAGACATGACTCTGGCTTGGAAAAGAAGTCTAGAACAAGAAGCCCTAGATTACTCACTCATTGGTGATAATCTCTACAAACGTGGTAAAGATGGTTACCTGAGACTTTGTGTTCATGAGAGTGAATATCTAAAGATTTTGGAAACTGCTCACCAAGGTGTAGCAAGAGGACACTTTGGACCAGATCGGGTGATCAAGGCAATACTATTTACAGGCTTCTGGTGGCCAACCCTTCACATGGATGCACATACCTATGTGAAACGGTGTGATGTGTGTCAGAGAACTCAGTATCCTATACGCATAGATGAGATGCCACTAAAACCTATGATGGGTGGACGTGCATTCTCTAAGTGGGGAATAGACTTTGTAGGTACTATTAATCCCCCAGCTAAGGGTTCCCATGCTGAGCATGTGATTGTTGCCACGGTCTATCTAACCAAATGGGTAGAGGTAAAAGCTACGACAAAGAACGATGCTCAGACAACTGCTAAATTCTTGTTTGAGAATGTATTCACAAGATACGGGCTACCTATAGAGCTAGTAAGTGATAGGGGCACTCACTTCTTGAATGAAGTGATTAAAAATCTGCTCCAAGAATTCTTGGTAGTTCATAAGAAGTCTGCCTCCTACCATCCACAAGCTAATGGGCAAGCCGAAAGCACAAACAAGATTTTGTGCAATGTGTTGACCAAATTAGTGAATAATAAACGCTCTGATTAGGAGAAACAGCTACACCATGCTGTTTGGGCATACCGAGTCGCCTACAAAACGATACTCCAAGCCACCCCCTTTCAGATGGTATTTGGCCAAAACGCTGTGCTACCGTTGGACTTCTTAATACCTACATTGAAAGTAGCACAAGAGCATGAATGGACGGGTCATGAACTCTTCTCTAGACTTTTTGACCTTGAACGATTAGGAGAAACAAGACCGAGGGCGACTGCAGGGATATATGCAGCTAAGAAACAATAGAAGGCATACTTTGATGCCCACGTTAAGGATAAAGGTTTGAAGGCAGGCGACCTAGTACTAGTATACACTTTGAAACAACATGCGAGGAAACTAGAGAAAAGAGGCTACGGACCCATGATCATTAATAGAATCTCAACAAGTGGAGCTGTGCAACTAGCCACATTAGAAGGCAATGTTCTCCCGAGCTACATAAGCGGATGCAGGGTCAAGTTATATCAGGAACCTCTCACAGAGGAAATGCTAAGTTGACTCAATACTGCTAAGAAACACAAAGAAGAAGAAAAGCGAATTCAAGAAGAAGCTCAAGCAGAAGCTTTAGAGAAGATACATAGAATGAAATTAAGAAGACAAGGCAGAGAGCAACCAAGGTCAGACACATATGAAGATCAAGGATATCATGTGGCTATGTGTGAAGTTTCAAATACCAGCTCTCATAGGATAATTGATCGACGTCCTTTTATAACCTTAGAGATGGGACAAGGAAAGGGTGTAAGGACTGTAAGAGCCTTGATTGACTCAGGTACAGCCACTAGTGCTGTTAAATTTTCCTACTGTCAAAAATTGAAATTAATTGTCAACCCTATAGAAGCATATCTCATAGGATTGGGAGGTGTGGAAACCCCTTGCATGGGCGAGGTGGAACTTCCCCTCTATATTCAAGACGAAGCAATGACAGTCAAAGCACTAGTGTGTCAAGACGAGGACCTCACTGAGCCTCTTGTCTTGGGTCAGGACTGGATCTATGATCATGCAACCAACCTAAACCTAAGAAGTGGACTCCTTCAGGTATGGGTAAATCATAGTCGAATTACAGTTGAATTGGAAAATGAGGCACATAAGGAACTAGGTAGGGCACGACCTCTTGGTCCTTCCAAGGGTGCACATGAAGTTGACAATGCTATTCTTGTCCAAAACTATATGATGCAGAACGAGGAGTGTCTCAACAACGGAATCAAGGATAAGACGGCACTCCCTTCTTTCTTGAAGACCAGAGGGATGCAGCAACCAGAGGCAGATCAAATACAGGAGGAGCAGCACACAACCTATACTGGAGGCCAGAAACACATGCGAAGCAGAATGTCTCAGCCGAGGAAACAAGTGTGGGTGCGGAAAAGCAAACACCCTGTTGTGACCATGCCAACCACATGGCAAAAACCTCTTATTAGTAATCAACAACACGGCACTAATAAGAAGTCTTTCGCACATTCTTCTGCGAAAGTAAAGTCTATTTGGGTACCCAAGAAGTTGATGAAGGCTGGCCCACAATCACAAGTCTGGGTGCCTAAGGCTTGCTTGCGGGCTCAAATAGCTGCACCAAAGCCACAACCGGTACAACACGTTTCACTCACTCGAACATCCGATGCCCATTCTTACATATCACGCACAAACACATGTTCTTCCATGAGCACAAGTAGAATCACTTCCCTAAAAAGCCCCATTTTCAAGTAGATACCCCTATCACACTCTCTAGAGTCTCCACAAAGTCAAGATCAAAACCTATCCATTGCATTTGGCAACCTAAAACTTGTGATCAACCCCCGGACCCCAGTTGTAAATCCATGCCCACCCACTAACTGCTACTCTCGCACTACATCTTCCCACTTCGCTCCTAGGTCCACCAAATTACTAACTACGCACACAAGCACCGAGCACTTAATAACCTACTAATCTCTCCCGAACCTCATGTTGATGTTGTAATGGGGACAAAAACGGTTCAGTGACGTGGTAGGACCCCTAGGTGAAGGCACTTACATGTGGGAGGCCAAGATAGAATTCAATGGACGCTGGGGCAGATATCACTTTTTCACCAGGGAATTCGAGAGACTGCAGAATAATGAAGGACTGAAACCTATATGGAAGAAGGCGGGACTCTATGACTACTTCAAATTCCAATTGCCAAAGCCCAATTTTCTAAGGTGCTCTTATTTGATTAGCACACTCACTCCGAGCAAAGACAAGAAGGGGTACAGCACCTTTGTCCTCCCATCTCTCATAAGGGGCAATGAGCTGAAGCGTTTTAGATTGACTATCAACTTGGTAAGAGAAGCTCTCGACATGAAAGGTATGCACATTTCTACGGAGAAAGAGACTATGGTCCCCGACAATATGAAGAACAGGAATCTGACGAAGTTAAAGGACATGGTGGCAATGACGCCTACAATTGCCATTCATTTGCGAATGGTCATGCAGCACTTTGCATTTCCCGCTCAAGAGAGGTTCACAATGCCACCTAAGAAGATATGGTTTAGTCTATACCTGGCTGACGCTTTTGATTTGACAATAAATATGCCCCATTGGATTATCGACCAAATCCACTTGGCCCATCAAAGGTGGTATAAGAAACAAAAGTCTGTACTGTATGGATGTTGTGCCCTCACCAGGATTGTGTATAGATGTCTCGCGTATGATGTGCCAGTGCAAAGGGCACTCATTTGGACCAGGGTACAGGAGTTTCAACGCAGATTATCCTCCGTAGGGCCACCCTCCAAGAAAATGAGAGGTGCCGTTCAGATGCCCTGTGCACAAGCCTGCGGTGTGACACTGACACCAGAGACAACTCCACGACTCCCAAGGCGGGTACAACCCTTTACTATCAGATTACCAAGACATAGCACTGAGGGACCAAATCTAGTGTTTCCACCTGTACCAACCGACCTAGAGTTCCCTCAAAGATTCACTTTAGAAGACCTAACAGATGAGGAGGTAGCCAGAATCATCAAGGCTGTTAACGTGGAAGTCAAGGCAAAGAAAGCTAGTGGACAACAAACTGTTACGGACCAACCCCATCCCAGACAACCAGAGGTCGTCGAAGTGGAAGATGAAGAAGAAGAAGAACAAGAGGAGGAACATGATGGACAGTCCGAGGAAGAAGAGCAGGAATCTGATAAGGAAGCCCTACAGGTACTTGAAGGTGCTCGAGCTTATACAAAGGCATTGAAAAAGCTCTATGATACCATGAATAGAGTTCAAGAGCAACATAAACTGTCCCTAGCAGCAGGGAAAGCCCCCATGAATCAAATCCTTGAGGAGGAAGACGTAGATGAGAAATACCGTGCAACTCTTGACATGATTTCTGAGGCTTTAGGAGTACCTGAGACAGTTCATACCGCCCTGGCACAATCATGAAGAACGGAGCGACGATACGGCAGACGCCGCCCTCGAGAAGGAAAGCAGATGAATGTATTAGTATCTGAACCACAAGGCACATCCACAACCACGGGTACCGCACACACCGTTCAGGATACCGAGGAAACCCATATATCAAGTGCACCGCTGTCACCCCCTTTGCCACCCCTGCCTCCAACTCCACCACAATCACCTCCCACTACCAGTGTAACCACTACTGTCACCACCTCCGAGTCCACTACCCACACCGAAGCACAAACCATTAGTCAACCCACACACCCTATCTCCACCTCTCTCGCCTATACGACCACTGAAACAGTAATTCTAACGGCAGCCACAGAAAATCTCACCCCCCGATCACACTTCCGGGCAGTTCATATTCACAATTGCACTCACCAATGTACACTTTCACTACTATCACCGCACCCACAATTCCAATACTCACAATCACTCCCACTACTGCATCGACTGTTGATTTTATGGACATATCACCAACCTCCGCACCTCTCCCTCCCCCCATACACCCAACATCTCCCATTCCCCCACCTCCCATATCACCATTTTCCAGCACCGTATCCACACTTCCATTCCCCTTTCCCTTTCCCTTCCCTTCTGCATTCAACACCCTTCCCGCATCCATCCCTATTAATAATGTATTTAATAATATGTATCAGTGTATGTCGCAACTACAACAACACTATCAGCATCTTGATAATCAGCATACACGACTCTTTCGAAGCCATGAAGAACTTCAAATACAATTCATTGATCTCGAAAGGGAAAGGCGGCTACTACAACAACAGTACACCACTTTACAAGAACAACATGAACAATTAGTAGCCAATCCACCCCAGTTAGATGCAGAGGAAAGACAACATATGGATGAATTGCTACACTCCCAGATAACAGAGAATCTTAAGCTTAGACTCAACCTTGCCCTCCTACGAAAACACATGTCTACAGCACTCGAAGAGAATAAACGGCTGCAGAAACAGAATGAAGAAAACTTGGAAGCAGCAATGGAGGGTTCCCCGCAGGAAATCGACCCAGAGAAATTCAAGGCCATTCCCTCCGAGAACATGCAAATTGTGTTAGAAACCCATGCCGACCTCCTGGAGGCCCATGCAGCATTAGAACGAGAAAGAGATGACCTACTTAAGCAACTGGCAACTCAGCAGGAGTCAACAAGCAAAGTCACAGCCGCAGACGACACATCGGAAGAAGTCACTAAACTCAGAGCAAAACTTGAAGAATTACGTAGTAAAGTCATGCAATACAAGTGTCAACCCTCTCCCCTTGTAGATCCCGAGCCTGAAGATCTAGTGCCGATTGAAATAGAGGAAACATTTGACAATCCATATGTTCCCATGCCTGCACCAGGAGGCAAGCAAACAGAAGAAGGCATGGACACCATCGAGATAGAGGCTCCTGAATGGATGCAGAGGTTAGAGAAAGTGGCCACAACCCATGATGATAGAGTGGTAGTTCAGATAGCATCAATGTCCCACTTGGAAGAGGTAGTTATAAAATCGGAGTACTTTCACAACTTCTCCCATCATAGGTGGATCGGCACATCCGACGATTTGTATGTTCCTTTCTGTGTCTTAATGGCGGACTACAATGCTGAAATCAAGAACCTAACCTCAAAAGAACCAACCTCGGCTACACAATTCGCACCTGACAACATCCCAACAAGTGCCAAGCAGGGCAATATACATCAGCCGACGTGGAGGATTCGCCTACTAGAAACCTACCCAGAGATGGTAAGAACATGGAATAACATGCCTTTGTACATCAAATACAACCCATGCTACTGCCCGGTATTTCAAAGAAGGTCGTGGCCGGAATACACAAAAACCGTGCTGACAAACAAAGGATGCGAGAAATGGCTCAATTATGTCTACTTAGCACCACCTAAAGGCCAACCTACCATCGGATATATGATTTCAACGATTCGGCACTAGGGGGTCCGGTTCAAAAATGTACCAAATGTCATGGCCCAAATGTGTCTTAAAATTTTTGAACTCATGTTGGTCACCTTCAGGACTTTCAAGAATGTCAAGGAACCTCATCTGTCAGTTCTTGGATTTAATGAAGGTAATCAGGACCTCGTCTACGACATGAGCGCAACCCCATCTATTAATGTTGTATATGCATGGCACGCGCGTATCAAGTATCTACCAGCCTGCTTCAAACAGACGTTTGAAGAAATGTTTGTCACGGGATTCTGGGAATATCACTTAGAGATATTCATTCCCAAACCATCACATTTATTGCAGTTGTTTGCAGTGGAACAAGCTCTCCATTCAGAAAAGTTACGTATACCACATCCAGAGGTTCCCGGGCCAGTAGATTGGGATGCTCTACTCACGGACTTGGCCAAAGGGTTGCCAATTGCAGAACATCACTTAGCACAAGATGTTGTCGAGTACTACATCCAACGACCCACCCAACAAAAGTCTGTCAGGGACGATAGGTACGAGAGAGGGGGGGGGTGTTGGAACTGAAGGACTCACAAGGCAAGGAAGCTTACGAAGGGAGTCAGAGAGAAGAGAAAGTACAAGCAGACAAAGCAGTCAACGACGATCTGGCAAGTAAGCCAATATTTTTTCAGGACACTAACGCATATAAAAGAGGTGGACACACAAGGAGAAGGAGCAAGTAGGGAGCTCCAGGAAATGTATGTCAAAATATTAATAGAAACCCCTACAAAAATAGTGATTTTCATCACTAAAAACCATTGTAAATACGATTTCATATTTTTGTAGCTCCATTTTGTGCAAGCCAAGGAGTCCTTGAGCTTCAGGAGCTTTAGAAGTACCTACCTATCAGTTTTCACATTTTTTAGACTTCGTTTGAACCTCCGAATAGGGTAGAGAACCTAATTTTTAACTAGGCCGGGCACTAGGTCTGGACATGGCCAAAACCTAGTCAAAAACTATAAAAAGAGCTAGAAGGCTCATTTTTGAGGTTAGCTTGTAATTGAATTGAACTTGTATGAGCTTTTTGAAAGTAATCTAAGAACTCCATTGCTTCTAACTCTTTGTCTTGCCGTGTGTGCGCGTGTGTGTGTATGTGTGTGCATGCTAGTGTGCTTCTCACTCACGCACTTGTGCCTTCACTTGCTCGAGTTCTTCATACCATCCTCACGTCTTCCCGGATTGACATTAAAGGAGGTGCTACTCATCACTGAGCTACAAATATTTTTATGAATACCTAGATGAATTCATCTTAGTATTTCTTGATTATATATTTGTATACTCTATAGATAATCTTGAGCATGTGGTACATTTGAAGAAGACTTTGTAAAATCTTAGAGAACACAAATTGTATGGAAAGAAGAGTTAGTGTTTCTTTGCTAAGGATAAACTTGTATATCTAGGAAGATTCATATCAAAAGAAGGAATCCATATAGATGAAGATAAAGTAAAAAGAACAGTTGATTGGCGGATTCTCAAAAATCATCTAAAGGATTCAAACAAAAAGTTATTGAAAATTATGTTTTGAGAATACTAGAAATGGGAAAGAATTTTTTTGTTGCATGTGATGCAAGTGGTAGTCAGATAGGATGTGTTTTTCACATGATGGAAGGGTGGTCACATATGAGTCTAGAAAATTCAGGAAAAATGAACTTAATTATCCTACTCATGATCTAGAGATGCTTGATGTTGTGCATGCACTTAAGCATTGGAGACATCTATTGTTAGGTGTTAAGTTTGAATTGAAAATAGTACCTAGTTGGTAAGGAAAATAAGGTCATTGATGCATTGAGTCGAAGACCTTTATGAAATCTACTTTCTCAATCATATTCAAGAAGAACTCAAACATGACTCTTTTTATGCACCTATTTTGAGTTTTTTGAACGCAAATAGGGGATCAATGTATCACGACAAATTTTATTTGTAGAATGGATCCTTGTATTGTAATAATCCATTATGCATATCTTCTAAGTCTCCGTTAAAAGTTAGAATATTACATGATTGTCATGATGCACCTTTCTCCACCCATCCAGGTTATTCAACGACCTATGTAAAAAAAATATATTCTTACTTTTGGCCATGTATGAAGCACGATATTATAAAATATTTTCCTGAATGTTTAAAGTGCCAACAGCTGAAATGCTTCAACCTTTGGATGTTCCAAATCAGAAGTGGGAGTCTATTTCCATGGACTTTATCACTAAATTACCTAGGACCAGAAGTAAGCATGATACCATATTTGTTGTGGTGAATCAGCTTACCAAGATGGCACATTTCTTCCCTATGAAAAAGCTTACCAAGATGGCACATTTCTTCCCTATGAAAAAGATTAATACTACTTTGAATGTTTCAAGAATCTTTGTGTAAAAGAAATTTTTCTATTGCACGGAATGCCTAAAAGCATAATTTTTGATAGAGACTCTAGATTTACATCGAACTTTTGGAGAGAAACATTTGAATCAATTGGAACTCAACTTCGTATGAGTATAGTTTTCCATCCACAAATTCATGGGGAAATCGAGACAGTTGATTGGCTAATTGAAGATATGTTGCATATGCATGTGAATGAAAAGCAAGATAATTGGAGTGAATATTTACCTTTGGTTGAGTTTACCTACAATAGTACATGGCATGCATCTATAAAAATAACTCCATTTGAGGCTATCTATGGCTATAATTGTTTGAATCCACCTTCCTTTTTGGGTTTTCCAAATAAAGTAGATGTGCACAAAGAAATGCTTGATAAAATGGATGAAGAACTTGGAAAAAATTAAGAAGAACATAAAAGACGCTTAGAAAAGACAAAAGAAATTCTACGATTTAAAGAGAAGACCACATGAATTTCAAATTGATGATATGGTATTTCTTAAAGTTTATCCTCACTGATCTTACTTGGTGCTAGGGAAGGATCATAGACTTTCTTCTCGATAAATAGGTCCTTTTAAAGTTTTGAAAGAGATTGGATCTCTTGCTTATTTGTTGGAATTACCTAAACATTTAAATGTGCATCTTCTATTTCATGTTAGCTTACTTAAAAGATATGTGCCTAATGTTGATGATGTTTTGTAGGACAATTATAAGCTAAAAGATGATGGTTCTTTTGAGCTTCAACCTGAAATAATCTTAGATAGGAAGGAAAGATTGCTTAGAAATAGATCTATAGTAGAAATTTTGGTGAAATGGCACTCATACCTAGTAGAAGATTGGACTTGGATGAATGTAGACAATTTTCTAACACATTATCCTTCTTTCCAACTGTAAGGACAGAGTTCCTTAAAGGGGGGGAAGAATTGTAATAGGCCTCTTTTCTAGTGAAATAATTCATTTTGAACTTTTTGAGTTTCATTGTGGGGATAATAATTAGAGTGAATAATTAGGTCATTTTATGTATGTAGGAAAAAAATTTGGATGACAATTTCATATTCTCTCGCTAGACCTTAATCACATCATGTTTTCTAGTTGAAATTTGAAGGTGAAGAAAGAATAAAGAAAATTTATGTATGAGGGAAAGGTAGATCAAGTATAAGAGAATAAAAGTGTCTATGTGAAATTTTTGGGAATTATGCTTTAAGTACCTTGTTTATGGCTCTACATTTAGTTCATTGTAAGAAAATGCCTTGATTTTACTCTATCTCTAGAATTTAAAAACTTGCAAGGCTCAAAAGTGGCACCTGGAGGCAGATTTGAACCTAGATCATCTCTAACACTATTATGTAGATCGAAAAGTTGAATAAAAGTGTACCTCACAAGCTTAAGCTAATTCCTCACCGTTTTTGAGTTATCGGTCTTTGAAAAGTGTTGTTTTCCAACACTTAAAAAAAAAAGAGAGAGAGCTTCTCTAATTCTATTCGAATCCATGATTGTGATGCTTATGTGTCATCATGTCTAATTATAGATATGTTTAGATATGTCTTTTTGGTTTTTTTCTCCTATTTTTGACAGGTATGCAAAAGAAAACACACTATGATTGCATTGTTTTTTGCAAAAGTTTTGGGAAAACTTGACTTTTTCTAAATTTGGTGGATCACACACTTTTTTCAGGGTAGCGATCAAACGTTGCTATATGGAGACTGCACATCAACAAAGGGGGCGACACAGAAATCAGAGAACTACCTTGTGATTGAGAGTCAATGTGAGAGTGTGATTGAGAGTGCAAGTGTGAATGAGATTCTGATAGCTCGGGGCTGGTTGAGAGGTACAGGCTTCATCAAGAAGCTATTTTCCAAAGCTATTGTAACCATTGATTCTCATCTATAATATAAGAATTCCTCTTTCTTTGAGTCATATCATTTCAACTCTTCTGCACTATATTTTTTCTTATCTTGTGCAAGCTCTATGTTTTTCCCTCCTCTGTTAGTCTTAAGTGATTGAAAAATTTTGATTGGTGATAGATTCTGATGGAGGAAAGGCTTCATACACATACGCACACATATACATACACATACACATACATACATGTACATACACATATAAACATACACATATAAACATACACATACACATAAATACACACACATACACATACACACATAAATACACACACATAGAGACACATATACATGCACACACATATAGAGTCATGTGCCTACATAGAAAAACATGCCAACACATATATACACATACACATATGCATACACATATATGCATACACACACATGGATATGTATGCATATATACACACATGCATATGCATAAATATACATACACACACATACATACACACATATACATACACATGCATACACACATACACATACACACACATGCATACACACATATGTATAAGGTGCTCTCAGTTGGACTATTCTCTAAACTATGTGCAATTAGGTAGGCACGTGTTTTTTTCATACCAAGCACATGGTGCTTGCTTCAAACCATATAATGCCTTTTTCAATTTGCACACTTGGTTTTCATGCACTTCTACACAAATCCATGGGGCTGAAAAACATACAATTATTCATGCAAGCCACAACTCAAAAATGTATTTTTAATGTCCAATTAATATGCATTCCAACCATGATGAGCTGCAAGTGCACATATGCTATGAACAGTAGCCGTTTGGCATGTAGGAGCAAAGTTCTCATCAAAATCAATGCCTATTTCTTGAGCATAACTCTTTGCAACAAGCCTACCCTTATACTTGTCAAGTCTTCCATCAGGCTTACATTTTAGCTTGTATGAACACTTAGTGCCAATGGCCTTCTTGCTAGGAGGCAATCAAAGAAAGACCATGTACGATTTTTCATAATAGCATCATATTTTCATTGCATAATAGCCATCCAATTTTTTGAATTTTGTGCTTCATCAAATAAAACAAGATCATTCTCATCACAAAGACTAGGGGCAGCCATAGCATAGCAATTTGATCCAAAAGAAGCACTATGAGAGCTGAATGAGTATGATATGATAGAGGTGCATCTAATTTGCTACCAGGAAAAGTCTAGACCAACCATTTTGGCATAGTTTTTTTCTCCTCAATAGCTGATCTCTCATCAACAAGTGCATCATCTAAATCTACATCAAAAATGGAATGATCTACATCATCACATCAAACCTACAGAGGCTGACAAGTTGCCTTGTTAGGACCAACACTAGATTATCCACCTGTAAAAAGAGGTAGCAAAGTTTCATACATGTCTTTCGAACTAACTAATGTCTCCTTAATACATGAAAGTAATGGTTAAATAGAATCTTCCACAAAAACAACATCAGGACTACCCAAAATGTGTTTAATCAGTGGATGATACAAATGATAGCCTTTCCTTTCATAACTATACCCAACACAAATACATTTCAATGCTTTATCATCCAATTTCCAATGTTGTTGTTGAGGCACTGATGCAAATAAAGCATCTCACAATGTAAAAGAACTGCCATTGAGAATAGTCATAATGATCTTACCAACTCCCATAATAGGAGAAGAGGAGTTGTTGGTGCATGTGATAGTAGTCCCTATAGGGGTAGGCTCTAGTGAAGTAAAGAAACTACACGGCAAGGTAATATGTTTGGTTGCCCCACTATCAAAGTACCAAAAATCTGACTCTACTGCAGACATATACTGTTCATGAGAAGATGGGTCATAACTGTAAATAGTGGTAAATGCACATTCTTCATTCTGCACAAGAATAGCAAACTCTATTTTGGGTGTGGTGGCCTCTACAACAACCAATCCAACCTCTTTCCTTGCCTCTTTAGCAGCTTGTTCTGGACAACTCTTTATGATATGATCATTTCCTTTGCAATATTTGCAAAACATTTTTTGCTGTTTTGTTTTCTTCTCATCTATGTCATCCTTTGTTTATTGTGCAAAATTAGCAAAATTTTTCTTACTAGTAGAAGAGCTCCATTTACCTTTGCCCTTCTAGCTAGCTAGGAAAGCTTGATCTCCAACATGCAGAATGGACCTATTCTGTCAACAGAGACTAACTCCTCAAATAATAAGGAATTTGGATTTCCTTTCATCATCAACCAAAGCGTAGAAGCACAAGTGAACTGTAAGGCAACACTTCATCAACAAAAATAAAATGTTCCTTTAAATCTTTGATCTTTGTCAAAAAAATGTCCATGGAATCACCTTCAATTATGTGCAATACCTCTCAACTCTTGGATATATGTTTGTCTAATATTGGAATGAGCACACAGATCATCAACATAGACTTCCAGATTTTTCCTGAATAATTCTTTAAACACATGGCACATCAGTCTTTGA
The DNA here is from genome assembly GCA_020310875.1 of Ceratopteris richardii. Taxonomy (NCBI): domain Eukaryota; kingdom Viridiplantae; phylum Streptophyta; class Polypodiopsida; order Polypodiales; family Pteridaceae; genus Ceratopteris; species Ceratopteris richardii. The sequence goes on from CM035411.1 coordinate 205,464,655, forward strand.
AAGGTGGCTCGCACATTGGTAAGACCAAATGACATTACTTGAAAGGTAAATATGCCCCACTCTATAGCAAAGGCTATCATATGTTGATCTTCTGGAGATATGGCCTCTTGATTGTAGCTAGCAAAGCCATCGAGGAAGTTGTATACTTCCTTGCCTACTACTCTTTCTAAGAGATGCTTGGATAACTATCTCTAATAGTGGTTGCGTTAACTTTCTTTTGGTTAATGCATACATGTAACTTTCCATTCTTCTTGGGCACCACTATGATGCGGGATACCCACTTAGTGTGCTCAATTTCATAGATGAATCCAACTTCAACCAAGCGATCTATCTCTTCTTTTATCTTGGTAGCATAGTTGTCATTAGAGGTGTATGGCTTTTGTTTAGAAGGTTTGGCATCCGAGGTCATGGGAATCATATGTGAGCATATGTCAAGGTCTACACCTTTCAAGTCCTTGTAACTCCAAGAGAATACATCTCTGTACTCTTAGCAAGGCTATCAACTCTTGCTCCTCTTCCTTCATCAGGTCATGTCCAATGTATATGCATTTTTCTTCTCCTTCTTCTATGGTTACAACAACCTTCTTGTTCTTTTCTTTGTTATTGTAGGCCTCTCTAGCTTGTGCATCACATTTAGGCATTCTTATCATGACTTTCCTATCGTCTATCTCTTACTTCTTGAAATTTTCAAGGACCTCAAACAAAGGTTGTTCCTCATCTAATGTGACTTCTTTCCCATTTTCTTGCCTTCACTCTTGGTGGTCACTTGTGTGGCTAACCTCACATCATTTGTAAGCTCTTCATGTCTCTAAGGGTGAAATTCTTCTTCATAGAAATATTCCTCATCTGATGCAAAAGGTGGGTCCATTATGATTGGCTCTAGATTAGATTCACTTGCAACCTCGAATGCATCAGTGCTAGGTTCACATTCTTCAATAACCGAATCACCCATGATTGGCTCTATTGTGAAGATTGAAATTTCATAGCCATCCTCATCACAGTGGGGTGTCCATTTTTCTTCATTTATGGCTACATCCATTGTTGCTAAAATTACCTCCTAGCCATGAGGTTCAAATTCTTCATTAAGAAATACTATAGGTGCATAGGTTGGGTCTTGAGTTGATCTATGAGTTTCTTTTGCACCTATCTCTCTGGCTTTTTCTCTCTTCTCTTCTTCTATGTCTACTTTGCACATCCATAAGTGGGTGTCTTCATGAATACATGAGGATCCTGAGCCTATAGAATGCACTGATTTTTTATCATCTTTAGCTCTATGGATGGGATTCAATTGAATAGGGAGTACATCTCTATGAGAGTAATCCTTGAGATTGACTTTGGTTGTAACACCTAAGTGTTGCAAATACAAAGAATTGGTTCACCAATCTTGTACCACTTGCAACTGTTGCATAAATGGTCTTCCCAATATCATCTCATAGGCTATATTCTTGCTAAAGTCACATATGGAAAAAGTATGCTCGAACTCGACACCACATGTAGTGAGAGTTATTCCTTCTAGTAGTCCTAAGGGTCTCTCGATGTGACCATTGGCCATCTACAATTTCATTCTCGTTAGCTTGATTGCTAGCTTGCCCCAATGCTTGCATAGGGAAGTGGTAGCAATTGCTACTCTTGCACCTGAGTCCAAAATTTCTTTGGTGGTGTAACTTTGATGGGTAATTGGAAGATAGGTGTTAGAGGAAGCATATTTTGAGGGAAATTATTTGTAATTTGATCATTTTTGTAGATATATTTATCCAAATGATGTAAAAATTGGGAAGAGTCTTCCTCATGTAAAGTAGGATCGTATATATTTTTCTTAGAATTTTTGGAAGCTCTTTGATAGCATATTTTTTTAATAGAAGGCAAAGAGGATCAAATTTCAAGTGTGAAAAGGGACACTTGAAAATGTATAAAAGATAATTTCTTCTATTTTGAAGAGGTTGGTTGTATTATTTTTATGCTATCCAAGTAAGGTGAAGAGCTTCCTTGCACCAAATCGTGTTTCTACTTCCATGATCAATTTCTTGATTTGTTGAATCTTCTCATTGTGTGATCCATGGAATTTGTGAACTTTTCTTGTGTATTTCTGAGTGAGATGTATGAAGAGAGGTGAGTTTTAGTATATTAAGCAAGACATTGTAGAAGATCAAAGCTGGAATTAGAAATTCTTAGTTTTTTACAGAATCCTGAATCATGAGTTTTGGAAATTTGACATCATATTTGTATTCTACTATGAAAATGGCACACTTTAGGCACAAAAATCATTGAAAATGCTGCTATAGAACTTAAGATAATCAAAACCCTAGTTATTTCATTTCTTCTTCATAAATCTCTCAGAAATCAGCCATGTCAATTCTTACTTATGGATTCCACTAATCTTTTGTGCTATAACGTTTGGAGAGGACAACTCCAAAGGATAACAACAAACATTTTTTGGTGCCGTTGCCGGGGAACAAAGCAAAAGCTTCATTGAAGTTTTGGACATTGCTGGATCTTCTATTGTTGATGGTATTTGAGCACATTGGAAAGGTATGAATCTATAATCAAGTAGGAAAAATTGGAAAGGTAGGTTTTTTGGCTTATCTTTTGGGAAAAGAAAGCATGAATTAACCTTTTGAGACAAAGAAGTATGTGAATTCATGCAAATTGATAGTTGCTCATACTTTTTAAGAGTAAAGTGCAGGTGTTGTGAAAAAAAATGATTTAATTTGTTGAAAGGAAAAGTGAAATGTGATTATCTTTGCATATGTAGATTTCTTTTTGACAAAGTAGCAAGAAAATTTTGTCAATCTTGGAAATTATGACATAGTTGCAATGAGGAAAGTCAAGTAAAGTAGCTATGTGCAAATTGATTGTTCCATTAACTTGTCCTAAGTGAAGTGATAGTCTTGTGGAAAGATTGTTTGATAACTTAAAAGAAAACAAGGTGTTGAGAATAGTGGAAGCGAATAAATTGAAGAAAAATTCAGAAAAAAAAATATAGAGTAAAGGTGGTGTTTCTTTTTTTCAGTTCTAATCTCTTGTGAATAGTTGAGTGGTGCATAATTGCAAGTGAAAATTTATTTTTGGAGTTGTTGAAGAACATTGGAGAACACCAGGTGGGAAGAAAAGTCAAAAAGTGCAAAAGTAGGGAAGTTCAAAAAAAACATGATTCTCATCTCAGAATCGCGATCTTCAGTAAGAAAATGAAATTGATTTAGTTGCACTATTGGGCATTAATGTAAGTCATTTTAAGGTTTCATAAGTTGCACAATTGAAGGAAATCAAAATTTCAGTAAGAATTGAGCATCAAATTATCAAATTTGAGAATTGGACACAAAATCACAATTTTTATCAGTAGGAGAAAGCATGAAAATTTTGTTTGAGGGGACAAGATTTTATAAATAAAACAACAGACTTGCACGAGAACAAGACTCATTACAGTGGGAACTCAAATTGTTAAAAATCACTCAAAATCGTGATTGTCTGAAGCCTATAAAAGCATGAAGTCACTTCAAAATTAGTCATTGACTGAGAGAGTGAGTGAAGAGAGCAATAGCAAAATCGCGATTCCCTGCAAACTCAGAGTTTTTGGGAGATTTTTGATCAAGCAGCAAGGTAACTTTCTCCACATTGATTTTCCACATATATTCAAGTTGAAAATATTTGGTTAAGATAAGAAAAATTGAAAATCTTTGAAAATAGAGAATCGCGACTTTCAATAATTTTGGATTTTTTGCATTATAAGTTGTCATTTTCTTGTGGGTTCTTTATTGCATATTAAGTTTTTGTAAGGCGCTCCTAATGATGTGAGAAGAATTCAAAAAATCAATATCCAAAAAATTAGTAAGAATCTGATCAGAATCGTGACTTTTGTGAAAAAACTCAAAATTGCGATCCCAAGAATACGATTTTCATCAAAAAATCGTGTTTTATACGATTGTGAGCAATCACGATTGTCTAGGATCACAAAATCATGAAAAATACGATTCTCATTGAGGATCGTAAAAACCACAATGCTCACTTATGATCGTGGAAAACAAAATTCCCACACAAAATCATGAAAAACACGATTCCCACATAGAATTGTGAAAAACACGATTCTCACTTAGGATCATGAAAAACACGATTCCCACACAAAATCGTGAAAAACATGATTTTCACTTAAAATCACGATCTGTAGAATATGAATTTCATCAGAAAATCTTGTTTTGTACGATTGTGAGCAATCACAATTGTCTAGGGACACTGAATCACGAAAAACACGATTCTCACACAGAATCGTGAAAAACACAATTCTCACGCAGGATCCTATAAAACACAATTCCCACACAGAATCATGAAAGACACGATTCTGATATAGAATCATGAAAAACACGATTCTCACTCAGGATCGTGAAAAACATGATTCCTACACAAAATGGTGAAAAACATTATTCTCACACAAAATCGTGAAAAACATGATTCTCACTCAGGATCGTGAAAAACACGAATTGCACACAGAATCATGAAAAACACAATTTTCACTCAAAATCGCGATCCCTAGAATAGGATCTTCATCAAAAAATCATGCTTTATACGATTGTGAGCAATCACAATTGTTTGGGATCACAGAATTGTGGAAAACACGCTTCTCACATAGAATCGGGAAAAACATGATTCTCACTCAGGATCGTGAAAAACACGATTCCCACACAAAATCGTGAAAAACACGATTCTCACTCAAGATCGTGAAAAACACGATTCCCACACAAATTCGTGAAAAACATGATTCTCACATAAAATCGTGAAAAACACGATTCTCACTTAGGATCATGAAAAACACGAGTCCCACACAGAATCATGAAAAACACAATTTTCACTCATCAGAATCGTGAAAAATATGATTCTCACTCAGAATCGTGAAAAACACGATTCTCACTCAGAATCGTGAAAAACACGATTCCCACACAAAATGTGAAAAACACAAATTATAGTTCACTAAAATAAAATCTTTACATTCTGCTCCAATCAATTACAAATTTCAACTCTTGAAGAAATCTAATACAACTAAGTGAATGATTTTGAGATCTGGTAATAAGCTACCTACACGTGATACACAAGAGTTAAAAGGGAAAGAGATAGAGTTAGGAGAACTACAAGAAAGGGATTTTGGACAAACAATTAACATGGAAAATTTAAATGAGATAAATGAAACACCAAAAACTAGTGACTTTAGAAATATCCTCAAGTACATGTATACAAATAGATTTAGAGCCTATGTGTATCAAGATGGTATGCATAAGTTTCTCGTTAGGATGAGAAACTTAGAAACTCCCTTAAATTTAATGCCAGTGGCACAATTTAGGGATGGTAGATATGAGGTTAGATAGGGATGTGTATACATATTTTCACAAGATCCTGAAAATTCTAATGACTTAGGACAATGTGCAGACAAGGGACCTTGGGAGCAAGACCTAGGGCAAACAGATTTATCAAGACAAAATGAAAATCATACTTCTAGTGAACAACAAAAAGGGAGGAGATTACACACTTCTTCAAATCCTTTTAAAAGGGAAGTAGAGGTAATACCTAATTTTCCCATCAGAAGGAGACAACAATGGCAAAACCATGGAAGAATTCTCAGGCCCTATCAAGTAGCTAAATGCATGAAGAATCAATATGAAGGATATTCAGATCCTCATGCTCATGCTGTAGAATTCAGACAATTGATTAGGGTAGAAGAAGTAGAGGATTACAAAGTACAATTTGAAGCATTTGGTCTAGCCCTAACTAGACCTACATTATCTTGGTTCATTCCATTGAGAAAGGAAATGTACCCAGATATGGAATCATTCCTTGAAGCCTTTATAGGAGAATTCTCCAAAATTGGAATCAAACATAGTACAACTACAGTAATACATAGTTTCAAACGGCAAAAAGATAAAAATGTGAGAGAGGCTGCTAGGAGATTCAAGCAATACATTGATAGATGTCCAAAGGAGGAGGTACCTTCAATAGCAAGACAAGTGTCTTTGTTCATAGAAGGATTGAGGAGTGCACAATTAAGAACCTTGGTGTATTATATGAGATTTCCTTATCTAGGGGCTTGTGTGAAAGAAGCAATAGATTTAGAGGATAATAGAGGACAAGATTTATTAGCATTTGATCAACCAAGAACAAACAAAGACAGAATTCCACCAATGGAAGAATTAGCACAAGCCATTGCTAAAGTCCTAGAAGTTAACACCAAAAAAAATTTGATTAAGACCAGAATATCAACCAATAAGAAGTGCTATAATTGCCGAGAGAGCCATTTGGTTCAACAATGTCCTTATCACAAACCACAACATTTGCAAGACAGGAAAACACTCAAATATTGTACCTTAGAAAGAAAATGAACAAACCATACTAGAGAGGAATGTTTCTACAACAAACAACCCATCAAAGAAAGGGAATACATGAACCAACAGAATGTACAAAGAGAATTAGGATTTTTTGAACAACCAAGACCTATACTGGGGCAACAATCACCATTATTGACAAATGTAGTACCAGTAAAATACACACTGGTAGAAGAAGAAAGCACAAGACCCAGGTCATCTTATAGGGAGGATCACCATTTGTGTGGCGGATATCAGGAAGATTGGTAAGGATATGAATGGAGTGAACCAGAATTGCAAGCCTTAGACTTGGGAAATGGGAGAACTGAAATGGACACAACCACATTCATGTACATAACTAATAATTACATGTCCAATCAAAAATCCCAATTCAAAGGAGGCCAGAAGATAACATGTTATAGATGTGAGGAGGACTATTTCATTAGAGACAGTCCACAACCTCCAACATTAAGAATAGAAGGAGCCTATTGTAAGGATTGTGGCAGGGAGCATTTGATAAGAGATTGTTCAAGAAACCCTCAAAGACAAAAAAACACATCTAGTAACATACCATTAAAAGCAGTTAACATAATGGAGCAAGAAAAATTAAGTGATCATGAACAGGTAACTCTAAATGCCATAACAAGAGCTCAAGCTAAACAACAAAGCATAAAAAATGAGACACACACATAGGACAACAAGGAAAATTTAGCTACAAAAGAAAAGAAAAATAGACAAAATGGGAGATGGGAAAAAAACAGAGAACGGGTAAGAATCTAGAAGAGGAAACTATAGGGAGCTCAAACAATAGCCAACAACAAAATAAACAGACACAAAATGAGGTAAAAAATTCAAAAAGCTTGGAAACTCTAATAGAAGCTTAGGAAGGTATAATTCAAGATGGACCAAATGCTACAGATCATGTGCTAGTTTATCCAATGCCAGATATAGAGGATGAGAGAATGCAAAGGTGTAAACAAATCATACAGGAAGCACAAAACAAGTTTGAGGGGATAGACAATCATAAAAAACAATTGAAGAGTCAAATGCAACAAAAATCAGGAAACATTTAGTTCAGGAAGAAAATTCACAAATAACCTTCCAAATCAATCTATACAAAGACTGTACAATTCTATATGAAAACCACAATGGAAGAGTTAGTAAAACAAAATCCTCATTTACAACATAATATGAAAAATTGGGAAACAAAGTCAAAGTGCCTAGATCCACAACCACAAGAAATGGAAGAATTGCTATATATACCTATTGATAAGATAGGAGGATACTATGAAGGTGAAGAAGTGAACTCAACTTTGAGAATACAATTTGGTGATAACCAAGGCTATATTAGATAGTGGATCCGGAGTGGCAATCATGACTAAACAAACTTGGGAGAAATAGAGAAAGAATGAGTTGATACCTACCAAAATGAGATTACAACTTGCATATGGACACATAAAAATACCTCGAGGAATTTGGGAAAAGGTGATTGTGGAAATATGTGGAATAGAGATAGAGCATACTTTTGCCATAGTTGAATTTCCACAACCTACCTCATATGCAATTATCCTAGGAAGACCATTTATGAGACAAATGCAAATTGTGCAAGATTGGGGTAGACATTGCCTATATCTTCAAAGTAAAGGAAGGGTAACTAGAGTAAATTTAAGAAATGGGTAGTATTGTGATATGTCCCCTCAAGAATGGTTCAAAGTTCATCAAATTAAGAATCAAGTGAAGAATTTGGAAGTGAAGATCAGAATGAGAAAGAATCATCAATTTGGAAGTGTAATGTGATAAGGAATCATATACATAAAAGAAGGTTGCTAAGAAAAGAGGATTGTTGGGGAGAGAGGAAGTCACAAGATGAAAGTTACATTCCACAAAAAATTGAAGATGAAGAATTTAAGCCTTATGGATGGAATCAAATTTTGACTACAATGGATTTGGCCAATGATGAATATGTGGGAGTCAAATTTCAAAATGAAGAGGGATATGATATTTTTCATATAGGAATACAAATTATAAAGGTGTCAAAATTAGAGGAGAATTTGAAGGAAGAGATAATGTTAAATACTAGAAAAACACAATTTCTAGAAGAAGTGGAGGCTAGAGATGCTATAAAAGACAAAATCTCAAGAACTTATAGAAAATTTATACACAAAGAAATGGAGAAAAAACAAAAATCTGAAATAAATAAAGAGATTAAGGAAGAGGAGCAATAATTTGATGTACCTTCAAACTTCAAGACCTATGAAGTGGAAGACAGATTACTTTTAAAAATGAAACCAAAAAGGGATAAGAAAAAGGGGGAGTCTTATGACAATGAAGAACAGACTAAGAAGGTGGTGATTACTCAAGAACAGGGGGAAGATAGGCACATTGTCATCGCTGATGACATGACAAATCAAGAAGAGGAAACATTGATAAATTTGGCTAAAACTTATAGGGATGTTTTTGCTTACAATTATAAGGATTTGAAAGGAATTGATCCTAAAATTTGTGAACATAAGATTCCTATTACTCCTAATGTGAAACTTAGCAAACAAAGACAATATACATTTAATGATAAATACTCTACTAAAATAAAGGAGGAAATTGAAAAATTAGTGGTTGCCAAATTCATCTATGAAATTGAGTACACAGAGTGGATATGTCCTATAGTTGTGGTACCTAAAAAGAATGGGAAACTCAGGTTACGTATTACTTTGAAAAAAGTTAATGCAGCAACTATAAGAGATAGCTATCCATTACCAATAACAGACCATTTCTTAGAAAGGGCTACAGGCAATGAGTTCTATAGTTTTTTGGATGGTTTTTTAGGATATAATGAGGTGCCTATAGCATTAGGAAAGAAAGTGAACACTGCATGGGCCTTGTAAGGATTCCTAATTTTTAGGGATTAAGCTTAATCTTGTACTTTGTTAAGGGGACAAAGTGCATTTAATAGAGCACTTTTTGGTAAGTTGAAGTAGGCTTTTTTTTAGGCTGAGCTAGGACCTTCTCTCTCTTCTGCACATAGAGAGAGAGAAAAACCACTTTCCAACTCATCAAATCCGTCCATCTTTATGAATAAAAAAATGAGTTTTTAGAAAAAGTCTCTTTTTCAGCTATTCTTTATTCAAAATGGCCCATACTTTTATGTATATGTTAGAACTTAATTTTTTTAGTCTTATTTTTATAAAAAATACTTAAAAAACATACTTTTCAAAATCCCTCCAAAAGTTAAGTGCCACATCATCAAACTCGTAACTTTGATTGCTCCAAAACATGAATTTTTGAAAAAAAACTCATTTTTCCTCTAACATACTAAAAAAAGTCCTTTTGACCTATCCACATACCAAAACACACTTTTTCTCTTGCACACAGCTACTATACTAGCCGTTTGAGCCATCTCTGTGCTTCTTTCCATTCGGTGCTGGAGTTTTGGAACATCATGGTGCTCACATGTATTACGAACATGACACCAGCACCAGCGCGTGCTCCTCACTCAAAGAGTGTACATGTTCGTGTTCCTACAGAATTTGCACCAACAACTAGAGGTAGCAATGACATAGATTCTCAAAATGCATGACGTGCAGCTGGAGAGAAGAATACTGATCTTTGGGTCCATGGTGCTTTGTATCCCTTGGATGCAATGGCTAATGTTCATCCTAGATTCCGTACTATCTCCACATTTCTACAATTCCTTGGTTGCGGTGAAGATGGACTGCTAGGCTATTGCAAGCGATTGTCTAACCATTCTACATCTATAGCAAATTATTGGATGCAACAATGTCATCACAACCATTTCAAGATACACAGTTTAGAGAGTGCTATACACACTTTAGAAAGTGCTATCAAATCTTTGGATGAGCACAATAATAGAATCCAACAAGATGTGGAAGAAAAGGAGAGCACAATTACAAAGTTAAAAGTCAATCTTACACAACTAAAAGAGACTCCACTTGGGATGAGATTTAGGAAACGACCATTATCATCCTTTCAAGCTCTTTCAACTGGTGGTGTAGCACGAAAGCGACGTGTTTACGCACTTAGGTATGTATTTCCTTTGTTAAGTTATGTTAAAAGACTTTTAGATTGAGATTCTTATTGTGCAGGTCATTTGTTGAAGATGTGAGTGCTTCCTCAACAATGGAAGATCAATTGAAGTTTCAGAATTCTTGTCTTAGCAACAAACATGTGCTTATGATTTTGGATTCACCAATAGGAAATCACATCAAAACCCAAGTGATTAAAGATTTTGCAGGCAACTTAGAAGATATTATTAGTCCTAATGAGGTACAGATGGTATGTGATGAAGCAGGTGTTAGTACTAGAGCATACACTGCATTGTACAATCTTTTGAAGCACTCCCTACAAAACAAAGGTAATTTCCAGAGCATTTTTCCATGCCCTTACAAGGTATCTCTGAAGAAGAAGATGACCAATGAGGATGTAGCCAATACTCTTGGCAATTACCTGCATATAGAAGATGTTATGCCTGCATCCATTTATCATTCATCTACATCAAAGAAAGAGTTGAAAACACATCTAGAAAAGGATTCATCTACACAAAGTACAACAACATATTTGTCAATTTGGAGAGGCTTCAAAAGGAAATGGTTAAATTTTACAAATCCACACTTCAAGGTATATCCATTGTTTTGATAATGACATTTATAGTATTTTTAATAATATAATGTTTGTTATTTGATGTAGATTGTGGTTCCAAACTCAAGTTTGTATTGAAGCTAGACGAATGTCAAATCATAAAGGGACGCTGTATGGAGAGGTGACACTCATGAACGAAGTTATGGCCCATGCTATTATTTATGATAGTGAAGAATCTACGCATCACTTTACATATAGTGTCCAATCCGAGAAAGATATATGGTGGTTAGGTGCAATTGAAGTACCTAAAGAATCCAATGATGTTCTTACATGGATTTTCAATAGGACCCCATGGATCATAGAGGTGATAACTTCTCAAATTCATGGTGCCAAAATCAATGTAGAAAGCCTTGGTGATTTTGAAGTAGAGTGGCACTTAGGTGGAGACTTAAAGACTATCAAATGCATGTTAGGGTGCAAACAAGGTGCATCTACTCTCTATCCTTGTCCATATTGCACACGAGGTTATAAACAAACAAAGAGAAAACAAAACAACATAGATGATTTAGTTGATGACACAGATGCAACTCCATCTGCTGAATGGGATACACCTTTAATGAGGTGTCCCATGTTAGGTACACCTAATCGTGACATGTCAGATAAGGATTGGAATCCCATTACTCCATTCCCTTTAGTCAATGTCCACTTTTGCACCTTGCATGCCTTCATGAGAATTTTTGATAGACTATTGAAGCTCCATATAGAATACGCATTTGCCATGAAGCCAGTTGATAAACCTATTCAAGCTATAAAGGAATTGGAGGAACTTCTTAATTCAATTGGTTGTCATGGTGGAAATGTAACCCTAGTTGTTAAGAAAGTTGGAGAATCTCAAGATAGCTTGCAACAAGTTTCAATGACAGGGAATAAAAGCAAGACATTTTTTTAGAAGAGGTACTAGCACTCAAAATAATGAACGTTATGAGTTGTGGAAAGACCTATGCATGATCACAATAGTCAATGACTCTCAAGTTGATCTTTGTAACAAGAGAAAGAAAGTTTGGTCGAGCTTTGATAAGTTGGTAGGCTTAATGGGTCTGACTAGGTCTAGTGCTATTCAACATCAAATGTTTCAAGAAACATTAGTGGAGTTCACCAAGTGTTTCATTCAATCTTGGGGAGAGAGCAATATAACACACTACATTGTAAGTGTAATCTTCTTCTACAAGTGTTCATTGCACTTACCTTTTTCCAATGTACTTAACAATTTTTAGCATATTTTGTTTGCACACGGAGCTTTTTTCATGAATCGATATGGGTCATTAGAGATTTTCAATACCCAAGGAATGGAAAAGTCACACTACAAAGCGAGGGGTGTCTACTTGAAAAACACCCGACATGGTGGTGGCCCAATGCAATCAAACTACTTGGAGGAGATGTTTAATTGGTTTTACCACACTACATTCTCAAGAAAGTTTTCTGTGGAACGACTTAGGGATTCAAAATTGGCAAAACTTGCAAGAACGATGCAACACAACATTTCCAGTGAGAAATGGAAGTCATCATTAGGTCCTCTTCATCATGCTCAGTGGCGTGCAAGGAGACAACGAGAAGGCTCAACTTGGAAGTAAAGTGAATTCGTTATTTCCCATCATGTGGTAATACCTATGATTATTGTAGTCTTGGTTTCAATGTGTTATTATTTAATATATAATATTCTGTATGGTTTTAAACAAGTTTTGTCCATTCTAGTGTGAACAAACAGTTTTTTTAAAAACTCTATAAATAGAGAGAACTCACTTCATTTCACACTTTTTGCAACTCAAGAGAATGGCACGCACCAAGCAAACTGCAAGGAAAGATCGCGTCTTCTTTCCTAGCCCTCATCTAGGGACACAACACCCACCATGGTTGCAACCCCCCCAAAGACCTCGAAGTGGTTCCCAGAGCACATCTGTGCCTGTGTCACACGATGGCACACCACCTGGGAGCCATTCAGTGCAAGAAAATGAAGTGTCTAATAGACAAGAGTATTACACTCCAGGATGATCAGAGTCCATTTCAGATGATGAGCCACCAACAAGCACACCCATCAAATCAAGACCCAAACACAAGTTGATCAGAAGGAGTGTACTAGAGAGCAAAGAAGATTCGTCCCCAAACGAGGAAAGAAGCAATCAACCACCATGGAATGATATGCAAATTCCAACGAGCCATAGGGTGACACATGGAGGTAAGACACTTCCACAAGGACAAGGGCAAATACCAACAGAGGAGGAAAGAGAGCGAAGTCAACAACCACATGAACAACAAAATGTGCAAGATGAAGCTGGGCCCTCACATCGTGTACGTCGGAGAAAAAACAACTATCAACCACGACGTTGACCTCAACACCATCCAAACATACCTCCCAACACAAGAGCTCCGCAAAGACGAAGGAAGCACTGCAGGGCTTTTGCAGAGATACGACACTGCCAAAAGTGCGTTGAACTACTCATACCACGAAGAGCTTTTGCAAGGGTAGTGAAAGAGGAACTACAAAGCTACCAAGCAGGTCTAACTATACAAGGGATAGCACTTGAAGCACTTCAAGAGGCAGCTTAGGCCTACCTCATCTCCATGCTTGAGGACTCTAACCTCTGTGCTATCCATGCCAAGAGAGTAACCTACAACCGAAGGACATTTAGCTAGCAAGAAGAATTAGAGGAAATAACCCATGATGTGTATATTATACCCTATGATAGGCTACTTTGCGATGTTATATAATGGATAATAGAAAATTTTGTTTTGACTTATATTCTTTGTCTCTTGTTTCTCTCTCACTCTCTCTCTCTCTTTCAGTCAGTTATATATGGATTCAGTTAAAAATGCATGCACTTGCCTATTGTTTTGTGACTAGATATGTTCCTTTTCTACCTATTGATGTGCAACATGTCCTTTTCATACCCAAAAAACCCCCAGCCACAGAAACGTGAGATTCAGCCTTACAAAATTTTTGTAGGGCTGAATCCCGCGTTTCTGTGGCTGGGTTTTTTTTTGCAATATTTGGTCTTTTGTAAGCATAAAACATATGGTAGAGATGCAATGGTATGCATAAAAGGTAATCATTGTATGCATAAAAGGTATGGATGAGATCTTTATCTAGTTAAAGCTGAGTTTATACCCTACTGGTAATATTTGGTCCTGATTCTACCAAAACCAAGTGAAACTCTAAAATTACATACTTTCCTATGTTTTGTAGCACCTAAAAACACTAGATAAGGCCACAAAAGCCCCAGCCACAGAAACGCGGGAAACAACCCTATAAAAATTTTGCAGGGCTGTTTCCCGCGTTTCTGTGGCTGGGGCTTTTTTGGCCTTTTTTATGCACATAATTATATAAAGAACCAAAGGACAATTCAAAGAACCCCAATTAGATACAATTTGTGGAGAGAAGATAAGTTCAATTTTTTAGCACATTCATATATAGAAATAGACAAATGATGAAAAAAAAAGTTTGTATTATTAAGACATTACATCATTTCTCAGCTGCCTTCAATTTCTCTACAACTTTCTTTCTCCTTTGTAGAGATTGAGGTAGCTGGTAAGTCAATATAGATCTTGATATTACATGGGGGTCTTGCATTCCAAGACCCATGGCGATACCTATTTGCTCTAATACTTTTCCTCTAAAATTAAGTCCAAATGTAGTTACAACTAAGGATTTCCTAACCAAAATGACACAGTTAGTGCCTTGGGTAATTGTACATAAACACAAAATCTTGCTAAGGGCCTTCAAGCACCAAGTCATGAAGTGCCCATCCGGGCTGTAGTCTTTGTGTATGATAAAAAAATCATCCTTTGGCAACTTTCCAATGTAGTTTGCCAAGGACGCACCACTCCCACGAGAAGCTCGATCCCCACCAGACCTTGCTGCGAACTTGTCGAGCTCAATTGCTTCCTGTTAAGAACAAATGAGAATTCAAGATCTTACAATGTTAACTTAAATTATCGATTTATTTAATTCAATTACCACTTACATCATGAAGCTTGTCTTCTTCCTCCCCTCTTCCAAGGGCATCAAGATCAATGCTAGAGTGGGCCATGCCACTCTGCTCTGCTACAGGGGATGTAGGAATTTTTTGCTTCAGTATCCTCTCCCGTGTTGCACTGAACTCCTCCTCCGTAGTAGAATTGTTGTCATCATTTAAAATATCAGCACACACCATTGCAATGGTGTCTGCCACAGAATCCCCAAGTGGGATGGACTTCTTTTCAAGTATGTCAGATGTGTTGTCAAGTGGAACATCTCACATTGTGGAGAAAATACTCAAGCATTCATCTAGACGTAGACCGAATCCCTTCTCAATGTCATGAAGTAAAATAAATTCCTCTCCATCCACAACGATGCTGGAGAGATATTCAAGTTGCACCTCTGGTAATGTGGGCTCAGAGGGGTTGAGATTTGAAAGGGGGGCCTCCTCCATGCTTGATTGCGCACGTAGTTTATCCTCAACACCACCAGGAAATTCTTGGTGGATTGTAATGCTTTCTTTGGCAAAGTTTATGGCCTCTGGTTGAGGCTCATTCTTCTCCTTAACAAAACCCCCAGTGACAAGGTTGGGGAGCTCAACAGGTGTAGGTTCGGGCTCCTCATTAATAATAAAATATGTTGTTGCAATGTAGGATAGGTACTTTGTACCCATCCTCTTCTTTTTGTTAAGTTTTTTTACTAATGGCACAGAGTCATCTAGTAAGTGCCCTACAGTTTCAGCAATTGCCATGAAACGCTTAAGGTGCTTCATGAAGGCTTCATCGCCTCTGTGTATGTAGAGTAGAAGGTCACATGGAACCCATTTATCCTCATAAGGTAGTATTTCTATAGAGAAATGCAAGATGTAGTACTCAGGGAACTTTATGATTTCCTTGAGCACATCAGAGTTCAGTTGAATTGTTTTGTCTAGATCAGGGACTCTAGACAGTAGCTCATACAAGTGGTTTTGACCTTTGAACTCAGTTGATTCCAAGAACTCATTGAACAGTTCACATGGACGTTTGGGTTCCAGGGTACTGGAGGATGCGGCAGCCATTGTGCATGATGCTAGCTTCTGTGCGTACTCTACAAGTGATTGTAGCTCTTCTTGGTTGCAAAAGTGAGAAATGAGAGAATAAGTGTTGCTTTTATAGTAGTTTCAAAATTTTAAAGTGAGTGGGACCCATTTTAAAACTAAAACTGATACCTTCAAATAAAACAATCATGCACAGAACTCTCAGAAAAAAAACTTTTGCTCATAAAAAGATTGAACAGAATCATTAACCAGAATAAGATACACGACAACACAATAGAAAAAATAAATTCTGAGAACTTTAAAATTATAATAAATTGCCATTGGAAAAACCAAATATTTGGCAAATTGTACATCATATTGAGATCAAAAAATTTTACATGCTACATGTCTTGCATGTTAAATACATTGTTGCAGACGTAGGATTATAGATGGAACATAGGTTGTGTGTACACTATAGCACTCAAATAGTTCTTGAGCTATGACAATGAAAGTTGAGTTCCATCCACACTCCATTCAAGGAGGACTTTAATTTTATCCTCCAACCTCTTACCAATCTGCAGACAAATAGAAAACTTTAAATGAAAATATTTGAGTGTAAGAATTTGTATAAAAGAAAGAAGAAATACCATATGCTACTTACCTTATGCCCTTGTATTCTGAACTTTGATTGATCCAGATCCTCAAATCCCATGATTACTAGATGTTCTCTCACGTTGGCAAGAGTCCAATGATGATTTACTGAAATAACTTCCATTACGTTGTTGGGTAGATTTATCTTAATTTCAAATGAAATTAAAACACCCTTAGAACTTTCTAATGGTATCCATTCACCAAATTTACACATCCAACGATCATAATAGAATCTAATGTACAATGAAGTATGATGTTTCAAGTATCAAAATCCTATGCCTATTGCACTAATTTTACAAATTTATATATCCCCTTTGGTGTATCCTTCTACAAGTCCCCAATTTTCACCTAGCAAACCCTCTACTTGCTCATACGTGATATCTTTTAACATGAACATTGTTGAAGTCTCTAGAATTGTGAATATCTGAAATAAATGTACAAAACAATGAACAAGAACACACCAATGTAATCCTATAGATCTTGAAACTCTTGTAAATTTCAAAGAGTTGTGTATGTCCATCACCATCTTATGCTTCAAAGATGTTAATGCCCATACATCAGGTTGCGACCACTCGAGCTTTAAGAGAGAATCTACCTTAATCATCTCTAACTTGCCAAAATCATTTGATGAAGAGGGTACAACATATGTATGTGTGTAAAAGAAAACTCTCTCACGTAATAGCTGAGCAGGACGGGCTTGTGGAAAGACTATCGACCCAACATCTACATGCAATGCTTGGAAAGTACCTGTAAGACTAAGTGGTTGTTCTTCCACCAAGGTAGAAGGAAATATGTCTACAACAAAAAACTACACAACTTAGCTAGGTATATTATGAAATTTGGACAAAAGTCAATGAGTAATACTTACAGTTGATAGGATATCTCATTTTGTTTGAGTTTTCCAATTTCATGGTGGACATTGTGAACACATGTCCAATGGCAACAGTTTCACCATTTTTGAGCTTTTTGAAGCCTGGTAACTTCCCTTTCCAATGAAGATCCAAGTTTCCACGATCTCTCAGACGGTGAGGACGAACACGAGAGGGTTGCATGTACACCCATGCACCTTTGCAGAACTTCTATCCTAACCAAAATCCTTTTGGAGCCTTGATATTGTGACATTTTATCATGATAACCTCATCTTTTGGATGTCTATGAGATTTAGGTTTCTCCATTGGAGATCAGGCTATGGAAGTGACAGTAGGAATTCAAAGAAGATGATGCATAGAGAAAGAAATGGAGATGCAGGAGCTGCAATGGTGTGCTAGGGAGAGAAACAAGTGGAAAGAGATGACTTTTTGGGACCTGGGTATGAAAATGTGAGGTTTTGGAGAAAGAAAGTTGAATTTTAAGTTATTTTTGAAAAAGTCACTTTTTTCACTTGAGTTCATGCACGGATTTTTTATTTAGAACCCAAAAATAGCACTTTTGATCCTAAAAAGTGATTGGCGGACCATTAAATGGTGTTATGATGAGTTTTATAACTTTTTGAAAATTTTGAATTTTTGGGCACTGGTAAGTTACGAGATTCCTTTCTCTCTCTAGAGGAAAAACCTGAACATAGGGGAATCCTGTCCCCTCATCATCCCCGTTCAGCCTAGTGATTTATAGGCTATAGACTATGTCCACCACCCTCCTCTCATTGGTCCATCACTAATCACTCCTTAATCCAAAAGGCCCATGCAGGGTTCATTTTTTTCCCTAATGGCTTTGGAAGACCAACATAAAACTGCCTTTTCCACAGAGTGGGGAATATATGCATTCAGGGTTATGCCTTTTGTTTTAACCAATGCTCTAGCAACCTTTCAAAGGTTGATGTGCCACATATTTAAAGAATTTCTTAGAAACATAATGGATTTTTATGTTGATGATCTTTCCACTTTTTCATTAAAAAGACAAGATCATTTGAAAGATTTGGAGAATATATTCAAGAAATGTATAACTTACATAGTATGTTTAAATCCTGAGAAATGTGTGTTCTTTGTGAGGCAAGGGAGAATGTTAGGTCACATAGTTTCTAGAAATGGAATTTCAACTAGTAATGAGCAGAAAATTATGGCCATAGTGGATCTACCAAAACTGACAAATGTAAAAGAACTTCAAACTTTTATGGGACATTGTGGATATTTTAGAAAATTTGTACACAAGTTTGTAGATATTGCAAAACCTTTGTATGCATTAATTACAAAATTTGAATGGACCACAGAATGTGACCAAGCCTTTGAGATTTTAAAAACTTGTCTGGTGACAGCACCTATTCTAAAAACCCCACAGTGGAATCAAATTTTTCATGTTCATCTTGATGCTTCAAATTTTGCTTTAGGATGTGTTTTGGCACAACGAGTAGAAGGAAGCAAATTAGACTTTCCATTTGTTTATGCTAGTAGGCAAATGAATTTAGCTGAAAGAAACTATACAACCACTAAAAGGGAAGGATTGGGAATGATATTTGCTATAAAGATGTACAGACATTATCTTTTAGCCAACAAGTTTAAATTCTTTGTGGATCACCAAGCCTTACTTTACTTGGTGAAAAAACCATGTCACAGAGGTAGGATAGTCAGTTGGTTCCTACTATTAATGGAATTTGAGTTTGAGTTAGTGATCAAGCAAGGGAAAACTCATTTAAGAGCAGATCATTTGTCCAGGATACAAACCAAAGAGCCAAACTCACATTTAGATGATGAATTACCAATTGTATATCTGTTCAAAATAGAAAGTATTCTTGATTGTGCAATGACTTTGGTGCCTTTGTTAACCATGGGGCCTTGTAGAGCACGTGAAAACAACACACATTTGGTATTATAAAGTAGGAACTTTGTATTACTAGGTGGGCACTTGTATCATATAAATCATATTGGTATATTGGAATATTGTACTCCAAAAGATGAGCAACAGGAATATTTAAGAAAAGCGCATTGTTGGAATCCATGTACTCATGCTTCCATGGTGGTCACTTCAAACAATCTCAATAGAATGGGTGTACATTGGCATACAAAGATTCAAGATGTGGAGAAATATGTTTCCAATTGTCTTACATGCCAATCTTTGCAAAATTTAGAAATTACAACTTTGTATTGGTTTCAGAAAAATCAAAATTGGAGTACACACATAATTGAGGAGTTAAGAAGAAATAAACCATTAGATCCAGTAAAAGTTAGTGCAGACTCTAGAAATGTACAGACAATCTCTAAGGAGTATCAATTGATAGGAGACCAATTGTACAAGAAAGGAATGGATGGATATCTAAGAATATGTGTTCCTGAAGGTAAGTATATGAAAATGTTAGAGATCGCACATTCAAGAGTAGTAGGAGGACATTTTTCAAGTGAAAGGACTGTGAAACTCATTTTATATTCTAGTTTTTGGTGGCCAACTCTCTTTCCTGATGCAAGAACATATGTGAAAAGATGTGACATTTGTCAAAGAGTAAATCAACCAAGTAAAAGAGATGATATGCCATTAGTGCCACTTATTTCAGCAAGAGCATTTAGCAAATAGGGATTGGATTTCATTGGACCTATCCATCCTCCTGCAAAACATTCTCATACTGAATATATAATTGTAGCCACATATTACCTGACCAAATGGGCAGAGGCTAAGGCTACAAAAAGAAATAATGCTCAAACCACTGCACGATTTCTTTATGAGAATATTATTATTAGATTTGGTTTACCAATTGAATTGGTAAGTGATAGGGGGTCTCACTTTATAAACGAAGTAATTGAAAATATAAATAAGTATTTCATGATTAATCATAGAAAGTCAACTCCTTATCATCCACAAGCAAATGGATTAGCAGAAAGCACTAATAAAGTGCTTTGCATTGTTTTGTCAAAATTGGTAAATACAAAAAGGAATGATTGGGATTTACAACTTAATCATGTCTTGTGGGCATATAGAGTGGCATACAAAAATGCTATTGGTACAAACCCATTTAATTTGGTATATGGACAAAATGCAGTATTGCCTTTAGAATTTCTCATACCAACATTGAAGGTGGGGAATCAATCCAAGTGGATTGGACATGAATTATCTAAAAGGGTGGTGGAATTGGAAAAACTTAGAGCTTCCAAAATTTAAGCAGTTATGAGCCTATATGCAGATAAAAGGAGACAAAAAGCATATCATGATGTTCATATTAAAGAAAAGGATTTGCAAGTGGGATATCTAGTTTTGTCATATACCTTGAAAGAACATAAAAGAAAAATCAGAAGAAGGGACATGGACCTTACATTATAAACCACATCACTAATAGTGGAGTTATCCAATTAGCTAATAAAGATGGAGAAATCATGCCTAATTTCATAAGTGGATGTAGAATAAAAAGGTATGATTTTCCATAAACTATTCTTGAATGGAGAAGAATGCATCAAGCTCAAAATAGGAAAAAAGAAGAGGAAAAAATCAGATATGAAGCTCAACAAGAAGCAAAAGAAAGAATTAAGAAATCTAAAGAGATTAGAGAAGTACTCTATGCGAAACACCTTCAAGGGTAGTGATGGAGCATTTGCCTGTCATAACAATGAGTTTTCATAATGAGAAAATCAAGGTTTTGTTAGATTCAAGTGCACAACTCAATTTGATAAGTTCAAGATTGTTGGATAAATTAAAAGTCAAGAGGAATAAGAGCAAAAGATTTATCAAAACACTAGATGGTCAAATAGTACAAAGTTTCTCTTCACAATCTATTGAGGTTAAGTTCAATGAAGAAAATATGAAAATAGACTGTGAAGAATGGCTTGATCATATGATGACAGATAAAATGATTTTAGGACAACCATGGCTAAGGCAAGGTAAAGTCATTTTGAATTTCGAAAAGATGAAGCTTAAATTGAAAGTAAATGATAAAAGGTTTTTAATATTTTTGTTGAGTAATGAAGAACAGGGAATTCAATAGGAAATATATGACTTGGAATTGGAAAGATTTACCTTTCTAATAGAAGATACAAAGGAATCACAGAAAGAACTTCTCCATGACCAAATCCAATCTAGATAAAAACAAAAGGAAATTGAAGAAACAAAATATGTTGTAATTGAAAGATGGAAAGTAAGAAATAATCAGAAAAATCTAGACATTAAGACAAAATGGATGTGGAGACCAAAGACATCCAAGTACTGTTCATCAAAAGAAGATTGTTTTACTCCAAAGGCAGAATCATTAGGAATCAAGTATTTCTAGGTGAAAAAATCAGATCTATTTCAATGGACAGAAAATAAGGACAAATATACTGAAACACTTCAAAAGCATGAAGAGCCATAGATGAAGGAAAGGGCAATACCATCATCAGATACACACTTGGGATTCTTACTTAAGATCTTGGAATTTCATCAGAATGGATTCATGGCATTCTTGAAATTATTTCCATGTACTTTACCTCATTCTTTTTCTAGGAAAAAAGAATAGGAGGGGAAGAGAGAAAAGAAAAAAAAAATTATTTAAAAAAAAGAGAAAAGGAGAAAAAAAGTATCAATTATTTTTTTATATGAAAAAGATTTTTTTATATATAATTTATAAAGCACCTACAAAATATAGGATACAATATGGGAAGATCTATGGAGTTACTATTCAATTATTTTTTCTTTGATATTTTTTCTTTTCTTTTTATATATATTGATTCTCTTAATTCCTTCATTATTTTCTTTTTCATCAAAGCATTAGATATCTTGCTACACATGTGATGATCACTTTAATTGTGTTACACCTTTGATGTAATAAGAAAAAGATTATTTATTTTCTCAAATTTATTTTTTCTCAAGAAAAATGTTTTCTTTTTTATATCTCCTATAACTTATGTGGTGGGAGCTTTTTGTGTGATGTGTTATATTTTCTCTAGGATGGTGAATACAAAAGAACTGCCTATTCATGACTTCAAAGCTGATTCTCTAACATTATCAAGAGGACATTGGTTTTTAGATAGTGAAACATGGTGGAAGATGTGGAATTAGAATCTGATGAAGACGAGGATCTTCCAGAAGCTGAATGGATAGCCAAAGAGTTGAGGGAAACAGTCTGTATCATTGGTCAGCATATCTTTACAGTGGGGGTTGGAGGCTACAAATATATTATGTTATGCCAAGAGTTCTATAAGTTCCAAAGAGTGGCTGCTAATTACAAAAGATGGAAGGCAGTAGGACTACATAAACTGTTGGATGAACCTCTCCTTTTTATAGATTTTGAGAGAGTATCACAAGTCATGTCTAGTCTGTTTGAATTGGGCAAGGGAAATGATGCATACTTCAGGTGTTCAGTTAAGGATAAGGAGAACAAAGAAGTACAGATCACCATTAAAGCAAAACACATCATGGAAGCTCTTCAATTTTATCATATGGGAACAAAATTAGATGGAAGCTTTGTCAAGAAGAATGCAGCAACATATGTTGGGTATTCAAACAATAAAGGAACAACTTTATTCCTACTTGACTCAAGGTAATGATAAGAGGGCAATCTATGAAGCTCAGTATCAAAAGATGTTGGAAAATTATTCATGTAAAGCAACCGATTGGATACAAGAGGAGATGGAACATTATGAAGAGTTACATGACTAGATGATGGTTGTAGGAACTGAAGAAGTATTTGTTAGGAAAGAAGTGGAGTTATTGGATTATTTCAAAGAATTCCAAGGACCTCCAAAGACCAGAACTACAGTGGCCATGAAAAGGAAAGTCCAAAAAAACTCAGAAAAAGAAGCCAACCAAGAAGGATAAGGGTAAGGCAATTGAACAGGAAAAGGTTGAAGAGTTAGTAAAAATATCATCAGTAGAAAAGAATTAAAAAAAATCAATTGAAATAGAAGAACAAAGTGGGAAAAAAAAAGGAGTAGATGCTTCTTCAAAACTCTCATCTGATTCAGAAAGTGATATTGAGAATTTCCTTTTGAAGAGTTTAAACCTCTCAGTTGCTAGTACAAGCATCAGGAAAAAGTGAAACACCAGAAGAATTAAGCCAAAGGTCAAAAGAGATACAAATTTGTGAAGAGTCAACAAAACAAATTAGTCCTAGGGAAGAAAAAAGGAGATTGAAAGGTAAAGGAGCAATGTTGGAAGAAGTGGATGAAGCAAGAAAAGAACTCAATAAAGGACTATTGGACACAAGATTCAAAGCCATCTGGACAAAACCTTCACAACAACCTCATTATCAACCATATGAGGAAAAGCAAGAATTGGAAAGAAGAGCAAAGTTATACAACCAATTGCATGGTCAAGGGGATAAAGGCAAAGTTGAAGAAAAGGTTGAAGTGCTAGAGAAGACACACTTCAAGGAGTACAATGAGGGTAATACAGAAATAGAAGTAAATCAGAGAATAGAGGAGGTACTCTTTTATCTAGGTCATAATGAAGAGCCCACACATACAGGTAATCAGGAAAGGGAAGTAGAAATTGATTTTATGGATATAGATGAACAGGAGATGGAACTAAAAGAGCAGCAACTGAATGATCAAATAGGGAATCAAGTGGAGAATGAATCAACATTGATACAGGAAAATGAAGTACAAAAAGAGGAATTAGAAGTTATTCAATAGAAACAAAAGGAAATTGATGTAAAGGAGGTAGAAATAATGGAAGAAGAAATAGAGAATGAGAAGGAAGAGAATTAGGTAACAAATTATGAGGAAGAGGTTGTAGAGAAAGCTGAATTTAAGGAGGAAAAACAAATAGAAGTAAAGCAAATAGAATTGGAAACTAGTCTTTAAAGGATACCTAAGGACATCATATCTGCTTGTAAAATCATCATGAGCAACATAGAGCAATTCAGACCTTCCAACAAAAATATGATCATATCAGGGATGGTTGTTGAGTCAGAATTTGTTAAAGGTAGTAGAATTATTACTGAGCAAAAAAAAAGAAAAGGAGAAGCTAGAGGACTAGAATTATTATTATAAGGGTTGTACAGGAAAAGAATGAAATGTTGATCAGAAGACTATTTTCACTAGAAGAACAGGAGGTTCAAAACCAGAACAAAATTCAATTTCTTGAGAACAAATGTACTAAGTGATTGAAGTATAGCAATAAAATAGAAATGGAATTGAAGAAATTGGAAGGAAGGTTTAGAACACTCCAAAGCTCATATCAGATAATGGTCAAAGCTAATGAGGACATAAAAAGATTATTAATGGAGGAGGGACAACTGAAAGGAGAGAGTTAGATTGTACAAATAACTCAGGAAGAGAGAGAAAAGTTGAATACGGAAATTTAGGGGTTACACGAAGAATTGAAAGAAGTCAGGAAGTGGAAAAACAAGCTAGTGTGCATGCTGCTAATGCAATGAGAGGATATAAAAAATTACATTTGGATATAGAAAAAGAAAGGAGTGAATCGAGATCAGAAAGAGAATTGCTAGTATCTCAGAATCAAGAATTAATGTTGGTAGTTAAAAAGTTACAAAAAGATTTGGAATTTCAACAAGGGAAAGTTGAAGAACAAGTAGCGATCATACAAGCAAAGGAACAAGAAGGAGGAGAAGATAATATATTTCAAAATTTTAGTGAGCAAAAAGACAAAATTACTGAAGAATATTCAGATGAATTTGTTCAAATGCTTTTGACAAACAGGGAATCAAGGATGAAGTTCATAGGAAAGATGCATGATGAGTATAAAGCTCGATTGTAAATTTTGCTCTAAAGAATGGAGTAAATCCAGATCAACATCATTGGGCAACTGATGGTTTAGAAATACCATTTTGTATGTTTTTGGAAAGTCTCAAGAATTATCAGATTACAAGAGTAGAACTACCATCAAATAAATATTTGGAGTATGAAGAAGATATCAATGTCACTAAAGAGTTATTTCAAAAAGATAACCCTAAATGGAGGAATAGATGGTTGGATGCCAACAAGGAATGCAGGAAGATCTGGAAAGAGGCACCATTGCATTTAAAGATAAATCTAGCCTATTGTCCAATAGCCAGAAGAAGAGAGTGGCCAGTATTTTGGGAAAGAAGAAATGCAAGGAAACTTCCAACAAAATGGTTGAATTTTCCAAAGATTGCAGGACCAAAAGTAGGATCTTGGCCAACCAAGAAGTACATGATTGATATAGCAAAATTTGTCATCTCCACATACAAAGATGTAAATGATCTGGCTTGTATTCTATTAGTGAGAATAATGCGACTTGTGGTGGCATGCATAGAAACATTCACAGATACAGAAGTACAGACTATTAATTATATTGGATTGAATTCATCTATAGATGATCTACTTTTTTATCTAAGCGAAACCCCAGACAAAATCTATTTAATGGCATACTACAGTAGAATTGCATTTTTGGGAAGTCATTACCTTCAAATCTTTAAAGATTCTTTTGACTATGGATTTTTTGAAAGAGAATCTGAAATTTTTGGAAATCTTTTAGTAGTTACTAAATCAAGACTTACTGCATATGAAGCTGCTTATACAAAATATCTAAAGAAAGATGTGATAGACAGACCAGAGGCAACAATCCAATGGAGAAAATCCATGTTCGAAATGGTGAATAATTTCAATGTTAGAGAGAGAAAAAGCCATGATTTGTTATCTCAGGTTTATCAAAGGAAGAAGAAATAAATGAAGCTCTCATTCCTCTTCTGTCAAAATATTTTTGATCAAGAGCCAAAAAGTCTAGGAGGTGAAGAATGTTAGAGGAAGCATATTTTGAGGGAAATTATTTGTAATTTGACCATTTTTGCAGATAAATTTATCCAAGTGATGTAAAAAATGGGAAGAGTCTTCCTCATGTAATGTAGGATCATATGTATTTTTCTTAGAATTTTTGGAAGCTCTTTGATAGCATATTTTTAGAATAGAAGGCAAAGAGGATCAAATTTCAAGTGTGAAAAGGGACACTTGAAAAGTATAAAAGATAATTTCTTCTATTTTGAAGAGGTTGGTTGTATTATTTTATGCTATCCAAGTAAGATAAAGAGCTTCCTTGCAGAAAATCGTGTTTCTACTTCCATGATCAATTTCTTGATTTGTTGAGTCTTCTCATTGTGTGATCCATGGAAGTTGTGAGCTTTTATTGTGTATTTCTAAGTGAGATGTATGAAGAGAGGTGAGTTTTAGTATATTAAGCAAGACATTGCAGAAGATCAAAGCTGGAACTAGAAATACTCAGTTTTTAGAGAATCGGGATTGTCTCCTCTGTGTGATACAGGTACTCTTTTGGAAATTTGACTTCCCATTTCTATTCTATTGTGAAAATGGCACACTTTAGGCACAAAAATCATCGAAAATGCTGCTATAGAACTCAAGATAATCAAAACCCTAGTTATTTCATTTCTTCTTCATAAATCTCTCAAAAAACAGCCATGTCAATTCTTATTCTTGGATTCCATTACTAGAATGGGTTGTGGTCT
This sequence comes from Ceratopteris richardii, assembly GCA_020310875.1. Lineage (NCBI taxonomy): Eukaryota > Viridiplantae > Streptophyta > Polypodiopsida > Polypodiales > Pteridaceae > Ceratopteris > Ceratopteris richardii. The sequence goes on from CM035411.1 coordinate 205,491,600, forward strand.
TTGCATACTTCCCAGATTGACAATTTAAAGATGTGTAGTTAATCTTTTGTGGTATAATGATTGGAGAGGACAACTCCAAAGGTTAACAACAAACAATAGGTGTTTCCTTCTTCTCCTTCACTCATGTCTTCTATCTTGTCCAAGGGTATTTCTGGCACTGTTCTATGAGATCCTACCTGGGAACGAGGTCTTGCTATTTCTGGAACTTGATTGGCTACATGTTTCCATAGTTCTGGCCTAACCTTGAGTATCTCTTCTAAAGTGAGATTGCACTGCACTTTCGTGTTCTCTACTACCTCCATATTCCTAGGTATGACTAATTCTTCATTCCCTATCATGATCATGGGTGCCCTCATACAAGTAGACTTAGCTTCCCATGGGCATGTGAAATGGGGTAGCTCCTGTAAGGAATTGGACTCAAAGTCTGATCTCTCATGAGATTGGGCACTCTCCTGCTCCTCATAAATGGGAGGAATTTCTTGTGGGAATTGATCATGTGCATCATCCACAAGTTCAATGCGAGGAGGGACTTAACTTTCTCTAGCTCATTTCTCTTCTTGAATCTCTCTTAGAACTTATGGGGAATATCTATTCATAGAATAAGATGTGTTTGGTTCTGTGGAGTTAGCCACATGAGCTTCCTAGGCATGGAGGCTTATCCTTTCACTTGCCTTGTCCTTATTTTGAGAGGCGGGGTCCTTTTTAGATTTTGCAATTAGACTCTCCAATCTTTCTAGCAGTCTGTCAAAGTGAAATTGTGTCTTAGCTGCACTAGAGAAGTTAAAGAGGTGACTGGCTTCAAACATGATTTGAAGCAATTCCACCATCTTAGCACAAATTCTAGTTTGTTGAATCTCTAGTTCAGCTCTAGGGTAACACTTTTCATGATCCGTTACGTTTGGCCCTTCTTGAATTCTAGTCTGATATGCTCTAAGCATCATGTTTAGGTCCTCTTGGTTTTGCTGCAAAGCTTGAGCTGTAGTGACCACTTGGATTGGGGTAGTGGAAGTTACACTTCTTGTAGAGTCTACAACTAACCCAATAACGTTGATAGGAGTGATTTTTGGCATATTTTTGGGGTTCTTAAGACAATCCCGCAAGAGATGCTCCTTCCCACAATCGGGACAAAAGCCCTGAATCATCACAGATTGGGGTTGTGTAGGCGCAAGCATAGGGAACTCATGAATGAGGTGATCTCCCTAACATTGATAGCACGGTCCTCTAGGAAATGGGGGTCTTACCTGCCTAGGTTGAGGTCTAGACTTGGGATTCGCATACTCTGGCTCCCAACTAGGTTCACTCGGGTCTTCATAATAGTATGAATCGTTATGCTCAGGTGACTGCATGTAGTAAGCCTATGGACTATCAATGTGGGCAGAGTCAAAACTATGATCACTAGGGTCACTTTGTGAAAGCAATGGTGTTACTGGCACTATGGCTCTATTCAGATTCTCTTTTGCAGTTGCATACTTCATTGGAATCACATTGGCTAGGGTTGGAGGTTGTTGAGCTAACACAGGCTCATGCCTTTGCTAGGCCAGATATTGTGGTGGTAGGGTTGCTGAGGCCTAGCATACTAATCTGATGGGTACTGGTTATGGTATCTTCCTTCTTGAGGGTATGGATGTGGATAAGTTTTCCTAACTGCTTGCTTATTGTATGGGCAATCTTGTGCGGTGTGATTAGTGTATCTCTGTTCTATGGTGTAGTATTGGCTGCTAGGATTCACTTGGGGTTGAGCCATAATGGAACATACATTCTCCATATGGTCACCTCCACAAGTATAGCATCTTTTCACTAGGGCAAACCTTGGTATTTGTTTTCTTGAGACTCCAAACTTCTTAGCTACTTTCTCAGTGAGTTCCTCAATAGATGTGGATTGCATGGAAGTGAGGCTAGTAGAATTATCTGAATCTTTGTAGATTTTTGAAAGCTCTAACTCCTCCCCTAGGTTATCCTCAATGTCAATGCACATGCCTACACACTCTTCAATGGTTCTAGGATCCTTCAAGTACACATATGATCTCAATTTGGTACTTAGCAGCCCATCTAAGAATAAAGCCACTTGTTTGGGTGGAGAGGGTAACTTTGGAACCGGACATCTCTCTAGGTATTGCCTAAACCTTCTTCTTGCAAGTCTAACCATCTCTTGACGTGTTTGCTTGAAGCTATGTATTAGTAAGGAGGTGTTGTGTCTGATGCTACTCTTAGAAAATTCTATGATGAAAGCCTTTGCCTGTATTCTACCACATGATCGTATGGGTCTCCGGTGCCATCAAAGCAATTTTTCATGTACTTAACTAGTTGCCTAGGCCTCAAGGTCCTCATTTGTTCTCTAGGCCTTGGCAGAGGGAATTCCTCTGTATTTCTTTGATTCCTTGGGTCTCTAGGTCTCTCGGTTTCCATTCTGTTTGTCTCTGTTCTTGTTCTTTCTCTTCTTAGTGCATTAGCAAAGCTCACTTCTGGCCTATCTCTACTCCTATCCCTTTGAGCTCCATGGGCGTGGGATGTTCTAACTCCTTGGTGACCGTAAGGGACATTAGATCTTGGTTGAGGGAAGACAAATTCACCCTTCCAAGTGTAGGCGTGCCTACCATGCTCTGAAACCACAAAGATTCTCTCTGGAGTATTTTCCCGATAGGTCACTTTGTCTAGCTATCAAGATCCTTAAACTCATAGATTGTCAGCATTCTTGCTTCATTAGAGTGGTTAGTCTTATACCTCCAAAAGGCCTCGTTAGTTTCTTGGTCTAAGAGGAGATCTATGCTCTTATTGTTCTAAGGAACCCACTTAGGAGTGATGATTCTAGTCAAGACTGATTTCCCTCGGGGAGTCCTAGGCTCTCTTCCTAAGTTCCCTTGCTCTATGTCACCTATGCCTGCCTTTGGAATCCCATTACCAAATTCGTATGTTTTATCCGGTTGGTTGGTAACTACGTACATTGTTCCTTCCTTATCTAGGTATGCACCATTGTCGAACTTGACCACTAGATGTTCTAGTCGAAGGGTTTGATCAGAGTTTATAATCTACAGAACGGATCTTCTTAGGCTGTCCTCATAGATGTGAGCACCTAATTGCTTGGTCCTAATGTATTCAAGTTGGGTTTTGTAAGGGCCTTCAGGTTTCTCTAACTAAGCCACACTTGAACTTCCTGTGGGTCTCTCCATACCATAAGACATCTCTGATTCGCTAGTTTGAGAGCTAGGATAGTGCGGATGATTGCTCCACTATTGGGCCCAAGACCTAGCAATGTGATTGACACTAGCTTCTGAAGATCTATGGCTTTGTCGATCTCTCCCTAGATATCGCCCTGATCTAAGGTTCATATGCCTTGGTGGTTATCCCAATTTTCCCAATACAACCTCATTGCTGAGTTCTTTTGTAATAGTCACATGTTTTTTTTTTATTTTCTTAGGATGTCACTTCTTGTCCAATTAGTCTTCGTCACAAGGAACACATGTTTTATCGTACTTGAGTTTGATCGCTTGATTTGAATTCTTTTCCCCTAGGGTGTAATCTATTTATGCTTGCACTTGAGTGATTAGAGTTCTTGGAATTGACAATGCTTAACATTCCCCTAATCAATCAATACTTCTATCTGTACTTAGCCTATTAGGAATTGACAGAGTGAGTTGAGAATAATCCAACCTCAAGTGGCTTATCCCTTGGCCTTGTAAGCCCGGGAAGTGGGTTCCCAAGGCCGCACTCACTCTTGCCTTGAATGCCCTTTGATGCTCTTAGTGGACCTGTAAAAGTCCCAAAGTTAGCTCAAGATTTTAATTCAATTGACACAACAAACAATTTTCATTCATGTAATTCATAGACAAAATTTTCCTGCCTTTATGGAAAACAATCCTAAAGATCCCTCAGTTTCTTTACCCCGAGGTATGGTCAACTTAAAAATACCCTATGACTCCCTGAACGGATTTCTCTAACAAGAAAATAGTGTTTTCTCTAATTATTTGCTTACGGCCTTCCTATGTGTCTTATAGCACAATATTCATGCCCAAAATTAGTCAAAATTTTCAAATTAGAAACCCTAAAAAATTGGCCAAAAATGGTTGTCAATTGTGATCGACAGGGAAGTCAATCGTGATGGACAGAGCTGTCCGTCGTGGCCTGTTAATCCTGATGGACATGTGTCAATCGTGACGGACAAGGGGTGATAGTCGCGATTGATAGGTCAATTGTAATTGATGGTGTCCATCACGATGGACTGAGTTTTTTGGGTATTTTGCATGATTTTGTGTCAATCGTGGTCTATGAGTTGTGATGGACAAGTTTCTCGATGAAATGGGTTGTTAATCATGATTTTTTTCTATCTGTCACAATGGGCACATGTCAATCACGATGGACGGCTATCAATCTTGATGGACAGGCAGTCCGTTGTGGGCTATCGATCACGATGGATTGAATTTTTTAGATTTTTGCATGCCTGTGCCAATTGGGGCCCTATTTGTCATGGTGGACAAAATTTTTGTCATTGTTTAGTGTTAATCATGGATTTTGTGTCGCTCGTGATGGATATCATCTATCCCGATTGACAAAGGTGTCCATTGGGGTTTGTTGATCGCGATGGAGAAGTTGTCCATTACGATGGACAGGTTGTCCATTGTGATGGACACTGTCAATCATGATTTATGTTGTCAATTGCGATGGATAGGAAAAATGCTAATGTTTTAGAAATTCTTGTGGATTTGTGAGGTGCAAGGTCTCTAGTCTATTGTGGTGCACTTAGTTTTAACCAAAGATCAAAATTTCTATCAATCACAATTGACAAAGATCAACGCCCCAAAGACTGTGCAGAGCCTTTTTGTACCTGTGGGACCTACTAGAGATGATGATACAGTTGAAACCTACAAGAAATTCTCAAAAACACACAAAGATAGCAAGCACACAATCCCTCTCTTGCTCTCTCTCACAAGTGAAATGAGGGGTATGGGATGAAGAAGGTGATATGCCCAAAAACCTGAAAAATTTTGAGAATGTGGTGATGGAGGTGGGAGATGGTGAGGATGATGATGGTGATGATGATAGTGAAGAAAACAAAAGAAAATAGAGAAAAGTGAAGAAAATACCTATGACTCCAATGTCACAACTCTATGTCTTACCATCACACGCTCGCCCTCGAATCTCTCTCCCCAGTAAGGATGCCGAATTTGGTGTCACTCTAGCACAATGGCAAGTACCAATGTGAGGAGATCCACCTCATAATTGTCAATCTGTGGAGACGTGAGGACTAGTATGAAGACTATGAGCAAGTGATGGCACAAGTGCGTGAGTGAGAAGCACACTAGCATGCAGACACATACACACATGTGCACACAAGGCAAGAACAAAGAGAGGAACAAATGACTAACTTACATTACAAAAGAGTTATAATACATTGATCAAATCTACAACAAGCTAACCTAAAAAATGAGCTCTCAAGCTCTTTTTATAGTTTTTGACTAGCTTTGGTCCTCTCCAGACCTAGAATCCGGCCTAGTTAAAAATTAGGTTCCTAGGCTATTTTGGAGGTTCAAATGAGCTCCGCAACTTATGAAAATTGGTACATAAATACTACTAATACTCCTCAAGCTCGAGGACTCCTTGGCTTCCACAAACTGGAGTAGGAATAATCCAAAATGGTACTCGCAATGGTGTGAAGTGACTAAGATCAATATTCGGGATATATTGCTTCATGAAAAATTATAGAGCCTATTTGCCCGATCTACATTGACTACTTTTCCTACTTAGTCCTTCTTTTGGATCTAGCTCTTTTCGTTGGCTTCCTTGTCTTGGGAGTCATTGAGTGCCCTGACTGCTACCAACACATACACATTCAAATATGAATATAACTACATGTACACATACACATACAAGAACATAAACATACAAATATACATATACACATACACATAGTCACACAAACACATACACATACACACACATACACATACAAATACACATACACATACACATACACATACACATACACATACACATACACATACACATACACATACACATACACATACACATACACATACACTTACACATTCAAATACACATACACATACACATACACATACACATACACATACACATACGCATACACATACACATACACATACACATACACATACACATACACGTACACGTACACATACACACATATACACATACATGCATACATACACATACATATACACACATACAAACATACACATGTACACATACCCATACATCCACACATACACATACACATTACATGCACACACACATAAGAATTACATTATGAAGACATATAGACACACATTAAGATATACATACATGTGTTCATAAACCTACACATACATATACACATAAACATACACATACAGGAACACATACCGATACGCATACACATACACATACACATACACATACACATACACATACACATACACATACACATACACATACACATACACATACACATACACATACACATACACATACACATACACATACACATACACATACACATACACATACACATACACATCACATACACATACACATACACATATACATACACATACATATACAAATACACATACACATACACATACAAATATGCATACACATAATCATACACATACACATACACCTACACATACACATACACATACACATACACATACACATACACATACACATACACATACACATACACATACACATACACATACACATACACATACACATACACATACACATACACATACACATACACATACACATACACATACACGTACACATTACACATACACAAGCACACACATACACATACACATACACATACACATGCACATACACATACACATACATATAAACATACACATACACACACACATACATACACATGCACATGCACATAAACATAAACATACACATACACATACACATACACATACACACACAAACCTACACATACACATACACATACACATACACATACACATACACATACACATACACATACACATACACATACACATACACATACACATACACATACACATACACATACACACACATACAGACATATACACATATGCATACATCCACACATATACATTACATGCACATACACATAGGCACTACATTATGTATACGTAGAGATACACAAATAGATTTACATACACATGTTCATACATGTACACATACATATGCACATAACATAAGCATACATGAAGACATACACATATAGCAACACATACACATATACCAACACATACACATACACATACACATACACATACACACACATATGCATACACATACACATACACATACACATACACATACACATACACATACACATACACATACACATACACATACACATACACATACACATACACATACACATACACATACACATACACATACACATACTCATACACATACACATACACATACACATACACATACACATACACATACACATACACATACACATACACATACACATACACATACACATACACATACACATACACATACACATACACATACACATACACATACACATACACATACACATACACATACACATACACATACACATACACATACACATACACATACACATACACATACACATACACATACACATACACATACACATACACATACACATACACATACACATAAACATACACATACACATACACATACACATACACATACACATACACATACACATACACATACACATACACATACACATACACATACACATACACATACACATACACATACACATACACATACACATACACATACACATACACATACACATACACATACACATACACATACACATACACATACACATACACATACACATACACATACACATACACATACACATACAATACACATACACATACACATACACATACACATACACATACACATACACATACACATACACATACACATACACATACACATACACATACACATACACATACACATACACATACACATACACATACACATACACATACACATACACATACACATACACATACACATACACATACACATACACATACACATACACATACACATACACATACACATACACATACACATACACATACACATACACATACACATACACATACACATACACATACACATACACATACACATACACATACACATACACATACACATACACATACACATACACATACACATACACATACACATACACATACACATACACATACACATACACATACACATACACATACACATACACATACACATACACATACACATACACATACACATACACATACACATACACATACACATACACATACACATACACATACACATACACATACACATACACATACACATACACATACACATACACATACACATACACATACACATACACATACACATACACATACACATACACATACACATACACATACACATACACATACACATACACATACACATACACATACACATACACATACACATACACATACACATACACATACACATACACATACACATACACATGCACATACACATACACATACACATACACATACACATACACATACACATACACATACACATACACATACACATACACATACACATACACATACACATACACATACACATACACATACACATACACATACACATACACATACACATACACATACACATACACATACACATACACATACACATACACATACACATACACATACACATACACATACACATACACATACACATACACATACACATACACATACACATACACATACACATACACATACACATACACATACACATACACATACACATACACATACACATACACATACACATACACATACACATACACATACACATACACATACACATACACATACACATACACATACACATACACATACACATACACATACACATACACATACACATACACATACACATACACATACACATACACATACACATACACATACACATACACATACACATACACATACACATACACATACACATACACATACACATACACATACACATACACATACACATACACATACACATACACATACACATACACATACACATACACATACACATACACATACACATACACATACACATACACATACACATACACATACACATACACATACACATACACATACACATACACATACACATACACGTACACATTACACATACACAAGCACACACATACACATACACATACACATACACATACACATGCACATACACATACACATACATATAAACATACACATACACACACACATACATACACATGCACATGCACATAAACATAAACATACACATACACATACATATACACACACAAACCTACACATACACTTACACATACACATACACACACATACAGACATATACACATATGCATACATCCACACATATACACTACATGCACATACACATACACATACATATAAACATACACATACACACACACATACATACACATGCACATGCACATAAACATAAACATACACATACACATACACATACACATACACACACAAACCTACACATACACATACACATACACATACACATACACATACACATACACACACATACAGACATATACACATATGCATACATCCACACATATACACTACATGCACATACACATAGGCACTACATTATGTATACGTAGATTTACATACACATGTTCATACACATGTACACATACATATGCACATAACATAAACATACATGAAAACATATGCATATACCAACACATACACATATACCAACACATACACATACACATACACATACACATACACATACACATACACATACACATACACATACACATACACACACATATGCATACACATACACATACACATACACATACACATACACATACACATACACATACACATACACATACACATACACATACACATACACATACACATACACATACACATACACATACACATACACATACACATACACATACACATACACATACACATACACATACACATACACATACACATACACATACACATACACATACACATACACATACACATACACATACACATACACATACACATACACATACACGTACACGTACACATACACATACACATAAACAAACACATACACATGCACATAGACCTACACATACATATATGCATACACATACACAGTCACATACACATACACATACACATACACATACACATACACATACACATACACATACACATACACATACACATACACATACACATACACATACACATACACATACACATACACATACACATACACATACACATACACATACACATACACATACACATACACATACACATACACATACACATACACATACACATACACATACACATACACATACACATACACATACACATACACATACACATACACATACACATACACATACACATACACATACACATACACATACACATACACATACACATACACATACACATACACATACACATACACATACACATACACATACACATACACATACACATACACATACACATACACATACACATACACATACACATACACATACACATACACATACACATACACATACACATACACATACACATACACATACACATACACATACACATACACATACACATACACATACACATACACATAAACATACATATACACATACACATACACATACACATACACATACACATACATGTGCAGACACACATACACATACAAATATCCATACACATAGTCATACACATACACATTCATATACAGATGCACATTGATTGGGGATGATTCTAACAGCCCAAGGCAACAATGGAAGATGGCTTCCCTCCATTAGGTCTTGAAGTAGTGATATATGCTCACTATTCTAAACTCGTCTGTGCACCAATATAGAGACTTAAACTGAAATTTTGGAGACTTTTAGTAGATTATAAGAGCTACCCAATAAGGTTTTAATAATCCCAAATGGATTTTCCAGTTGGAAGATGAGGCTTTGCAAAACATGCTACTTGTTTGCAACACTCTTTGCCTATGTGCATAGATATACCCTCACAAAGTTGGCAACTTCTCGCAACTCACTCAGTCAAATAACTTGAAACTTTAGAAAAGTTCAAGGAACTATATGAGAAACCTAATAAAGCTTGAAATAAATTAAAATGAGTACAATGAGGGATCAAAAAATTCTCTGCAATATGTTACAATCAGATTTGGAAAAGCTTAGCTAGACCTCTAACTAGAGAGGAGCAAAATCATGAGAAAATGAGGTAACCAGACAAGGGGGATGCTTGCTAGAGGTTATGACTTCACTAAACTAAGTGGGAAACTTGGGGAATGTATACAACTGAAGAATCATACGTGGGATGATGCTTATATATAGTTTTATGTTTCCTACAATCTAACTAACCACCCACCAATTAGTGTAGGTGCACTTTTTGGTGGCTGATTTGATAAGATTTGAATTTGATTGAGTTTGGTGGAGCTTCTAACTTTATGGGTCCTCATTTTTTATTTGGTCCACTTGCAAAACTGATGGTTCAACTCTTTTGCATGATTGAGACTTGATTTTCAACACTCCCACTCAAGTCTCAATGCCTAGGTCTTTCATTCCAATGCATGCCTTGAAGTGTTGTAGCTTCACTTGATCCAATGCTTTGGTAAACATATCTAGATATTGGCCATTTGTATTGACATGCTTCAGCTTGACATCCTTTGACATGATCTTCTCTCTAATAAATTGAAAATGCACTTCTATATGCTTCGACCTTGCATGGAACACCGGATTTTGAGCCAAGCATATGCAACTTATGTTGTCACAAAAAATAGGTATTTGCTTAATCTACAAATCAAGATCAACAAACAAGTTATTGAGATACATAAGCTCACATGATACTTGTGTTAAGACTCTATACTTATTTTTGATTGATGAGAGAGCCATTGTTGGTTGTTTCTTTGACATCCATGAGATGGTCTTCTTCCCTAGCATGATAACATATCCACTAGTGCTCCTCTTTTCATCTTTGGAACTTGCCCAATCAGCATCACAATAAGCTTGTACATTTAATCCATCATCAAATGGAGAATATAGACCTTCATTCACTGATCCTTTGAGGTAATTAAGTACCCTTTTGGCTACAACAAGATGAGGTACTCTTGGTGCTTGTAAGAATTGAGATAACACTCCAACTACATGTGCAATATCTAGTCTTGTCATAGTAGCATACAAGAGAGAGCCATTGATTGACCTATACATGGTGACATGATTGACCTATACATGGTGACATCCTTCACTTCTCCACCTTAATGAGAACTTAGTTTAACATTTACTTCTAATGGATTTGAAACGGGCTCGCAATCACACAAGCCAAACTTCTTCAAAAAAACTAGAATGTATTTCCTTTGCATCAACTATATACCTCCCTCTTGATATAATACTTTAATCCCAAGGAAGTACCTTAAAATCCCTAAACCTAAGATTTTAAACTCACATTCAAGCTTCCTCTTTATGTCCGTGATGTTGGCTTCATCATCTCATGTAATGGTCAAATCATCAACATATATACAAATGAAAACAATTTTGCTACCTTCCTTCTTCACAAAGAGTGATGGGTCTACATGACTCTCATTGTATCCAGATTTTACCAAGTAGTCCACAAGTCTTTGGTTCCAAGCTCTTAGGAATTGCTTAAGTGCATAAAGATCCTTCTTTAGTTTGCATACATGATGTGGAAACCTCTCATCTTCAAAGCCTTGGGGCTACTCCATGAAGACTACCTCTTCAAGCTCTCCATTTAGGAAAGCATTCTTCACATCCAACTAGTACATCTTCCAACCTTTTGAGGCTGAAATTGAAATCAAAACATGATGCTGGACATCTTAGCTACTGGACTAAATATTTCCTCAAATTTTATGCCATAGGTTTGAGCAAAACCTTTGGGAACTAGGCTTGATTTATACCTAGAGATGCTCCCATTTGCATGCATCTTTACCTTGTAACCCATTTGTTGCCAAGGACTTTCATGTCCTTTGTTCTTGGCACCAATGATTCAAGTATCATTTTCTTCAAGTGCCTTGACTTCCTCCTCCATGGCTTCAATCCGTTCCCTATGCTTATTTTCTTCTTCAAAAAAGTTAGGTTCTTCACAAGCTATAACTTGAATAATGTAGGCATAGTGTCTTGTAATGAACGAATCATAAGTTAACCTTTGAATAGGGTATTCAATCCTATTGGATGACCTTACTTCACAATTAGGTGGTAGGAATCTCCTCCTCCTTGGTTTAGATGCTTTAAATCCTGGATTTTATAATTTTTCCATATCTTCATCACTTGTAGATTCCATGTCTACACATCGATGGTCTGCTTGAAGTGGTTGGACCACTCATCTCCATGCTTTGTTTTTGCTCTTCGAATTCTTCTTGGCCTCACAGGCATCATCAATCTGTAACACAACTTTGTTACCATACCAGGGAAAAAACTCATCAAATATTACATCCCTAGACACCTTAAGCTCTTTGGTGGAAGCATTATAGCATCTTAAACCCTTTTGCTCTGAAGAATATCCAAGAAATATACACGTATCTACCTCTAACTTGTGTCTCAATTCTTGAGGTATGTGAACATAACACACACAACCAAATGTGTTGAGATGTGAAAGGTTGGGTTTCTTTCCACACCAAGCTTCATAAGGTGTAACTCCATGTACTCTTGAGGTTGGAAAAATATTCATAATGTATATAACTATATTTCTTGCATCATCCCAATAAGAGTTCGGAACATTCATTTCATTTAACAAAATTCTAGCCACTTTTGCTAGGTATCTATTCTTCCTCTTTGCCACACCATTTTTTTGAGGTGTATACCTGCAAGTGAATTGCCTTTTTATGCCATTTTCATGTAGAAAATCTGAAAAATTATTTGAAAAATACTCTCCCCCTCCATCCTACCTGAGAGTCTTTATATACTTCCTTGTTTCCTTCTCCACTAGGTTTTTGAACCTCTTGAAGTGGTAAAACACTTCTAACTTTGACTTCATGCAATATATCCAAAAAAACTTTGAATTATCATCTATAAATGTGACAAAATATCTATTAGCTCCAATGGATGGCTCCCTTCTTGTATGAGATTCAAAAATTCATTGCTTACATGTGCTCCCTTCTTGAATGGAAATTTGCTTTGTTTCCCTAATTGACAAGCATGGCACAAATGTTGCATATTCTGAGATATAAGATTAGGTAGATCTTCATCCTTTGTAAGTTTATGTGCCCAATTCTTTTATGCCATAAGTCATCTTCTGCAATCTATTTTTTTCCAGCTGACAAGTAGAGAGTGTGAGGGGTGGATGGCTTTACCTCCATGGTGAAGAGTCTTCCTTACTTCTTTCCTTTTGCTATGAGCTTGTATTCTTGTATGGGGTCTTCAATAAAACATCCTTGATCATTCAACCTCACCTCATAACCTCCTTCAACCATTTGACCTACTGAAACCAAGTTCTTTGTGATGGTAGGCACATGCAACACATCCTTCAACACCATGGAGCTTTGAGATCCATTCAATGAAACATCTCCCACATGTCTAATTTTATGCTCAGTGTCATCCCCTATCTCTACATCTCTTTGAGTGATGGGTGAGTGTAAATTAAAGAAAACATCTTTATTGCAACTCATATGGTTGCTACAACCACTATCAATGTACCATGTAAAATCTAAATTGACTCTTTCAATTGACCCATACATCATAAGCAAGTTCTCATTTTTTGAGTTTGTTGAAGTATTAGCATGACTACCTTGGTTTTTTTTTATCCTTGATTGCCTCCTCCTTTGGAACAAAAATCTCTCGCATAATGGCCCGATTTTCCACAATTGAAGTATTCTCCATTGGATGCTTCTCTTCCATGTGATCGTCCTCCTCTTCCTCTACTCCTTCCTCTTCCTCTTGATCCATAGCTTTGGTTGGAGCCTTGTTGTTTGCTTGAGCTTGAGCTTGACCTTCCTCTCCCTCTACCTTGGGAGTTTTCTCTACCTCTTTTGCCTTTGCCTCTACTTGCATAGAATACTTGGTCTTGGTTGCCCTCTAATTGTAAACCTTCTTGGTTCATCTCCTCGAGTCACCATCAATGTGACTAATTAATAAAATTCTGGTAGGGAATCCCTCACATAAAGTGATTGGGTGAATGCTTTCCACCTTTCATCCTCTCTCAAGCCATTGAGAGAGGATGAATGGTGGAAGCTCCTTAACCTTCAAACTATACTCATTTATGTTACTACTTCGTGGTTTCCTGAGATTATTTAGCTCATTCTTGAGCTGAATCTTCCTTGCCTTGGTTGGTGAAGAGTATATTCACTCCAAGGTCTCGGAAACCTTGTTGGATGTGTCCAAGTCTTGTATATGCTCTATCATGCTATTGCTTATGTGTTGGGAATGAATATGACTCTTCTATCCCTTTTTGTCCATTCATCAAGTACTTTGACCTGACCTTGAAGTGGTGGATCATGTACATGAGGCATTGACTCCGTGCTCATCACTAATCCCCACAATCCTTTGCCCATAAGGTAGTTGCTGACTCTAAGTTTTCATGGTTGATAATTACCTTTCTCTAACTTCTCTATTTGTGCATTATACTCAGCCATAATGAGCTCTAAGATGGTCCTCTAGCTTCTCCTCAAGTGTTTGTATGCTTTAGAAGTTGTGAATATTATCTTTTGATAGCTTTTCCCTTGCAAAGCTTTGACTAGTTGAGATCTCGATTGAGGTAGTCCCCTTTCGATGTCTTCTTGCTTTGATAAGTCCTCCTTGTGCTTCCCCAAGTTGTCTTGATCCCTTCAAGTCACTGATGTTTCCAAGCCTCCAAAATGGCTTTGATACCACTGATGCAGGATGATTCTAACACCCTAATGCAACAATGGAAGATGGTTGCGCTCCACTAGGTCCACAAGCAACGATATACGCTCACTATTTTGAACTTTAATCTCCACCTATACAGAGACTTAGACTCACATTTTGCAAACTTACAGTAGACTATAAGAGCTACAAAACAAGCTTTAAATCATCCCAAATGGATATTCCAATTAGGAGAACCACTATTTGCAAAACAATCTACTTTTTTGCAACACTCTCTGCCTGTATGGAGAGATATACCTTCATAAAGTTGGCAATTTCTCACTCAATAAAATAACTTGAAACTTTGTGCGTTTAGGGCACTATAAAAGAAACCAAATGAACCATGAAATCAATGAAAATTAGTACAATGAGAGAACAAAACAATGCTCTGCAATCTGGTGCAATCAGATTTGGAAAAGCCTAACTAGACCTCTAGATAGAGAGGAGCAAAATCATGAGAAAATGAGGTAAGCAAGCAAGGGGGCTGCTTGTTAGAGTTGATGACTTCACTAAACTAAGTAGGAAACTCTTGGAATGCATAAAACTAAAGAAAGAAATTCAAGATGATGCTTGTATAGAGTTTTACTTTTCCTATAATCTAGCTTACCACCCACTAATCAGTGTAGGTACACTTTTTGGTGGTTGATTTGATGAGATTTGAATTTGATTGAGTTTGGTGGAGCTTCTAACTCTACTCCATGACTTTGGGTCGTGCTTTTTGATTGGTCTACTTTCAAAACTTGTGTTTGAGCCCTTTTTCATGATTGATACTTGATTTTCAACAGAGATACACATACATATACACATAACATACACACATATACACACATGCACATACACATACACATTCACATACATATACACATACACATTCACATAAACATACACATACATAGACACATACACATACACATACACATACACATACACACACATACATAGAAATATACACATACAGATACACATACACATGCATATACACATACACATACACATACACATACACATACACATACACATACAAAGAGACAAACATGTTGTTGGAGTTATGAAGTTATGAAGGACCCATGAAGCTATGAAGGCTATGGAGTACTTGGGGGCATCCCTCGGAGCTAAGGATACTTGAAGGTTTAAGGCCTTGTGTGGCAGTCTCACAAATTTCCCTTTTTTTCCTTTTGTATACAAGTTCTTTCATAGGAACTCGCTCTTACTTATCTACATGAGAAAACCCATAAAAACTCAAACTTACCCTTCTTTTTTTGGAAAAGGCTTCTTTTTTATCTCTTGCCTTATTTTAGAAATGGAAGCCATTTGGAAACATACGAAGAGCTCTCTCTCTCTCTCTCTCTTGAAAGAATCTCTTTTTTATTTTCCCACCTACCTTTTATTTTTAGGATATCTCAAGTTAATGAAGCCTTTTGGCCACTTGTATTCAACGGATTCCTCCTCCCCTCTTATAAAAAGAGGAGCTCATTGTGTAAAAAGGAGGTCCCTTGGCCATGGCCTTGGCCTCCATTTTGGTAATGGAAGAAGGTGTCATTTGGTTTCATCCAAATCCTTGTATGCAATGGCGTTGGTCTTCGTGTATGGATTTGCATGTGTGTGTGTGCATGGTTGGGAGGATCTTCCCCTTTGCTCTTTGTGAAGTTGGCCATTGTTTCCATTGCTCCATAAGTGTGGATGAGCCTCTCCTCTCATTCTTTGCTCCAACTTGGAGAAGCATCTCGCTTCCATGCAAGGTGGTTAGGGTCCGTTGCTCCGCTTTTTCAACAATTTGGCACCGTTGCCGGGGACATTGGCCTTTAGCCATTGGTTTTTCCAAGTTTTTGTGTCCATATTTTGTGAGATGCACCTTGACACTTGGAAGAGGATGAATACGTGTGAACTTCTGTTGGTCAAGGGTATCTCTCATTTGTTAATTTTTTAGTAGTTTATTTCTTTATTTTTTTTGTTGCACGAAAACACCCCCTTAACCCCATCTCTCTCACTCTCTTATATATACACATATTTGCACACATTCACTTGGCATCGCTCTCCACCACTGCCACCTCTCTTTCAATGATTTCCTAGGGTAGAGGGATGGGTAGTTTTCTATCTTGTCCCTCCCTCTTTTCTACTTCAAAAACAAAAAAACGAAAAAAAGCCTACGCAAAAGAGCTTTTGAGCTCTTATCAGATGCATTTTGAAAATGGGTTGGAGGAAAGTGTTGTTTCTCATTTATTTGTAAGCTTTTCTTTGTCATTCATTAGATGTGGACGTGGGGGGGGGTGAATTCAGCTTCTTTAAGTCGTGGATGGTGGGGGGCAGTACATCTTCCTTATACCACTCTCAAAGCGAATCCAATGCCTCCAGATTGGACGTTTGTCAAGTTTGGCATGTCTAGTTGATTTAATTCATATGCATCTAAACAAGGGGTGGCCATTTGTTCACTGCGTGTTGTGATGTGGCACCATGGTCTGTCAGCTCATATCGAGCTATTTTTCTCCCTCTCTTTCCCTCTCTGTTTTATTTTGGGGTCGAGCTTTCTCTGAGCTCCCCCTTGCAATTGCCAAGTTGTTGCTCCACCACACATCTATGGACGAGTCAAGTTGTTCTACCCCCATGGTGGAAACCATGCTCTGTACGATGAATTTGAGCCAAGCCACAGCTCTTTCATGATGTTACTACTAAGATCAAGATTCATTGGCTCCTATTTCCTATGGTCTCTGCTTCCATGGTGGGTTTGTGTAGTCGGGATCCCCACTCTTCTTGCTTTCAGTACTCCGATTGGATTTCTTATCGCCCTTTACCGTGTGGTCTCATTACTTGAAAGCATCCCTTCTTCGAATGCCTACTCTTGGGGGTCGAACTCCATGTGTGCTTCCTTGCCAACCCACCTCATGACAGATCAATTGTTGTCAGGCTCACCTTCCTCAGAAGGTGTGGGTGTTGAAGCCTCGTGTTCCCCCATGACTTGGGGTCAAGGAAGACTCCCCAAAAAAAAAAACTTCACATCCCATCTATGGCCATAATTTTTCTTGCAAGGCCTCATTTTTGCCTTACTCTTATATGCTGGTATGGATACCGTGACAACCTCTAAGGTCTATGGTATTACCTCCATGTGGTTTCTATGTTCAGTCCGCAGGCATGGGCTCTTGTGCACATATTTTTTTGTGGATCTTGGGTGCAGCTCTATCTACTTTCGCTGTTCTTCATACTTGAATCTCATGTAGTTATTCGCTTTATGCCAAGTTTGTATGCATGTAAGGGGTGTCTCCGAATACAACATATATGGTTGTTCAACACTAACGTCTTTGATAACTTCATTTGCATGGGGATTGAGCTCTCAATTTCCCTTGCTCTATATATCAAGCGTGGAAGTTGAACCAGAATAGCAAGCCTTCAAACCTCCAAATTGATCGATGCAAAATCATTAATTTGACTACTTGTGTGCGACACGTCCTTGCTACTGTGGATTGTTTTTATTTGCTCTAAAAGGTTGAAGTTTGTAGGTATGAACCTAAAACACTCTTGGATTGAGAGATTTGAATGTCGTTTGGTACTCAGACTAAGCATGCTCATTAGCATTGTTTTGAATCAACATATCAAAATTGCATATCAATGTTGCATGTGACACCTATCTTGCTGCTGTTTAACATGAAAAATCTTTGAATTCAAAACTTGGTATCTGATGTACATCATAGGCGATATGCAGTTGAGTTGATTAATAGCACAGTCAAGATTTATTTTGTCCTCTTGTTATTGTAATTACTTTTTTGAAGGACAACGATATGTATTTTGGAAACCTCTATTTTGTGGTCAACCTATCTATTGTTGAAATCTACGTAGAAATTGTGATGAATTTTTTGCTTGATGACATGTCCTACCTAGGTGTGCTAATGAGAGCGCTCTTGTTGTAAAAGATGGCCATGACTCAAAGGGATAACATTTAATTTTGCAATGTCTTTTGAGAAACAATAATGTGCCCCTCTTGTATTGTAAAATGCTTACATTCACATGTCTTAGAACTTGTTGATGCACATATGTAATCCCATGAGTTCTTCTCACTATTTTCTGTCTCAAAGAATACAATTGCATGTATGAAAGGTTTGAATGTTTGTTTGCTTCGGTGCTTGTAGAGGGTCGAGCGATTTGTTGCTCCCCTATCTCTTATTTGGATGGCCATGGTGGTAGGGGTTCAACAGGTGCACAACTTCCCTTCCATTCCATGCTGCTTGTTCCCTTCACGGTTCATTTTGTTGCTCAAGAGATGGGTCCTTCATCTCCTCTATTGCTGATAAGTTTGAAGTCCTTGAAGTTGCACGGAAATATGACTCAAGGTAAATAAGAAGCCACATGTCCTATAACTGTACGACAAAGAAGATCTTGTAAGGTGCAGAAAGGATGCAAATGTAGGACTCTATCACATGGATTCATGCGGTTTTGCTTGTAGATATGTGAATTTTGCATTACACATGAGGAAAATTGTCCTTGGGATGTTTGGTGGAAATCTCTCTCAATGGTTTTGGAACCTACGAATCATTCATAAAAAGGATGTCTTGAAATCTTTGTCCTATGCCTGTTTTTAGTACACAGCACATTGGTGGACTAATCATGGATTGCAGCACTTTGCATAATGAAATGGGGATGTGTGACTATCCTCTTGGAACAACTTTATCGTGATAAAACAAGCCTTCTTTTTTATGTGGGTAAAATTCCATTGTATGTGATTTAATACTTCAGGTTGAAGCTCAAAAGTACTCCAATTTGCCCTGTGGTTTTTTGCGTATTGATAGTCAACCTCCATACCCCTACCATTGTACCGACTGATGTGACTTGGAAAAAATGGACATCTGAGCACCAACAACAATAGGGCATGTAGCTGGAAGGACACTATGGACTTGACAAAACGCCAGAGATTTTCAAGAGGAATGTTGCTTACAGTCTGCAGGGTTGCAAATGTTGATGCTCTCATTTTGGGATGTTGCCTATAGTTAGCCTAGATTGTTGTATGATTCATGCCTCTGTGTAGACATGTTTGATACAGGGATTGCTCTCCCAAATGTTGTGTATGCTAACACCAACTTGATTTGGATGCGATAAAGCTTGGATTCATTTATGGTTGGGGTTGTTCCACTAAGGATTGTATCCACAACTCATACACACTTTCAGCCTATGATTGACATTCTAAGTTGTTTGTTATGGGATCAGGCTGCAAGGAGAAATAAATTAATTGCAGGTTTCATGATGCTAGTGCTTCTGGTGCCTTGTTTGTTGAGGTGTCTGCACTACTAAGAATTTATGTACTATAACTCATCAAGCTTGGTGTTGATATGTACAGGTGATGTGGTTGTGCGGCTACTCCTCCTACAATGATAGTAACTACACCCCTGGGCGCACCCCACACAGACCTCACTTGGAATAATGGAAGAGAATGGAGATGTAGCCACACACTTGAGGAAATGAATGAGCAATAATGTTTGTTGTTTTGTACATCCATTCCAGGATTAAAGACAATCAACTATTACCAATGTATGCTACAAGAAAGCACAATTGCACTAGAACAACTGATGATGCAATATTTGATCATTCATGGGTTGACTGCCCCAAAGATTATGCTTTACATGAATAGATTTCAGGTTTTTCAGGTTTCCAAAGTAATCCAGAGGACAAAGATACAAATTAGTCCCTGTATGCATTTCATTCAGTTCTTTTTGTTGCTGAGCGGGCTGCCACCCAAGGGGATTGTGTCGCTCAACACCAAAACATGAAGACTTACATACTTGAAGACCTCGCAGATTCAACATGAACTCGATCAGTTTTGTTGTCCTCTTTTCTCAACTTTGTTGAGGACGACAAAGACTAGGTGGGGGAGGGTGTTGGAGTTATGAAGTTATGAAGGACCCATGAAGCTATGAAGGCTATGGAGTACTTAGGGGCCTCCCTCGGAGTTAAGGATAAGTGAAGGTTTAAGGCCTTGTGTGCCAGTCTCACAAATTTTCCTTTTTTTCCTTTTGTATACAAGTTCTTTCATAGGAACTCACTCTAACTTATCTACATGAGAAAACCCATAAAAACTCAAACTTACCCTTCTTTTTTTGGAAAACGCTTCTTTTTTACCTCTTGCCTTATTTTAGAAATGGAAGCCCTTTGGAAACGTACGAAGAGCTCTCTCTCTCTCTCTTGAAAGAATCTCTTTTTTATTTTCCCACCTACCTTTTGTTTTTATGATATCTCAATTTAATGAAGCCTTTTTGCCACTTGTATTCAACGGATTCCTCCTCCCCTCTTATAAAAGGGCAAGCTCATTGTGTAAAAAGGAGGCCCAAATCCTTGTGTGCAATGGCGTTGGTCTTGGTATATGGATTTGCATGTGTGTGTGCATGGTTGGGAGGATGTTTACCTTTGCTCTTTGTGACGTTGGCCATTTTTGCCATTGCTCCATGAGTGTGGGTGAGCCTCTCCTCTCATTCTTTTCTCCAAATTGGAGAAGCTTCTCGCTTCCATGCGAGGCGGTTAGGGTCTGTTGCTCCCCTTTTTCAACACATGTACACATACACATACACAACCACATACATATACACATACACACATGCACATACACATACACATTCACATACATATACACATACACATTCATATACACATACACCTACATAGACACATACACATACACACACATACACGTAAACATACACATGCACATAGACATGCATATACACATACACATACACATACACATACACATACACATACACATACACATACACATATACATAGACATACACATACACCTACATATACACATACACATACACATACACATACACATACACGTACACGTACACATACACGTACACGTACACGTACACGTACACGTACACGTACACGTACACGTACACGTACACGTACACGTACACGTACACGTACACGACACGTAGACGTGCACGTACACGACACGTACACGTGCACGTACACGACACGTACACGTACACGTACACGTACATGTACACGTACACGTACACGTACACATACACGTACACGTACACGTACACGTACACACACACATACATGTACACGTACACGTACATGTACACGTACACATAGACATGCATATACACCTACACATACACATACACATACACCTACACATACACATACACATACACATACACATACACATACACATACACCTACACATACACATACACCTACACGTACACATACACCTACACCTACACGTACACGTACACCTACACCTACACGTACATGTACACCTACACCTACACGTACACGTACACCTACACCTACACGTACACGTACACCTACACGTACACGTACACGTACACCTACACGTACACCTACACGTACACCTACACGTACACGTAGACGTACACCTACACGTACACGTACACGTTCACCTACATGTACACGTACATGTACACCTACACGTACACGTAAAGGTACACCTACACATACACGTACATGTACACCTACACGTACACGTACACGTACACCTACACGTACACGTACACGTACACGTACACGTACAGGTACACGTACACGTACACGTACACGTACACGTTCACGTACACGTACACGTACACGTTCACGTACACGTACACGTACACGTTCACGTACACGTACACGTACACGTTCACGTACACGTACACGTACACGTTCACGTACACATACACGTACACGTTCACGTACACGTACAGGTACACGTTCACGTACACGTACAGGTACACGTTCACATACACATACACGTACACGTACACGTATAGGTTCACGTTCACGTACACATACACGTTCACGTTCACGTACACGTACACGTTCACGTTCACGTACACGTACACATACACGTACACGTACACGTACACGTACACGTACACGTACACGTACACGTACACGTACACGTACACGTACACGTACACGTACACGTACACGTACACGTACACGTACACATACACGTACACGTACACGTACACGTACACATACACATACACATACACATACACATACACATACACATACACATACATATACACATATACACACATATATACACACATGCACATACACATACACATACACATGTTGGAGGAAATTCTTGACAAGCCTATCATGGGTTGAGTATCACAAATTATGGGGTAATGATGAGTTCTCTTATGAACTCACTCTTGTGAGTTTTTGAATATTTACTGATGTAAAGAAGAAGAATAAAAAAGTTGTTGAAGCCACTTGATGAGTAGGCTAGAATCCCATGAATTTTTAAAAGCATCTTTCTCTACAAATTAGGAGAGAATCTTAGGTGAGAGATGATTTAAATTAAAATTATGGCTAAATAAACTTCTCCCTGCATGGTCAATCATTTTTTATGAAATAACTCACAGTAGGTTTCTTTGCTTCATAATTAGATTTCTCTACAAGCTCTCTGGTCAAGTTTAATTAGAGATTGAGCACCAAGTGAAATACTAAAGCACATATTACCAAAATAGAAAGTTTCTTCATGTTGACTATTAGTCAAACTTATCTATTTTGATTTATGTTTTTGACATTGATCTTCCAAGGTACATAGGGTGTCTAATACATCCTTTGGAAAGATAAAAGTGCCCACCATACATCTCTAAAGTTTAGTTGGTTGGTGTAGTGCAAAGATTTTGTAGCACCACCATATTCATCAAGTATCAATCCATCTCTTCACAGTGGTATCAGAGCAAGGTTGGATGACATGGCATATGGATTTCCTTCATCAATTGACAAATTGGATAGAGCTAGCTACTCAGCCTGTTCATTAAGGATGGAAGCTTATCTTCAAGGCAGGAATTTATATGGTAATGTAGCTAGAGGATGAGGTTATGCCAAGTTTTAGGAATAAAGGTCAACCTACACAAGAAGATCAAGAAAGATTGAGCACATGGCACTCCTAGGATGCACTTGCAAGGTCTTATCTCCTCAACTCTATCTCATAATTTTTGTTGCCTCACATCAGAAGTTCTAAGACATCTCAGGAAGTGTGCAATGCACTTGAAGCCTTCTTCTCTTAAAGTACAAAGTCTAGAAAGCATCAACTCTGGCTAGACTTTACAACTCTCAAGAAAAGTCCCAAAAAAAATGTGATTGATTTTGTCGCAAAACTCAAAGACATTACAGATCAGTTAGGAAGAATTGGAGAGGTAATTCACTTATTGGGCAACTACTCACTCAAGAGGCTAAACTTTTGAAGAATGGAGAACACTGCAAAGGTAATCAATCTTTTGCTCTGTATACTGATAAAACCAAGTCCAAAGATAACAAAGGGAGAGGAAAGAAAGTGGATGACGAAGCAGGTATACATCAAGCTAACTATGTAGGTAGATGAAGACATGGTAGAGGTAGAGGTAGAGGAGGAAGACAAGGCAGGGGTGACCCCAAGAGCCTAACCCTTGTTCTATTTGGGGACTAACCAATCTCACAACTGAAAATTGCTTTGGGAGTTCCAAGAATCAAAGAGATAGAGGCTACAATAGAGGAAGCCATGGCTACTCAAGAGGAAGGACCAACAACTTCAAGGATACCACAACAATTACAACCACTGAAATTATCAAGGAGGCAATAGTGGAAGAAGAGACCTCAATAACTACATAGAAGACTCAAATCAAGAGGACTCATTGCTAATCATGAATATGGAAAGGCCTCAAGGTAAATTTGATGAGCATGTTTTCTACATAGATTCAGGTTGTTCAAATCATGTGGCAGGAAATGTGGCCCTCCTATCAAATTTAGAAGATCCAAGGAACAAGCATGAAGTGCAAATAGGTGATGATTCAAGGCACCTTGTGGAGAAGATAGGAAATGTAAAAGCACCTCATGGGAATAACAACCTACTTAGCAAGGTACTCTATGTCCATACCATCACAAAGAATTTGGTAAGTGTACGATAGATTGTGGAGAAAGGCCTACAATTTAGGTTCACAAAATGAGGAGCATTTGTTGAAGATCCAAGTCTAGGATTCAAGAGGATAGCAAAGGGTGAAAAGACAAGTAGATTGTTCACATTTGAACTACAAGACACAAGGAACATTTCTCTTTTTGAATGTGATAGTCAGACACTCACAAAATTGGAAGTATGGCACAAGAGGTTAGCACATATTGGTGAAAGATCATTAAAGAAAATTTGAAGGGACCAAAGTGTACTTGGACTCCCTAATTTGTCAGAGCAACACATGATTTAAAAGTGTAGTGCATGTCAATTTGGAAAGTCTCATAGGTTACCATTCATGAAGAAAGGATAGATGCATTGAAATATCTTGGACTTGGTTCATACATACGTATGGCGACCTACTAAGGATGCTTCAATATCTGGATCAAGGTATTATGTCTCCTTCATTGATGATTGCTGTAGAGGGACTATACTATATTTTATGAAACACAAGGATGAATTTGTTTTATACTTAAAAAGGTATGTAGCTCTTGTGGAGAACCAAATAGGTAAAACACTAAAAATGCTAAGGTCAGATAGAGGGGGAGAGTACTTCTCCCATGAATTTGATTCCTTCTTTCAAGAGAGGGGAATCAAAAGAGAAGTTACTACGAGGTACACTCTAGAGGAAAATGGAGTCGTAGAGAGGTGAAACAAGACAATTGTTGAAGTTGCAAGGCCTATGCTAAATCGAAAACACTTCTCTAATTATTTATGGGCTAAGTTTGTATCCACAACCACCTATTTGATTAACAGGTTACCTTATGCTTATGTTCCCTCACAGGTTAGAGGAAAGATGGATTGAAAAGCAAAAAGATGTGTGTTCATTGGATATGACAAGAACCAAAAAGGCTAGAGGTTATATAACCCAACAAACAAAGGTTTCTTAGTGAGTAGAGATGTAGTGTTTGATGAGTGCTTATGTTCCCTCACAGCTTAGAGGAAATATGGATTGAAAAGCAAAAAGATGTGTGTTCATTGGATATGACAAGAACCAAAAAGGCTAGAGGTTATATAGCCCAACAAACAAAGGTTTCTTGGTATGAAGACTCATGTGGGAAGATCAAGTTACCTTATGATCTTGGAGAATATATTCCAAAACTTTTCAAGGATAACCCTACTAAAATTGAAGAACAAGATACCCCAGAAGATGGTGAAGCATCTTAGAATGAAAGACTCAAAATATGGAAATCTAAGGGTAAAGCTAAAGTGTAGGAGCTTAAATAAGAGGTAAAATCATCACATCATGGCCTAAGGAGGTCCATGAGGGAGAAAGAAAACCAGAGTGGTATGGTTTTGATACTTCACTAGTTACTAAACATTCAATCTATCTAGCACAGGACATCAATCAAGAGGAAACTTCAATATTTGAGGAAGCCAAGGAGAAATCAAAGTGGAAGCATGCAATGGAAGAAGCAATTGAAGCACTTGAAGAAAATAACACTTGGGAATTGGTTCCCATGAATTCATCAATGAAAGTGATAGGTTCAAGATGGATTTACAAATTGAAGAAGAACTTAGATGGCTCCATTAATAGGTATAAGGCAAGGCTTGTGGAAAAGAACTTTGCACAAACTTAGGGAATTGATTATGAAGAGACCTTCTCTCCTATGGAAAAGATGCCTATAGTTAGAGTTCTACTTAGTATCTCTTCTTCCAAGAATTGGAAGATACTTTAATTGGATGTAAAAAATGCATTTCTTAATGGATGGATAACAGAAGAAGTATGTATGGCACGATCACTTGGTTTTAAGAATCAAATACATCTTGATTAGGTGTGTAAACTTAATAAAGCTCTATATGGACTCAATAAAGCTCTATATGTAAACTTAATAAAGCTCTATATGGACTCAAACAAGCCCCAAGGGCCTAGAATCACATGCTTGTTTCATTTTCGCAATACAAAGGATTTCAATCTAGCAAGGAAAATCCATCACTCTTCATCAAAAAGAATAATTTTGAAGTCATCTGTTTATGTGTATATGTGGATGATATTATACTTACAGGAAATAATGTAGATGGAATAAAGAAGATCAAGGATCAGATGAAAGAAGAGTTCAAGATAAGTGACTTGGGTTCACTTACATACTTCCTAGGGTTGGATGTAGTTTATAGATATCATGGTCTATTCCTTACTCAAAGGAAGTACATTAAAGACTTTTTGACAAAGTTCAAGATGCAAGATTGTAAGATTGCAGAAAATCCAATGGAGGTCAATCACAAACTTAGCTCACATGAAGCTGAACTCATAGAAGATATCACAAGTTATTAAGGCCTTGTGGGTAGTTTGAACTATGCCACATTGACAAGAGTAGATATATGTTATAGTGTGAGTGTGCTAAGTCAATTTATGCACACACCCAAGAAACCTCACATGGATGTTTCCAAGAGGATACTCAGATATCTCAAAGGAACCATACATGAAGGGTTATATTACCCTTATGTATCTGACTTAAGTCTAAAGTTGTTCTTTGATGTAGATTCGGCTAGCTCCAAGTAAGACAGAAGGAGTACCTCATGATACCTTACCTTTGCAGGGTCAAAACTTGTCTCATGGTCATCTAAGAAGCAACACACAATTGCTCTCTCTTCTCCAAAAGCTGAATATAGAGGTATTGCCATAGCTACTTACGAAGCAATGTGGATGAAGACATTATTCACAAATCTTGGTTTGGAGCTTGGAACTCCACATATATTTGGAGATAATATGAGTTCTATACACGTAGTTGCTAATCCAATCTTTCGTGCTAGAACTAAGCATATTGAAGTACATTATCACTATGTAAGACAAAAGATTCTAAGCAAGGAATTTCAGCTATCATATGTGTCAACTCATCAACAATGTGGAGACATGTTGACAAAGGCCTTAGATGGTACTAAAATCAATAGATTGAAATCTATGATTGGTTTACATGTTATATTCGAAGAATGAAGGACTCAAGCACATTAGGCTTGAGGGGGAGCTGATGGAGCAAATTCTTGACAAGCCTATAATGGCTTTAGTATCACAAATTATGGGGTAATGATGAGTTCTCTTGTGAACTCACTCTTGTAAGTTTTTGAATATTTACTTGATGTAAAGAAGAAGAATAAAAAAGTGGTTGACACCACTTGATGAGTAGGCTAGAATCCCACGAATTCATAAAAGCACCTATCTCTACAAATTAGGAGAGAATATTAGGTGAGAGATGATTCAAATTGAAATTATGGCTCCAACACACTGTATATAATTGTGACTCACTTTAGTCGTGAAAAAGAGACACTACTACAGGGCTTCATGCTAGAATTGAGCTTGATCCTATAGCTCATATATGTATTAATAACAATACTACATTTCCCATGTAATATACATTTTGTTTCATACATATTTGGTCTCATAACTTCATGTCTATGTGAGTGAACTGTTCACTTCATAAATCTTAGTTTTTCAGTCAGATTGCAGGGATGATTTCACTCAGGATGGTGCATCCTTTTCAGTGATTTAACTTAGTAATTTTAGCTCTCTAAGTCTACTTTAAGCTCCCAAATTTTAGTTGAATTTGTATTTCTCAGTTGTGAGAACATTCATTAGAAGTCACGTGTGTATTTGCATCAGTAGCTTCTTGAAAAGCTAAGATTACATACCTGACTTGCTAAATTCATTTCTCCCAGCATGTACAATCATTTTTTATGGAATAAATCCCAATAGGTTGATTTTCTTCCTAAATAGATTTCTCTAAAAGCTCTCTTGTCAAATTTAATCAGAGAATGAGCACTGATTGAAATACCGAGGCACATATGAACAATTTTAATCAGAGAATGAGCACATATGAAATACCGAAGCACATATGGAAGTTTTGATTCACCTTTTTAAGAGTGATTCTCAAAGGTACATAGGGTGTCTAATACATGCTTTGGCAACGAAAAAGGGCCCACCATAAATCTCTCAAGGTTAAATAACTAGTGTAGTGCAAAGATTTTAGAGCACCACTTCATCTTCATCAAGTATCAATCCATCCCTTCACAACACATACATATACGTATACACATACACATACACCTACACATACACATACACATACACATACAATACACATAAACTAACACATTAGCATAGGCATACACATACACATACACATACACAAACACATACACATACTCATACACATACACATACACATACACATACACATACACATACACATACACATACACATACACATACACATACAACATACACATACACATACACATACACATACACATACACATACACATACACATACACATACACATACACATACACATACACATACACATACACATACACATACACATACACATACACATACACATACACATACACATACACATACACATACACATACACATACACATACACATACACATACACATACACATACACATACACATACACATACACATACACATACACATACACATACACATACACATACACATACACATACACATACACATACACATACACATACACATACACATACACATACACATACACATACACATACACATACACATACACATACACATACACATACACATACACATACACGTACACACACATACACATACACATACACATACACATACACATACACATACACATACACATACACATACACATACACATACACATACACATACAAATACACATACACATACACATACACATACACATGCACATACACATACACATACACATAGACATACACATACACATGCACATACACATACACATACACATACACATACACATACACATACACATACACATGCACATACACATACACATACACATACACATACACATACACATACACATACACATGCACATACACATACACATACACATGCACATACACATACACATACACATACACATACACATACACATACACATACACATACACATACACATACACATACACATACACATACACATACACATACACATACACATACACATACACATACACATACACATACACATACACATACACATACACATACACATAAACATGCACATACACATATACATATATATATATACATAGACATACACATACACATTTACATACATATAAACATACACATACACATACACATACACATACACATACACATACACATACACATACACATACACATACACATATACATACACATACACATACACATACACATACACATACACATACACATACACATACACATACACATACACATACACATACACATGCACATACACATACACATATATACACATACACATACACATACACGTACACATACACATACACATACACATACACATACACATACACATACACATACACATACACATACACATACACATACACATACACATACATACACATACACATACACATACACATACACATACACATACACATACACATACACATACACATACACATACACATACACATACACATACACATACACATACACATACACATACACATACACATACACAGACACACATACATATATACATACACATACACATACACATTTACATACATATAAACATACACACACATACACATACACATACACATACACATACACGTACACACACATATACATACACATACATATATGCATACACATACACATACACACACACATACAAATACACATACAGATACATATACAGATACACACACACATAGACATACACACACATACATATACACATACATAAGCACATACACATACACATCCACATACACATACACATACACATACACATACACATACACATACACATACACATACACATACACATACACATACACATACACATACACATACACATACACATACACGTACACAAAAACGTACACATACACACACATACACACACACATACACACACATACACACACATACACACACATATACATAACTGTAAACTTAGATGTACACATACACATACCCATGAAAATATGCATATAACTACATGTCCACCCACATATACCTACACATACACATGCACATATACATGCTAGTACACATATAAGTACATGTACACATACACATACACATACATATACATATACACATAGACATACACAAAAACATACACATACACATACACATACACATACACATACACATACACATACGCATACACATACAAATACACATACACATAAAAATACACATACACATACACATACACATATAAATATCCACAGATACACATACATACACATACACAAACACATAAATATAGACATACACATCCACATACACATACATAAACACATTGAGATACACATACACATACACAAACACATACACACACATACACGTACACATACATATATACATAAACACATAACCATACATCCACACTTATACATACACATTACATGCACATACATTTGAGCATTACATTATGTATACGAACACATGCAAATATGCATATAAGTACACATACACTTACAAAAACATAAACATAGAAATATACATATACACATTCACACGCACACACAAACACATACTCACACATTGCACATAAACATACACATACACATACACATACACATACACATAGGCATACACATACACATACACATACACCTACACATACACATACACATACACATTAACATGCACAGCCACATCCACATCCACATACACATACACATACACATACACATACACATACACATACACATACACATACACATACACATACACATACACATACACATACACATACACATACACATACACATACACATACACATACACATACACATACACATACACATACACATACACATACACATACACATACACATACACATACACATACACATACACATACACATACACATACACATACACATACACATACACATACACATACACATACACATACACATACACATACACATACATACATACACATACACATACACATTACATACATATAACATACACATACACATACACATACACATTACACATACACTATACACATACACATACACATACACATACACATACACATACACATACACATACACATACACATACACATACACATACACATACACATACACATACACATACACATACACATACACATACACATACACATACACATACACATACACATACACATACACATACACATACACATACACATACACATACACATACACATACACATACACATACACATACACATACACATACACATACACATACACATACACATACACATACACATACACATACACATACACATACACATACACATACACATACACATACACATACACATACACATACACATACACATACACATACACATACACATACACATACACATACACATACACATACACATACACATACACATACACATACACATACACATACACATACACATACACATACACATACACATACACATACACATACACATACACATACACATACACATACACATACACATACACATACACATACACATACACATACACATACACATACACATACACATACACATACACATACACATACACATACACATACACATACACATACACATACACATACACATACACATACACATACACATACACATACACATACACATACACATACACATACACATACACATACACATACACAGACACACATACATATATACATACACATACACATACACATTTACATACATATAAACATACACATACACATACACATACACATACACATACACATACACATACACATACACATACACATACACATACACATACACATACACATACACATACACATACACATACACACACATATACATACACATACATATATGCATACACATACACATACACACACACATACAAATACACATACAAATACACATACAGATACACACACACATACACATACACACACATACATATACACATACACATACACATCCACATACACATACACATACACATACACATACACATACACATACACATACACATACACATACACATACACATACACATACACATACACATACACATACACATACACATACACGTACACATAAACGTACACATACACACACATACACACACACATACACACACATATACATAAATGTAAACTTAGATGTACACATACACATACCCATGAAAATATGCATATAACTACATGTCCACCCACATATACCTACACATACACATGCACATATACATGCTAGTACACATATAAGTACACGTACACATACACATACACATACATATACATATACACATAGACATACACATACACATACACATACACATACACATACACATACACATACACATACACATACACATAAAAATACACATACACATACACATATACATATCCACAGATACACATACATACACATACACAAACACATAAATATAGACATACACATCCACATACACATACACATACACATTGAGATACACATACACATACACAAACACATACACACACATACACGTACACATACATATATACATAAACACATAACCATACATCCACACTTATACATACACATTACATGCACATACATTTGAGCATTACATTATGTATACGAACACATGCAAATATGCATATAAGTACACATACACGTAAACATACACATACAAAAACATAAACAAAGACATTAACATATACACATTCACACGCACACACAAACACATACTCACACATTGCACATACACATACACATACACATACACATACACATACACATACACATACACATAGGCATACACATACACATACACATACACATACATCACACATACACATACACATACACATAAACATGCACAGCCACATCCACATCCACATACACATACACATACACATACACATACACATACACATACACATACACATACACATACACATACACATACACATACACATACACATACACATACACATACACATACACACACATACACATACACATACACATACACACACACATACACATACACATACACATACACATACACATACACATACACATACACATACACATACACATACACATACACATACACATACACATACACATACACATACACATACACATACACATACACATACACATACACATACACATACACATACACATATATACACATACACATACACATACACATACACGTACACATACACATACACATACACATACACATACACATACACATACACATACACATACACATACACATACACATACACATACACATACACATACACATACACATACACATACACATACACATACACATACACATACACATACACGTACACATACACATACACATACACATACACATACGCATACACATACACATACACATACACATACACATACACATACACATACACATACACATACACATACACATACACATACACATACACATACACATACACATACACATACACATACACATACACATACACATACACATACACATACACATACACATACACATACACATACACATACACATACACATACACAGAGACACATACATATATACATACACATACACATACACATTTACATACATATAAACATACACACACATACACATACACATAGACATACACATACACATACACATACACATATACATACACATACACATATACATACACATACACACACATATACATACACATACATATATGCATACACATACACATACACATACACATACACATACAAATACACATACAGATACACAGACACATACACACACATAGATATACACATACATAAGCACATACACATACACATCCACATACACATACACATACACATACACATACACATACACATACACATACACATACACATACACATACACATACACATACACATACACATACACATACACATACAAGTACACATAAACGTACACATACACACACATACACACACACATACACACACACATACACACACACATATACATAAATGTAAACTTAGATGTACAGATACACATACCCATGAAAATATGCATATAACTACATGTCCACCCACATATACCTACACATACACATGCACATATACATGCTAGTACACATATAAGTACATGTACACATACACATACACATACATATACATATACACATAGACATACACAAAAACATACACATACACATACACATACACATACACATACACATACACATACACATACACATACACATACACATACACATACACATAAAAATACACATATACATATCCACAGATACACATACATACACATACACAAACACATAAATATAGACATACACATACACATACACATACACATTGAGATACACATACACATACACACACATACACGTACACATACATATATACATAAACACATAACCATACATCCACACATATACATACACATTACATGCACATACATTTGAGCATTACATTATGTATATGAACACATGCAAATATGCATATAAGTACACATACACGTATACATACACATACAAAAACATAAACATAGACATATAAATATACACATTCACACGCACACACAAACACATACTCACACATTGCACATACACATACACATACACATACACATACACATACACATACACATAGGAATATACATACACATACACATACACATACACATACACATACACCTACATATACACATACACATACACATAAACATGCACTGCCACATCCACATCCACATACACATACACATACACATACACATACACATACACATACACATACACATACACATACACATACACATACACATACACATACACATACACATACACATACACATACACATACACAGACACATACACATACACATACACACACACATACACATACACCTACACATACACATACACATATACATACACATACACATAAACATACACATAAACATACACATACACATACACATACACATACACATACACATACACATACAACATACACATACACAAACACATACACATACACATACACATACACATACACATACACATACACATACACATACACATACACATACACATACACATACACATACACATACACATACACATACACATACACATACACATACACATACACATACACATACACATACACATACACATACACATACACATACACATACACATACACATACACATACACATACACATACACATACACATACACATACACATACACATACACATACACATACACATACACATACACATACACATACACATACACATACACATACACATACACATACACATACACATACACATACACATACACATACACATACACATACACATACACATACACATACACATACACATACACATACACATACACATACACATACACATACACATACACATACACATACACATACACATACACATACACATACACATACACATACACATACACATACACATACACATACACATACACATACACATACACATACACATACACATACACATACACATACACATACACATACACATACACATACACATACACATACACATACACATACGCATACGCATACACAGACACATACACATACACATACACATACACATACACATACACATACACATACACATACACATACACATACACATACACATACACATACACATACACATACACATACACATACACATACACATACACATACACATACACATACACGTAAACATAGAGATACACATACACATACACATACACACACATACACATACACATAAACATACACATACATAGACATACACATACACATACTCAGACACATACATATTGACATACACATAAAGATACACACATACACACATATACACATACACATATATATAAACATACACATATACATACACATACACAACCACAACCACATACACATAAACATACATATAAAAATACACAAACACATACACCTTGTTGGAAGTGAGGTAGGCCCTTAGGCTCATGTCACAGGTCCATGGTTCCATAGTTCCAGTCATGTACAACATTAATTCCAGCAATCTTCCATATTGCAAAACATGAACATTCCACAACTTAATCATTGAGATGATGAGATAAAGATAGAGAAAGAATAGACGACATGTGTAAGGTGTTACGTAAGCCATCGCTTACTCATAGTATCATATATACCAATGTTCAATGTACAATGTGGTAGCAAAACTCTCAACCACTCTATGTGATGAGAAATAGATGAATGAGTGAATGTACAATGTAACAAACATATTCAGATGTGTGGGCAGTAATCTGAATATACATGAGATGTGTGACCTTATAGGTTATAGAAGAGTGAATATGAGTGACTGAATGAGGAAGGATCAGTGTGAAACTGATGGTCAACAAACCTACATCTAAACTTAGGCTATGGAAGACCCTAAGTCAGATACGTGTGTGAAAAGATCACATAATTATAAAGTAGCATAGAATGCTAACAGGATTGTTGCCCGAAATCCTCAAACTCATGTGAACACACCTTCTCAAACACCTCATAAAAATATGCATAAAGCATATAAGTACTGATTCTCTTGTACCTATGCCGAATAGGACTCCTTGTCATATGAACGACACAGCCTCCATAAACTTCAATTAGTACCTGTGTGCATAAAGAGAATATGTACCTGAATACTTAACATAAGATGTGAATCTTATGTTAATCACCATCTAATGTCTTTGAAGTAGCCCGACATCTTCTTGTAGAAGACAATCTTCAACCTAATATCTTCCTCTAGAAGATAATCTTCAAAATCATGTAGATGGTCCCATCCATTGTCTTTGAAGTAGCCAGACATCTTCTTGTAGAAGATAATCTTCAACCTAACATCTTCTTGTAGAAGATGATCTTCAAATACATCATGTAGATGGGCGATCCTCACCATCAAGCTGCTAATGACCAAGTCTTCTTGCCATGAACAAGAGATAACCTCCTCTCCATGAGGTAGAGTGTGAGCACACCCTTCATCTTCTCCAAGAAGAATCACCAAGAAGAACTCCATAGCTGCTCCTCAACATGCTTCAAGTTAGCACCATGGCTGCCCCATGTGCTAGAAGAAACAGCACCTCTATTGAGGTCCAAGCTCTAGAAAGCTTGTGTTGATCCTAGGTGAAGGATGAATAGAAGTGATCCAGGTATGTGTTTATATACTATTCTTTGTCCATGAAAAAACTTCTCCAAAAGCTCCACAATCGTAGCGATCTCGAAAAAGCTCCACAATCGTATGCGTTTTATTATCGCCGTCGATGTGCTTTTAATAACTTAAAAGCATCAAAAGTGCTTCGCGATTTTTGGCGCTACTGTAAACGGGATTCGAACTCGGGTCTCAAGTTTGAGAGTATGTCGACGTAGCCAACAAGCCACGCGCTCTTTCTTGAAGAGAGTGTAAGACTGAACTAACACATCCTGGAGCAACTTGAGCAAGTGTTGGCCAATGAGTCATTGAGTAAGTGTTTGACCAATTGGCATTGTTTCCAACAATCCCCCTTGCAATGTCATATTGGTACAATCTGACATGAATCTGCAAACTTTATAATCTGCAAACTATTACAAGCTTCAAGCTTGTACTCTCGCACTTCAGAACTGACCTTCAAAAGTCTTCTTCAAAACTGAATTTGAATTTCCTTAAAAAAACCTTGAACTTGCTGAATATGAACCATAATACCTGAGAAAATATGCAAACTAGACATCCAATAGTGTATACATCAAGCAATTATTGCTTGACAATAAATATAGCATGAACTGATTCTGATCGTGCTATCTCCTGTCTTCAAAAACCTGAAAACATACACTAGGATCCACATATTTGCATTTACCTTCCAAAAAAGAAGTTTCTCAAATGTACTTCTGCTGCGTCATGTAAATACACTAAACAAGATCAAGAACTGAATCTTGGAACCTGTGACTGTCAACTCACAACTTAGTGTATTATGAACACTGCTGGTTCATCTCTGACTGTACTCAAGTCAAATCAACTCAACTCAATTGAAATCAACTGAAATATGAGTAAAAATCTATGATGTCATCATGTCTTCATCCTTTAAATCCTTCATACCTCTTTCCTTCAGAACTTGGTATAAACATATATGTGCGCACTTCTGAAATATACCTTTCTGAAATATCAAGCTTCTCTTCAATAGAATTTTGGAACCTTCTCCTGAACAGGAACTTTCTCCAAACATTCTTCTTCTTCCTTCTTCTTTCAAAGCTGGAACATAAAGAGAACCTGACAAAGGAAATATAGGAATACATGTAGGTATGACTCTGCATTCTTTTACATATGGCTGAAAATAAGTCTTCATGTTTCATCACCCCCTTGGATGATTTAACACTAGTATCCAGTATTCTTCAAATATATCAGACTTTATGAAATCTGGAACGTCTTCCTTCATAAATCTGATGTTCAGTGATCAATACCTGTATCTGAAACAAAATCTCTGAACCCTTTTTATTAGCATTGATCAGATGCCAATAGCTTTCCATGTCATTCCTCAGCTTTCCAAAATCTAGAATAAGGTTAGCTGATCCTAACATAACAAAACCTTGCTGAAAGCTTTATAGGATTCATAACCTTCTATAACACAACAAGTATCTTCTTCCTCTCTGTAACACAAATTTGATAGAATCTGAATCTTTGACTGACTTCTTCCAATGTTAAGAATCTTCATAAACAAAGGATAGAGAACTGAATCATAAATACTCAATATCATATAAGATCATTCAAGATCAATGATCTCTCTTGTGTAGAATC
The DNA here is from genome assembly GCA_020310875.1 of Ceratopteris richardii. Lineage (NCBI taxonomy): Eukaryota > Viridiplantae > Streptophyta > Polypodiopsida > Polypodiales > Pteridaceae > Ceratopteris > Ceratopteris richardii. The sequence goes on from CM035411.1 coordinate 205,532,408, forward strand.
TGCTCTTATCAAACCTTCATGACTGAATGTTTGATTTACTTCCTGAATGTCTCCAAGTGTCCATGCTTCTCAAAAAGTTGTAAAACTTTTCTTCAAACAAATCCTTCAAGGAATCTGCAACTCCTACTTGAAATATAAGTGGAAAAAATTCTCACCTTGAGAACTCCAAAAGCTGCAAGTTGATACTTCATAACTTTCATATTTTACCCGGGTGAAATGTGATAGTACCTGCTTGATTTTCTTTTGGCTAACTCCACTTTTCAATCAAGTTATAGGATATGATGGAACACCTTTTTGAATACAAACATGTATCCAAAAGTCTAGACAATCATAAAAAGTAGATTCTTCAACTGACTGGTACATCAGCAAATCTGAATTTTCTGAAGTTTCTGAAAATACTGAGTATGAGGTAACCTTTTCCAAACATAAAACCTCAACGCAAGTCTTCAACATCTGCTACAAAAAAATCTTTTACCTCAAGAGTTAGATAAAGAAGAAATATACTTCTCTGCAACTTGTCATATACCAAGTAGCTCTGTATTGACACTCCAAGAATTCTTTGAGGGAACATATAAGCTGCCTGCTTAAAAGCTTCATAACTCATATACATATGAGTCAAAACATATATCTGCTGCTTTTCTTTCTCTCAATGCAATTCTTTGTCAAATCTACTAAATCATGACCAAGTGTAATGCAAAACAAGAAACTGCTTCTTCTTTAAACAAGATGTTCTCGTAGACTTGTCTTTGGGTGTAGAGGATAAAATAGGAAAAGTATATGGAAAATATATGAGAAAAGGAAGCCTTACTTTTCTTTTGGAAATGATGGACTTTCTTTTTCTACATCTTTCTTCCACCTGATGATGATGTTGACATCTTCAAACTTCTCTTCCATACCTTTTGTTTTCTTCATCTTGAAGTAGCAAACACTCTTGACCTCTTCAAATGAACTTTTCTCTTCCTCTAGTGCTAAGAGTAAGAGATAAAACAAACATGGTATACAAATGGAAGTGAATATAGAAACATGTTTTATCATCTCCTCATATCTTTGAATCAAAATTCTGCTTTAAATGTCTGAAATGACTAAATTCACCAATCGTTGTTTGAATGATGAATTGCCCTTCTAGAGTTACCTTCTCTAGATACATTTGTACCTTGATATCCAACCAACTTACAATAGAAAATTGGCTGAAAAAAACTCATCTCATCTTTGCACTTGTCTTCTTAGATGAACTTTCTTGCCATGAAAGAGATGTCTCAAAACTCTCTAGAAAAAACCTCTAGATACCTGTTTTGATGTATCCTTTAACTTTCAAATGATGAAAGCGTATAAAAGCAATCCTTGAATTTCTTCAAATCTCTTCATAACTGCTCTTCTAAGATATGACCTGCAAATGATAATCTGATAGTAGAAACTGATACCTGTGATTTGATGTTGATCTGATTCCTTCATCTTCTCTAAACCATTGTTCTTCCTTGAATTTGAAGTAGTCTTCTCTTCATCAAGTCTGGGTCTTCAAACAATACTTTTGTAAAGTATTTGCATACTCTTCCAAAAATATTCGGCTGCTAACAGATCATCAACTTCATACTCCACACTGATGAATACACATGTAGCTGAATTGTCTAATTCTCAAATCTCTACTCATCTAGATTAAGTGTGTATGTCAAATGTCAAATATTAGAAGACGCTTTCAAATCATATGTTGTAAATCTGGAAGTTCTGGGAACCTGAGATATGAATGAGCCTTTAATGCATTGATGCCAAAGATCTAAAGTTCTGAAACCAAAACCTTAGTGCTCTGATACCAAATCCCTAAAGCTCTGATACCAAAAGTTGGAAGTGAGGTAGGCCCTTAGGCTCATGTCACAGGTCCATGGTTCCATAGTTCCAGTCATGTACAACATTAATTCCAGCAATCTTCCATATTGACAAAACATGAACATTCCACAACTTAATCATTGAGATGATGAGATAAAGATAGAGAAAGAATAGACGACATGTGTAAGGTGTTACGTAAGCCATCGCTTACTCATAGTATCATATATACCAATGTTCAATGTACAATGTGGGAGCAAAACTCTCAACCACTCTATGTGATGAGAAATAGATGAATGAGTGAATGTACAATGTAACAAACATATTCAGATGTGTGGGCAGTAATCTGAATATACATGAGATGTGTGACCTTATAGGTTATAGAAGAGTGAATATGAGTGACTGAATGAGGAAGGATCAGTGTGAAACTGATGGTCAACAAACCTACATCTAAACTTAGGCTATGGAAGTCCCTAAGTCAGATACATGTGTGAAAAGATCACATAATTATAAAGTAGCATAGAATGCTAACAAGATTGTTGCCGGAAATCCTCAAACTCATGTGAACATACCTTCTCAAACACCTCATAAAAATATGCATAAAGCATATAAGTACTGATTCTCTTGTACCTATGCCGAATAGGACTCCTTCTCATATGAACGCCACAGCCTCCATAAACTTCAAGTAGTACCTGTGTGCATAAAGAGAATATGTACCTGAATACTTAACATAAGATGTGAATCTTATGTTAATCACCATCTAATGTCTTTGAAGTAGCCCAACATCTTCTTGTAGAAGACAATCTTCAACCTAATATCTTCTTGTAGAAGATAATCTTCAAAATCATGTAGATGGTCCCATCCAATGTCTTTGAAGTAGCCAGACATCTTCTTGTAGAAGATAATCTTCAACCTAACATCTTCTTGTAGAAGATGATCTTCAAATACATCATGTAGATGGGCGATCCTCACCATCAAGCTGCTAATGACCAAGTCTTCTTGCCATGAACAAGAGATAACCTCCTCTCCATGAGGTAGAGTGTGAGCACACCCTTCATCTTCTCCAAGAAGAATCACCAAGAAGAACTCCATAGCTGCTCCTCAACATGCTTCAAGTTAGCACCATGGCTACCCCATGTGCTAGAAGAAACACCACCTCTATTGAGGTCCAAGCTCTAGAAAGCTTGTGTTGATCCTAGGTGAAGGATGAATATAAGTGATCCAGGTATGTGTTTATATACTATTCTTTGTCCATGAAAAAACTTCTCCAAAAGCTCCACAATCGTAGCGATCTCGAAAAGGCTCCACAATCGTATGCGTTTTATTATCGCCATCGATGTGCTTTTAATAACTTAAAAGCATCAAAAGTGCTTCGCGATTTTTGACGATACTGTAAACGGGATTCGAACTCGGGTCTCAAGTTTGAGAGTATGTCGACATAGCCAACAAGCCACGCGCTCTTTCTTGAAGAGGGTGTAAGACTGAACTACCACATCCTGTAGCAACTTGAGCAAGTGTTGGCCAATGAGTCATTGAGTAAGTGTTTGACCAATTGGCATTGTTTCCAACACACCTACACATACACATACACAGACACATACACATACACATACACATACGCATACACATACACATACACATACACATACACATACACATACACATACACATACACATACACATACACATACACATACACATACACATACACATACACATACACATACACATACACATACACATACACATACACATATACACACACATACACATACACATGCACATACACATACACATGCATATACACATTCACATACACACACACACACATACCCATACATCCACACATACACATACACATGCCATGCACACACATATAAGAACTACATTATGAACACATACAAATACACATAAAGATATAAAAACGTCTATTTATAAACCTACACATACATATACAGATAAGCATAGACATACAAGAATAGATATACACACATACACATATGCATACATAGACACATGCACATACACATGAACATACACATTCACTTGCACATATACATACACATATACACATAAACATAAATAAAGATACACATAATCATACACATACACACAAGGAAATACATACACATACACACACATACACATAGTGATACACATACACATAAACATTGACATACAAAAACACATATAGATACACATACACATACATATACACACACATACACATGCAGATGCACATACACATACACATACACACATACATACACATACACATACACATACACATACACATACACATGCACATACACATAAACATACATATACACATAAAAATACACATACAAATACACATATACATACACATTTATATACACATACACATATACATACAAATACACATGGATACACGTACACATACATATACGCATACACTTACACCTAGACATAGGCATACATGTACACATACACATACACATACACATACACACACATACACATACACATACACATACACATACACATACACATACACATACACATACACATACACATGCACATACACATACACATATATACACATACACATACACATACACGTACACATACACATACACATACACATACACATACACATACACATACACATACACATACACATAGACATACACATACACATACACATACACATACACATACACATACACATACACATACACATACACATACACATACACATACATAGAGACACATACATATATACATACACATACACATACACATTTACATACATATAAACATACACACACATACACATACACATACACATACACATACACATACACATACACATACACATACACATACACATACACATACACATACATATACACATACACATACACATACACATACACATACACATACACATACACATACACATACACATACACATACACACACATATACATACACATACATATATGCATACACATACACATACACATACACATACACATACAAATACACATACAAATACACATACAAATACACATATAGATACACAGACACATACACATACACACACATACATATACACATACATAAGCACATACACATACACATCCACATACACATACACATACAAGTACACATAAACACACACATACACACACACATACACACACGCATACACACACACATACACACACACATACACACACATATACATAAATGTAAACTTAGATGTACACATACACATACCCATGAAAATATGCATATAACTACATGTCCACCCACATATACCTACACATACACATGCACATATACATGCTAGTACACATATAAGTACATGTACACATACACATACACATACATATACATATACACATAGACATACACAAAAACATACACATACACATACACATACACATACACATACACATACACATACACATACACATACACATACACATACACATACACATACACATACACATACACATACACATACACATACACATACACATACACATACACATACACATACACATACACATATACATACACATACACATACACATACACATACACATACACATATACATATCCACAGATACACATACATACACATACACAAACACATAAATATAGACATACACATACACATACACATACACATTGAGATACACATACACATACACAAACACATACACACACATACACGTACACATACATATATACATAAACACATAACCATACATCCACACATATACATACACATTACATGCACATACATTTGAGCACTACAGTATGTATACGAACACATGCAAATATGCATATAAGTACACATACACGTATACATACACATACAAAAACATAAACATAGACATATAAATATACACATTCACACGCACACACAAACACATACTCACACATTGCACATACACATACACATACACATACACATACACATACACATACACATACACATACACATACACATACACATACACATAGGCATACACATACACATACACATACACATACACCTACATATACACATACACATACACATAAACATGCACAGCCGCATCCACATCCACATACACATACACATACACATACACATACACATACACATACACATACACATACACATACACATACACATACACATACACATACACATACAAATACACATACACATAAACATACACATACACATACACATACACCTACACATACACATACACATACACATATACATACACATACACATAAACATACACATAAACATACACATACACATACACATACATAGACGCATACACATACACATACACATACACATACACATACACATACACATACACATACACATACACATACACATACACATACACATACACATACACATACACATACACATACACATACACATACACATACACATACACATACACATACACATACACATACACATACACATACACATACACATACACATACACATACACATACACATATACATACACATACACATACACATACACATACACATACACATACACATACACATACACATACACATACACATACACATACACATACACATACACATACATATACACATACACATAAACATAGAGATACACATACACATACACATACACATACACATACACATACAAATACACATACACATACACATACACATACACACACATACACATACACATAAACATACACATACATAGACATACACATACACATTCTCAGACACATACATATTGACATACACATAAACATACACACATACACACATATACACATACACATATATATAAACATACACATATACATACACATACACATACACAACCACAACCACATACACATAAACATACACATAAAAATACACAAACACATACACCTACACATACACATACACAGACACATACACATACACATACACATATGCATACACATACACATACACATACACATACACATACACATACACATACACATACACATACACATACACATACACATACACATACACATACACATACACATACACATACACATACACATACACATACACATACACATGCACATACACATACACATACACATATACACACACATACACATACACATGCAGCTACACATACACATACATATACACATTCACATACACACACACACATACCCATACATCCACACATACACATACACATGCCATGCACACACATATAAGAATTACATTATTAACACATACAAATACACATAAACATATACAAATGTCTGTTTATAAACCTACACATACATATACAGATAAGCATAGACGTACAAGAATACATATACACACATACACATATGCATACATAGACACATGCACATACACATGAACATACACATTCACTTGCACATATACATACACATATACACATAAACATACATAAAGATACACATAATCATACACATACACACAAGCAAATACATACACATACACACACATACACATACTGATACACATACACATAAACATAGACATACAAAAACACATATAGATACACATACACATACATATACACACACATACACATGCAGATACACATACACATACACATACACATACACATACACATACACATACACACATACATACACATACACATACACATACGCATACACATACACATACACATACACATGCACATACACATAAACATACATATACACATAAAAATACACATACAAATACACATATACATACACATTTATATACACATACACATATACATACAAATACACATGGATACACGTACACATACATATACGCATACACTTACACCTAGACATAGGCATACATGTACACATACACATACACATACACATACACATACACACACATACACATACACATACACATACACATACACATACACATACACATACACATACACATACACATACACATACACATACACATATACATAGACATACACATACACATACACATACACATACACATACACGTACACATACACATACACATATACATACACATACACATACATACACATACATATACACATACACATACACATACACATACACATACACATACACATACATATAAACATACACATACACATACATATTCACATACACATACACATATTCATACAGAGACACATATAGGTATATATACACATACACTACACATACACATACACATACACATTCACATACACATACACATACACATATTTATACACATACATATACATATAGACATGCACACACATATGTACAGACATGCACATACACATACTCACAGACATACATATACTCATACACATTCAAATACACATACACATACACATACACATACACATACACATACACATACACATACACATACACATACACATACACATACACATACACATACACATACACATACACATACACATACACATACACATACACATACACATACACATACACATACACATACACATACACATACACATACACATACACATACACATACACATACACATACACATACACATACACATACACGTACACATACACATACACATACACATACACGTACACGTACACGTACACATACACATACACATACACATACACATACACATACACATACACATACACATACACATACACATACACATACACATGCACATACACATACACATACACGTACACATACACATACACATACACATACACATACAAATACACATACACATACAAATACACATACAGGTACACATACACATACACACACACACACAAATACACATACACAAACACATACACATACACATACACATACACATACACATACACATACACATACACATACACATACACATACACATACACATACACATACACATACACATACACATACACATACACATACACATACACATACACATACACATACACATACACATACACATACACATACACATACACATACACATACACATACACATACAAATAAACATACACATACACATACAATTAGACATACACATACACATAAAAATACACATACACATATGCATAGACATACACATTCACATACATATACACATACATAATAATACACATACATAATAATACACATACACACATACACACAAACACATACACATACACATAGACATACACATACGCATACACATACACATCACATACACATACATATACACATACACATATACATACATGTACATACACATCCATATACACATACACCTAGACATACACATACACATATGCATACACATACACATACACATACACATACACATACACATACACATACACATACACATACACATACACATACACATACACATACACATACACATACACATACACATACACATACACATACACATACACATACACATACACATACACATACACATACACATACACATACACATACACATACACATACACATACACATACACATACACATACACATACACATACACATACACATACACATACCCATACACATACACATACACATACACATACACATACACATACACATACACATACACATACACATACACATACACATACACATATACACAAAAACATATACACATACACATACCCATACAAATAAACATATAGATACACATACACGTACATATACGTCATCATCATAGTGTGACCATCGTGCCTTGTTCATCGTGACGGTGATGCACCATCGCACCTTAATCGTTGTAGCTTGACCATCATGATATCCCTTGATCATCACAACTTTGACTGACCATTATATCTTGACCATCGTGATCTCTGATCATTGCGAGCTGATCATCACGGGTGTTTGTGCCATCGCGACACTGAAACACCCTTGCGATTGTATCTGACGATCATGACGGTCAGGCAGAATGCCAAAATTAGGCTTTTTTTGAAATTATTTTAAATTTTTGGGGGTAGTGTTGTCCATTAATTTTTCTCTTGTGTGCTTGGCATAGGGCAAGGTGAGAAGTGACTAGTATCAAGGATTCTTAGCAAACGAAAATAGCATCTGAAAGAGCCAAGGAGAATGCGCTAAGTGGAATTTCCATTCTAATTTGTTGATTCTTAGGGTAAATAAAATTTGTGACAAAGGGAGTGTCTTAGGACTCCTATAGTAGTAAGGATTTGCTCTAGCATATAAAGTGAGAAGTGGTTGACGAGAGAGAGAGAGAGAGAGAGAGAGAGAGAGAGAGCAACGGGGTATAGGGATCTAGCCCCAATAGAACCTTGTGATGTGATTACACATCACTAAAACTAATCAAAATTGAATGTACCAAAATGATTCCTCTCGAAAAATTTGGAAAAGACAAGAAACTTAAAAGGGAAATCAAAAGAACTAAGTGATTGAGCTAATCAAAAGGGTGAGTGTGAAAAGGTGAAATAAGGATTAATGAACCTTAGATACGGGAAATACTTAGGGAAAATTGATAAGCGGAGTCTTCGATCTTTTGAGGCTAGCATGAGAACTACAACAAAATCGTGGGATCAACAGTTAGACAATTATCCATATGAGGTTATTTCAAACACGAGTGACTCAGATATTTCTCTCCACAGAGGGAGACGAGGGTTTCGTTTGGTGTATCCCACCTAGGGAAGATAGAAGGACCCTACAAGACTTAGTTGGAGTACATCCGTACAAATAGATTGGGTGCCTGAGTATATGAAGATGGCCTTCGTAGGTCCATGATCCAATTGCATAACTTTGACTAACCCAATGGATTGGAACATCTAGTGGTGAATTTTGAAAAAGAGGCTTACATAGACAAAGAAGGAACCATGTACATAGTCACGAGCAAGCCCGACTCAACGAACGAATTTGGTGAGGTGGTAGAAACTACAGACTTAGGAGCAGAAGGACAAGGGAAACAAGTCAAAGAACCTAATATGTCTAGACAAAAATCAGTGCTAAAGAGAGTGTTGACTCCTAATTGGATGCCCCATGACAATAGGAGCATAGAGCTATTTTAGAATAAAGAAACCGATGAAGCATTTTGGAGATATAAGCCAGAGCACCCTACAGCTATGGGAACAACAATGATTTATGAGCTGAAGGACCCATAGGACCCACGGAAAACATTATACTTAGATGATGCTTCAAAAAGGGTGTATAAAGTCATAGAACATGATCATCATGCATATACGTGGGGTGGAGAGCTAGTTTTTCTCCTAATGAGATCACATGTGTCTAAGGAGAATTTGGGTATCAACACATCTCAAGGACACAGAGGGAAGAACAAGGAAGGACTAGAGAATAGTTTCATCAAACACACAGGGAGAGAAAGAACCACTATATAAGGTGGGAGAGTGGAAAGAGATCAACATGGGTACCATAGAGCTCAAAGGGGTAGGGAGGACTTTCCTCTACCAAGGCCTAGAGACCACCCTAAGACTTTGAGGCCCACTCAACTAGTGAAGGCTATGAAGAATTGCTTTGATGGATTTGGAGATCCCTATGAGCATGTCAGTGAATTCAAACAAGTGTTACAAGCTGAAAAAGTCAAAGACATGTTCACACAATTTAATGCCTTTGGACTCACTATGAAGGGTTTTCTCTAACCACATGGCTCAAGATCGTCCATATAATAAATAGGTGGTTATAGAAAGTTATCCTCAGCCATATTAGCTAGGTAGATACAAATGGTAGTACTAGCTACAACAATACTATCATGCCCCCCTCATTTGTAATTTCCAACAGACTTTCCTATGAAGTGATTTTCTTCACAATTAGCTAAAGTCTTGACACTTTGGTACTTGTCTTCCAAACTTGGTTGAAGTTTAAAGTTATTCTTGATATAGAGGTTGTCTAACATCAAGGATAGCTTGTTCTTTTGGAGATTAACACTCTCCATCAGTGGTATCAGAGTAGGATTTATCAGATTTGAGGAAAAGGGAGACCCCGACAGCTGCAGATATACAAAATTCAAACTTAGAAGATTCAAAAGGATAAAGTGTGAAAGAAAAGTTGAACAAAGACTCTCAAGAACAATAAAAAGGATCAAAAGGAGTAAATTTCGAAGCTAATGGACATTCATTTCTTATAAGGTTAAATATTTGACAGTATAGGTGAAGAAAGCATGGGAGATAGTCTCCAAATTGAGAAGTTGGATAGAGAGAACTATCTAGATTGGTCTATGAGAATGGAAGCTAATCTTATGAGAAAAGATCTGATGGGATACATCACAGGAGAGGAAGAAAAGCCAGAGTTCAAAGATCCTAGTGTTCCAACTAGGGAGGAGCTTGTAGATATAAAGATTTGGATGAAAAAGGATGCTCAAGCAAGGAGCATAATCTACATGGCAGTGAATGATTATTTGCTTCCTCATATCAGAGGACTTGAAAGTGCAAGTGACATATGGAATTCTTTGGAAGAGCATTCTCATAATACAACCAAATCAAGGAAAGCTTCATTATGGGTAGAGTTTACTACATTCAAGAAGAAGACTTCACAATCAATATCTGATTATGTGACAAAGATGAAAGACATTGCTTATTCTTTAGGTGCAGTTGATGAAGATATTGAAGAAGATAAGTTGGTAAGACAAATTCTCATAGGGCTAAGAGGAGATGAGAAGTGGAAACCTTTTATATTGTCTACAAAACTTTCATTAGATCATTTTACTCCTTATTTGAATCAATTGTTAGGACATATGCTAAATTTTGAGAATGATATCAAAGGAGACATTGATAAGAGTGCAGGTCATGCAGTGTATTCTAAAGACAAGAAGAAAGTTAGCAAAGGAAAGCAACAATCAGTTGAAGATGAAGGTACTCCAAGTCAAGTAAACTTTCTAAGAGGAAGAGGAAGTGGTAGAAGTAGAGGAAGAGGTAGAAATAACAAAGATAATGTTAGATCTTGTTGGATATGTGGTAAGACCAATAATCTATCTCCTGATTGTTGGCATAATAATCAAAGCAATGGTAATTTTAGTCAAAAATTTAATCAAAGAGGAAGAGGTGGCAGATATCAAAGAGGAAATCTCACAGGTAGAGATGGTAGGAACTGTTTTGGAAGAAGTGAAGGAAGAAACTTCCAAAATTAATCCTATAATAACACCTACTACAATTATGCATCAAATAAAAAAGAAGATTCAACTCTTATTATGAATGCAACATGTGAAGTCTCACATGAAGACATGAGAGTATTTTATATTGAATCAGGATGTAGCAATCATCTGAGTGGAAACATTGCTTAGATGACTGATCTAGATCATAAGGCAATCAATCACACAGTTCAAACAGGTGACAATACAAAGCACAAAGTGAAGTCAATTGGTTCAGTTAAAGCCAAAGATGGAAGTACTCTCTTGAGTAAGGTTCTGTATGTTCCTACAATTCCCAAGAGCTTGATTAGTGTAGGACAAATTGTGGAAAAAGGATATGAGGTAAGGTTCACTAATGATGGAGTTTATGTTCAAGACCCTAGCCAAGGGTATAAACAAATTGTTACAGGAAAGAAGGAAGGAAGGCTCTTCACATTAAAGATACAAGGTAATGTTGGACATGCTATGTTCACATATGGAGCACAAAAGATGTCTGAATTGGATCTTTGGCATAAAAGACTTGCACACTTTAATGAAAGAGGTATCAAAGAAATGGTTAACAATGGTTCAGTGATTGGATTGCCTAATGTTGCAGGTCAACACATGACATACAGATGTGAAGCATGTCAGTTAGGTAAGGCTCATAAGCAATCATATAATAAGCATGGTTTTATGTATTCAGAAAGACTTGAATGGTACGTACAGATGTGTGGGGTCCTTCAAAGGACTTTAGTATAAATGGTTCAAGATATTATGTCATATATGTTGATGATGCTACTAGGTGGATCACAATCTATGTGATCAAAGATAAGTCAGAAGTGTTTAATACATTCAAACACTATCATGCATATGCAGAAAGAATTACAGGACAAAAAGTGAAGAGGTTAAGATTAGATGGAGGGGGAGAGTATTTCTCAAATGAATTCAGTGATTATTTTTGGAATGTAGGTATAAAGAGAGAGGTTACTTGCAGGTACTCTCCTCAACAAAATGGGGTAGCAGAGAGAAGAAATAGAACTCTTATTGAGTTTGCAAGATCAATGATGAAGGAGAAAAAATGTCCTAATTATTTGTGGGCTGAGGCTGTAAACATAGCCACATATTTGGTCAATAGGTTACCATGTAAAGCTTTGTAGGGTATGACACCATATGAAGCTTGGTGGGGTAAGAGACCTACATAAAACTCTTATGAAGAGTTTTGATATTATTCAGAGTACTCCTACCATTTGTGAAGACAATATGACTTCTTTATATTTGGTGTATTCCATGTTAGAACTAAACATATTGAGATTCAATATTATTTTTTGAGAGAGAAGGTTGTTGATAAAGAAATAGGAGTTATACATAATCATACAACAGATCAACTTGAAGATATGATGATAAAGAGCTTGGATGGACCAAAGTTGCAGAGGTTTAAAGATATGGCAGGAATAGAGAAGATGCACATAATCACAATTGATGATTGAGGGGGAGCTTTTGGAGCAAGAAAATCAACAATTGGTGATGAATGGAAGCTTAGATATGTAGATATGAAGGAAATATTGAATTCTAACTTCATGAAGTGAATTGAAGGTTCAGGAAGAAAAGTTCTATCAACATATGTACATTAGTTTTGTAAATACTTTAGAATACTTGAAGTAATGACAAATCAATACTCATATGTATGTATATATATATATATATATGTGTGTGTGTGTGTGTGTATGGTTGTAATGTATGAGAGAGATGAAAAATAGATGAGATAGAAAGGAATAGATCAAGAGTATTGTGTGTATCATCCATCAGATGTATGATGAGTTGAATAGAAAGAATATTCAGAGAATTGCGTGTCGATATTTTCTTCAGTTCTCCTTCTATGTTTGATCTTATCAAAAATCCTTTTGTAAACATCTAATTCCATAGTTAATCTATGCATGGTTAAAGTTTAAGAGCCTAATTGCAAAGAGGGTGAGAGAATTATGTGTAGGAACATCTATATGTGAGGAGGTGTTGAGTATCTTCAGATACAGGTGCAATATTGATGATCAGAGATTTGATCAGCTCTTAGTGCATAGTGTAAAGTTTTACACAAATAAGGAGTCAAAATCTAAGTTGGAAGGTAAGCCATCTATGGCTAGAAGCATTTGCTTAAATGGGTTCTAGTTTGGGAGAACTATGTGTTAGAAGTTGCAGGTGTCAAAATTGACTCTACAAGAAGGCAGTTTCAGACATAGATAGATTGTTTGGATAATCTCTCATAATCTACGTAAGCTTTTGAAGTGTTTTAACTTGGAGGAGGTGTGCAAACTTTAGGCAACACCTTGTACAAAGTTTCATCAGAAGTTTTATACAATTGATCAGCTAATGAGTGATTAATGAGTAGCACACTTTCCTCTGAAGTGATTTTCTTCACAGTTAGCCAAAGTCTTGACAGTTTGGTACTTTTCTTCCAAAATTGGTTGAAGTTTAAAGTTATTCTTGATATAGAGGTGGTCTAACATCAAGGATAGCTTGTTCGTTTGGAGATTAACACTCTCCATAAGGTACATACCCATTCAGGCACTAACTAGAGCCCAAGAACAAAGGCAGATGCAACCAAAGACCCCCGGAAGAATAGTTGAAGCCAGTGATGTAGGAGAATCAATAGGAAAGAAGACGAGAACCTAGAAAGAGTTAAGAGAGAAACATAAGAGAAAATGGAGCAAAAATAATAGCGAGTAAGAGGAAAGCTTGAGGGAAACCACAATGAAGATTTTAGAAATGGCATCACAAGAGGCTGAACCAAATGTGGTAATCCCAAAACCAGGATCAGTACTAGCATACCCCACCCCAGAAACCTCGACATGATGCTCAAAGCTTATCGTACTAGGATATTGTCACTCTAGCATAATGGCAAGTACCAATTTGAGGAGATTCGCCTCTTAAATTTCAATGAATGAAGATGTGATGACCGGTATGAAGACCATGAACAAGTGATGGCACAAGTGCGTGAGTGAAAGCACACAAGCATGCACACACATACACACACATGCACAAGGTAAGAGCAAAGAGTGGAACAATGGAAGGACTTTGATTACAAAAGAAATCTCTTACCAAGATCAAATCTACAACAAGCTAACCCCAAAAATGATCTCCTTAGATCGTTTTATAGTTTTTTGACTAGCTCTGGCCTTATCCAAACCTAGTGTCTAACCTAGTTAGAAATTAGGTTCTAGAGCTTATTTGAGGGCTCAAACAAAATCTAAAAATTACAAAAATTGGTATGTAGCTATTTCTAATACTCCTCAAGCTCAAGGACTCCTCGGCTTGAACAAAATGGAGTCCATTCTACCAAAAATGGGTTTTACAATGTTTGTGTAGTGATGAACATAACTTGAGTTGGAAATAGTTTTTGGAAAAAATCATTAGGCCTTGTTTCTAGATTGTGCATGACTGCTCCTTTGTACTTGTATGCTCTTCTTATAGTTTGTATGCTGACACTATCACCTCTCTACCGTCTATCATCCCTGATAGACCTCTGTTCTATAGGGTGGTCAATATCGTATTGGAGAACATTGGTGGCCAGCTCGTGTTCTCCTATCCGTAATCCTCTTGCGAGATCAGCTTGTAATGCATCTCAATTTTTGCACCTGGGATATCTGGTTGTGGTGTCATGTAGTACTCAGAGTACATGGCGTGTCCGCATGCAAATAGATGGAGTAGGTGTGTGGGTTTAGGAGCGAACACCTCCAAGTGATATTCCGAGAATCCTATTCTGAAGATGTCTTCAAAAGTCTGTTTATAACAGGTGGGGAGGTACTTGATTCGTGCATGCCAAGTATAAGCCACTCGAATGCTGGGGGTGGCGCTCATCTCATACACCAAATCATAATTTCCATTGGTAAAACCCAATAGATAGACATGTGGTGCTTCTGCATTTCTAAAAGTTCTGAGCACGATTTGCATCATATCCAGAATTTTTAAGCATCATTTGGGCCGCGACATCTGTCATCGGCTTTAGGCAAGGGAGCCAATAGCGGATTGTGGCCATCATATAAGCTATAGAGGCTAGTCCCTATGGTGGCGCAATGTAGGGATAGTTGAGCCACTCCTTACATTGATCATTATTATGTACCTTTATATTGAATGCTTTCCATGATGTGCATTGTGGAACAAGGCCATAGCATGGATTGTAAAGTAGATGTAAAGGCACGTGGTTCCATGTGTGCAGCATTTCAAGGTATGTCTTGAGAAGCTGTTGTAGCCATGTTGGTTGGTAGATCTTGCCTTTTTGTGCCTCTAGGGGGAGGTCCTTGGGTTGAAACTGGGTCGCGAAGGAAGGAATCTTCCCTATGACTCTCTGTATTTCCTCATTGTAATTTGCCCAAATGACATGGTAGGGCCAGTATTGGAGTTCTAATGATATAATGAGACATCTAGGTGCCAAGTTCTTGAAATAAGTGGATCGACATACTATTTCTTCTATGACGCTCATGGCCTGATTTTGGACCACAGTGTGGTCTTCATGAGAATGCCCAATTTCTTCCACCTGCTTTAGCCAGAGGGGTCATGGTGCTTTGAATGTGTCTTGGCCTTTGGCTATTTGTTGTCCGGCTAGAATGGGTTGTGGTTCATAGCCTTCTTCAAATGTTTGTTCCACAGGAATGGATATTGTTTCTTCATCTGTGAGAGCCTCAAGTTGGTATGGTGGCCTTTCATACTGTAGTAGTCGTGCTTGCAACTGTGTGACTTGTTTTTGGAGATCTTATAGGGCTTTTGAGTCGGTGATTAGCGACGAAGTTGAGGCTGTGGCTTGGGGCACAGTTTTCATGTCCTTCTAGTGTTGTCGCTTTAGTTGATCCAATTCTTCAAATATTTGGTCATGTGCCTCAAGTAGAGTAGCATAGTCTTCAAGGATAATTTTTATGTTTTCCCGGGTCACTATTTGAAACTTTGAGGGACTAATGGGTGCTCTAGGCGTGCTTTCAATGGCTGCCTCTAAGTTCTCTCGGTTTTGTAGTTGTAGATGTCTATTTTCCTCTTGTTTCGTTGTAAGGTGTCGTCTAAGTAGTGCCATATTGTGTTGGAGTTTTGAGTTGCATTCCAACTGTATTTGTAGATGGCCTTCCACCACTTGGATTGCTTCTTGATCTACATTCTGTAACTTTGCCTCCAACATGCTCCGAGCCTCCTGCAATGTTTGAAATTGAGTTTGGAGAGTGGCACTGTCCTCTTCCAGTGTAGCAAGGTGTTGATGAAGTGTTTTCGAGTGCTCTTGTAACCTTTGGTTATGTGCTTGTAGCTTATTGTAGTATGTCCTTAATCGTGACATACATGCCAACATGGTGTCAAATGCATTACTTATAGATGAAGGTATGGTTTGTATAGTGGATGATGCAAGGGAAGGGAATTGGGAGATGGGAAGTGTGAATGTTGTGTCTACAAGAGATGTGTGTGCAGGTGAAATTGGTGGAGGATGGATGGGGGATGGTGGAAGTGTGAGGTGGGGAGATGCCATCGGTGGTGAAATGTCTATGCTTTGGGCCATGGGGGTGAAGGTGGTTTCTACCATATATATGGAAATGGTAGGTGGTGTGTGTGTGATAGTGGTGAATAAGTGTGGTGTGGATGTTGGGAATGGGCTCGACGAGAAGGGTTGGGCAGTCACTTGAAACAATCTAGAAAGGAAGTCATGGGCAGGTTGAATGACTGGTGGTATGGGGGGTGGGAATTGAGAGCCTAGAGGCGGGAAGGCCATGAAAGGGGGCATGGTGGCAGGGAATCCAAGAAATGTGGATCTAGGGTGAGGATGTCCTATGACCAAGGACATGGAGGCTGGTTGTCATATGGCAGGCTCCATGAAGGATTCTATTATAATGGTGGTGGTATTATATATAGGGTTTTCAAAGGAGGAAAACAAGGTGGAACTAGAGGTGGAACTACGGAAGATGAAGGCTTTCTCTATGGGGTGAGTAGTCGATGTGATCTCCACGGCTTCTGTTTGAGGGGGTGATGATGGGGCGGTTGGTGGTAGTGGCTCAGTTGATTCTTCATGGGTGACTAGGAGCTCTTGGCCAGAAGTTATTGCTGCTTGGAAGGTTGTTTCGATTGGTTCAAATGTGATGGTGGGTTCTTCCATCTTAGTAATGGGAATCTGGATATTCTTACCAGACCGTTGTCATGTTTGGAATCTTCACGGATGATATTGAATGGGAGGCCATTGTATCGCTGATTCGATTGCTTCCACTACATTATAAGTTTCTGCCATCAATAGGATACCTTCAATGTATTCAGAGTCAACTCTAGCTTGTTCCAAGAGTTGCACCATGAGCATTGTACTATTCTGTTTGGTGAGAAATTGTTGTGCCCTCACTCGCTCCATGATCTGATACAGCCTCCGAAGTATTGTTGTATATGTTGGAGCTCTAGTGATTTCTTCATCTTCTGCTTCTTCTTCGTCCTCTTCTTCTCCCTCTAGGTGTGTCGGTTGTTGAGGTGAAGTTCTCTACTGATCATCATCCCAATGTACATGGTGTCCTTTTGTGGATTTCCTTCATCTTTTGGAAGAGGTGCCCTGTTCTTCTATGTCTGAAAAGAATTCCACATCAGAGAGTTGTGTACTCTGCAAGAATGATTCGAAGTTGAAGGTGCTCATCCCTTCAACATCTCCAATGGTAGCAAATTCAAACTCAAGTGGAACAGGAGGAGCCAATACGGTAGCTTGTGATGTGCCTTCAGATCTAGATCTGGGTATTTGAATGGTAAAGGGAGGCACGGTGGCATCCACTTGTGGTGAGACTTCTAGAGTCATCATAACTTTTCGTGTTTGGACATAGGGAATTGAGCCCCTCATGCGCTTGGATTGATGTGTGGTAATTTTGTGTCTTTTAAACATTTGTAGCTGTGACTAGGTTAAAGCGCATTCAAGGAGTACATCTTATGCCAAGCACTTTGTAGATGATGCGCATGATTGCACAATAACCATTCACCCCTAGCTTCCTAGATGAAGTTTTATTTGCTCCATATAGCTACTCCATAATCCATACAGGTAGCTTAATCGGTAGTGCACCCATCTCCGCCAAGTAAAGAGTGAAACAGATCCATTTATGGGGCTGAGTGGATCAATCTTGACTAGGAAATGCAAAATGTTGCATGCACATACAGAGAGGGATGGACACGTTTATGCTAGTGGGTATTAAAGAATCCTTCTCCAAGGGCACATGCGTGTCATGCATGTTCAAAGCAGAGCTCACTAATTCCAATGTAAGTTTGAACCTTTTCAACTCATTGTTTCCCAATAAAGAAGGAATAAAGAATGTTTTTAAGTTTTTCCTTTTCCTCATTCTCCTATAATGTTGATACCAAATAGTAGAAAATCTGGTTTCGATAGGGGTGGCTCAAAGTACTCCGCCAGCCTTGCATGTTGCCATATGCTTTGAAGTTCTGGTGTGTTCTAGAGAGTCTCACACTTGGACTCCTAGATATACTTAGCCTCTCCTAAGTGCCCTTGCATGCCATTGAACTAGTGAGAGTTTGCATGGACTCTCTCGGTTATTCCTATGGGAGGGTCCGGTATGGGTATTTGTTGGAGATGTTGCAGCTCTATAGATCATTCTATTGGTGGCATGTCAATAGGTATACTCTCCACATTAATATCCATAGTACTTACTCCTGCTTGTGAGCTTAGGCCTGCTCCTTTTGCCATGAGACTACTTGTAGTTTTTGATGCTTATCTGCTAGAAGAAGAGAGGCATATTAGCTTTGCATAGGAAACATGATGTTATGGTGTTCCCTCCATAATACTAACATGACATCCAAAGTGGTTAGGGTTGATCGAGTGAAGTATTCATGATGTGTGTGAATGTTGGTTGGTAGATTGGTGATTCCCCTAGATGCATACTTTTGGATGTGCACTATACTCAAAATGCACCTTCATCGGAGTGGACTGATTTACAAAATTGGCTCAAGGGGTTTGATACGGGGTTTAAGTCTCCAAACTTTGATCGTGGGATCATAACTTTTAGTGGTGATGACATGTAAAGATTTGTGGACTAGATTGTGTTGGATTTGGGAATTTCTGCGTACCCATTTCCTGACATTTCTAAGTGTGAGTGGAGATGTAATGGTGTAGAGTGTAGATCTTTGCCTTGGGATTTGTGCCAAGAGTTCTTGTGAGTGTTGATTCAATCTTGTGAGTGGAGGCAAAGCTATTTGAGTTCATAAGTAGGTCTTGGTGGTGTAGCTCAATGATGAGTAGCACCTCCTTTAATGTCAATCCGGGAAGACGTGAGGATGGTATGATGACCTCGAGCAAGTGAACGCACAAGTGCGTAAGTGAGAAGCACACTAACATGCACACACATACACGCACACATGCACACAAAGCAAGACCAAGAGAGAGAAGCAATGGAGTTATTTAGATTACTTTCAAAAAGCTCATACAAGTTCAAATCAATTACAAGCTAACCCCAAAAATGAGCTCTCTAGCTCTATTTATAGTTTTTGACTAGGTTTTGGCCTTGTCCAGACCTAGTGTCCGGCCTAGCTAAAAATTAGGTTCTCTGCCCTATTTGGAGGTTCAAACGGAGTCTAAAAAATGTGAAAACGGATAGGTAGGTACTTCTAAAGCTCCTCAAGCTCAAGGACTCCTTGGCTTGCACAAAATGGAGCTACAAAAATATGAAATGGTATTTACAATGGTTTTTAGTGATGAAAATCACTATTTTTGTAGGGATTTCTTCTAACATTTTGACATACATTTCTTGGAGCTCCCTACTTGCTCCTTCTTCTTGCGTGCCCAACTCTTTGATGCCTGAAAAAAAATGGCCTACTTGCCAGATCTTCTTTGACTACTGTGTGTGCTTGTGCTTTCTCTTCGCTCCAGCTCCCTTCGTAGGCTTCCTTGTCTTGTGAATCCTTCAGTTTCTTGACTACTGCCAACACCCCCACCCTCCCTCTCTCGCGTCTGTCGTCTTTGAGAGACCCTTGTCTAGCTATACGTTGGACATAATATTTGAACAACATCGGAAGCTAGGTGGTGTTCTTCTAATCATAGCCCTCATGCTAGGTCTGTTAACAATGCATCCCAATTCACTGGTCCTGGGACGTCTGGATGTGGCACCTGCAATTGTTCTGAATGGATGGTTCTTTCCACAGCGAATAAGTGGAGGAGATGTGAGGGCCTGGGTACAAATATTTCTAAGTGATATTCCCAAAATCCTATTACGAACATCTCCTCGAATGTCTGTTTAAAGCAAACTGGGAGGTACTTGATTCTGGCGTGCCAAGCATATATTACCTCTATTGATGGGGTGGTGCTCATGTCGTATACCAGATCTTGATTGCCTGTAAGGAAGCCAACTCCTGAGAAGTGGGGGTCTTTAATGTTCTTGAATGTCCTGAATATGATCAGCATTAATTCAAAGATTTTCATGCACATTTGGGCCATCACATCGGGGGTATTCCGTAGTCGAATGCTCCAGTGACGTATGGTAGAAATCATATAATTCATAGTGGGAGGTCCTTGTGGAGGTGCTAGATAAACATAGTTCAACCACTTTGCACAGCCTTTGATGTTCTTGAGAGCAATGGTAAACTCGGGCGAGGTGCGTCTGCGGAAGACTGGAACATAACAGGGATTGTATTTAATAAAGAGTGGCATGTTAGTCGAAGTACGAACCATCTCTGGGTAGGTCTCGAGAAGACGGATCCTCTAGGTGGGTTGATGAATGGATCCTTTTTTAGCACTCTCTGGGATATCATCGGGCCTAAATTGTGTGGCGAAAGTTGGAGGTTTTCCACATTGTCGTTGGATCTTTGCGTTGTAATCTGCCAGGAGTACATAGTATGGCACATACTGATCGTCGTTGGTGCCGATCCATCTATGATGAGACATACTGCAGAAATACTCAGACTTTATGATGGTGTCTTCTAATTTGGCCATTGATTGGATTTGGATTGCCACTCGATCTTCATGGGTTGTAGCTATTTTTTCTAGTGTCTGGAGCCATTCGGGTACTTCGACTTCCAAGGTGTCCATTCCTTCTAAGGTTTGCTGACCACTTGGCATCAGCATAGGAACATATGGTTCCTCATACGTTTCGTCCACCTCAATGGGTACCAATTCATCTGGATCTGGTTCTACAACTGGAGAGGGCTGTCTTTCATATTCTAGTAACTTCCTCTGCAATTTCGCCACCTGCTCTATTAATGCCTTTACTTCCGTTGAAGTCGAGGTTGTTTCTATGACTTTGGGTTGTGCCGCCTGTTCCCTGAGCTGGCAACGTAGCTCATCCCGTTCCTTTTCCAAATCCTCATGTGCTTCTAATAGATTGGCATAGCTTTCCAAGATTGTTTTCATTGTTTCTAAGGGAACTGCTTTGAATTGTTCTGGGTCGATTTCATGGGGAGAGCCTTCCATGGTAGCTTCCAGGTTTTCGTCATTTTTCTTCTGCAGACGCTTGTTTTCTTCAAGGGCTGTAGCCATGTGTTTTCTGAGTAGAATCAAATTTTGTCGGACTCTCAGATTATCTGTTTGGTAGACCTCCAGTAAGGCTTTGAGTTGTTTGAAACCTGGCGCTTGTGATGGTTGGGGTGTCTCCAAGAGGGTTTGATGAGCTTGCTCGAGTGTGGTTTAATGTTGATTGAGGTCTGCATTTTCTTCTTCTATACTTGTAAGCCGTATTTGTAGTTGTTGATGATTCGTAGTCAGTAAATGATGACGGTCTTCGAGAGCCTGATACTCACTTTGAAGTTGATACACGCATTGATGTAATGCCATGAATATACTATTTACATTAAACAATGCAGGGAAAGATGAAGATGCAGGGGGAATGGGGAAGGGGAAGGGAGTTGTGAATGCTGTGGAGTCAAGTGGTGAGGTAGGTGGAGGGGGTATGGGGGATTGAGGCTGCGTGGGGGGTGGGAGTGGTGTTGTGGCTGGTGATGTTTCCATTGTGTCGAACGTGTGTGTGACTGTGTAGATGGGAATAGTGGGTGGGGTGGATGTGATATTTGTGAAGAGTGTTGTGAAAGTGGGCATGGTAACTCCTCCGAATTGGATACCAGGAGAGAGAGGAATTCCCATGACGACTGTGGTGATGGCAGAAATAGGCGTGGTAGTGCCAGGTGGTGAGGAGACTTGTGTACTGAGAGGTGAGGTGGGGGGTGAGAGTGGTTCCGCCTGATGTGCTTTTGCTTGTGTGTTACCTCCTGGTTTTGATACATTGATGTGGATTTGTTTGCGAGATCGCATGGGACAGGTAGGCACTCGTTTCTCAAATCGATGAATATAAGCCATGGGTGCACGAACAGCCTCATCTAAGCCTACTGCATCAGCATGCAGGTTCATTGATTCAATGAACATGTCATCCACACCTTCCTCGGCTAACATTTGGCTCATGATCATCTTTCCTGTCTCGAGCGATAGTTTCTGTTGTTCTTGTACTCACTTCATGGTTTTGTATAATCTTTTTATTTGGGCCGAGTATGTCGGGGCACTCGCTAGTTCTGAAAGTTCTTCATATTCTTGATCATACTCCTCGTTTGCTTCTTGTTCTTCTGTCTCTTCTTCATCCTCTTCTACTTCTACTACTCTCGGTTGGGTCGGGGCTGAAGTTGTAGTCGTTGGTTGTTGTCCTTGGGTCTGCTCTGCTTCTATCTCCAGGTTAGACTCATTGATCAAACGGGAAATTTCTTCATCTGTCAAATCAGCAAGGGTGTAACCTTGTGGGAACTCCAAGTCCGATGGAATCGGAGGGAACACCAGATTGGGTCCTTTGGCGCTTGGTCTCGGTAGGCGAATGGTGAATGGTCGGACACATCGTGTTTGTGGAGGGGTCACCTCTGGTGTGGTGGTGGCTCCCCTTGGTTGAGCGCATGGTAATTGAACTCCCCCTCTCATCTTCTTCAATGGAGGACCCGCCGTTGACAGTCTTCTTTGGAATTCTTGAGTCCTGGACCATACTAGTGCTCTTTGAATGGGCACGTTGTATGCTTAGCACGTGTAAATTATTCTTGTCAGAGCACAGCATCCATGAAGCACATTCTTCTATTTCTTATTCCATCGCTGATGGACTAGGTGGATCTGATCTATGATCCAATGTGGTATATTGATGGTGAGATTCTCTGTCTCCGCTAGGTACAAGCTAAACCATATCGTTTTTGGTGGCATAGTGAAGCATTCTTGGGCGGGAAAAGCAAAATGTTGCATGATCGTTCGTAGGTGGAGAGCAATGGTAGGTGTCATTGCTACCATCTCCTTCAATTTATTGAGATCCTTATGCTTCATCCTGCCTAGAACCAACGTTTCTTTCTCAGTGGGAATATGCATACCTTGCATGTTCAATGCTTCCCATACCAAATTGAGGGTCAGTTTGAATCTCTTGAGTTTGTGGCCTGGCAATAGTGAGGGCAGCACAAAAGTACTATCGCCTCCCTTGGCCCTGCTAGGAGTGATGGTACTGATAAAATAGGAGCAGCATAGGAAATCTGGCTTAGGCAAATGTGCCCTGAAATAGCTATCCAAGCCCACTTTGGTTCATACCGATCGCATCACTTCTACATTCTGATAGTTCTCAAATTTGCGAGTGAAGAAATGGTAGTGGCCCCATTTGCCATTGAACTCAATTTCTGCTTCCCAAAAGTAGGTGCCATCACCCAATGGCCCTGCGACATCACTAAACCAATGAGCGTGTTTCCCCACTTGAGAAGTGTGTCCCTGAGGAGGGTCTTGAATAGGGAGCACATGCACCGTTTGACGTTCTTGAGGCCTCTCGGTGAGTGCTGGTTCAAGGAGGAGGGTTTCAATGTCCACGATTTGTGCGCTAGACCCTGCCTAAGAACTGGTGCCTCCTGCTTCTGCCATTGTTATTGCTTGCTTGCTGGTTCTATGAGAATATAGAATCATGCATTAATCTTGTAATGGAAAAGATAGAACACTTTTTGTCCCCATTACAACATCATCATGAGGTGAGTAATGGGTTAGTGGGTCAGTGAGTGCTCGATGAATGTGTGTGTAGTTAATGAATGGATAGTCCTACGAGCTAGATGGAAAGATGCAGTGTATGAGTGATGTAGTTAGCAAGTGAGGATGAATTTACACATGGGGTTTGGGGGGTTTTATTACAAGTTTTAAGTTGCCAAACACAATGGATGGCTGTCGGTTTTGGTTTAGTGGAGACTATGGAGGGCTTTATGAGTATGTCTGATTGGGAATGAGGCGTTTTTGGGACCCATTTACAAGTGAGTCTATTTGTGCTTCTGGGCGACTGTGTGTTCGTGCGTATTAAACAAGAGTGGGTAACGGCTCTTTGAATGATTGAACCGTGGCGTGTATGATGTGCTTTGTGCGTGACTAGTTGAGCCCGCAAGCAAGCCTTAGGCACCCAAATTTGTCTTGATTATGGGCCAGCCTTCATCGACTTCTTGGGTACCCAGATAAATTTCACTTTCTCGAAAGAAGGTTTGGAAGTCCTCTTATTAGTATCATGTCATTGATTACTAATAGGAAGTTGAGATAGTTGTTGTGACTTGACTACAATAGGCCGCTCGCCTTTCTGCACCCACAATTGTTTCAATGGCTGAGTCATTCTACTTTGCACGTTCTTTTGGCCTCCAGCATATGTTGTCTTCAGTAATTGATCTGTCTTTGGTTGATGCCTCCCTCTAGCCTTTGCAAAAGAAGGGAGTTCCGTTGAGTCCTTGACTTCTTTATTGAGATCACCATTCCTCTGCATCACATAGCTTTGGACAAGAACAGCATGGTCAACTTCATGTGTACCCCTGGAAGGACCAGGAGTCTATGCCTTTCCTAGTTCCTTGAGTGTTCCATTATCTAACTCAATTGTAATTCGACTCTGATTTACCCATACCTGAAGAAGCCCACTTCTTAGGTTTAAGTTGACTGCATGGTCATAGATCCAGTCTTGACCCAAGACCAGAGGCTTAGTGAGATCCTCATCTTGACACACTAGTACCTTAACTATCATTGGAACATCTTGAATGGAGAGGGGGAGTTCCACCTCGCCCATGCAAGGGGTTTCCACACCTCCCAATCCTATGAGATATGCTTCTATAGGATTGACTTTTAATTTCAATTTTCGACAGTAAGAAAGTTTAAGGACACTAGTGGCTGCACCTAAGTCAATCAAGGCCCGTGCAGTCCTTGCACTCTTCCCTTGTCCTATCTCCAAGGTTACAAAAGGACGTTGGTCAACTCCTTGGCTGATCTCGTCCTTGTCTTCTCATCTTCAGTTTTCGGATGCGTTCCAAGGCTTCTACCTGTGCTTCTTCTCGAACTCGTTTTTCCTCTTCTTTACGTTTCTTGGCAGTGTTGAGTCGATTGAGCATTTCCTCCTTGAGAGGTTCCTGATATAACTTGACTCTGCATCAGCTTATGTAGCTAGGGAGAATATCACCTTCTAAAGTGGCTAGTTGTACTGCTCCACTAGTTGAAATCATGTTGATGATCATAGGTCCATAACCACGTTTTTCTAGCTTTCTCGCATGTTGTTTCAGAGTATATACCAAAACTAAGTCTCCGGTCTTTAATCCTTTATCCTTAACATGGGCATCAAAGTACGCCTTCTGTCGTTTCTTAGCTGCATATATTCCTGGTGCAGCTCTTAGTCTGGTTTCACCTAATCATTCAAGGTCAAAAATTCTCGAAGAGAGTTCATGACCCGTCCACTCATGCTCCTGTGCTACTCTCAATGTGGGAATCAAGAAGTCCAAAGGTAGCACCGCATTTTGGCCAAATACCATCTGAAAGGGTGTGGCTTGGAGTACCGTTTTATAGGCCACTCGGTATGCCCAAACAGCATGGTGTAGCTGTTTGTCCCAATCAGAGCATTTATGATTCACCAATTTGGTAAGCACCTTGCATAGAATCTTGTTGGTGCTTTCGGCTTGCCCATTAGCCTGTGGGTGATAGGGGGCAGACTTCTTGTGTACAACCAAGAACTCTTGGAGCAGATTTTCAATAACTTCATTCAAGAAGTGAGTCCCTCTATCACTGAATAGCTCTATAGGTAGCCCGTACCTTGTGAACACATTCTCAAATAAGAACTTAGCTATCGTTTGAGCATCGTTCTTTGTGGTAGCTTTTACTTCTACCCACTTGGTTAGATAGTCTGTGGCCACAGTGATATATTGAGCATGTGAACCCTTAGCTGGGGGATTAATCGGACCAACAAAGTCTATTCCCCACTTAGAGAATGCACGTCCACCCATCATGGGTTTCAATGGCATCTCATCCTTGCGTATAGGGTATTGAGTTCTGTGACAGATATCACACCGTTTCACATAGGTATGTGCATTCATGTGAAGGGTCGGCCACCAGAAGCCCGCAAATAGTATTGCCTTGATCACCCGATCTGGTCCAAAATGTCCTCCTACTACACCTTGGTGAGCTGCTTCCAAGATCTTGAGATATTCGCTCTCATGGACACATAGTCTCAGGTAACCATCTTTACCATGCTTGTATAGATTATCACCAATGAGTGAGTAATCTATGGCTTCTTGTTCTAGACTTCTTTGTCTGGCCAGTGTCATATCTTGAGGGAATGTTCTCATCCTCAGGAAATCTACTAATGGTTCACTCCAATCTGGCACTATGGACACTTGATATAGAGTGGCATGTTCCACAGGTGGTCTAGTGCAACAAATTGGGCATTCCTTGCACAACTTTTGGACATCAGCTTCCATAGTCGTCCAATGCACTCCGAGTCTCCTTAGTGTCTGTAGGGTTCGTTGCTTTGAGTAGTGTTGCTCTAATGCACCTACATGTTCTAATTGCAACCATTTAGCATACTCATCCTCTTCCACACAACAAGCCAATATCCCATGATCTGTCTGTTTGTACATGCTTCCTGCCATGATATGGTACTTCTGGGCTTTTACTACTCTACCTTGAGTGTTTATGACTGGGTGATTAGGCCCGTAGGTCAGTGCTAGCACTAATGGCTTAGCCCACTAAGGTAAAACTTCCAGATTAAACAAGTAAGCATCACGAAGGTCATCTGATACTCCTTGTGGGGCTTCTCCCGATGTGAGCCTAGAGAGATGGTCTGCTCTCAAGTGAGTCTTCCCTTTCCTCACCACAACTTCAAAGTCGTATTCCATTAGTAAGAGAAACCATCTTACTAATCTACCTGTATTGCATGGCTTGTTTACAAAGTACAACAGTGCTTGATGATCAGTAAAAAAACTTAAACTTATTTGCAAGAAAATAGTGTCTAAACTTTTTAACTACATATACCATGCCCAATCCTTCTCTTTCAGTGGTGGTATAGTTCCGTTCAGCTGCATTTAACTGTCTACTAGCATAGGCAATTGGAAGATCCATATTACCTTCGCCCGTAGGTTGTGCGAGTACACACCCAATAGCATAATTGGATGCATCTACATGAACATGAAAAGGCTTATTCCAATCTGGTGTGGTCAAGATGGGTGCTGAACATAATCGCCGTTTAAGCTCATTGAAGGAATTCTCACATTCATCAGTCCACTCAAAATTAGTCAAAAGTCCATACAAAGGCTTGGCAACGATGGCATACATGTGTATAAAGCGTCTGTAATAGCCACAATGCCCCATGAAAGCTTATACTTCTTTGACATTCTTTGGCCTAGGTAACTCTGCTATGGCTTTTACTTTCTCTTCATCAGTGGATATGCCATTCTTTGACACTATGTGTCCTAGAATCTTGCCTTGCCTGACCATGAAAACACACTTTTCTAGGTTTAGGCAGACTTGATACTCTCTACACTTGTCAAAGATTTGCCTGAGTTCAGGTATATGTGTCTATCTAATGTTGGAATGAGCACAGAGATCATCAACATAGACCTCCAAATTCTTCCTCAAGAATTCTTTAAACACGTGACACATCAACCTCTGGAAGGTACCGGGTGCATTGGTAAGCCCAAATGGCATTACCCTAAAGGCAAATATGCCCCATTCTATGGCAAAAGCTGTCTTGTGCTGATCTTCTGGAGCTATGGCTACTTGATTATAGCCCAAAAATCCATCAAGGAAGTTGTACACTTCCTTGCCGGCTACTCTTTCTAAGAGATGTTCTGTGATAGGAAGTGGATAGTTATCTCGAATTATGGGTGCAATGACCTTTTTCAAGTTAATGCACACACATAGCTTTCCATTCTTCTTGGGCACCACTACAATGGGGGATACCCACTCAGTGTGCTCAATTTCATAGATGAATCCAACTTCTACTAGACGATCTATCTCTTCTTTGATCTTAGCAACATAATTATCATTGTATGTGTAGGGCTTTTGCTTCGAAGGTTTAGCATCTGAGGTCATGGGGATTGTGTGTGAGCATATGTCTGGGTCTACACCTTTCAAATCCTTGTAACTCCAAGCGAATACATCTCTGTATTCTCTTAGCAAGGCTATTAACGCATGCTCTTCTTCCTCTGTTAGGTCATGGCCTATGTACGTGCATCTCTCCTCTCCTTCTTCTAGGGCTACCACTATTTTCTTGGTGGTTTCTTTGTTATCATAGGCTTCTCCTGATTGTGCCTCTCGCTTAGGCATTCTTATCATGACTCTCCTGTCGTCTATCTCATACTTTTTAAAGCTTTTCAGGGACCTCAAACAAAGATTCTTCCTCTTCTGGTGTGACTTCTCTCTTCTTTCTTTTCTTTCCTTCATCCTTAGGGGTCACTTGTGTGGCTAACCTTACATCATTTGTTATCTCTCCGTGTCTCTGGGGTTGAAATTCTACTTCATAGAAGTATTCTTTCTCTGATGCAAAAGGTGGGTCCATAATTATTGACTCTAGATCGGAGTCACTTTCATCCTCAAATGCATCAGGACTAGGTTCACACTCTTCTAAAACTACGTCTCCCATGATTGGCTCTATGGAGAAAACTGAAATGTCATAGCCATCCTCATCACAGTGGGGTGTCCATTGTTCTTCATTGATGGTTGCATCCATGGTTGCTTAAATTTCTGCCCAGCCGTGGGGTTCAAATTCTTCGTTAGGGAACACTACAGGTGCATAGGCTGGGTCTTGAATTGATCTGTGTGTCTCTTTCGCACCTACGTCTCTGGCTTTTTCTCTCTTCTCCTCTTCTACTGCCACTTTACACATCCACAAGTGAGTGTCTTCATGCATCCATGAGGATCCTGATCCTATGGAGTGCACAGACTCTGTATCATCTTTGGCTCTATGAATAGGATTCCATTGGATAGGAGGGACATCTCTATGAGAGTAATCTTTCAGACTAACCTTAGTCAGTACACCTAGGTGTTGCAAATACAAGGAATTGGTTCCCCAATCCTGTACTACTTGCAAATATCGCATGAATGGTCTTCCCAAAATCATCTCATAAGCATGGTTCTTGCTAAAATCACAGATAGCAAACGTGTGCTCAAACTCTACACCACATGTAGTGAGAGTTATTCCTTCAAGTAGTCCTAAAGGCCTCTCTATGTGACCATCAGCTATTTGCAATTTCATCCTCGTGGGCCTGAGTGCTGGCTTGCCCCATCGCTTCCATAGGGAAGTGGTAGCAATAGCAACTCCTGCACCTGAGTCTAGAATTGCCTTAGTTGTGTACCCCTGATGGGTAATGGGAAGATAGGTGTTTCCTTCTTCACCTTCACTCATATCTCCTATCTTGTCTAGAGGAATTTCTGGCACTGTCCTATGAGAACCTACCTGGGAACGAGGTTTTGCTATCTCTGGTACTTGTTTGGCTACATGTTTCCATAACTCTGGCCTAACTTTGAGTAGCTCTTCTAAACTGAGGTTGCACTGCACTTTAGTGTTTTTCATTACCTCCGTATTCCTAGGTATGACTGAGTCTTTGTTTCTTACCATGACTGTGGGTGCTCTCATATAGGTCGACTTGGCTTCCCATGGGCCTGTGAAATGGGGTAACTCCTATAGGGAGTTAGACTCGAAGTCTAACCTCTCTCGACTTTGTGCACTCTCCTTCTCCATAAATAGAGGGAATATCTTGTGGGAATTGATCATGTGCATCATCCACAAGTTCAATGGGAGGAGGGACTTCACTTTCTTTAGCCCATTTGTCTTCTTGAATCTCTCGTAGGAATTCTGGAGTGAACCTATTCATAGAAGAGGAGGTGTCTGGTTCAGTGGAATTGGGCACAAAAGCTTCCTGTGGGGGAAGGCTTATTCTTTTGTTTGCCTCATCTCTTCCTTGATTTTTTTCTTCCTTGGCAGATCTTGCAATTATGCTCTCTAACTTCTCTAGGAGTCCATCCAAGTGCAATTGTGTCTTAGCTGAGCCACAGTAGTTGAAGAGACGACTGGCTTCAAACATGGTCTGAGCCAATGCGACCATTTTCGCGCAAAGCTTGGTTCTTTCTATCTCTAGGTCAGCTCTGGGGTAGCACTTGTCATGCTCCGTCACATTTGGCCCTTCTTGGATTCTGGCATGATATGCCTTAAGCATCATGTCTATGTCTTCAGGAGTGGGGTCAGCTAACGCTGATCCTACTCTAGGGGGTGGTGGGATGGTCTTAGGTAGGTGGACAGATGGTGGGTTAGATGGTGATGGAAGTGAGGGTGGTGGTGGTATGTGAGAGTTTGTTTGAGAGATGAGTTCAACAATTTTGGCTTTTGTTTATCTTATGCTTTCTTCTAAGTCACTCATCTTTTTAGACCATTGTCTTTTCATACTCTCTCGGCTATCCCTCCAGGCCCTCAACCGTTTCTTGGCTATGCTCTCAGTTTCACTAACCTATGCACTCTTCTCTTGACCTATTCCTGGGTTCTGTTGCAAAGACTGGGCCCTAGTGACCACTTGCACTGGTGCAGTGGAAGTGACACTTCCTCTTGAGTCTACAACTAACCCAATAACGTTAATTGCAGTTATTTTTGGCATATTATTGGGATTCTTTGGGCAATCTCGTAAGAGATGCTCTTTCCCGCAATCTTCACTGACTGGGGTTGTGGAGGTGGAGGTAAGGGGCAATCACGAATGAGGTGATCTCCCTGACATCTGTAGCATGGTCCTCTAGGGAATGGGGGTCTTACCTACCTAGGTTGGGGTCTAGAGTTAGGGTTTGTGTACTTTGGCTCCCAACTAGGTTCACTTGGTTCTTCACTGTAGTAGGACTCACCATGTTCAGGCGACTGCATGTAGTAAGCCTATGGACTATCAATGTGAGTGGAATCAAAACTATGATCACTCGGGTCACTTTCTGAGACCAATGGAGTCACTAGGACTATGGCTCTATTCAAATTTTCCTTAGGAGCTGCATACTTTACAGGAATCACATTAGCTGGTGTTGGAGGTTGTTGAGCTAACACAGGTTGAGGCCTTTGTTGGTTTTGGTAGGGTTGTTGATAGGAATGCTGCGGTCTACCATATTGCTGCAGAGGGTACTGGCTCTGGTATCTTCCTTGTTGTGGATAGGGCTAAGGGTAGGTTTGCCTAACTGCTTGCTTATTGTATGGGCAATCTTGTGCTGTGTGATTTGTGTATCTCCGTTCTATGGTGCAGTATTGGCTACTAGGATTCACTTGGGGTTGGACCATAATAGGACAAACACTTGCCATATGGTCACCATCGCAAGTATAACACCTCTTTACTAGGGCAAATCTAGGAATTTATTTACTAGAGACACCTAGTTTTTGAGCTACCTTTTCCGCAAGTTCTTCAATAGATGTGGATTGCGAGGAAGAGAGACTAGAGGCACTATCTGAATCTTTGTAGATTTTGGAAAGCTCTAACTCCTCCCCTAGGTTATCCTCAATGTCAATGCACATGCGTACACACTCTTCTATGGTCCTAGGGTCCTTCAAGTACACATAGGATCACAACTTTGTACTTAGCAATCCATCCAAGAATAAAGCCACTTGTTTGGTAGGTGTGGGTAACTCAGGAACAAGGCATCTCTCAAGATATTGCCTAAATCTTCTTCCTGCAAGTCTCACGGTCTCTTGAGGGGTCTGCTTGAAGCTATGTATCAATGAGGAAGTATTATGCCTTATGCCACTTTTAGAGAATTCAGTGATGAAAGCCTCTAAGAGTTGGTCTATGCTCTTGAACTGTCTCTCATTCAATGGTTGAAACCACGTAAGGGTTGTGTTCCTCAGGGTTAGACCAAAGGCATTATACTACGTGAATAGGTCTTCAACTTGTTCAACTCTCAAAACTTGCCTAAACTCCGCCACATGATCATATGGGTCCCCTGTGCCATCGAAGTAATTCTTCATGGACTTAACTAGCTAAGTTGGTCTCAAAATCTTGGCGTGTTCCCTAGGCCTTGGCAGAGGGAAATCATCAGCATTCCTTTGGTTTCTTGGGGCTCTAAGTCCCTCAAGTTCAGCTCTATTTGTTTCCGTTCTCGTTCTGTCTCTTCCCACTAGGTTGGCAAAGCTTACCTCAGGCCTATCTCTTTGAGCTCCATGAGCTTGGGATGTTCCAGCTCCGGGATGTCCATAGGATACATTAGATCTTGGTTGGGGGAACACAAATTCACCTTTCCAAGTGTAAGCATGCCTATCATTTTCTATAACCACAAAGATCCTCTCTGAGGTGTGATCTAAGTAGGTCACTCTGCCTCCGCTATCAGGATCCTTGAACTCATATATCATGATTGTTCCTACCTCATTTGGCTGATTAGATTTATACCTCCAAAAGGCTTCATCAGTCTCTCGGTTTAGGAGCAGATCTATGCTTTTATTGTCTTGGGGAATCCACTCTAGTGTGATAATCCTAGTGAGAACAGATTTGCCTCGGGGTTCTAGGTTCTACACCCAAGTTTCCTTGCTCCAGGTCACCTAAGTCCGCTTCTAGGATCACATTCCCAAATTCATTTGTCCTATCTGGATGACTGATGACTACATATATTGTCCCTTCTTTGTCCAAGTATGCTCCATTTTCAAACTTGACAGCTGGGTGCTCTAGTCCAATCGATTGGTCAGGGTTTTTGATCTCGACCACAGATCTTCCTAAGCCGTCCTCATAGATGCTAGCACCTAATCGGTTGGTCCCAAGGTATTCGAGTTGCGTCTTGTAAGGGCCTTCTACCCTATGTAAATATGGCACTCCGGAGCTTCCTGTAGGTCTCTCCATACCATGGAACATCTCAGACTCGCTAGTCTCAGAGCTAGGGTAGTACGAATGATGGCTCAAATGTTGGGCCCAAGACCTAGCAGTATGATTGACACTAGCCTCTGAAGATCTAAGACTTTGTCTATCTCTCCCTAGGTGTCGACCTGATCTAAGGTTCATAAGCCCAATTGAATAATCCCAAATTTTCTCAAGTACACTTTGCGTTGCTGAGTTCTTTTGTATTAGTCATTTGTTCTTTTTTAATTGCCCTTAGGGTGTCACTTCTTGTCCATTTAATCTTCGTCGCAAGGAACACTTAAGTTTTATCGTACTTTGAGTGTGGTCGCTTGATTTAAATTCTTTTCCCTTAGGTTGTTCCGCAATTGTAATCTCCTATCACTTGCACTTGAGTGATTAAAGTTCTTGGACTTGGTCGTTCTTAACGTATCCCTAATTAATCAAAACCTCTATCCGTACTTAGCCTATGCTAGGGATTGACAGAGGATGTTGAGAATTTCCAACCTTGAGTTTCTTTCCCTGTGTGTTGCCCTCGTGTGCCCAGGAAGCGTGTTCCCAAGCTTGCACTTACTCTTGCTTTGAGTACCCTTTGATGCTCTCAAAGAACCTGAAAAAGTCCACAATTAGTTCAAGAATAGTATTTAGATGACAGATAGACCACTTTCATGCATGTAATTCACTAACCAAATTGCCTTTTGCCTTTGTGAAAAACAATCCCAAGGGACCCTCAATATTTTCCTACCTCAGGATATGTTCAACTTCAAATTACAAAACAAAAACAAAAATCACAGCAAACGGATGTCGTATGAGGAAGTTATGTCCGTTCACGGTTTTGGGGCTAAAATAGGATTTAAAACAGATTAACCGATACACAGGACTTCTCAAAATGCTCTGGATATAGGCCTCACAATTCTGTACTAACCCTTAAAAGTTCCCCACAATTTGCCAAAAAAAATTAGACCACTATTTTTTGCCCTAAAAAATTGGCCGAATTTGTCTGTCAATCACGTTCGCAAGCTCTGTCAATCGCGATTGATAGGTCAGTCGCGATCGACGTGTCGGTCGCGATTGACAGGTCCGTCGTGGCTGTCAGTCGCGATTGACACGTGGCCGAGATTTTCAGTCGATCGTTGACTCTATCGGTCGCGATTGATGGGTCGATCGCGATTGACAGGTCCGTCACAAGGGTCTATCCTTCGTGGTCAAGCAATCGTTGACTGGGTCGGTCGTGATTGACAGGTCCGTCACAAGGGTCTATCCTTCGTGGTCAAGCAATCGTTGACTGGGTCGGTCGCGATTGACAGGTCCGTCGAGGCTATCAGTCGCGATTGACTGGTCGATCCTGATTGATGGCTCGATCGCAATTGACACGTGTCACGTGTAGGTTCTGTCAGTCGTGGTCAGTCGGTCAATGACTCTGTCGATCGCGATTGACGTGTCGATCATGATTGACAGGTCAGTCGGCAAGTGTCCGTCATGGTTTGTCGATCGTGATTGATAGGTCGATCGCGATTGACAGAAATCTGAGGAATTTCAAGATTTTAAACACATATTCATGCAGCTCTAGGTCTGTACATCACAGTTACACACTTTGTTTTACAAAATAACCAACTTTTCTGTCGGTCACGATTGATAGAGGTCAACGCCTCGTGACCTGCACAGACAAATTTTTTACCTGCTGAAGCTGGTGCAGCTGCTGGGGGTGCTGATTCCTGTAGAAAATCTCAAAAAACACAGAAAATCACAAGCACACAAACGCTCTCTCGCTCTCTCTCACAAGTGAAATGAGGGAAATGGTATGGGTGGGGTGATATGACCAAAAATTGAAATTTTTCGCGATGATGGAGATGGATGTGGGAGATGGTGAGGATGATGATGGTGATGAGAAAAACAAAAGAAAATAGATAAAAGTGAAGAAAATACCTATGACTCCAACGCCTCAACTCTACGTCTTACCATCACACGCTCGTCCTCAAAGCTCGATCCCTGGCAATGGCGCCAAGATTTGGTGTAGCTCAGTGATGAGTAGCACCTCCTTTAATGTCAATCCGGGAAGACGTGAGGATGGTATGATGACCTCGAGCAAATGAAGGCACAAGTGCATGAGTGAGAAGCACACTAACATGCACACACATACACGCACACACGCACACAAGGCAAGACCAAGAGAGAGAAGCAATGGAGTTCTTTAGATTACTTTCAAAAAGCTCATACAAGCTCAAATCAATTACAAGCTAACCCCAAAAATGAGCTCTCTAGCTCTATGGTCCAGACCTAGTGTTCGGCCTAGTTAAAAATTAGGTTCTCTGCCCTATTTGGAGGTTCAAACGGAGTCTAAAAAATGTGAAAACTGATAGGTAGGTACTCCTATAGCTCCTTAAGCTCAAGGAATCCTTGGCTTGCACAAAATGGAGCTACAAAAATATGAAATGGTATTTACAATGGTTTTTAGTGATGAAAATCACTATTTTTGTAGGGATTTCTTCTAACATTTTGACATACATTTCCTAGAGCTCCCTACTTGCTCCTTCTTCTTGTGTGCCCAACTCTTTGATGCCTGAAAATTTTAAATGGCCTACTTGCCAGATCTTCTTTGACTACTGTGTCTGCTTGTGCTTTCTCTTCGCTCTGACTCCCTTCGTAGGCTTCCTTGTCTTGTGAATCCTTCAGTTCCTTGACTACTGCCAACACTTGGGTACCCATATTTGTTTGGCATTTGGGATAGCCTTCATTGACCTCTTTGGGACCCAAAAAGAAATGATATGTCTAGATTGATGCCTAGGATACTCCTTCATTGTAATCCTCAACTTGGTAGCTAGTTTGGTGCATTTTTGGTAATTGTCTCTAGAGTCGAGGGTTGTTTACCCTTGCAAATCCACATCTGCTTCATGCCAAGAGGTACTTTATATTGCACTGGTCGTTGCTCATCTTCTTGATTTTTGGCCTCCTTTATGTTGTACGTTGTCCTGCTTGATTTCCTAGGGATCTCTTTGGAAAAGAAGGGAACTTCCCATTGACTTATGCACATCCTTCAAGAGTGAGAATCTTTTGCACCATAGAACTTAGGACAAGATTCGCATCATTATCTTCGTGTGGGTTCCAAGAAGGACCAAGATCTGGTGTCTTTTTGAGTGGCCTGAGTGCTTGATTCTCTAATTCAATTGTGATGCGGTTTTGCCCACCCAAGCCAAAAGAAGTCCAAGTTTTAGGTTGAGGTTGACTACATGATCATAGATCCACTCTTGGCCCAAGACAAGAGGCTCGGTAAGATTCTGATCTTCACACACTAGAACTTTGACCACCATTAGAACCTCTTGAATGTAGAGGAGAAGTTCTAGCTCACCCATGCAAGGGGTTTCCACACCTCCCAATCCTAAGATATGCCTTGACAGGATTGACCTTCAATTGCAATTCTTGGTGATAAGAAAGTCTGATTGCACTTGTGGCTGCTCCTGAATGAATGAAAGCCCTTATGATCTTTGCTCCTTGTCCTACCTCTAGGGTCACAAAGGGTCTTCGATCCACTATCCTATGGGAATGGTCACCTGATGCTTCACACATGGCCATGTGATAACTAAGAGCTTCTTGAGTGTCAGACATAGGCTGATCTCTACCTTGTCTTTGCAATTTCATTCATCAGATGCATTCTAAAGCTTCTACATGTGCTTCTTCTGGAATTAGTTTTTCTTCTTCTTTATGTCTCTTAGCAGTGTTGAGTCGATTTAGCATCTCATACGTGAGGGGCTCTTGATATAATTTAACTCTACATCCACTAATGTAACCTGGTAGGATGTCGCCTTCTAGAGTGGCTAGTTGAACTGCTCCACTTGTTGAGATCCTATTGATAATCATTGGTCCATAGCCTCTCTTCTCTAATTTTCGTGTATGTTGCTTCAGAGTGTAGACTAAGACTAGGTCTCCTGCTTTCAAGCCCTTATCCTTCACATGTGCATCAAAATATGGTTTTTTTCTTTTCTTGGTTGCATAAATTCTTGCTCCAGCTCTCAATCATGTTTCACCTAATCGTTTAAGACCAAAGATTCTAGAGGAGATCTCATGGCCTCTCCAACCATGCTCTTGTGCTACTTTCAATGTAGGAATCAAAAAGTCGAATGGTAGCATTGCTTTTTGGCCGAACACCATCTGAAATTGTATGGCTTGGAGTACCTTTCATAGGAAACTCTGTATGCCCAAATAACATGGTGTAGTTGTTTGTCCCAATCAAAGCGTTTATTACTAACCAATTTTGTCAGTGCATTGCATAGAATCTTATTGGTGCTCTCGGCTTTTCCATTAGCTTGTGGATGATAGGGGACAGACTTCTTATGTATCACCAAGAATTCTTGAAGAAGGTTTTTGATGACTTCATTCAAGAAATGTGTGCCTCTATCATAGAGAATGCATGTCCACCCATCATAGGTTTCAATGGAATCTCATCTTTACGTATAGGATACTGAGTTCACTGACAAACATCACACCTCTTCACATAGGTATGTGCATCCATGTGAAGCGTGGGCCACCAAAGACATACAAAAACTATTACCTAACTATATGTGGTCCAAAGTGTCCTTCTGCTACACCTTGGTGAGCCGTTTCCAAGATCTTTAGATATTCACTCTCGTGGTCACATAATCTAAGATACCCATCTTTTCCTCATCTGTATAGATTATCTCCAATAAGAGTATAGTCTAAAGCTTCTTGTTTTAAGCTCCTTTGACTAGACAATGTCATCTCTTGAGGGAATGTTTTCATCCTCAAGA
The DNA here is from genome assembly GCA_020310875.1 of Ceratopteris richardii. Taxonomy (NCBI): domain Eukaryota; kingdom Viridiplantae; phylum Streptophyta; class Polypodiopsida; order Polypodiales; family Pteridaceae; genus Ceratopteris; species Ceratopteris richardii. Next base: position 205,572,148 of record CM035411.1, read on the forward strand.
AGGCTACTAATGGTTTGCTCAAATTTGGTACTAAAGACACTCAATAAAAAGTGGCATGTTCCACTGGTGGTTTAGTACGGCAGATTCGGCATTCCTTACACATCTTATGGACATCTGCTTCCATAGTTGGCTAGTGCACTCTAAGACTCCTTAGTGTCTGTAAACTTCTTTGCCTTGAGTAGTGTTGCTCTAATGCACCCACATGTGCTAAGTGCAACCATTTGCATACTCCTCCTCTTCCACACAATAAGATAATATTCCTTGATCTCTATGCTTGTACATACTCCCTGCCATGATATGGTACTTTCGGGCCTTTACTACCTCCTTATCTTGAGTGTTTATTATTGGGTATTTTGGCCCATATGTCAAGACTGGCACTAATGTCTTGGCCCACTGCGGTGCCACTTCCAAATTAAACAAGTAAGCATCAGGGAGATCATCCGATACTCCTTGTGGGGGCTCTCTAGATGTGAGCCTCAAGACATGATCTGCTCTCAAATGAGTCTTGGCTTTCCTCACCACTACCTCAAAGTCATATTCCATGAGTAAGAGGAACCATCTTACTAATCTACCTGTATTGCATGGCTTGTTTACCAACTACAATAGAGCTTGATGATCAGTAAAAAATTTAAATTTATTTGCAAGAAAATAGTGTCTAAACTTTTTAACCGCATACACCATACCTAATCCTTCTCATTTATTAGTGGTATAACTCCTTTTGTAGCATGCAATTGTCTACTAGCATAAGCAATTGGAAGATCCATATTGCCTTCACCAATAGGTTGGGCAAGTACACATCCAATAACATAGTTGGATGCATCCACATGCACATGGAATGGCTTGTTCCAATCTGGGGTAGTCAAGATTGGTGCAAACACAATCTTCTCTTGAGCTTGTTAAAGGAGTTTTCACATTCTTCAGTCCATTCAACATTAGTCAAAAGAGAGTACAAGGGCTTTGCTATGATTGCATACATATGAATGAATCAGCGATAATAGCCACATTGACCCATGAAACCCTATACCTCCTTGACATTCCTTGGCCTAGGTAGCTCTGCAATAGCTCTCACTTTCTCCTCGTCTGTGGATATGCCATTCTTTGACACTATGTGTCCTAGAATTTTGCCTTGCTTAACCATGAAACACTTTTTTGGGTTCAAGCAGACTTGATATTCTCTACATTTTTCAAAGATAGCTCTCAGCTTAGGGATATGGATTTGTCTAATTTTGGAATGAGCATAGAGATCATCAATAGAGACTTCCAAATTCTTCCTCAAGAATTCGTTAAATACATGACACATCAGCCTCTTGAAGGTAGCGGGCGCATTGGTAAGACCAAATGGCATTACCCAAAAAGCAAATATGCACCTTTGTGGCAAAAGTTGTCTTATGTTGATCTTTTGGAGCAATGGCTACCTGATTGTAGCCACTAGAAAATCCATCAAGGAAGTTGTACACTTCCTTGCATGCTACTCTTTCTAGTAGATGCTTAGTGATCGGAAGCGAATACTATCTCTGATAGTGGCTGCGTTAACCTTCTTCAAGTTAATGCATACATGTAATTTTCCATTCTTTTTAGGCAACACTACAATGCGGGATACCCATTCAGTATGTTTGATTTCATAGAGAAATCCAACTTTACCCAAGTGATCTATCTCTTGTTTGATCTTGGCAGCATAGTTGTCATTATATGTGTATGGCTTCTATCTCGAGGGTTTGGCATCTGAGGTCAGGGGGATTATATGTGAGCATATGCCAGGTTCTACACCTTTCAGGTCCTTGTAACTCCATGTGAACACATCTCTATATTCTCATAGTAAGGCTATTAACTCCTACTCCTCATCTTCACTTAGGTCATGTCCTATGTATGTGCATCGCTCTTCACCTTCCTCTATGGTCACTATGATTTTCTTTGTAGTTTCTTTGTTATCATAGGACTCTCCTATGACTGCTTCATGTTTAGGCATCCTTATCATGACTCTCCTATCTTCAACTTCATACTTCTTGAAATTTTCAAGGACCTCAACCAAACATTCTTTTTCCTCGAGTGTGACTTCTCTCTTCCTCCTCTTCTTGCCTTCATTTGTAGTAGTCACTTGTGTGGTTAATCTCACGTCATTCATAATTTCTTCATGTCTCTGAGGGTGAGCTTCTACTTCATAGAAATATTCCTGAGCTGGTGCAAAAGGAGGGTCCATAATAGTTGACTCTAGATCGGAGTCACATGCATCCTCGAATGCATCACTTCTAGGTTCACATTCTTCAATAATTGGATCACACATGATTGGCTCTATTGTGAAGATTGAAATGTCATAGCCATCCTCGTCACAGTGGGGTGTTCATTGTTCTTCATTGATGGCTACATCCATTGTTGCTAAACTTTCCATCCAACCATGAGGTTCAAACTCTTCATCTAGAAATACAACAGGTGTATAGGCTGGGTCTCATATTAATCTATGAGTTTCCTTCACACCTACCTCTCTTGCCTTTTTCCTTTTCTCTTCCTCTTCGGACACTTTACACATCCATAAGTGAATGACTTCATGCATCCATGAGGATCCTGATCCTATGGAATGCACTGACTCTGTATCGTCTGTGGCTCTATGGATGGGATTCCATTGAATGGGGGGAACCTCTCGATGAGAGAAATCCTTGAGATTGACTTTGGTTGTAACACCTAAGTATTGCAAATATAAGGAATTGGTTCCCAAATCTTGTACTACTTGCAATTGTCTCAAGAATGGTCTTCTCATAATCATTGCGTAGGCTTGATTTTTGCTAAAGTCACATATAGCAAAATTATGCTCAAACTCTACACAAGTAGTGAGATTTATCCCTTCTAATAGGCCCAAGGGTCTTTTGATGTCACCATTAGCCATTTGTAGTCTCATTCTCGTGGACCTGAGTGCTGGCTTGCCCCATCGCTTCCATAGGGAAGTGGTAGCAATTGCAACTCCTACACTTGAGTCCAAAATTGCCTTGGTTGTATAACCCTGATGAGTGATAAGGAGATAGGTGTTTCCTTCTTCTCCTTTTCTCATGTCCCCTATCTTGTCCAAAGGTATTTCAAGCATTGTTTTATGAGATCCTACCTAGGAACGAGGTTTTTCTATGTCTCGCACTTGTTTGGCTATATGTTTCCACAAGTCAGGCTTAACCTTTGAGTAGCTCTTCTAAAGTGAGATTGCACTGCACTTTAGTATTCTTCACTACCTCCATATTCTTAGGTATGATGGAGTCTTCATTTCTTACCATGATGGTGGGTGCTCTCTTTAAAGTATATTTTGCTTCCCATGGGCCAATGAAATGGGGTAATTCTTGCAAGGAATTAGACTGGAAGTCTAATCTCTCACCAGATTAGTCTCCATAAATGGAAGGAAGGTCTTGTGGGAATTAATCATGCAAATCATCCACAAATTCAATGGGAGGGGGGGCTTCACTTTCTTTATCCCACTTCTCTTCCTAGATCTCTCTTAGAAATTCTTGGGAATCTCGATTTATAGAACAAGTGGTATCTAGTTCAGTGGAATTGGACACATAAGCATCATTGGGAGGAATGATCATTCTTTCACTTGCCTTGTCCTTACCCTGGGAGGTGACTCCTTTTCTAGGCTTTGCAAATAACCTCTCGAATCTATCTAATAGACCATGAAAATGCAATGGTGTTCTAGTGGAGCTAGAGCAATTGAAGAGACAATTGGCTTCAAACATGGCTTGAGCCAATTCCACCATCTTGGCGCAAAGCTTTGTTTGTTCGAGCTCTAGGTCCACTCTACAATAACACTTTTCATTATCTGTTACATTTTTCCCTTCTTGGACTCTCGCTTGATGAATCTGCTAAGAGTGATCCTACTCGGGGTGGTGGGTGGGTTACGTGTGGTGAATTAGAATGTTGTGGGAGAGGAGGGGATGGGGATGGTGGTGGAGGTGATGTGTGAGAGTGCATTTGAGATGTGATTTCTATTATCTTTTCTTTTGTCTCTCTCAAACTTTCCCAAAGTTTGCTCATCTTCTTTGCTCATTGCCTTTTCATACGTTCACGACTTTCTCTCCAAGCTCTTGTCCTCTTCCTATTCTAACTCTCGATCTCTCTAACCTCCAAATTCTTTTCCTGACCTAAGTCTTGGTTTTGCTTAAGTGCCTGAGCTCTCATGATGACTTGCACCAAGGCCCTAGAAGTCACACTTCCCGTGGAGTCTACCACTAACCCAATAATGTTGATAGGAACGATGTTTGGCATATTGGTGGGGTTCTTGGGACACTTTTGTAACAAGTGCTCCTTCCCACAATCTAGACAAAAGCCTTGAATTATCACAAAATGGGGTTGTGTAGGTGTAGGCATAGGGCAATCACAAATGAGGTGATCTCCCTGACATCAATATGATGGTCCCCTTGGAAATGGGGGTCTTATTTGCCTAGATTGAGGCGTAGAATTGGGGTTTGCGTGCATGACATTTGCATATTCTGGCTCCCAACTAGATTCACTCTGTTATTCATAATACTATGACTCATTATGCTCATGTGGCTACATGTAGAAAGCATGTGGATTATCAATATGGGTGTATCAAACCCTCAAAAATACAGAAAAAACAAAACACACAAGCTCTCTCTCGCTCTCTCTCACAAGTGGAATGAAGGAAGTGAGGCGGGTAGGAGAATATGACCAAAAAAACTAAAATTTTGGGGAAGGTGGAGATGGAGGTGGGAGGTGGTGTGGATGATGATGGTGATGTTGGTGATGCAAAAAACAAGAGAATTTGATGAAAAATAAGGAAAAGTAAAGATTTTACCTATAACTCCAATGTCTCAACTCTATGTCTTACCATCACACACTTGTCCTCAAAGCTCTCTCTTGGCAACGATGCCAAATTTGGTGTCACTCTAGCACAATGGCAAGTACCAACATGAGGAGATTCACCTCATAAATGTCAATCCGCAGAGACATGAGGACCGGTATGAAGACTGTGAGCAAGTGATGGCACAAGTGCATGAGTGAAAGCACACTAGCATGCACACACATATACACATGCACAAGGTAAGAGCAAAGAGTGGAACCATGGAAGGAGTTTGATTAAAAAAGAAATCTCTTACCAAGCTCAAATCTACAACAAGCTAACCCCAAAAATGAACTCTCTAGCTCTTTTTATAGTTTTTTTACTAGCTTTGGCCCCGTCCAGACCTAGTGTCTAGCCTAGTTAAAAATCAGGTTCTAGAGCTTATTTGAGGGCTCAAATGAAAACAAAAAATTACAAAAATTGATATGTAGCTAATTCTAATACTCCTCAAGCTCAAGGACTTGTGGGATTGAACAAAATGGAGTCTATTCTACCAAAAATAGGATTTACAAGGTTTGTGTAGTGATGAAAATCACTTGAGTTGGAGATAGTCTATGGAAAGAATGATTAGGCCTTGTTGCCAGATTGTGCATGAAGGCTCCTTTGTGCTTGTATGATCTTCTTATAGCTTGTATGCCAACAAATACAAGAAGGACCATGGGTAGGAGAATCCAGCAAGAAGTACTCTAGAGCTGACTTGGAAATAGAGAGGATGAAACTATGCATGAAAATGGTAGAATTAGCCCAAACAATGTTTGGGGCATCCTAGTACCTCAATTGGGGAGTTATGGCTAAACCTAAACTACATTTCCAAGGAAAATTGTAAAGGTTAGAGCAAGTAGTATCAAACACAACAAAAGTTAGCTGTAGCACCCAAACTAGGCCAGAGGACCCGTTAGAGACAATTCTATCTGAAAGGGCTAGATCGGACTTAGAAGATCATCAAATGGGCTACATGGATTCAAATGCCATCTTAACAGAGATCCAAGAGGAAAGATGGAGGCAGGAACAGGAAGCAAGGCCACTTATACTAGAGATTGATGACTCAAGAGAACAGTTCCCTACCGGCATTCCATCTATCTATGGAGATCAGGTGGATGATAGGTCCAATGAGTGCACGAGTTTTGAATCTAACTCCTTGAAAGAGTTACTTCACTTCACGGGACCTTGGGAAGATAGATCAATCCAAGTGAGAGCCCCCACTATTCTAGTTAGGGGAGAAGACTCACTTCTTCCTAGAAACACAAAATTCATTAAGAACACCAGAGTTCAATGCCATTTGGCTTTGGAGGAGCTATTGAATATCAAACCAAAACTATGGAAACATGTAGCAAAATAGTCTTTAGGGTTAGCTACAAGTTCCTCTAGACTAAGAGCACGAGGAAACGTACCTGAAATACCCATAGACAAAGTGGGCGATGTGAGTGAAGGAGAGGAAGGTAATGCTTATTTTCCTATCAATTACAAAGGTTACACTGCCAATGCCATCTTAGACACAAGTGCAGGAGTAGCTATTGCTACCACTTCTTTGTGGAAGGGTTGGGGTAAACCAGCCCTTAGACCTACTAGGATGAAGTTGCAGATGGCTAATGGGCCCATAGAAAGACCCTTAGGACTACTAGAAGGAATTACCCTATTCACCTGTGGGGTAGAATTTGATCACACATTTGTGATATGTGATTTTGGGAAGAATCAAGCATATGAAATGCTGGTAGACCTTTCATGCGACAATTGCAAGTGGTACAAGATTGGGGAACCAACTCTTCGTACTTGCAACACCTAGGAGTAACCATAAAAAGTGAACCTCACAGACTACTCACACAGGGATGCACCACCCTTGCAATGGAATATTGTACATAGGAACAAAGATGATGAGGAATCGATACATTCCTTAGCATCAGATCCATCATGGCTACATGAGGATACACACCTATGGATGCATGAAGTTGCAGCAAAAGAGGAGCAAAGGAAAGCAAGAATGTCAGGAATAGGACAAACCTCTAGAACTATTGAAAACTCAGCATACGTGCCAGTAGTGTTTCTAGATGAGGATTTCAAACCCTATGGCTGGGTAGAGATTCTTGTGATGATGGACATAGCAATTAACGATGAACAATTGACCCCCATTGTGATGAAGATGGCTATGATATATCCATCTTCACTGTAAACCTTATAGGGGAGGAAACTGAAGGGGATAAACTTGAATGTGAGATCTCAGAGAGGAGCAAGCAAGTGAAAGATGAAGAATGTGAAGTAGAATCTAATAGACCCAAATGTTCATCTAAAGAGGATTTTTAGGTTGGGTAGAAGTCATTTCCCTAGACCACAAAACCCCTAGGAAGAGAAAGGATAATTCAAATCCTGATCCAAACAATCAAAAGGTGAGAAAGGATAAAATTCTGAGACAAGAAGAAGAACCCCTACTGAGAGAATTTTAAAAAATACAAAGTTGAAGAACAAAAGATCATGATAACAATCCCCAAGAGAGAGAAAAGCTCTAGAGAGGTATATGATAACAAGGAGACTACAAAGAAAGTAGTAGTGGCAATCCAGGGAGGAGGAGAAAGATGTACATAGATAGGGCATGATCTGACATACGAGGAGGAAGAAAGTTTGATCACCTTACTAAAAAGGTATAGGGATGTGTTTGCATGGAGTTCAAGGACCTGAAAGGGGTACATCCGGATATATGTTCTCACAGGATATCCATGACAGCTGAGGCTAAACCCACCAAGCAAAAGCCTTATACATATAATGATAACTATGCACTGGAGATCAAGGAAGAGATAGAAAGACTCATTGAGGCTAGATTCATTTATGAGATAGAACATATTGAATGGGTATCACCCATTGTAGTTGTGCTTAAGAAAAATGATAAGTTGAGAGTGTGTATTAATTTGAAGAAAGTCAATGCTGCCACCATTAGGGATAGTTACCCTTTGCCTATTATAGAACACCTGCTAGAGATAGTCGTAGGCAAAGAAGTGTATAGCTTTCTTCATGGATTTTTAGGCTATAACCAAGCCGCCATTGCCCCTGAGAATCAACAAAAGATGGCTTTTGCCACTAAATGGGGTATCTTTGCATTTTGTGTGATGCCTTTTGGGTTAATGAATGCACCTGCAACTTTCCAAAGGTTGATGTGCCACGTGTTCAAAGAGTTTTTGAGAAAGAACTTAGAAGTGTACATAGATGATCTATGTGCTCACTGAATGCTTAGACCAAATCATATCCCTAAGCTTAAATGAATCTTTGACAATTGTAGGGAATATTAAGTCTATTTAAACCTTGAGAAGTGTGTCTTTATGGTAAGACAAGGTAAGATACTTGGTCATGTAGCTTCAAATAAATAGAGTTTCCACAAATGAGGATAAGGTACAAGTGATCAATAAATTACCAAGGCCAAAGAAAGTGAAGGAGCTACAGACATTTATGGGCCATTGCAGATATTACCGACAATTCATACATATGTATGCAATCATTGCTAAACCACTATACAACCTAATAACTAACTTTGAGCGGATAGAAGAATGTGAGAGCTCCTTTAGTGAACTAAAATGACGATTGTGTTCTGCACCTATTCTAGTCATTCTTGATTGGATCAAACCTTTTCACGTACGCATAGATGCTTCTAATCACACAATAGGCTGCATTTTAGCACAACCCATGGATAAAGGGAATATTGACTTATTGATTACACAAACACATTCACATACATGCACACACACATACACTCACACATGCACACACACATACATAAACATACACATACACATACACATACACATACACATACACATACACATACACATACACATACACATACACATACACATACACATACACATACACATACACATACACATACACATACACATACACATACACATACACATACACATACACATACACATACACATACACATACACATACACATACACATACACATACACATACACATACACATACACATACACATACACATACACATACACATACACATACACATACACATACACATACACATACACATACACATACACATACACATACACATACACATACACATACACATACACATACACATACACATACACATACACATACACATACACATACACATACACATACACATACACATACACATACACATACACATACACATACACATACACATACACATACACATACACATACACATACACATACACATACACATACACATACACATACACATACACATACACATACACATACACATACACATACACATACACATACACATACACATACACATACACATACACATACACATACACATACACATACACATACACATACACATACACATACACATACACATACACATACACATACACATACACATACACATACACATACACATACACATACACATACACATACACATACACATACACATACACATACACATACACATACACATACACATACACATACACATACACATACACATACACATACACATACACATACACATACACATACACACACACATATACCTACACATACACATATACATACACATACACATATGTATACACATACACATACACATACACATACACATACACATACGCATACACATACACATACACATACACATACACATACACATACACATACACATACAGATACACATACACATACACATACACATACACATACGCATACACATACATATACACATACACATACGCATACACATACACATACACTTACACATACACATACACATACACATACACATACACACACATACATGTAAACATACACATACACAAACACATACATATACACGTACACATACATATACACATACACATACACATACACTTACACTTGCACTTACACATACACATACATACACGTAAACATACACATACACATACACGTACACATATATCTACACATACACGTACAGGTACACATATTTGTACAACGTAGACATACACATACATGTACAACGTAGACGTAAAACATACAACATCCAATGTACACATACAATGTACTACATACACCTACATTGTACTATGTATATGTACATGTACAACATACTACGTACACATACAATGGACTATGTACGCATACAACATACAACCTACAATGTACACCTACAACTTACAATGTAGACATACAATGTACAACGTACAATGTACACATACAACATACAACATATGCATACAATGTACATGTACACCATACACGTGCAATGTACACGTACAACATACACGTACAACGTATAGGTACAACGTACATGTGCAACATATACGTACACCGTACATGTACAACATACATGTACAGGTACATGTACCACATACACATACCATGTACACATACTGTGTACACGTACCATGTACATGTACCACATACATGTACCACGTACACATACACGTACATGTACATGTACATGTACACGTACATGTACACGTACACGTATAGGTACACGTAAACACACACATACAACGTACACGTACCATGTAAATGTATCACGTACACATACCATGTACACATACCACATACATGTACCACATACACATACCACATACATGTACATGTACACATCTACGTACACATACATATACACCTGTATGTACCACGTACACATACACGTACCAAGTACACGTACCACATACATGTACATGTACACGTACATGTATAGGTACCAAGTACATGTACCTGTTACATGTACACGTAGCACATACACATACATGTACATGTACATATACCACATAAATGTACATGTACATGTACACATACACATACACGAACAACATACACGAACAACGTACTCGAACAACGTACACGTACAATGTACACGTACAACATAGACATACACGTACAAGTATAATGTACACGTACACGTACATCTAGAACATACCATGTACATGTACATGTGCAACGTAGATCATACGTGTACATGTACAATGTACATGTACATGTATGCATGTACACATACATGTACACATACACGTACACTTACATGTACACATACACATACACACACATATGTCACTACACATACACATATAGGTACACGCACATATACATACACACACATATACGGATACACATACACATACACACACATATACGGACACAGATACACATACACATACACATAGACATACACATACACATACACATACACAAACACATACACATACACATACACATACACATACACATACACATACACATACACATACACATACACATACACATACACATACACATACACATACACATACACATACACATACACATACACATACACATACACATACACATACACATACACATAGGGCATACGCATACACATACACATACACATACGGATATGCATATGCATACACATACACATACTGTTGAGAGCAGTATGGGCACCCAAGGACTGACTAGACAAGGAAGCCAACGGAGAGAGTCAGAGCGAGGTGAAGGAGTAAGTAGACAAAGCAGTCGACGCAAATCTGGCAGATAAGCCCTTCAAATTTTTCCGAATCAACATCTTTATAACAGTGATTCTTATCACTAACAATCATTGTAAATACCATTTCATATTTTTGTAGCTCCATTTTGTGCAAGCCAAGGAGTCCTTGAGCTTGAGGAGCCTTAGAAGTACCTACATATCAATTTTCATATTTTTTAGACTCTGTTTAAGCCCTCAAATTGGCCCTGGAACCTAATTTTTAACTAGGCCGGACACTAGGTCTGGACAGGGCCAAAACCTAGTCAAAAACTATAAAAAGAGCTAGAGAGCTCATTTTTGAGGTTAGATTGTAATTGAAACGAACTTGTAAGAGCTTTTTGAAAGTAATCTAAGAACTCCATTGCTTCTCACTCTTTGTCTTGCCGTGTGTGCGCGTGTGTGTGTATGTGTGTGCATGTTTGTATGCTTCTCACTCACGCACTTGTGCCTCCACTTGCTCGAGGTCTTCATACCATCCTCACGTCTTCCCGGATTGACATTAAAGGAGGTGCTACTCATCACTGAGCTACACCAAATTTTGGCGCCGTTGCCGGGGATCGAGCTTTGAGGACGAGCGTGTGATGGTAAGACGTAGATTGGAGACGTTGGCGTTGTAGGTAATTTCTTTACTTTTCCTATTTTTCTCTTTCTTACCTTACCACCATCATCACCATCATCATCATCACCATCTTCCACCTCCACTTCCATCATCGCGAAAATTTCAGTTTTTTTATTATATCACCTTCTCCACCTCATTTCCCTCATTTCACTTGTGAGAGAGAGCGAGAGAGCGAACTATTGTGTGCTATTTTCTGCATGCTTTTGGAGTTTCTTGCAGGTTTCAGCATTATCATCCCCTCCAGCACGTCGCGCAGGTACGGAAATGTGCAGAACTGTCTCGCAGTCGCCGACTCCTGTCGATCGCGATTGACAGAAATTTTCACCTTTTGGTAAATCTGAGTGCACCACAGTGGACTAGAGACCCTGCACACCACAATTCCACAAAAATTTTTGAAAATTTTGCAAAATTTCAGTCCATCGCGATTGACAGCTCTGTCCATCGCGATCGACAGCTCTGTCCATCACGATTGCTTGCCTATCCATCGCGATTGACTGACCCCTGTCCATCGCGATTGATTGCCTGTCCATCGCGACCGACTCCTGTCCATCGCGATTGACTGACCCCTGTCCATCGCGATTGATTGCCTGTCCATCGCGACCGACTCCTGTCCATCGCGATTGACTGACCCCTGTCCATCACGATTGATTGCCTGTCCATTGCGACCGACTCCTGTCCATCGCGATTGACTGACCCCTGTCCATCACGATTGATTGCCTGTCCGTCGCGACCGACTCCTATCCATCGCGATTGACTGACCGCCTGTCCATCGCGATTGATACTCTGTCCATCGCGATTGACAGCCTTGTCGATCGCGATTGACAGCCAATTTTAGCCAAATTTTTTAGGGTTTTTAAATTGAAGAGTTGGGCTAATTTTGGGCATAAACATTTTACTCTAGAGCACATAAGGAGGCCTTAGGAAAACAACTTGGGGAAAACCTATTGCACAGTGATCCTGTTTGGACCCTGTCTTAACTCTAGAACCCTGAACGGTCATAACTTTTTCATACGAAATCCATTTTTTGAGCTCTAGGGCTTGTTGGAAAGCTCGTGGCATATACTACATGCCCTCAATTGTTTTTTATAAAGATAATGCGTTGATTTTCAGCTAGGGTATTTTGAAGTTGACCATACCCAGGGGGATCAAAGTGAGGGGTCTTGAGAATTGTTTTCCTAAAATTCACTATGCAAATTAGTATTTGTGCTACAGGAATGAGAATCATTGGTTCTGTCTTTGGAATTTAAATATTAAAGCTAACTTGGAACTCTACAGATCTATTGAGAGCATCGAAGGGCGTTCTAAGCGAGTGTAAGTGCAAGCCTTGGAACACACTTCCTGGGCATTCAAGGGCAACCAAGCAGGAAACAAAAGGTTGGAAACTTTCAACCCCCTCTGTCAATTCCTAGCTTCGGCTAAGAACGACTAGAGGTAGGAGTAAGTCAGGGCGACGATAGGCAATTATCAAGTTGAAGAAGACCTAAACTTTCAAGTTCAAGCTAAGAACATAATCTTCGTACTGTTGAGAACTTTAAAGGAAAAGAACTTAACGTGGAACGGTCAACTTTAAGTGCGGAACTACACTCAAATATACCTTATGACGTGGTATCAGACAAGAATTTTAACACGGGAATCAACTAAAAAGAATCAACTGACTGATACAAAAGGACTCTGCAACAAGGTTGTACTTGGGCAAAATTGGGCTATTCAACTAGGCTTATGAACCTTAGATCAGGGCGACATCTAGTAAGGGATATACAAAGCCTTAGATCTTCAGAGGCTAGTGTCAACCACACTGCTGGGTCGTGGGCCCAGCAGTTGAGCCACCACTCACACTACCCAAGTTCTGAGACTAGTGAATCAGAGATGTCTCAAGGCATGGACAGACCTACGGGAAGTTCAGGAGTGCCATACTTGCACAGGGTAGAAGGCCCGTACAAGACACAGCTGGAATACCTTAGGACCAACCGATTAGGTGCCAACATCTATGAGGACGGCCTAGGAAGATCTGTGGTACAGATTAAGAATCCTGATCAATCCATTGGATTAGAGCACCCAGCTGTCAAGTTTGAAAATGGAGCATACTTGGACAAAGAAGGAACCATATACGTAGTCACCAGTCACCCAGATAGGACGGACGAATTTGGAAATGTGATCCCCGAAGCAGACTTAGGTGACCTGGAGCAAGGAAACATGAGTGCAGAACCTAGAACCCCTCGAGGTAAATCGGTTCTCACTAGGATTATCACACCGGAGTGGATTCCCCAGGATAATAAGAGCATAGATTTGCTCCTCAATCGAGAGACTGACGAAGCCTTTTGGAGGTACAAACCTGATCGGCCAATTGATATAGGAACAATCATGATTTATGAGTTTAAGGATCCTGATAGCCCAGGTAGGGTGACCTACTTAGATCACACTTCGGAGAGGATCTTTGTGGTGACAGAAAATGATAGGCATGCTTACACTTGGAAGGGTGAATTTTTTTTTCCCCAACCAAGATCGAATGTATCCTATGGTCACCCTAGAGCTGGAACATCCCAAGCTCATGGAATGCAAAGAGACAGAAGTAGAGATAGACCAGAAGTAAGCTTTGCCAACCCAGTGGGCAGAGAAAGAACGAGGACGGAAACAAATAGAGTAGAACCTGAGATACTTAGAGCTCACAGGAATCAAAGAAATGCGGATGAGTTCCCTCTACCACGACCTAGAGAGCACACAAGGACTCTGAGACCGACTCAGTTAGTTAAGTCCATGAAGAACTACTTCGATGGCACTGGAGATCCATACGATCATGTGGCTGAGTTTAGGCAAGTCCTGAGAGCTGAACAAGTAGAGGATCTATTCACTCAGTACAATGCCTTTGGTCTGACCCTTAGGAACACTGCCCTGACATGGTTTCAGCCACTAAATGAGAGGCAGTTCAGGAGCATAGACCAACTCCTAGAGGCTTTCATTATTGAATTCTCTAAGAGTGGCATAAGGCATAATACCTCCTCGCTGATTCATAGCTTCAAGCAAACCCCTCAAGAAACTGTGAGACTTGCAGGAAGAAGATTTAGGCAATACTTAGAAAGATGCCCTATTTCGGAGCTACCCACACCAGCTAAGCAAGTGGCTTTATTCCTGGATGGATTGTTAAGTACTAAATTGAGATCTTATGTGTACTTGAAGGACCCTAGGACCATAGAAGAGTGTGTGCGCATGTGCATTGACATCGAGGATAACCTAGGGGAGGAGTTAGAGCTTTCCAAGATATACAAAGATTCAGATAGTGCCTCTAACCTCTCTTCCACGCAATCCACATCAATTGAGGAACTTGCAGAGAAAGTAGCTCAGAAATTAGGTGTCACTAACAAACAAATCCCAAGGTTTGCCCCTGTGAAAAGGTGCTATACTTGTGGGGGCGACCACATGGCGAATGTATGTCCCATTATGGCTCAACCCCAAGTTAATCCTAGTAGCCAGTACTGCACTATAGAACGAAGGTACACCAATCACACCGCGCAAGATTGCCCCTACAATAAGCAAACCGTTAGGCAGACGTACCCACAGCCATGCCCTCAACAAGGAAGATACCAGAACCAGTACTCACCTCAGCAGTATGCTAGGCCTCAACAAACCTACCAACCCTATCAAAACCAACAAAGGCCTCAGCCTGTGCTAGCACAACAACCCCCAGCTCCAGCTAATGTGATTCCGGTAAAGTATGCTGCTGCAGAAGAAAACCTGAATAGAGCTATAGTTCCCGTAACACCAGTACTTTCAGAAAGTGATCCCAGTGACCATAGCTTCGATTCTACACATGTTCATAGTCCCCAGGCTTACTACATGCAATCTCCTGAACATGGTGAGTCCTACTATAGTGAAGAGCCAAATGAACCTAGTTGGGAGTCAGATTACACAAACGTCATGTATGCAAACCCCAACCCTAGACCTCAACCTAGGCAGGTAAGACCCCCTTTCCCTAGAGGACCATGCTATAGATGTCAGGGGGATCACCTCATTCGTGATTGTCCCTTGCCTCCACCTACACAACCCCAGTCAGTGACGATTCAGGGTTTTTGCCAAGAGTGTGCAAAGGATCATCTCTTATGAGACTACCCTAAGAATCCTAATAATATGCCAAAAATTACTCCTATTAACGTTATTGAGTTAGTGGTAGATTCCACAGGAAGTGTCACTTCCACTACACCCGTGCAAGTGATCACTAGAGCTCAAGCATTGCAGCAAAACCCAGGGGTAAACCAGGAGAAGAGCCCAGATGTTAGTGAAACAGAGAGCATGACAAAAAAGAGGACTAGAGCTTGGAGAGATAGCCGTGAAAGAATGAAACGGCAATGGGCAAAAAAGATGAGTGAACTCGAGGAAAGCCTCAGAGAAACAAAGGCCAGGATAACTGAACTCACATCTCAAACTCCCTCTCACATTACCCCACTTCCACCATTCCCAACTCCATCCAACCCGCCACCTTCCGACCCGCCTCAACTAATTCCACCACCCCCTAGAGTAGGATCAGTCCTAGCAGATCCCACTCCCGAAGACCTTAATATGATGCTTAAAGCATATCAAGCCAGAATCCAAGAAGGGCCAAACGTAAGTGATCATGAAAAGTGTTACCCAAGAGCAGAACTAGAGTTAGAACGAACCAAAATTTATGCTGAGATGGTGGAATTGGCTCAGACCATGTTTGAGGCCAGTCGCCTATTTAACATCTCTAGTTCAGCGAAGACACAGTTGCACTTTGATGGACTGTTAGAAAGAATAGAGAAGCTGATTGCACAATCAGAAAAGGAACCCGCCTCTCAACACAAGGACAAGGCAAGTGAAAGATTAAGCATTCCTGCTCAGGAAGCCTATGTGCCTGAAGCCTATGTGCCTGAAGCCTATGTGCCTGAAGCCTATGTGCCTGAAGCCTATGTGCCTGAAGCCTATGTGCCTAACTCTACGGAGCCAGACACATCATCTTCTATGAATCCGTTCACACCAGAATTCCTACGCGAGATTCAAGAAGACAAATGGGCTAAAGAGAGTGAAGTCCCTCCTCCTATTGAACTTGTGGATGATGCACACGACCAATTCCCACAAGACATCCCATCCATCTATGAGGAGTAGGAGAGCACCCACTCTCAGGACAGACTAGACTTTGAATCTAACTCTCTACAAGAATTACCCCACTTCACAGGCCCATGGGAAGCTAAGTCTACTTGTATGAGAGCACCTACGATCATGGTACGAAATGAGGACTCAGTCTTACCTAGGAACACAGAGGTAGTGAAAAACACTAAAGTGCAGTGCAATCTCACTTTGGAAGAGCTACTCAAGGTTAGACCTGAATTATGGAAACATGTCGCTAAACAAGTACCAGCGATAGTGAAACCTCATTCCCAGGTAGGATCACATAGGACGGTGCCAGAGATACCCTTGGATAAGATAGGAGATATGTGTGAAGGTGAAGAAGGGAACACCTATCTTCCCATTACCTACCAGGAGTACACCACCAAGGCAATTTTGGACTCAGGTGCAGGAGTTGCAATTGCCACCACTTCCCTATGGAAGCGTTGGGGCAAGCCAACACTCAGGCCAACGAGAATGAAACTGCAGATGGCCGATGGTCATATTGAGAGACCCTTAGGATTGCTAGAAGGAATAACTCTCACCACCTGTGGTGTCGAGTTTGAGCACACATTTGCCATATGTGACTTCACCAGAAATCATGCCTATGAGATGATCTTGGGACGACCTTTTATGCGACAGTTGCAAGTGGTACAGGATTGGGGAACCAATTCTTTGTACCTACAGCACTTAGGTGTTACGACCAAAGTCAATCTCAAAGATTACTCTCATAGAGATGTCCCTCCTATCCAATGGAACCCCATCCATAGAGCCAAAGATGATACAGAATTGGTGCATTCCATAAGGTCAGGATCCTCATGGATGCATGAAGACACCCACTTATGGATGTGTAAGGTAGCAGTAGAAGAAGAGAAGAGAGAAGAGGCCAAAGAAATAGGTGCAAAAGAAACCCATAGATCAATCCAAGACCCAGCCTATGCACCTGTAGTCTTTCCTGATGAGGAATTTGAACCCCATGGCTGGGCAGAAATCCTAGCAACCATGGATGTAGCCATCAATGAGGAACAATGGACACCTCACTGTGATGAGGATGGCTATGACATTTCAGTCTTCTCCATAGAGCCAATCATGGGAGAGGCAGTTCTAGAAGAATGCGAACCTAGCCCTGATGCACTTGAGGATGCAAGTGACTCCGATCTAGAGTCAATCATTATGGACCCACCTTTTGCATCAGATAAAGAATACTTCCATGGAGTAGAATTTCAACCCCAGAGGCATGGAGAGCTTACAAATGATGTAAGATTAGCCACACATGTGACCCCGAAGGAAGAATGAAAGAAACGAAAGAAAAGAGAAGTCTCACCAGAGGAGGAAGAATCTTTGTTTGAGGTCCCGGAAAATTTTAAGAAATATGAGATAGATGACAGGAGAGTCATGATCAGAATGCCGAAACGAGAGGCACAATCAGGAGAGGCCTATGATAACAAAGAAACCACCAAGAAAATAGTAGTGGCCCTAGAAGAAGGAGAGGAGAGATGCACATACATAGGCCATGACCTAACAGAGGAAGAAGAGCATGCATTAATAGCCTTGCTAAGCGAATACAGAGATGTATTTGCTTGGAGTTACAAGGATTTGAAGGGTGTTGACCCAGACATATGCTCACACACCATCCCCATGACTTCAGATGCCAAACCCTCTAAGCAAAAGCCCTATACATATAACGATAATTACGCTGCCAAGATTAAAGAGGAGATAGATAGACTGGTTGAAGCTGGATTTATCTATGAAATTGAGCACACTGAGTGGGTATCCCCCATTGTAGTGGTGCCCAAGAAGAATGGCAAGCTGCGTGTATGCATTAACTTGAAGAAGGTTAATGCAGCCACGATTCGAGATAACTATCCGCTTCCCATCACGGAACATCTCTTAGAAAGAGTAGTAGGCAAGGAAGTGTACAGCTTCCTTGATGGATTTTCGGGTTACAATCAAGTACCCATAGCTCCACAGGATCAGCATAAGACAGCTTTTGCCACAGAATGGGGCATTTTTGCTTTTAGAGTAACGCCATTTGGGCTTACCAATGCACCAGCAACCTTCCAGAGGCTGATGTGCCATGTATTTAAGGAGTTCCTGAGAAAGAATTTAGAAGTATATGTTGATGATCTTTGTGCTCATTCCAACATTAGACAAACTCATATTCCTGAACTCAGACAAATCTTTGACAAATGTAGAGAATATCAAGTCTGCCTGAACCCAGAAAAGTGCGTTTTTATGGTCAGGCAAGGCAAGATTCTAGGACACATAGTGTCAAAGAATGGCATATCCACTGATGAAGAGAAAGTGAGAGCCATAGCCGAGCTTCCAAGGCCAAGGAATGTCAAGGAAGTACAAGCTTTCATGGGACATTGTGGTTACTACCGCCGGTTCATTCACATGTATGCTGTCATTGCAAAGCCCAGGTACGGACTTTTGACAAACTTTGAATGGACTGAGGAATGTGAGAATTCCTTCAATGAGCTTAAACGAAGATTATGTTCAGCACCAATCTTGACCACACCAGATTGGAATAAGCCATTCCATGTTCACGTGGATGCATCCAATTATGCTATTGGATGTGTACTCGCACAACCTACGGGTGAAGGTAATATGGATCTTCCAATTGCCTATGCTAGTAGACAATTGAATGTAGCTGAACAAAATTAAACCACTACTGAGAGAGAAGGCTTAGGCATGGTGTATGCGGTTAAAAAGTTTAGACATTATTTGCTTGCAAATAAGTTTAAATTTTTTACTGACCACCAAGCATTGTTATATCTCGTGAACAAGCCATGCAATACAGGAAGATTAGTAAGATGGTTTCTCTTGCTAATGGAATATGATTTTGAGGTTGTGGTAAGGAAAGGGAGGACTCATTTGAGAGCGGATCACCTCTCTAGGCTCACATTTGGAGAAGCCCCACAAGGAGTGTCAGATGACCTTCCTGATGCTTACTTGTTTAACTTGGAAGTGGTACCGCAGTGGGCTAAGCCATTAGTGCCAGTATTGACATACGGACCTAACCATCCAGTAATAAACACGCAGGATAGAGAGGTAGTAAAAGCCCAAAAGTATCACATCATGGCTGGAAGTATGTACAAGCACACAGATCAAGGAATCTTGGCTTGTTGTGTAGAAGAGGACGAGTATGCGAAGTGGTTGCAATTAGCACATGTAGGTGCATTAGAGCAACACTACTCAAAACAACGAACCCTACAGACACTAAGGAGACTCGGAGTGCATTGGCCAACTATGGAAGCTGATGTCCAAAAGTTGTGCAAAGAATGCCCAATCTGTCGCACTAAACCACTTGTGGAACATGCCACTCTTTATCAAGTGTCCATAATGCCAGATTGGAGTGAACCACTAGTATCCTTCCTGAGGACAAAAACATTCCCTCCAGGCATGACTCTGGCTAGGAAAAGGAGTTTAGAACAAGAAGCCCAGGATTACTCTCTCATTGGCGACAATCTATACAAACGTGGTAAAGATGGTTACTTGAGACTATGTGTCCATGAAAGTGAATATCTTAAGATCTTGGAAACTGCTCACCAAGGTGTAGCAGGAGGACACTTTGGACCAGATCGGGTGATCAAGGCAATACTATTTGCGGGCTTCTGGTGGCCGACCCTTCACATGGATGCACATACCTATGTGAAACGGTGTGATGTCTGTCAGCGAACTCAGTATCCTATACGCAAAGATGAGATGCCACTGAAACCTATGATGGGTGGACGTGCATTCTCTAAGTGGGGAATAGACTTTGTAGGTCCTATTAATCCCCCAGCTAAGGGTTCCCATGCAGAATATATCATTGTTGCAACAGACTATCTAACTAAGTGGGTAGAGGTAAAAGCCACAACGAAGAATGATGCTCAAACAACTGCTAAATTCTTGTTTGAAAATGTATTCACAAGATATGGGCTACCTATAGAGCTAGTAAGTGATAGAGGCACTCACTTCTTGAATGAAGTTATTGAAAATCTGCTCCAAGAATTCTTGGTAGTGCATAAGAAGTCTGCCCCCTATCACCCTCAAGCAAATGGCCAGGCCGAAAGCACCAACAAGATCTTATGCAATGTACTGACAAAATTAGTGAACACTAAATGCTCTGATTGGGACAAACAGCTACACCATGCTGTTTGGGCATACCGAGTCGCCTACAAGACGGTACTCCAAGCCACCCCCTTTCAGATGGTATTTGGCCAAAACGCGGTGCTACCCTTGGACTTCTTGATACCTACATTGAAAGTAGCACAAGAGCACGAATGGACGGGTCATGAACTCTCCTCTAGACTTTTTGACCTCGAACGATTAGGAGAAACAAGACTGAGAGTAGCTGCAGGGATATATGCAGCTAAGAAGAGACAGAAAGCATACTTTGATGCCCATGTGAAGGATAAGGGCTTGAAAGCAGGAGATCTAGTTTTAGTCTACACATTGAAACAACATGCAAGGAAGCTAGAAAAGAGAGGCTACGGACCTATGATCATCAATAGGATCTCCACGAGTGGAGCAGTACAACTAGCCACTTTAGAGGGTGATGTTCTCCCAAACTATATTAGCGGATGCAGAGTCAAGTTGTATCAGGAACCCCTCACGGAGGAAATGCTAAGTCGACTCAATGCTGCTAAGCAACGTAAAGAGGAGGAAAAACGAATTGGAGAAGAAGCTCAAGCAGAAGCCCTAGAGCGCATATGGAGAATGAAATTAAGAAGACAAGGTAGAGAGCAACCTGTGCCAGATGCATATGCAGATCCAGGATATCCCGTGGCTATGTGTGAAGTTTCAGGTGTTAGCTCACATAGGATAACTGATCGACGTCCTTTCATAACCTTAGATATAGGACAAGGAAAGAGTGCAAGGACTGTAAGAGCCTTGATTGACTCAGGTGCAGCCACTAGTGCTGTTAAATTGTCTTACTGTCAAGAGTTGCAATTAACTGTCAATCCTATGGAAGCATATCTCATAGGATTGGGAGGCATGGAAACCCCTTGCATGGGCGAGGTGGAACTTCCCCTCTATATTCATGATGAGGCAATGACAGTTAAAGTACTAGTGTGTCAAGATGAGGACCTCACTGAACCCCTTGTCTTGGGTCAAGACTGGATCTATGACGAAGCAGTCAACTTAAACCTAAGAAGTGGACTTCTTCAGGTATGGGTGAATCAGACTAGAATTACAATTGAGTTAAATAATGGAGCACTCAAGGAACTAGAAAAGACACGGACTCCTGGTCCCTCCAGGGGTGCACATGAAGTTGACCATGCTGTTCTTGTCCAAGGCTATGTGATGCAGAAGAATGAAGATCTCAAAGAAGGAGTCAGAACCACAATGGAACTCCCTTCTTTTCCAAAGGCCAGAAGGAGGCAGCAACTAAGGGCAGATCAATCACTGAAGACTCTCCAGGCGAGAGACCAAAAGAACGCGCGAAGCAGAACAACTCAGCCGATGAAACAAATGTGGGTGCAGAAAGACGAGCTGTCGACCGTAACTAATTCGCAACAACGGTCTCAACTTCCTATTAGTAATCAACGACTTGATGCTAATAAGAGGACTCCTAAAACCTCTGTGGAGAAAGTGAAATCCATTTGGGTACCCAAGAAGTCGATGAAGGCTGACCCACAATCAAGACAAATTCGGGTGCCTAAGGCTTGCTTGCGGGCTCAAATAACCCCACACAATTCACATCATACACAACAGGGTTCACTCGCTCAAGCAGCCGCCACGCACCCTTGTCTGATATACTTGAACACACTGCCACCTAGAAACACGCATAGACTCACTCGTAGATGGGTCCTTAAACAGCCCCCTTTTTCAAGTAAATACCCTATCACACTTTCCAGAGCCTCCACAAAGTCAAACTCAAAACCTATCCGTTGCATTTGGCAACCTAAAACTTGTAATAAACCCCTGGACCCCAATTGTAAATCCATTTCCACCTACTAACTACTTCACTCTCACATCACATCATTCCGCTTAGCTCGTAGGTCTACCCAATTTCTAACTACACACACTAGCACCGAGCACTTATTAACCCCTAACCTCTCCCGAACTTTAGGTTAATGTTGTAACAGGGGACACCGTGTCATTTTTGTGTCCATTGCAATGTTAACATTTATTCATATATTCTCACAGAACTAGCTGCGAAGTTTTCAACATGGCTGAGGCAACAGGAACTAGCTCTCAAACAGAAACAAGCCAGCAAGTGGTGGACTTAGATAGCTTACCCGTGTTGCTTGAGACAAATGAAAGACCAGAAGAATTGCGGGCCATCAAAATCATACCTATTGCGGACCCGCCGCATGGCCACACCATGCCTGTAGGAAAGACTTCCCACTGGTTTACTGAAGTGGCAGGACCCTTGGGTGAGGGAACGTACCTATGGGAATCAGAGTTGGACTTCAATGGGAAGCAAGGCAGATATCATTTCTTTACAAGAGAATTCGAGAAGTTACAAAATGCAGAAGGTCTACGTTCGATATGGGCAAAGGCAGGATTGGATGCATATTTCAGTGCACGGCTCCCAAAGCCTGACTTCATGCGATGCTACTATCTCATCAACACCTTGACTCCAAACCAGAACCCAAAAGGTGCAAGCTCATTTGTGATTCCATCTCTGACAAAGGGGAATGAGCTCAAGAGATTCAGGCTATCAAACAACTTGGTGAGAGAGGCTCTAGATATGCGCGGAATGCATATTCATACAGAAAAGGAAACCCTAGTACCGGATTACATGAAGAATCGAAGCCTCACCAAACTCAAGAACATGGTGTCCATGACGCCTAATATTGCAATACACCTTCGCATGTCCATGCAACACTTTGCTTTTCCTGCACAAGATAGATTCACCATGCCGCCCAAAAAGATTTGGTTTAGTTTGTATCTGGCAGAGACACAGAGCCTCACCATCAACTTACCCCACTGGATAATTGATCAGATACACCTAGCTCACAAACGATGGCCGCGGAAACAGGTTTTATATGGTTGTTGTGCTCTGACGAGAATCATTTATAGGTGTTTGGCTTATGACATTCCTATTCAACGGGCCCTAATGTGGAATCGTGTAGAGCAGTTTAGAGGCAGGACATCCACTGGACCCCCTTCTAAGAAGATGAGAGGCACTGTCCAAGTCCCATGTGCTCAACCACGTGGAGCCACCCTAACACCAGATGTCACCCCTCCACCCCGAAGAGTCCGACCATTCACACTCCGACTTCCAAGAGGCAGCACCGATGGTTCCACCTTGATATTCCCTCCTATCCCAACCGATCTTGAATTTCCCAGTGGTGCACCTTTGGAAGAACTCACTAATGAAGATTTTGAACAATTATTACAAGATGTAGAGCTGGAGGCAGAAGAGGCACAACATGTAGAGAACGTACAAACGCAGGCCACAACCTCCCAAGCACCTGTCACCACAGTTGAAGTGGATGAAGAGGATGATGGAGATGAAGAACCTGAGGAAGATGAGGAGGATTATGATCAAGAGCATCAAGAGGAGCAACAAGAAGTGCCAGAACTTGTAGGTGCACCAGCATATACACCTCAACTACAAAGGTTATACGACACAATCAAAGCAGTACAAGAAAGGCATCAACTCTCTCTTGTATCAGGTCAAGCTTTGATGCAAGAAATGCTATCAGATGAGGGGGTGGACCAACATTTCATTGACACCCTCAAATTAGTGTCAGAATCTTTAGGAGTTCCGGAGGCTGTCCACACTGCAGTCCACCAGTCCGTGAGGTATGACAAACACAGAGTTGACACATCACCACGAGCAGGTAAGACTATCAGGATACCCGTCACAGAACAAGAAGTACCCATTGAAACCACAGCTACCCCCACAACCACCACTGACCTCTGTGCTGAAACCTTCGTTCAGACATCACCCATCTCACCCCAGCATCCTCCGTCACCACCTTCTCCACCCCCACCACCACCTCCCACCATGGAAGAAACGACAGTCATCACCTCTACCTCCACTTACAACCCATCCTCATTCACATCATTCTCATTTCGAGAACCCACCTCACAAGAAACCCTCTTCTCATTCGTCATCAATCCCTTGTACACTTCAACCCTTCTATCCTCCGAGCCCATAACTGGCCATCCCATAATTCCAAGTGTGGTAGGAAACCCGGCACCCACCGAAGGCACCCTGTGTTTCCCTTCCTATCCCCCAATACGGGTACCTCCATTCCATGATCCTCACTTCCCATCTGGCCCCTACACCTCTTTCAACCTGACCGCACCAACCCAATACCCGTCCTTTGTGGAGCAGTTCATCCGCTCTCCAATGTTTCAGAGGCACATTTCTCCGATGTTCGCAACGACATCAATTTACACGAACACCACACTCACTTCACCTACCATACCCACCTACATGGTAGCCCATGTACACACCACCTTGTCTGACCCAATGGACATTTCACCAACCACAGCACCTCTCCCCACGATTCCACCATCTTCCCCTCCCTTACCCCCCACCTCACCACTCACATCATTGGCACACACAGCATTCACTACCCCCCTACCCAATCCCACCTCCCCTGCAATTCAAACTTTTTCCCTTGCATCTTATAATGTAAATAGCACGTTCAACACATTACTTCAGTGTACACATCAACTACAACAAGAATACCATCAATTGGAAGAACGTACTGCTGCCCTCCGGGCAGAATCTCTACGTCTGCAAGCTAGAGTCACCACTCTTGAAGCTGATTACCAAACGCTCCTAACCGAGCATACCACCTTACAGCAGGCTCACTCCGAATTGGAATCAAAGACATCAACAGTAGATGACCACGCAGTCAAGGAATTAGAAACAGTGCTCCAAGCGCAAATGATATCTAATGCTACACTCAGACGCAACCTTGGGCTATTAAGGAAGCATATGGCAGCAGCACTAGAAGAGAACAAGAGGCTTCAACAACAAAACCAAGACAATTTTGAAGCGGCTATGGAAGGAACTGTAGGAGCAACCATTAGCCCTACCAGATATAGAGCAGTCCCATCGGAAGACATTCGCATCTTACTTGAGGAGCATGCAAATTTCTTGGAGTCATATGAAAAGTTAGAGACTGAATGTGCAGACCTAAAGAAACAGATAGTCAGTGCCCCCACAGCTCAACAGGAGCCGGTAATCTTGCAACACTCTACAGAAGAAGTAGAGACCCTCCGAAAACAGGTGGCAGAACTCCAAGCACGCCTCTTACCATATGAAAGGCCACCCTCACCCATTGAAGAACCAGAACCTGAAACAGTAGTGGAAATCCCCATCGATGACAGCTATGAAGAGCCATATGAGCCGATGCCGACACCCGGTGGTCGAACTACAGAGGAGGGGCAAGACACTTTAGAAATTCAAGTTCCAGATTGGGTCAAAAGGGTCGAGAAAGTGGGTAAGACACATGATGATCGTGTGGCCGTGCAAATGCAATCTCTCACAAATCTGGAAGAAACTGTCCTTCGATCTTCTTACTTTCAAAACCTATCCCAACAACGGTTAATCACAACATCAGAGTCGCAATACATGCCTTATTTTGTCTTGCTACATGATTATAATGCAGAAGTCAAAAGACATACAGGGAAGGAGCCCACATTCGCCACTCAATTTGAGCTAGGGGATTTACCGACAGATGCACGTGCTGGCTCGATCTTCCAACCTAATTGGCGTGCACGTCTACTAACCGATTACCCAGAGATGATGAGCACCTGGGCAACCATGCCACTATATATCAAGTATAATCCATGCTATTGCCCAGTGGTACGTCGCAGATCCTGGCAAGCATTTGCAATCAAGGTACGCAACAATAAAGAATGCTCGGCTTGGGTCAACTATCCATATTTTGCTCCACCTCGAGGGACCCCAACCGTAGCCTACATGATATCAACAATTCGGCACTGGTCTACACGTCTAAATAATGTACCCCACATAGCAACGAAAATGTGTATGAAGATATTCGAGCTCATGACCATTGTCTTCAAAACCTTTCGGAATGTACAAGCTCCATACATCTCTGCCCCTGGATTCTCTCAAGGTAACAAGGATTTAGTCTACGACATGAGCCAGACCCCCTCGGTCACTATAATCTTTGCTTGGCATGCACGAATAAAGTACTTACCCGCATGCTTCAAGCAGACATTTGAGGAAATGTTCTCTACGGGATTCTGGGAATATCATTCAGAAATTTTCATTCCCAGACCCACACATTTGCTACACCTATTCGCAGTAGAACAAGCGATCCATGCAGATCAGTTACGTCTGCCACATCCGGACATTCCAGGACCAATTGATTGGGATTGTATGATGACACACTTGGCCAGAGGACTACGTCTACAAGAACATCACCTTGCCACTCAGGTTGTGGAATATTACATCCAACACTCCCAGCAACAAGGGTCTCTCAAGGACGACAGACGCGAGAGATGGGGGGTGTTGAGAGCAGTATGGGCACCCAAGGACTGACTAGACAAGGAAGCCAACGAAGAGAGTCAGAGCGAGGTGAAGGAGTAAGTAGACAAAGCAGTCGACGCAAATCTGGCAGATAGGCCCTTCAAATTTTTCCAAATCAACATCTTTATAACAGTGATTCTTATCACTAACAATCATTGTAAATACCATTTCATATTTTTGTAGCTCCATTTTGTGCAAGCCAAGGAGTCCTTGAGCTTGAGGAGCCTTAGAAGTACCTACATATCAATTTTCATATTTTTTAGACTCCGTTTAAGCCCTCAAATTGGCACTGGAACCTAATTTTTAACTAGGCCGGACACTAGGTCTGGACAGGGCCAAAACCTAGTCAAAAACTATAAAAAGAGCTAGAGAGCTCATTTTTGAGGTTACATTGTAATTGAAACGAACTTGTAAGAGCTTTTTGAAAGTAATCTAAGAACTCCATTGCTTCTCACTCTTTGTCTTGCCGTGTGTGCGCGTGTGTGTGTATGTGTGTGCATGTTTGTATGCTTCTCACTCACACACTTGTGCCTCCACTTGCTCGAGGTCTTCATACCATCCTCACGTCTTCCCGGATTGACATTAAAGGAGGTGCTACTCATCACTGAGCTACACCACATACACATACACATACACATACACATACACATACACATACACATACACATACACATACACATACACATACACATACACATACACATACGCATACACATACGCATAGGCATACACATACCCATGCCCATACCCACACATACACATAGACATACACATACACATACATGTACATGTACACATACAGATACACATACACTACACATACACTACACATACACATACACATACACATACACTACACATACACATACACTGCACATACACATAGATGTACACATGCATGTACACATACACATACACATATACACATACACTTACACATACACATACATATACACATACACATACACATACACATACCCATACACATACACATACACATACACATACACATACACATACACATACACATACACATACACATACACATACACATACACATACACATACACATACACATACACATACATATACACATGCACATACACATACACATACACATATACATACACTTACACATACACATATACATATATTGAAAATGAAGTCTCAACAATACACATATGGTTAGCTAGATTGTAGGAAAACTAAAACTCTATATAAGCATCATCCAACCTTTGTTTCTTGATTTGTATGCATTCCATTAGTTTCGCCCTTACTTTAGTGAATTAATTACTCTAGAAAGCATCCCTCATGCTTGCATAGATCATTTTCTCATGATTTTTCTCTTCTCTATCTAGAAGTGTAGTGAGGCTTTTACAAATCTTATTGTACCATATTGTAGAGCATTATTGTTATTTCATTGTAGTCATTTTCATTGATTTGAAGATTCATTTGGTCTTTTATTTAGTACCCCAAAGTGTGGAAAAGGTTCGTGTTCTTTGCCAAGTTATGTATGAGAAATTGGTTACTTTGTGAAGTTATATCTCTGCAGATAGGTGGATAGTGTTGCAAATAGTTAGCATATCTTGTAATTGATGGTTCTCCTACTTGGAATATCCATTTGGGATGATTTAAGTCTTTTTTAGTAGCTCGTAGAGTCTAGTTGTATTCTAAAAGTTCAATTCTATTTATATCTACAGATATAGAGAAAAGTTCAGAATAGTGAGCATATATCACTATTTATGTGCCTAATGGAGGGCAGTCATCTTCCATTGTTGCATTGGGTGTTAGAATCATCCTATCTTAGTGGTATTAAAGCATTTTGGAGGCTTGGAGACATTAGTGGAAAACATTGAAGACTTGTGGAGATCAAGGAAACTCATGGAAGCACAACGAGGACTTATCAAATAAAAAAGACATCAAAAGGGAGCTACATTGATCGAGATCTCAACTAGTTGAAAGTTAGCAATAGAGAATCTATCAAAAGGTAAATTCCAAACCTTCTAAAGCATAAAAAAAATTGATGAGAAGCTAGAGGAACATCTTAGAGCTCAATATGGTTTATTATAATGCACAAATAGAGAAGTTAGAGAAAGGAAATTATCAACCATGAGAATTTACAGTTAGCAACTACTTTATGGGCAAAGGATTGTGGGGATTAGCGAGTGCACGGAGCCAATCCATCATGTACATGATCCTTCACTTCAAGGGAAGGTCAAGGTACTTAATTAAGAATAGAAAGGGATATTAGAGTCACATTAGTTCTCCACCAATACATAAGCAATAGGATGATAGGGCATATACGAGAATTGGACACATCTAAGAAGGTTTTGGAAACCTTGGAGAGATTATACTCTTCATCAACCAATGGAAGGAATATTCAAGTCAAGAATGAGCTAAATAACCTTAGGAAAGCACCAAACACTAACATCGATGAGTAAATTGTGAAAGTCAAAGAGCTTGGAGATGCCTTAGGCTCAATTGGGAGCCCAACCAAAGGTGATGATCTTGTTGCACACACTCTTAATGGCTAGAGAGAGGATGAAAGGTGAAAAGCATTCACCGCTCCTATTTATGTGACGAATTCCCTACCAAAATTTCATTAGTTAATCACATTGATGGTGACTGAGGAGATGAACCAAGAAGGTTCAAAATCAAAGGGCAACCAAGCCCAAGTTTTCTATGCAGGTAGAGACAAAGGCAAAAGAGATGGACAAAAATCCGAAGGCACATGGAGAGGAAGGTCAACCTCAAGCTCAAGCGACCAAGAAGGCTCCAACCAAAGCTATGGATCAAGAGAAAGAGGAAGAGTATAGGATGTTATGAAAGAGAAGCATCCAATGGAGAATGTTACAATTGTGGAAAATCGAGCCATTATGCAAGAGATTGTTGGTCCAAAGGAGGATGTAATCAAGGATAAAAAAAAGAAACCAAGCTAATAAATGCTAGTATTTCAACAAATTCAAAAGATGAGAGCTTGCTTATGATGTATGGGTCAAGGGAAAGATTCAATTCAGAGATTACATGGTACATTGACAATGGTTTTAGCAACCATATGAGTTGCAATAAAGATGTTTTCTTTAAATTAAACTCACCCATCACTCAAGGACATGTAGAGACAAGGGATGACACTCAGTAGAAGATTAAAAATGTGGGAGATGTTGCATTGAATGGATCTCAAATCCAAGGTGCTAAAGTATGTGTTGCATGTGCAACCATTGCGAAGAAGTTTGTTTCAATAGGTCAACTAGTTGAAAGAGGTTTTGAGATGAGGTTCAATGATCAAGGATATTTTTTTGAAGACCCAATGTAGGACTACAAGCTCATATCAAAAGGAAAGAAGCAAGGAAGAATCTTCACCATGGAGGTAAGGCCATCAACCCTTCACACTATCTACTAGTCAATGGGAAATAAACAAATTGCAAAAATCAAGTTATGGCATAAAAGAGTTGGGCACATAAACTTACAAACGATTAAGGACATGCAAACAAATGGCTTGGTGAGTGGTCTACCTGATCTTACATCTCAAAATATGCAACATTTGTGCCATGCTTGTCAATTAGGGAAACAAAGTAGATTGCCATTCAAGAAGGGAGTACATGTGAGAGATGAAGTGTTGAATCTCATACACACAGATGTATGGGGCCCTACAATAGAGCCATCCATTAGAGTTGATAGATATAGGGAGGTAATAGATATTTCATCACATTTTTAGATGATAATTCAAGGTTTGTTTGGATGTATTGCATTTAGACAAATTTAGAGGTGTTTTATCACTTCAAGAGGTTCAAACACCTAGTGGAGAAGGACACAAGAAAGTGATTGGATCGAGGGGGAGGATATTTTTCAAATGAATTTTTAGACTTTCTACATGGCATGGCATCAAAATGCAATTCACTTGCAGGCATACACCTCAAAAAAATGGGGCGGCAAAGAGGAAGAACTAACACATAGCAGAAGTGGCTAGAGCTTTGTTAAATGAAATGAATGTTCCTAACTCTTATTGGGCTGATGCAACAAATACAGCCATAAAGTTTATGAGTAGGTTTCCAACCTTAGGAGCACATGGAGTCAGACCGTATGAAGCTTGGTGTGTTAAGAAACCCAACCTTTCACATCTCAAAGTATTTGATTGTGTGTGTTATGTTCACATACCTCAAGAATTGAGACACAACTTAGAGCCGAAGGTAGATAGCTGTATATTTTTTGGATATTCTCTAGAGAAAAGGAGCTTTAGATGCAATAATCCTTGCACAAAAGAGCTTAAGGTTTCTAGGGATGTAAATTTGATGCATTGCTACCTTTATATGGAAGCAAAGATGTGTTACAAGTTGACGATGCATATGAAGGCAAGAAGAAGCTCAAAGAGCAACAACAAAGCATGGAGATGAGTGATCCAACCACTTCAAGCACACCATCAAAGGAGAGAACTTGTCAATTTTGCATGTAAGAACAAGGAATGAAGCTCATTCGAGTAAAAGAAGTATTAAGGAAAAGGAAAAGGCAAATGATGAAGACCATCAATGGGTAGACATGGAATCAATAGGTGATGAACATATGGAGAAATTAGAATCTCTACGATTTCGAGAATCTAAATTAAGAACGAGAAGGTTCCTACCACCTAATGGTGATGTAAGGTCATCTAATCAAGCTAAATAACTTATTCAAAGGTTAACTTATGATTCATTCATTGCAAGACACTATGACTACATGAGTCAAGTTAGAGCTTGTGAATAACCTAACTTTTTTGAAGAAGAAAATAAGCATAGGGAATGGATTGAAGGCATGGAGGAGGAATTCAAGGCACTTCAAAAAAATGATACTGGGTTATTGGATCCAAGAACAAAGGACATGAGATTCATTGGCTACAAATGGGTGTAAAGAGGCATGTAGATGGGAGCATCTTTAGGTATAAATTGAGGTTGTTGGCCAAAGGTTTTGCTCAAATATATGGCATATGCTTTGAGGAAACATTCATTCCAGTAGATAAGTTTTCCACCATAAGAATTGTGATTGCAATGTCAGCCCCAAAAGTTTGGAAGATGTACCAATTGGATGTGAAGAATGCTTTCCTAAATGGAGAGCTTGAAGAGATAGTCTTCATGGAGTAGCTCTGAGGCTTTGAAGATGAGAGGTTTCCACATCATGTATGCAGACTTAAGAAGGCTCTTTATGGACTCAAGAAAGGCCCAAGGTCCTGGAACCAACAACTTGTGGGCTACTTGGTAAAATGTGGATACAATCAAAGTCATGCACACCCATCACTCTTTGTGAAGGAGGGTCGCAAAACTATTTTCATTTGCATATATGTTGATGATTTGATTATTACAAGGGATGAAGAAGCCAACATAAGGAAATAAAGTGGAATCTTGGATGTGAGATTAAAATCTCTAATTTAGTGATTTTAAGGTACTTTCTTGGGATTGAAGTACTATATAAAGGGGAAATTATATACTTGATGCAAAGGAAATACATCCTAGATCTTTTGAAGAAGTTTGGCTAGTGTGATTGCAATCCCATTTCAAGTCCCTTAGAAGTAAATGTTAAACTAAGTGCTCATGAAGGTGAATAAGTGAAGGATGTGACCATGTATAGGTCAATAATTGGTTCTCTCGTATGCTACTATGAGAAGACTAGATATTGCACATAAAGTTGGAATGTTATCTCAATTTTTGTAGGCACCAAGAGCACCTCATCTTGTTGCAACCAAAAGGGTACTTAGGTACCTCAAAGGATCAGTGAATGAAGGGCTATATTATCCATTTGATGCTACACATGGCCGAAGATAATGACCTCTATCTATCACCATAGATAATAAAGGTCGATATTTTTTGTTTTAATCATAGGCACTATAGACCACACGTCATGAACATTCCAAAACACTACTCATAATTCAAAAATTCACATTTTTTGGTCTATTTGGATGGACAATGTCTATTGTGATAGACAAACACCACAATAAACCTTGTCTATCAAGATAGACGCCATCTATCACAAGAGAAAAGTCTATCATGACACACATACCCCCATGATAGAGACCATCTATTGTGATTAACACTCTAATGCAATAGACTAGGATCCATGATAGATGATAGATGACGAACACCATCTATTGCAATAGATACTATCTACTATAATAAATAGGGCCTCAAGATAGAGGCCATCTATCATGATATACTTGTATCACCATAAACATAGACCAGGATAGTGGATAGAAGATGGAGGACAAAGAGCATCTATCATGATAGATCCATCTATCACGACAAAACAATCTATCATGATACACATTATCTATCACGGAAATCATCCATCCACAATAGACACCGTCTATCACAACACACACCGTCTACCACAATTGATAGGAAATTTGACATTTTTTTTGTCAAATTAAGCCTTAATTTTTGGATTTTTCTAGAATTTTTGGGGCTATTTGTGTGGGAAAGCAAGGTACCAATGCATAGCAAGCTTGGGAAGAGCAACTTGAGCATCAAAGCTATTTCAAGTGCACATGACTCAAGGTTGGAAGATTTCTCAACGTTCTCAACCAATTTTCTAGCTTAAGGTAAGTGCATGTAGTGGTAATGATTAATTAGAAAAATGCTACGAATTAACCAAGTTCAAGAAACAATAAATTTCTCAAGTCCAAGTGTAGATAGAGCATAGATATAGATGTTGGAGTTAGACATCTGCGGAAGCACGTGAACAGCACAAGGAAGAAGAAGAAGCTTGGAGCACAACACACAAGACTGAATGTATTACTAGAGAATGTACAAAGATAAGTAGCCCATTAGGGCAATAGGCGTATATACAAGCCTGGGGAAAAAAACCTCCTAAAGAGGTGTTGAAGGCAGGGAAATCTGGAGAAATAAAATAAGAATAAAACGAAAAAGATGACTATGCAGAGATTTATAAGGATGTGTCGCAAGAAAAGGGGAAGTTATAAGAAAGGAGTTAGCAACAACCGTAAAAAAGAGAGGGAGAAGGTAGACGAAGAACAAAGATGTAACAACCTTAAAAAAGAAGAAGAGAAGGTTGACGAAGACACGACAACAGGAAGAGGAGGAAAGGTACGAGAAGTAAAGGTGCAATGATCAGAAGAGAGACGAGGGTGCAAGAAGTATAGGTGCGTCAACTCTGAGAAGAAGTCAAAGAAGAAGGAGTTCCTTTGTCAGGACCGAAAAAGACCAGGTTCTACAGGAAAAAACCAGTATACAGATAACGATTGAATGAAAATCTTTGCGGCTTAATCAAATTCTCATACTGAAGTTCTAATCTTTACAAAACAACAATCTGTATTCTTGGTGTCACGTTTACCAATGAATGATCAACCAAATGTCTATGCAACAAAGTTATAGTGCTGAAAATCTTCTATTTACGGTTAAGTCTGTTTGAGTGACTCAGACTGTACTGTGTCAGAGTGCAAATGACTTGAAATATATGTGAGTGCAAAAAGGAAATTTGTGAATCTTTTGCAAGTATAAAGTGTAGCAAGACTGTGTAAATTCTGAATTAGCAAAAAACTATCAGAATGAACGTTTTGGGTGATATTACGGTGATATTCCGGTGATGTTTCAGTGAACATTTCGGTGACTTTATGAGACATTTCCGGTGGAATATCTGGGGAAGTAAAGATCAGTGCACAATGGGAAAGAATAGAAAAATCTGATTTTGCTAGTTAGACGATGTTGTGTTGAACCGGAGAGCCCTCAACACAATTGGCGATCCTATTGGTACGGCTGAAGCAGCCTCAAGAAATGAATGAGGGGCAAGCAAAATCGCTTTAGTAAAGCATATTTTACGAGGGCACAGGCAAGAGCAGCGAACGTGGAGACATCCTCAGATTTTTACGACTGGTATGAGGCCAAGGAGCAGGAAGCACTGGGCATTGACGAAGAACAGGGGGACACAGGTGTAGTAGAGGCCAGGTTAGTGGGCGGCATACTTGGAGCGTTATTCCTCACAAAAACAGCTGTAGGGGTAAGAAGACGACTCCAGTTTGACCCACTTGCAGGGGCGATCGGTCATAGAACTAGGCGCACACCTTAACCACAGCCAATGGCTCAACCACCTCCAAATCCCAAAGTCAAGGCCGCTCATTTCAGTGGAGCGTCTAAGGAAGATGCTGATTGCCATGTAGCTCAATTCGAAATCAAATAGACAGCGAATGGATATCCAGCTATCTATGGTGATGATATTAAACTTCAACAGTTTGCAGCCACGTTGGAAGGACGAGCTATGAGCTGGTTCAGTCAATATGGCATTACCCATTTTGCTACGTATGATGATTTAAAAATCGCATTCTTGCAACGGTTTAGAAAAGAAAAAACGCCTTCCGATGTATTGAGGAAGTTGCGGGCTATCAGACAAAAGACCATGCTAGTGGAAGACTATGCTCAGAAGTTTCGGACTTTAATGGACAGGCTGCAAGGTAATGAACGACCTACTGATGAGATGTTGGCAGGATTTTTTTTGAAAGGATTAAGGAGCACCATAAGACATGCGGTGGCCAGTGTGGACATTGTGAATGGTTTTGATGTCTTGGTATTAGCAGCAGTGCGTGTTGAACGAAGGTTTGGACGAGCAAAAAAGAAGCATTCTGATTCTGGTTCAGAGGTTCAATCGGATTCAGAAATGGAGTCGGGTAAGAGTTCATATGATTCTGACACTAATGATTATGATGAGGAAATAGTGAAGACAAAGCATCGTAAGCCTAAAGCTAAACACCGTAAAGAGGAGGAATGGATTCGTAAGTTAAAGAAACATCGGTATTCTATACTGGCTCCCAAGGAAACACGATTTTGTGATATCTGTGACAAAGAGGGACATACAACGACTCAGTGTTGGTATAACCCTAAGCATAGAGGGAAAAATTCTCGACAAGACAATCGAAATCTAAATGACATGGTGGCTAATTAGGCTATTCCTATCCAAGGGCGAGGTAACTTCCAGAGACAGCAACAGGTAAGACCCCCATGGAGAGATCAAGGAAATCAGCAAGGAAATAACCAACAAGGCAAGTACGAAGGTCGACCACCAAGGGTAATTCCTTGTGGGTATTGTTCAGCTCCTGATCATTGGATAGGGCCGAATTGCCCTTTGTGGGTAAAGCATTGTGAAGAAAGAGGTATACCTGTTATTCGGTATAACCAACATAATCAACAGGGACAACATCAACAACAGGGGCAGCAGGCGGCTCAGGCAAATGCCATGCTGATTGAATGGCCAGAACAAGTGGATAGGACCCATGATGCACCCGGTACATCTGCTCGAATGCATGGTAACAACCAAGGGCAGTGTGATGGTAAGAAATGTGGGAAAAATAAAGAGGTTGAAGTATTGGCGGTCACTAGATCAAAAAATAAAGGCCCTATTGATTGGCACGAACAAAGGCAAATTCGAGATAAGGTTTTGGAGCAGGTTCGAGACGAGCCTGCTAATCTGGTGAAGGGTGACAACTAGATCGAGAGACAAAAGGGTGTGAAGTTGGTACCGCCCATGATGGAGCAGGATAAGGCGCAGTGTCAACCAGACTTGGCAAATGACTGGTTTGATGACATCATTAGTGCACCGTTACAGTTGTCTTTGGATCAGTTGTTATCTTTAGTACCTATCTTTCGCGAAAAATTGTTGAGAAAGCTACTTGGATATCAGACCGAGCCCGAGAGTAGGACGATTTCTTCAATTTCGGCCAACAGTATTGATCCAGCAGATGTGGATTTTGTCGTACCAGTAATTCAGGTGCAGTACCATAAGCAGAGTTTTGCCGAAGTATTGCTAGATGGAGGATCAGGGGTAAACATATTACCTGAACATATTTTTATTGAAATGGGAAGCGGGGCATTGGCTCCAACCCCTTTTCAGGTCAAAATGGCGGATCAAACACGAGTACAGCCTGTTGGCATTCTGAAGAAACAACAGATTATTATTTCCGGTATGACATTCATGGTCAATTTTGTAGTCATCCGAATGACGGAGTCAGCGTACCCGTATGAAATGTTGTTAGGAAGACCTTGGTTTTGGCTTGCTAAAATTAAGCAGGATTGGGGCTTGAATGTAGTAATGATTACCAAGGGTAAAAAGCAAGTGACAATTCCCATGCGTGGGCGAAAAAATATGTCAGTACAGGAAAAACTATTGATGGCTCAGACTATTAATTTAGCAGATGAGATTGAAGATGACGAAGAGGAAAAGTTTTTGCAGGCAAACCCAATGGTGGTGCCGGTATTAGAAGTTGATGTAGAAGGAGTATTAAGTAAGGATTATAGTGGTGGGCCAAACGTAGACGAGTCACTTCCAGGTGAACAAGTGGTCGGTGCCCAATTACAAAAAATATTTGATCAATGTATGAAAGTTCCGGTGCAACAGCAGATGGAACAACAGGAGGAGGAGATAATTATGCGAACCGAAAGGATTTATGATCAGAAGTATGCAGGTTCTGTGCGGGTGAAGGAGGAAGAGCTTCAAGAGGTTAATTTAGGAACCAAAGCTGAACCCAAGATGGTGCGGATTGGTAAAACATTGGAAGGAAAGTTTAAGGAAGCTCTTATTTGCTTGCTTAAAGAGTATGTGGATGTGTTTGCTTGGGACTATACTCAAGAAAAAGGTATAGATCCGCAGTTGCATCAACATAGGATTAATCTGAAGGTGGATGCAATACCTGTGGCACAGCAAAGATATAGAATGAATCCTAATTTTGCTAAACAAGTGAAGGAAGAGATTGATAAGTTGTTGGCAGTTGGATTTATCAAACCAGTGAATCAGGTAACTTGGCTATCTCCTGTTATAGTGGTCCCTAAAAAGAACGGGAAGCTCAGAATTTGTGTTGATTACAGAAAGCTAAATGCGGCAACGGTTACAGACCCGTTTCCTATGCCGTTTTGTGATGCAATTGCCGGCCATGAAATGTATAGTTTCTTGGATGGATTTTCCGGTTATAATCAAATCAGTGTGGCTGAGGAGGATCAGCATAAAACAACATTTATTACCGAATTTGGTGCTTATGTATTTACCGTAATGAGTTTTGGTTTGAAGAATGGACCACCATCATTCAATTATGTGGCGCATAAAGTGTTTGAACCTTATCTTCAGGACTTCATGCAGGTATTTGTCCATGATTTTTCAGTCTTCGGTGAAATGGTTAAGCACTTACTACACCTGAAAGCATGTTTTGAAAGATGTCGGCAGTTTTGGATGGTATTGAATCCGTTTAAAAGTGTGATTGCGGTAAGAAGTGGGATTTTATTGGGCCATGTTATCTCATAAGCAAGAATGGCGATTGATGTTAAGAAAATTAAAGCTATTCGTACAGCTAAAGCATCGACCAACGTTAAAGAAGTAATGCGGTTTGTAGGCCAAATTAAGTGGCATTCCCGATACTTAAGATATTTAGCAAACATTTCCTCACCATTGACGCATTTGACTAAGAAGGATGTTCCGTTTATATGGGCAGAAGCTCAAGAGAAGGCATTTCAGTTATTAAAAAAGATGGTGTCGGTGGCACCTATTTTGCAACCACCCGATTGGTCAAGGCCGTTTCACATATTCGTTGATGCATCGGATGTGGCTGTAGGAGCAGTTTTGATGCAGCAGAAAGATAAAGGATGGTATAGACCTGTTTATTATGCCAGCAAGGTATTGGCTGCGACTGAAAGAAATTATCCGATGACCGAAAGAGAAGCTTTGGCGATGGTGTATGCCCTTAACAAGTTTAGGCATTATTTGTTGGGCAATAAAGTGATTTTTCATGTGGATCATCAGGCTCTGGTTTATTAATCAAGAAGCCCTTATTAACAGGCGGATTAGCCAGATGGATGCTTTTGTTACAAGAATTTGATTTTGTAATTGTGCATACCCTAGGGAAAGAGCATGCGATGGCAGATTATTTTAGTCGATTGGAATCAGGAGAAATACCCACTAGTGTACTTGATGTATTTCCGGATGCTGAATTGTTTATAGCGCAAGCGGTCGAGACAGATTCGTGGTATGATCAATTACTAATTTTCCTAACAGAAGGGGTATTACCACAGCATTTTACACCTGATCAGAGAAGGAAGTTTGCTCTTAAAAGTAGGCCATATTTGGTGATAGCAGGGGCATTATACAAGAAGGGCGTGGATCAGGTTATCAGGAGATGCGTACCGGACTATGAACAATCAGTTGTGTTACATGAAGCACATTCCGGTTCAGTAGGAGGACATTGGTCAGGCGATATTACCGGAAAGAAAGTATTATAGGCAGGGTTATGGTGGCCGACGATGTTAAAAGATGCGCATGAGTATGCTAAAGGCTGTGTGATTTGCCAAAAGTTAGGCCAACCTAATAATTCTGATCGTATGACTGATCATCTGGTATTACCGTTGGATCCTTTTCAAAAATGGGGCATGGTTTTTGTGGGACCTGATAAACCTACTACTCAACGGGGTAATAGCTATATATTGGTGGCGACCGATTATTGTACGAAATGGGTGGAAGCAGTAGCACTGAAGGATAACAAGGCAGCAAGTGTGGCCAAATTTCTTTATTGTAATATTATGACAAGATTTGGGTGTCCGATTGAGTTAGTGAGCGACCAAGGTACTCATTTCCTGAATGAGGTGATTTTAGAATTAACAAGACTTCATCAAATAGTGCATAAAAAGACTACAACATATCATCCTCAAGCGAATGGGCAGGCTGAAAGCACGAATAAATGTGTATTCTTAAAAAGTTGGTACATGAAAATCAGAAAAAGTGGGATTTGTTTCTTGACTCAGCCTTATGGTCATTCAGAATAGCATTCAAAGTGACGACAGGAATGCCACCTTTTCGGTTGGTATATGGATTGGAGGCAGTAGTATCCATGGAGTTTGTAGTTCCAAGTTTGAGGGTTACGGTAGAAAAGATGTCGCTTGAAGTCTCAGTTAAACACAGGAGTAAATACCTTTTACAAATGGAGGAGGATCGTTTGATAAGTGCATATATTATGAAAGTGATTCAAAGGCGGAGACAAGCCTGGGTAAATAAGAATGTGAAGTTTAAGATATTCAGAGAAGGCGATTGGGTGATGGTGTATAATTCTAAGCTAGGACCCCATCCAAGAAAGCTCACATTGAGATATAGGGGCCCATATCAGATTTTCCAAGATTTGGGTCAAGGCACTTTTCGTGTGGCAGATGTGTTTGGCACATGGTTAAACAAGCCAATAAATGGATTTCAGTTGAAATTATTTCAAGGGAAGCCGCCACATTTGGACTGGTTATCTGCTAATGTGGTGCAAGTTATACGTCACTCAGAACAACATGTTAGGAATGTTTGTGATCATCACAATAATAGAGTGTATTTTCTACATTTTTATCGGTGGTACAGTGTTTTTCGACCTCGTGTTGGTCTAAAACT
The DNA here is from genome assembly GCA_020310875.1 of Ceratopteris richardii. Classification (NCBI taxonomy): domain Eukaryota; kingdom Viridiplantae; phylum Streptophyta; class Polypodiopsida; order Polypodiales; family Pteridaceae; genus Ceratopteris; species Ceratopteris richardii. The sequence goes on from CM035411.1 coordinate 205,613,058, forward strand.
ACATTGAGTAAATTTTTACAATTACAATGGACACATGGTTTACAGTTGTAGTTCAACAATGTGTTATCGGTTACCTCAGATTCAATGATGAATAATGAAGTATTGTTGAATCAGGGTAGACAAGCTAAGGAATATGTTGGGTCTGCAAATCATGATGTGTGTGAAATGAGTATGCCTTGTATTCCGCGTCAGCAGATCCATAAGTGGTAGAGGCATCGAGGAGAATATGAAAACGAAGTTAGTAGTCGACCAATGATTATCTTGCAAAGTACAATCTGTCAAAACTATATGGTTAAAAGTTTTTGCACTATACAATGCAGTATTGAGAAGATAAAATATCTATTTCATCTTCTTGAGGTACGAATGAGTGTTCTATTTCATGATTCTTCTGGCATGTGTGGAAGTTTCATTCAGCGGGTTATTGATAAGTGGGGCAATCGATTGTGGAAGATTTTTATGATAACCCACACTACAATATTATTGAGTCGCATAAAGTGTTATGTGCATAAGTACGTTTATCATTATAAGAAGTGGCAGTTCCAGCATTCGCACTTGTGGAATGAATATTTTTGGTTCTACATAAAGGCTTCCAGGATAATATTTTTTTCAGCATTTTTTGTATTAGTGCTTGAATCAGGAGTCATGAGAGGGTGTATGAGAAAGAGAGAAGTGACAGTGAGAAGGGAGGAAACCACATTGGAGGAAAGTGATAGCTCATTACAAGGGGAAGATGAAGATGCAATTTCAACACCATCTATAAAGACTAAGGGTGTGCATACGTTTATGGGGTCATTCACAGATTTTAAAGTAGAAGTTGACCTACAGTCTGATCTGCAGCAGAATTGGCTTAGAAGAATTGGATTATTACAGTTTGCTATGTTGCCATGGGAACGTTGGAGATGCAATTATGAGGTAACGAGTCAGCTGGAGATTATGCGGAAAATGAAGGGTCAGCTCTCCTTTCAGGTAAAATTTTCACCAGCATTAGTTGCAGAAGTATTTCAATTGCCTATATACGATGATGTTGTAGTTCCCAAATGTTCGGAGGAGGTTTTGAAGAAAGACTTTGGACCCCAAGAAGGAAGACGGCAGTACTATATGATGAGGAATGTAAGCTATAATCGAAGGGAACAGCTAAAATGGTATTTGGAAAGATTATGTTTTATCATTAAATATGATTCTATGTCTAGGGAGAATTTTGCACCTTTGGCCTATGTAGAGGCAGGAGAAAAGGTGAGTTGGGCTCATTGGATGTATGATCACTTAAAGAGTGAGATTTTCGTTGGGGATAGGCGTAAGACGCGAACAAATAGTCGATTATCAGCATATTTAGCTGCATTATTCGAATTTGTGCAGTTCGTTGAAGATCAGAAGATAATGTGGCCAAAGCAGATCAAATTTTGTGGTCATCAAGAGATGAGTAAGGAGCTAGAACAGTTAGAAGTGAGACCGGAAGATATTTTGCTGACAGTTCCAAATAGTATTGAAGATCCGAAAGTATTCGGAACTGCTTTTAGGTTGTCTAGGAAAAGAAGAGTGGAAGAGCAATTATAGGTTGAAGGCAAAAAAATGTTGAAAGATGATAATATTTTAGATTATGAGGTGTCACGGATGACGAAGAAGTTGCAGGAAGTGTCGGATTTTTTAGTTTTTCAGGAGCAAAGATTGTTTCGGTATGAACAGACTAAAATATTTATTAATAAGAGTGATTATCAGTCTTTGCAGGAGAAGATTACAGAGCTTCACGATGCATTGGATAAGAAGGAATGTATGTTGGAAGAGTTGCAGCATGATAAGAAGCAATCGGTGGTAGAATTGGCTAGTACAAAGAAGTCTATTCAGGAATTTGAAGAATGGCAGATGACTGTACAAATGCAGATTCAAAAAGAGATGATGAATTTTTCAGTGGTAAATGCTACATTGCAGGAGGAACAGGTAGTTCTTGAGTCGAGAATAAAATTTTTGCAGGAATTACAAGAGAAAATATTAAAAGAGGAAGTTGTGCAGTTAGATGTTGTGTTAATGACAAAGATGGACATCGGAGAAGTGAAGCAGCATCTGCATAAATATGTTCAGGACATCTGGAGTGTTTTTCAAAGTCATTGGTTCGGTATGATTAAGATGCAATATGAACAGGTGCAGACAAGTTTTGTTTCCAAACATGAAAAAGATTTAGTATGTATAATTTCAAAACAACAAAAGCAGATTGAAGAACACACACAGATAATTGCAAAAATGAGGGAACAGTTGTTGAAAGAGAAACTAGAAGAAAAGGTGGAGATATTTGATGTAAATGTTTCCTAAAAGCAGGATGGTGCAGCGGAAGATATTGCTAAGTTGCAGAGTTAGAAGTACAAGAAGAGCAGATTTCCAAACAGTCACAGGAGATATATGATCAAGGGATTGTGAAATTCGAGTTTAATTTTTGACAAAATTACCCACCGGGCTGTGCCAGGTGTTGAAGGCAGGGAAATCTGGAGAAATAAAATAAGAATAAAAAGAAAAAGACGACTATGCGGAGATTTATAAGGATGTGTCGCAAGAAAACGGGAAGTTTTAAGAAAGGAGTTAGCAACAACCATAAAAAAGAGAGGGAGAAGGTAGACGAAGAACGAAGATGTAACAACCTTAAAAAAGAAGAAGAGAAGGTCGACGAAGACGCGACAACAGGAAGAGGAGGAAAGGTACGAGAAGTAAAGGTGCAATGATGAGAAGAGAGACGAGGGTGCAAGAAGTGTAGGTGCGTCAACTGTGAGAAGAAGTCAAAGAAGAAGGAGTTCCTTTGTCAGGACCGGAAAAGACTAGGTTCTACAGGAAAAAACCAGTATACAGATAACGATTGAATGAAAATCTTTGCGGCTTAATCAAATTCTCATACTGAAGTTCTAATCTTTACAAAACAACAATCTGTATTCTTGGTGTCACGTTTACCAATGAATGATCAACCAAATGTCTGCGCAGCAAAGTTATAGTGCTGAGAATCTTCTATTTACGGTTAAGTCTGTTTGAGTGACTCAAACTGTACTGTGTCAGAGTGCAAATGACTTGAAATATATGTGAGTGCAAAAAGGAAATCTGTGAATCTTTTGCAAGTATAAAGTGTAGCAAGACTGTGTAAATTCTGAATTAGCAGAAAACTATCAGAATGAACGTTTCCGGTGATATTACGGTGATATTCCGGTGATGTTTCGGTGAACATTTCGGTGACTTTATGAGACATTTCCGGTGGAATATCTGGGGAAGTAAAGATCAGTGCACAATGAGAAAGAATAGTAAAATCTGATTTTGCTAGTTAGACGATGTTGTGTTGAACCGGAGAACCCTCAACAAGAGGGAAAAAAGTGCCCCGATGGTCCTAGAGTGTTCACACACATCACTACCTAAATATATCAACAAATCCCCCCTGGGAGTGATGCGGTGAACAAGGAGCTAGCACTCATGTATAAGGAAGTGCCAAGCTATGTGGAAATCACTCCACAAAAGGAAGTAAGCCCAAAGCTTTGCGGAAAGCTTCAAACTTCTCCCTAAGCAGAGCCTTCGTGAAAAGGTCTGCAATGTTCTCCTACGTGGGCACATATGCCAAGTTGATCTCCCCAGCAGAGAACCTCTCCCTAACATAGTGATAATGCACCTTAATGTGCTTAGTGCAAGCATGGAACACAGGGTTCCTCGCAACTGCCAATGCGCTCTGACTGTCAGTGAAGATGGTGGTGGTAGAAGACTCGCCAACACCCAAATCAGCCATAAGGCGTCTCAGCCACACACACTCAACAGTCGCTGTGAAAGCTGCCCTATACTCAGCCTCACAACTGGAAGTGGCCGCAGTAAGCTGCTTCCTGCTCAACCAAGATATACATGAGCTACCAAGCATGAAGCAAAAACCAGTGGTAGACACACGAGTGTCATAGCAACCAACCCAATCTGAGTCAAAAAAAGCATGCAAATCTGGTGGTAGTGATCCCCCCTTGGGATAAAACAACCCAAGTAGTCGAGTACCACTCAAGTAGCGAAAGATGCACTTAATCGCCTTCCAATGCGTGACTCCTGGGCAATGCATAAACCTGCTCATCTGTGAGACAACAAACTGAATATCTGGCCGAGTAATGCATAAGTAAATCAAGCATCCAATAGCCTGCTGATAGAGAACAACATCAAATGCATCTCCAGCATCATAAAGACTCAATCCTAAACATGTCTCCATAGGAGTGGCAATAGGCTTACAGTCTTCAAGGCCAAAACACTGCAATAATGTGTCAATATATTTCGTTTGACACAAAGCCATTCCACCATATACTTGCATAAACTCAATGCCCAAATAGTGATGCAAATGCCCCAAATCAGACATCTCAAATGAGGCATGCAAATCAGCCTTAAAATCAGCAATATGCTTCTCAATAGGACCAGTGAGCAGCATGTCGCCTACATAGACAACAATGATCAGAAGCACATCATTAGCACGCTTAACATATAAGGTGCATTTAGTTGGACTGTTCTCAAAACCATGTGGAATCAAATAGGCATGTATCTTCTCATACCAAGCACGTGGTGCTTGCTTTAAACCATATAACGCCTTCTTTAACCTACACACCTGGTTTTCATGCCCTTTCTGCACAAAGCCACGGGGCTGAAAAACATACACTTCTTCATGCAAGTCACCATTCAGAAATGATGTTTTAATGTCCAACTAATGTACATTCCAACCATGATGGGCTGCAGGTGCACAAATGCTTCGAACAGTAGTCATACGGCATGTAGGTGCAAAGGTCTCATCAAAATCAATGCTTCTTTCCTGTGCATAACCCTTTGCAATAAGCCTAGCCTTATACCTGTCAACTGTACCATCAGGTTTACGCTTCAGCTTGTATACCCACTTAGTGCCAATGGCCTTTGTGCGAGGAGGCAAGTCACATAAAGACCATGTACCATTCTTCATTATAGCATCATATTCAGATTGCATAGGAGCCATCCAATTTTCTGAATTCTGTGCTTCATCAAAAGAAATAGGCTCATTCTCATCATAGAGACTAGATGCAGCCATAGCATAGCAGTCTGATGCAAAGGAGGCACTATGAGAGCCTGAACGAGTACGATATGACAAAGGTGCATCTAATTTTTTATCACGCAAAGTCTGCACCAGCCATTTTGGCATAGCTTTTGCCTGCTCAATATCAGCTCTCTCATCAGCAAGTGCATCATGTAAATCTGCATCAGAAATGGAATGATCTACATCATCATATGAAACATGCAAAGGCTGAGAAGTTGCCTCATTAGGACCAGCACTAGACTGTCCACCTGTAAAAAGAGGCATCAAAGTATCATACATGTCTTTCGAGCTAACAGATGTCTCCTTAGTACATGAAAGCAATGGCTGAATAGCATCTTCCACAAATACAACATCACGGCTAACCAGAATGCGTTTAGTCTGTGGATGATACAGGCGATAGCCTTTACTTTCAGAACTGTATCCAACAAAAATACATTTAACTGCTTTATCATCCAATTTTCTACGATGTTGTTCAGGCACTAATGCATATGCCAAACAACAAAAAATACGCAGATGAGCAACAGATGGCTTGCGGTCATGCCAAGCCTCATATGGAGTGATAGACTACAGTGCTTTAGTGGGACACCTGTTCAGTACATATGCTGCACACATGACAGCCTCAAGCCGGAAACTATGAGGTAAAGCTTGACTCATGACCATACACCTCGCCATCTCCATGAGAGACCTGTTCTTCCGTTCAGCAACTCCATTCTGTTGAGGTGTATACGGCAGTGTACACTGGTGTTTTATCCCATGTTCAGCCAGAAATGCATTAAAATCTGAAGACATATATTCCCCCCCTCGATCAGAACGGAGGGTGCGCATTTTACATGCTGACAGATTTTCAACCAAAACCAAAAACTGTTTGAAGCACATGAACACTTTGGACTTTGCTTTGAGTGGATATACCCATGCATGCCCGGAAAAATCATCAATGAAAGTCACGAAGTAAAGGTAATTTCCAAAAGAGGGTGTCTGCATAGGACCACAGACATCACTATGTATAAGCTACAATTTCTGCATAGCCCGAACTGAACCATCTTTTGGAAAGGAAGAATGCTGCATTTTGCCCAAAATACAACCTTCACAAACATGTTTTCCAGGTGCCTCAAGTTTGGGCAAAGAGGACATCATTTCAGATTTCTGCAGGCGTAGCAAACTAGCAAAATTCAGATGACCAAAGCATGCATGCCAAAGCTTTGCATCTGACATAGCCTGAGAATCTTGGACTGCACATGCCGAATCATTCACAGATCTTTCATAGTCTATGAGCTTATACAACCCACGACATAAAATGCCAGAAGCAATAATCATATCGCCATTTGAGAGATCATGAACTGTACACCTGTCATCAACAAATTTCACAACCAAGCCAATCTTGGCTAATGCAGAAACTAATAACAGATTCTTTTTTATCCCTGGCACAAATAAAGCATCTAACAAAGTGAAAGAACTACCATCAGCAGTAGTCAAAATGATCTTACCAACTCCCATAACAGGATACGAGGAGTTGTTGGCGCATGTAACAGTATTCCCTGTAGGGACAGGCTCGAGTGAAGAGAAGAAACTACGCTGCGAGGTAATATGTTTGGTCGCCCCACTGTCAAAGTACCAAACGTCTGAGTCTACTGCAGACATGCACTAATCATGAGAAGATGGGTCAAAACTGTAGACAGTAGTAAACACCCATTCTTCTTCCTGCACAAGATTTGCAGACTCTGTTTTTGGTGTAGAGGCCTCTGCAACAACCATTCCAGCCTCTTTCTTCTTTGCCTCTTTAGCAGCTAGTTTTGGATAGTTCTTTATGATATGATCATTGCCTTTACAATACTTACAAAACAATTTCTGCTTTTTTGATTTTTTTCTCATCTTTGTCTTGGTTCTTTGAATGTGCAGTATTTGCAGATTTCTGCTTACTAGTAGAAGAGCTCCATTTTCCTTTGCCCTTCTGACTAGCCAGGAAAGCTTGATCTGCAACTCGCATAATGGACCTGTTCTTCCTGGACTGATCTTCCTGCAACAGAACATAGACTAACTCCTCAAATGATAAGGCAGTCAGATTGCCTTTCATCATCAACCGAAGAGTAGAAGAAAAACTCTGATATGAGTCAGGAAGACCATTCAGAACGGTCTGCACAAGTGAGCTATCTGGTATAACCTCATCAGCAGAAATCAACCGTTCCTTCAAATCTTTGATCTTCGTTAGGAAACTGTCCATAGAATCACCTTCATTCATGTGCTCACTCTCCAACTATTTTCGGAGATAAGCAACATGAGCCTCATTCCTAGCTTGGTACAATGTGGTAAGTGTATCCCAAGCATCCCTAGCTATTCTGCAAGAGGGTATGTGAGGAATAATGGCACGTTTGACAGACAAAGCTATCAATGCATGTGCCTGGGCATCTTTACCATCCCAACGAGTCTGCTCTGCAGTAGGTGCAACGGAAACAGCAGCACGAACAAGAATCTGCACAATATCATCTTCAACACCATCTTCATCAGCTCCAGCACCTCTAGCACCTGTATTTGTAGTACCTGTAGTCGCAGGTGTAATAGGACGTCTTTCAACACCCTGCACAATGTTCCACAGTCCTTTTGCAACCAATACATGTCGCATCATATAAGCCCCTAATGGCTAGTTGGTACCATCCAACTTATCCTCAACAGCCAACATACGGAATACATCACTGCTTTCAGCCATGGCCGGTGACTAAAATACCTTGATGCAAAAAATTGACTGTATCTCAAAAAGTTGAACGGAACTGCCCAGACGAGTTCTGCTAGACCTGTAGCAAACTTTGAGACACTTAAACTGGCGAACAGAAACTGGCATATTCCTTTGGCACAAAAGGACGAAATAGCATGCACAAGCACTACAATAGTGCGTTCGAAGGCCGAAACGAGCTTAGATCACAATTTCGGCACCACAAAGCGAAGCAGTTTTGATCTCGAAAACCCCCTGAGTATGCTCACCAAATTTCGTGCGAATCTGAGACTGCAAACGGAGGAGTGTCGACGGTGCCCTAGATGAAGCGACGACCTGCTCTGATACCAATTGTTGGAGTTAGACGTCTCCGGAAGCACACGAACAACACAAGGAAGAAGAAGAAGCTTGGAGCACAACACACAAGACTGAATGTATTACTAGAGAATGTACAAAGATAAGTAGCCCATTAGGGCAATAGGCATATATACAAGCCGGGGGAAAAAAACCTCCTAAAGAGGGAGAAAAGTGCCCCGGCGGTCCTAGAGTGTTCACACACATCACTACCTAAATATATCAACAATAGAGAACCATAAATGGAAAGAACATAATCGATTGATCAATCAAAATGAAACACCAAAACTTAAATTATTTCTAATAACTTGATTATAGAAACAAGATTACACGAAAGGAAATAAATTATGAACAAGTAATTGATACAAGGAACATTGAAGCATGTTTGTACTCTGACATTGGGTAAGTAATTGGGTCATATGAATCTTAGGTTAGGTAGACACATAGGAAGAGAGGAAAAACAAAGCATCACACCTTTTGAGGCTAGTATCGACCATATAGCTAGGGATTGGGCTCAATAACTAAGGGACTATCCATACATATTAAGATCGAAGACAAGTGACTCTAAAATGCATTTTACCTTGGAGAAATTAGCATGTAGTTCAAGGCTAGCATACTTAGACAACCTAGAGGTTCCTTGTAAAACTCAATTGGAAGATATCAAAACCAACCACTTAGGTGCTCGCATCTATGAGGATGATTTGAGATGATCAATGGTCTAACTAGGAACCCAAAGTACCCCTTTGGAATTGATCACCCTATGGTTAAATTTGAAGAGGGATTTTATACCGATAAGCAAGGAACCATGTATGTGGTAACCAACTTTCAAGATAGGACATATGAGTTTGGATCAGCTATCTCTAAGTTCAAAATAGGAGACTTGGATCATGAGAGAGCGAGAAGAGAGAGATAGATAGAGAGAGAGAGAGACAAGAATGCCTAAAGGCAAGTTGATCCTATCTAGAATCAAAACAACAAAATGGATTCCTCAAGATAACAAAAGTATAGAACTCTCCATGAACAGAGAGAGGGGATGAAGCATTTTTGAGATTCAAGTGTGACAAACCTATTGAAGTAGATTGAGTAATCATATATGAATTCAAGGACCCTAATGTTCCAAGAAAAGTCATCCACTTGGATAACACTTTAGAAAGTATGTACACAATTACGGAGCATAGTAGGCATGCCTATACTTGGAGGGGTGAACCAATTTTCCCCTCACCCAAGTCTATTCATCCTCATAGTCAGCATGGGTTTGGACCTTCTCATGTCTTAGGAGCACATAGAGATAAATCCAAAGAGCAACCAAAAGTGAGCTCTGCACAAACAACATGGAGAGAAAGATCAGGACCACATGAAATCAAAAGATTAGAATGAGAGAGACCTAGAGTGCCTAGAAATCTAGATGTATGGAAAAATTTCCCCTACCTAGACTAGGAGAGCATCCTATGATTTTGAGAATATTTTGGTTATCCTTTGGATTTTTCCTCTCCAATCATCATAGTATGAAGGAACAAAACCTCAAACACTTTAAATTTTCAACATGGGAAGAATAATAAGATCACAACCCCTTGTTGATCAATGGACTCTAAGATTTATCATCCAAGATCAATTTCACCAAATATTTCACAAAAGTGATGGAAAATTCTATGTTTTGTTGTAGATTGAGGTAGGAATAAGATTTTTCAATGATTTTTGTGCCTAAAGTATAATATTTTGAAATGATAAACTTCAAATGCTCATAGCAGCGAGCACGATTAGAATTGAAAAATTTCCTTTTGGAGGAATGATGCACATACGGTTGAGCGTCTAAAATGCAAAAGAGTAGTAATAAGCAAGATATGCTTCTAGAATGAACTTAAACCTAAACAGAGATACCCCCTATTTTTTAGGGTTGCATAGAGATAGACCCCAAGACAATAAAAATGAGATTTCTCCAAAGCTACTAAACCAACTGCTTTGAAAATTGGTACACATACACTAGACATTAATACCTTTACAATGAATGTTTAGCTATTCCATTGGTAGCTTTGTAGAGAGATCCACAACCTCTACAAGTTCACTATTATTGAAGAAGATGCTGGAGAGAAATGAAGGATAAAAACAATGATGACCCAAAGTGTCCATATGTTGCTTCAATGTATTATAAAATAGTTTTGAAGTCTTTAAATAAACTCTTGAAGTGTTCCATGACCACAAGTGGATTTGGAATTCAAATCAAGGCGGGATAGTTTGTTGAAGAGAATCAATTCACTTTCCTACAAGCTAGGAAAAGTGAAGAAATATGATCTACTTTTTGGTGATTAATTGATTGATTGTCAAGCTCAACCAGCTTGAATTCATGCAATGTGATATAGTTTTTCTCCTTTCACATGTATAAAACTCTAAGCTTTTACATTGATAAATGATCCATAAAAAAGCCTTATGAAAAATACCAAAAATTAGCATAAACAAAAATCTCTTCAATGGGATACTTGGACATAATCCAGATGATGAATTTTTTATGTAGAGCTAGTCCACCTCAAGCATAATGTAAGCTGGATGTTCTAACATAGATGACCTATTATTAGTAATGGATAAATATCTCTAATATTTGTAGCATTAGCCTTTTTAAGATTGATTCAAACGCTAAGTTTGTCGTTCTTTTTTGGAGCCACAATTATTGGAGATGACCATTCTGTATACTCAATTTCATAAATCAAATTGGCTTCCAATACTTTTTCCATTTCCTCCTTAATCTTTTCAAAGTATTCATCATTTTATGTATAATGCCTTTGCATACTAGGTTTTGTATCTAGTGCAATAGGTATTTTGTGCACACAAATATTAGGACCTTTGCCTTTTAAGTCTTTGTAGATATAGGCAAATACATCTCTAAATTCTCTGATCAAGTTGATTAAGGCTTCTTCGTCTTCCTTTGTCATGTCATCTGTAATTATGATTTGTATGTATTTCCCCCCTCTTGAGCTATTACAATCTTTTTTGTTTCCTCTTGATTGTCATATGACTCTCCTTTTTTTTTCTTTTTTTATCATAGGTTTCAAGTTAAGCAGTAGTATTTCTTCAATTTCATATGTTTTGAAATTTTATGGAACATCAAATTTTTCTTGTTGTTCTTGGGTATTTTTTTATTTCTTTTGTGGAGTTTCTTTTCCTGTTTCTTTCTTGTGTTTGATTTTAGAGCGTTTTCTTGAGATTTTATCCTTGATTACATCATTGGCTTGTACTTCTTCTAAATATGATATTTTATTGTTTATTTCGTGTTTTTTCCCTTCTATTTTGGGTGCAAAATTTTCTTCTTCATCCCTTATAATTCTTAACCCTATATTTCTTTCCATGCAATATTCCTTTTCCTTTCCCCCCTATCCTCTTCTACACTCAGTTTGTGTTGTCTGGATTGGGCTCTTATCACTACTTGTATAGGTGTCACTTGGTTATGCTCACTCTCAATGCTTCCTAGAATTTCAACTACTTTGAAAGGTATGTGAGTGTTTGTGTTTCATTTCTCTGGATTTTTTGAACACTCTTTGATCAAATGCACTCTTCCAAAATCTTTACAATAGGATCCTTCTATTCTCAATGTAGGTGGTTGAGAACATTCTCTCACAAAGTGATCTCCCCACACATGTAACACGTTACCTTTTGTGTTTGTTTGAGTTGAGTTTTTGGGTTTGACATATAATTGTCTATTATGTACATGAATGTGGTTGCATCCATTTCAAATTTCCCATTTCCTAAATCCAAGGCTTGATGATAAGGTTCTTTTTCATAAGTGTATTCCCAACTATTTTGCTTAGAATGATCATCTGAGTGACTGTTATATCCATCAGACTATTCCCTAGATGGTACCAATCATCTCTCTAATTTCTTCTCCACTCGAGTATACTTCATAGGAACCACATTAGTTGGTATGGCTGGTTTTGCTCCTAGGAAATGTCTAGGTTGTTCCAAAAAATCCCTTGCTCTCATTTGAATTGGTTTATTTTGATAATCCCTTCCTCTCATACGATGTTTGTTGTAAAAACACTCATCTCTTGTATGATGTGTCCATTTCTTTTCTAATGTGCAGTACTTGAGTCTTCTCATGTCCTGAAGTGGTGGTTTTTTATAGTTGAACATATGAGTAGGATGATTTTCTTCAGACATATATCATTTCTTGGGTTGTGCCATTCTAGGGCTAATTGAATTTTCTTTGGTTGTAGCTCCTAGAACTTTAACTATAACTTGAGCCAACTCCTTTGTAGGTGATATTTTGGGTTCATTACTTTCTTGTTGATCAAAAGTTAGAAGATCATTCCCTCTATTGTCTTCTAGGTCAATGATTTCACTGAGACAAGAATCTAGATCCAGACATCCTCTACAATATACCATGGTCCTCAAATGTGCATTAATGAATCCTTTGATGAACAAAGACACTCTTTTAGGCATTGATGGATTTTCTTCATGAGGGCACTTATCTAGATCTTTTTTGACTCTTCTGGCTTCTACCCTAAAACTTTCATCATGTTTTTGCCTAAATGTATGGATCGATGTAGGTGTACTATGTTCAATTCTAGTTTTGGAGAATTTCCATATGAATTCTTCCAAAACCTTTTTTAAGTTTATTAACATTTCCTTCCTTAATGTTAGGAACCATGTCTAGGTAGCTCTTGACAAAGTTAAACCAAAGGCTTCGAATTGTGTCTTATAGTCTTGTATCTCTTCTACCCTTGGGATTTGCTTGTATTCAATTACATGATTATGAGGATATGAAGATCCATCATATTGATTTTTCATGCAGTTTGCTACTTGATGTGGCCTCATGGTTCTTTTAGTGTTATTCCAATTATTTCTTTTATTTTATAGGAAAATCATGTATTACTTCTCCTTCCCTTAGAAAACGATTAGGTGAAGTTTGATGTCTCCTCTCTTTTCGTGGATCTACAAGAGTGTGATGTTTGATATGCCTTGGAATGTAAGGTTGTTCTAGGTTTTTACTCCAAGATCCTTTCTCTGAGCATTGACCCATCATTTGTGTCATTTTAGTTATTTGTGAAGACATATACACCCTTGTATATATTTGTATCTACCATCTTTAAATTGATCCACTAGCATCAAGATTAAAGGAATTTCCAAGTTTCTAAGTCTAATGAGATCCTTATGCATACCATCTTGATACACATAGGCTCCAAACCTATTTGTATATAGGTATTTCAAGATGCTTCTATAGTCTCCATTGCCATATTTTTCTTCTTCTCCATTTGGGTTTTCCATGTTGCTATGTGATAAGTATGTATTATTTTGATCCCTCCCACTAGCATTTTCTTGTGCTCAAGACTCTTTAGATCCCTGAATATGTTTTGTAACTAGTGCTAATCTAAGTCTCATCGATTTCTATGAGATTTTTGAGAAAACCCAGTAGGGTTAAAGGTTTGTCTTTGTTTTTGTATTTTCTTGCCAAATTATCCTCTTAATGTTAGCAAATGTATTGTTTTTGCATGTATCAAAATTTTCAAGTTTTCAATTCTTGTGGAAAAATCATGATTTTGTGCTCATAATCACGTTTTTCTCAGAAAATCACAATTTTCAATGTGTATGATGAACTTCAATCACATTTTGCAATGTCAAAATGTATCAAAATTTTCAAGTCTTCAACTCTTGTGGAAAATACTCATTTTGTGCTCAGAATTGCATTTTTCTCAAACAATCACGATTTTCAAAGTGTATAATGACTTCCTTTTCTTTAATACTCTTTATATTATTTTGATTATTTTTATAATTTTAATATTGTGAAATTTAATGAAGATTATCTTTTTGGTTTAGTTTTGGAAATCATGACAATGTGCAAAAACTTGCATTTTTCTGCTCACAATGGCAATTTTAGTTGAAACTCATCTTTTCCTTGTGAGAAGAAAATCAAAAGTTTCCAGTGATCAAAATCATGTGACTTTTTTCTCACAATCATGATTCTTTGCATTTTTGAGGCCAAAATGGTGAAATTTTGACCCTCAAAATTATGAATTTTTCTCCATAGTCATGATTTTTTGTGATTTTGAGGTCAAAATCGTGAAATTTCGGGCCTAAAGTCTTGAATTTTTCTTAGAATCATGATTTCTTGCAATTTTAAGGTCAAAATCGTGAAATTTTGAGCCTCCAAATCATGATTCTCTATCACAATCATGATTTCTCACAATCCTAAAAATCACAATTTTCATAGAAAATCATAAATTTAGAGAATTGTGTTTCTACCCATAGAATCATGATTCTACATGTTCTTTAGGAAAAATTTTCTTGATTGATTTTTGATGTTTTTACCTATATTAAAGGTAGCTATCATATTATCAACATGCAATGAAAGAGTACATCAATCGAAGTTATCTAAACTACTAAATTACATAATTTTGGTTTTTTTCATCAAGCTATCCTCCAACAGAGGCCCACTCATCTAGTGAAACCCATGAAGAATTAGTTTGATGGCACAAGAGAACCATATGATCATGTGGCTGAATTCAAGCAAGTATTAGGAGTTGAGGCTGAGGACTTGTTCACACAATACAATGCTTTTGGAATGAGCTTGAAGAATAAATCCTTAACATGGTTTCAACCCTTACATCAAGTTCAATTTAGGGATATAAACTAATTTCTAGATGTGTTCATTATGGACTTCTCCAAGAGAAAAATCAAGCACAATACCTCATCCTTGATTCATATATTTAAGCACACGCACCACACGACAATGTTAGGATAGTAGGATGTAGGTTTAGACAATACATTGAAAGATGTCCAATCCAAGAGAAACTTATTCAAACTAAGCAAAGTTTCCCTATTTTTGGAGAGCCTATTGAGTGCAAAGCTACAATCATATGTACATCTTTAAGGAATTTTGAACCATAGATCAATGCGAAAGAATGTGCATTGATATTGAGGATAATTTGCGTGATGATTTATAACTTTGTAAACTCAATAAGGATTCAGATTGTTCTACTAGTTTTGTTGGGAAAATTTCCAAGCCCTCACACTTAGCTAGACATGAAGGAAAATGTGCAACTATGTGATGGTTCATATGAACCATATCTTGTAATAGTTGAACCATTTACCACTTGTAAAAGTGTTTGATCTTGAGAGAATCTTGCGATACATATCATGGAGTTAGGAGAGGTAGAAGTAACGAATTCGAGTTGGTAGAACAACTCCTAACTTGTAGGAACACTTTTGGTTAGAGAAAATTTGAATTCAAATTCAAATTTGAATTCAAATTTGAATTCAAATTCAAATTTGAATGAAGAGATCCTTATAACAGGACTTGTAAAATTCATGGCCCTTGAGGCCTCTTCTTGGAGCTCTTCCACTGATCATTTGTTGGTTTTGAGTAGCTTACACCATAGCCTACTCATCTCAATATCATTGGGCACCAATACATGGCCAATGATCTTGTAAACACATGTGCTATAATACATATACATCATTGATCATCTCTGTTGACTTGTCTACTATGACTACTCAAAACAGTGATCTTTGCTTGCTTATATCTCAGTGAGTTCTTATCCATTTTTCATGATCTATAGCTTCTTGGAACTATCTCAAAGTATTTTAAGCTATCAAATTTGAAGGCGTTTGGTTCAGCCAATTTGGAGAAATCCGTGTCAAAGTATTCTCTGGTCGTTCTCTACACAGTCCCTAAAAAGTGGAGGGTAAGCATCCAATTTCTAAATTGATTGCTCAATGTATGCTTTATCATTTTACATTATTCCACTTGTAATATTATCTATCTATGCTAATTAGATATCCTCAAAAGGATTTTTATTAATTGGTACTGTATTGTGAGCACTGAGCAAAAGATCCAACAGGTGTGTGTACCAAATAGCAAGTTTTTTATCACTAGCTCTTTGTGAAGTTGTCTATTTTGATTTGATTGTTAGAGAAACCAACTCCATAGGTGCTTATTTGGTGTCATTTTCAAGCTAAGAGGCCTACTACATAACCTTGAAGTGAAATAGGTCAAGTACAAAGCATGTTTTGGCAGTACCACCTCACTTCCTTGAGGTATCCACCCATCTCTTCCAACAATGGTATTAGAGCCATTTGAGGAAAAAAAGGAGTTGGTTTCCCTTCCTTTATTGATAAATTGAACAAGAATAACTATCCAGCATGGTCCTTGAGGATGAAGACATATCTACAAGGAAGGAGTCTCTATGGATACATATCCGGACATGAGGATATGAACATTTTCAGAAGCAAAAGACAACCTATAAGAGAAGAACTTGAAAGACTCAACTCATGGTGTGCCAAACATGCTTTAGCAAGGTCATATCTACTTAACTCTATCTCGAACTTCCTTCTTCCACACATTAGGAATTTTAAAATTTCCCAAGAAACTTGGGATACAATGTCTTCATATTTTTCTTCCAGCACAAGAGCTAGAAAAAATCAATTGTGGATTGAGTTTACAACTCAAAGGAAGCAATGCAAGTAGAATGTTTTAGATTTTGTGACCAAAGTCAAAGATGTAGCTGATCAATTGGCAAGCATAGGAGAGTAGATTGAAGAGGAGCAAATAGTGAGACAAATAATCAATGGCATCAAGGGAGATGATAAGTGGGAGGCCTTCACAACTTCCATGGATCTTTACATGGACATGCAGATTCTAGATCTTACCACACTCATGGGACGACTCTTTACACATGAAGCCAAGCTCAACAAAAATGGAGAACCATCAAGAGGTAACAACTCTTCTGCCCTATACACAAATAAATGAAAGTCTAAAGATAAAACAAAGAGCAAGAAAGTAGAAGATGAAGGCACTAATTCTGAAGCTAACTATCCACGGAGAGGTGGGAATTCAAGAGGAAGGGGTAGAGGAGGTAAGCAAGGAAGGAGGAGACCTTTCAAATCTTCCCCATGCAATATATGTGGACTATCTAATCACACTATAGATGAGTGCTATAGGAACTTCAAGAATCAGAGAGGAAGAAGATTTCAAAGAGGTGGCTACTCATAATCAAGAGGAAGGTTCAACAATAATCAAGGCTACAACCATGGCTACAACAAAAATTACAACAACAATTATCAAGGAGGATACAAATCAAGAAAGAACTTCAACAATTACATAAGAGTCAAGAGGATTCTCTTCTCATTATGAATATGACTTCATAACAAGGTATGAATGATGAGCACCTCTTCTATATTGACTCAGGTTGTTAAATCCATGTAGCACGCAATGTAGCTCTTCTTTTTTATCTTGAGGAACCCAAAGGAAAGCACCAAGTACAAATAGGTGATGACACCAAGAATTCAGTGGTCAAGGTAGGAAATGTCAAAACTTCTGATGGGAATAGAAATCTGTTGAGCAGGGTTCTTTATGTACCTACTATCACCAAGAATCTGATGAGCGTTGGATAGATAGTGGAAAAGGGTTTGCAAGTTAGGTTCAAAAAATATGGAGCTTTTGTGGAGTACCCCCAACATGGACTCAAGAGAATTGCCAAGGGAGAAAAAACAAGTAGATTATATAGAGTTGTGCTTGAGGACACTAGAAATATTGCAATTTATAATTACAATTATCAAACATTATCTGAGCTTGAGATTTGGCATAAAAAGATTAGGGCACATTGGTGAGAGAACCTTGAAGTAGATATGTAGAGATCAATATGTGCTTGGGAATACCTAATGTATCCAAGCAACACATGATCTATAAATGTGGTGATTGCCATTTTGGTAAATCACACAGGTTACCCTTTAGAAAGAAAGGCTATATGCATGAGGACTATTTGGAACTTTTCCACACAAATGTGTGGGGACTAAGCAAGGACCCTTCAATTTTAGGATCAAGGTATTATGTGTCATTCATTGCTGATTTCTGTAGGTGGACTATCTTGTACTTTATGAAACATAAAGATGAAGTGTTCAATTGCTTTAAGAAGTATCTTGCACTTGTTGAAAATCAAATAGGAAGAATTCTAAAGAGGATAAGGTCAGATTGAGGAGGGGAGTACTTCTCCAATGAATTTGATGCATTTTTGCAAGATAGAGGTATCAAAAGGGACATTACTACAAGGTATATCCTTGAGCAAAATGGGATAGCATAGAGGAGAAATAGGTTGATTGTGGAAATAGCTAGATCAATGCTTAATGAAAAGAAATTGCCTAATTATTTGTGGGTAGAAAGTGTATCTACAGCCACTTATCTTATTAATAGGTTGCCATCCAAATCACTTGATGGGATGACCGTATATGAAGCATGCCATGGTAGGAGGCCATCACTTGATCATTGTAGAATATTTGGATGTGCTTCTTATGTGCATGTTCCATCTCAAATCAGAGGTAAACTAGACCCTAATGCAGAGAAGTGCATCTTCATAGAGCATGATTTAAATAAGGAAGGATACAGGTTTTATAATCCATCCAACAAAGGATTTATGGTCAACAGAGATGTTGTGTTTGATGAGAATGATTCTTGGTTTGAAAGTGAATGCAGGAAAGTTAAATGGCCATATGACTCGGAAGAGGAGTTTCCAAGTCTCACAAAGGAAGAGCCAAGCCAAATTAAAGACATCAAATCAGATGATGAGGAAACCATCAATTTAGAAGAATTCAAAGCATGGAAATCAAAAGGTAAGGCTAAGATGAAGAGGTTGGAAGACTTACCTGAATCATCCAACCAAGCTCTAAGGAGATAACAAAGGGAGAGTAAGAAGCCAATCAGATATGTGTATGATACTTCATAAGTTAGTAAGCAATCCATTAATCTTGCTAAAGATTCATCACTTGAAGAACCTTCTTCATATGAAGAAGCAAGTACCAAGGCATAATGGAAGGAAGCTATGGATGAAGAAATAGAAGCACTCCTAGAGAATGATACTTGGGAACTAGTACCCAAGAAGGAATCTATGAAGGTGATTGGTTCTAGATGGATTTACAAAATCAAAAGGAACTCAAATGGAACCATAAACAGGTATAAAGCTAGACTTGTGGCCAAGGGTTTTGCACAAACTCAAGGATTTTATTATGAAGAGACATTTTCACATGTGGCTAAAATGCCAAGCATCAGAGTATTAGTAAGTGTGGCTGCATCTAGGAATCGGAATATGTATCAATTAGATGTGAAGATTGCTTTTGTAAATGGCCGGATTTCAGAGGAGGTTACATGGCTCAACCTCCTGGCTATGAAGACCCAAGCAAGGTAAATTATGTGTGCAAATTGAACAAAGCTCTTTATGGTTTGAAGCAGGCACCTAGGGCATCGAACCATAGGTTAACTACATACCTTCAAGATCAAGGACTCATGATGAACAAAGCAGATTCTTATCTATTTGTCAAGAGAAGTAATTCAGAGATGATATACTTAGGTGTATATGTTGATGACATCATACTTATAGGTACTGATGCTAATGGCATCAAACACATCAAGAACCTAATGAGGTAGGAGTTCAAAATCAATGACCTAGGGTTTCTCAAGAATTTTCTTGGAGTTGAGTTAGTCTACACTAACTCTGGGATTTATATCACTCAAAGGAAATATGTGTAGGACATGTTGAAGAAGCTCCACTTGGAGAATGCAAAGGTAGCTAGAACTTCTATGGAGTTAAATCATAAATTGAGTGCTCATGAAGGTGATTTTCTTGAAGACATTGCAGGATATCAAAGCATAGTTGGAAACCTAAACTATGCAACCTTAACAAGGATTGACATAGCTTATGGAGTAAGTGTTTTAATTCAACTCATGCATAAACCTAGAGCACCTCACTTGGAAGATAGCAAAAGGATTTTGAAGTATCTCAAGGGTACTCAAAATGAAGGTCTTTACTTTCCATACACATCAGATTTGGACATCAAGTTATACTTAGATGCAGATTGGGTAGATTGTAAGGATGATAGGAGTACTTTTGAATATTTGTCTTTTGTAGGTGATAAGCCCATTTCATGGTCTTCCAAGAAGCAACCTGGTGTTGATCTATCTTCAACAAAGGCTGAATACAAGGGATTAGCCAATGCTACACAAGAAGCGATTTGGATTAGATTGCTATATTCAGATTTGGGAATTCATACTCACTCACCTATGATTTTTGGTGACAATACAAGTTCTTTACATCTTGTAGCCAAACCCATATATCATGCAAGAACTAAGCATATAGAAGTACACTATCACTATGTTAGAGAGAAGCTATTGAGCAAGGAGATTCAGTTGGTAGATGTATTTACAAACATGCAATGTGCATATTTGTTAACCGAAGCACTTGATGGTACTAAACTTTGCAAGTTCAAATCTATGATTGGATTGCAGGACATTCAAGAAGAATCATGAAGAAATGCATGCCAAGATGTTTGGATTGAGGGGGAGCTATTGGAGGAAATATCCAAGCCCTCACACTTGGCTAGACATGAAGGAAAATGTGCAATGATATGATGATTCATATGAACCATATCTAGTAATAGTTAAACCATTAACAACTTGTAAAAGTCTTTGATATTGAGAGAATCTTGTGAATCCATACATCTCATGGAGTTAGGAGAGATAGATGTTACAAATTCCAGTTGGTAGAACAACTCCTAGCTTGGAGGAACACTTTTAGATAGAGCCAAATTTGAATTCAAATTCAAATTTGAATGAAGAGATCCTTATAAAAGGACTTGTAAAACTCACAACCCTTGAGGCCTCTTCTTGGAGCTCTTCCACTAATCATTTATTGGATTTGAGTAGCTTACACCATAGCCTACTCATCTCACTATCATTGGGCACCATTACATTGGAAAATTAATTATCATGGGTCCATATCCTCTTTTTTCCAACTTACGGGCATGCTGCTTTAGCATATAAACCAGCAGTAGGTCTCCCTCTTTCAATCCTTTATCTTTGATGTGTGCATCAAAGTATGCCTTTTGCCTTTTCTTTGCAGCATAGATGCCTGTCGCCGCGCGTAGCCTTGTTTCACCTAAGCGTTCTAGATCAAAGATCGTAGAGGACAATTCATGTCCATTCCACTCATGCTCTTGTGCTATTTTTAAGGCTGGGATGAGGAAGTCCAATGGTAGAACAACATTCTGTCCGAAGACCATCTGAAATGGGGTGGCATTGAGTACCGTTTTGTAGGCAACTCGATAAGCCCAAACAGCATGATGAAATTGTTTGTCGCAATCAGAGCGTTTATTATTCACTAGTTTTGTCAATACATTACATAGGATCTTATTTGTGCTCTTGGCTTGTCCTTTAGCTTGTGGATGATAGGGGGCAGACTTCTTATGTATCACCAAGAATTCTTGGAGAAGATTTTCAATGACTTCATTCAAGAAGTGTGTGCCTCTATCACTTAGTAACTCTATTGGTTGTCCATATCTCGTGAACACGTTCTCGAATAAGAACTTAGCCATCGTCTGAGCATCATTCTTTGTTGTGGCTTTCACTTCCACCCACTTTGTAAGGTAATCTATGGCTACAATAATGTACTCTGCATGGGAGTTTCTCGCTGCAGGGGTTAATAGGACCTAAAAATTCTATACCCCATTTCGAGAATGCACGTCCTCCCATCATTGGCCTCAAAGGCATCTCATCTTTTCTAACCGGATATTGTGCACGTTGGCAAGTGTCACATTTCTTCACATAGGTATGTGCATCCATATGAAGAGTGGGCCACCAAAGTCCTCAGAATAGAATGGTCTTGATTACTCGGTCAGCGCCAAAGTGTCCACCTGCAACACCACTGTGTGCAGTTTCTAAGACTTTCAGATAATCTGATTCATGAAGGCACAATCTTAGGTAACCATCTTTTCCTCTCTGGTATAGGTTGTCTCCAACTATGGCATAGTCGTGAGCCTCTTGCTCCATGCTTCGTCTTCCTGCTAGACTAGATTCTTTGGGTAACATTCTTGATCTCATAAACTCTACCAATGGAGCACTCCAATCAGGAATTAATGACACTTGATAAAGGGTGGCATGCTCCACTAGTGGTCTCTCTCTGCACATTGGACAATTCTTAATCCACTCATGTATTTCTTTGTCCATGCTAGGCCAATACACTCCTAAACGTTTTAGATTCTACAATGTTCATTGTTTAGAATAGTGATTTCCTAGAAATCCTTCATGGGCTTGTTGCAACCAACTAGTATGTTCGTCATCCTCAACACAACAAGCTAATACACCTTCAGTATCTTGTTTGTACATGCTTCCTGCGTGTATGTGATACTCTTGTGATTTTACAATTTCTTCTTGTGAGGTTTGCACATTCTTATTTGAGGGTCCAAAAGTTAGGATTGGTACCAACTTATTTGCCCATTTAGGAACAACTTCTAAATTCAACATATAAGCATCCAACAATTCATCAGACACTCCTTGCGGTGACTCTCCTGAAGTGATGCGAGAAAGGTGATCTGCCCGAAGGTGGGTTATACCTTTCCTGACAACAACTTCAAAGTCGTATTCCATTAGTAAGATGAACCATCTGACTAAGCGTCCAGTATTGCAAGGTTTATTGACCAAATATAACAAAGCTTAATGATCAGTGAAAAACTTGAACTTGTTGGCAAATAAATAGTGCCTGAACTTCTTCACGCCATATACCATGCCTAATCCCTCTCAATCCGTGGTGGTATAGTTTCGTTCAGTTGTGGTTAGTTGTCTGCTAGCGTATGCTATGGGTAAATCTAAATTTCCTTCACCTGTGGGTTGTGCTAGCACACATCTGATGGCATGATTGGAGGCATCCACATGGGCATGGAATGGCTTAATCCAATCTGGGTTTGTCAATATTGGTGTTGTGCACAAACGTCTTTTTAGCTCATTGAAGGACTTCTCGCATTCATCATTCCACTCAAAATTTGTGAACAAACCATAAAGAGGTTTAGCTATGATCGCATACATGTGGATAAACCTACGGTAATATCCACAATGGCCCATAAAAGCTTGTACCTCTTTAATGTTCCTTGGCCTTGGCAACTCCGCTATGGCTCTTACTTTGTCCTTGTCTGTTGAGATTCCGTTCTTAGAAACAATATGACCTAAGATTTTACCTTGACGCACCATGAACACGCACTTTTCTGGGTTCAGACACACCCGATATTCTCTACACTTGTTGAAGATCTGTCTGAGCTCAGGGATGTGGAATCTTCTTTCTTGGGAATGAGCACATAAATCATCCACATATACTTCTAATCTCTTTCACAAGAACTCTTTGAAGACATGACACATGAGCCTTTGGAATGTTGCAGGTGCATTTGTGAGCCCAAATGGCATCACACGAAATGCAAAGATTCCCCACTCTATGGCAAAAGCTGTTTTGTGTTGATCTTCAGGGGCAATGGCTACTTGGTTGTAACTTGAAAACCCATCAAGGAAGATATAAACTTCCTTGCCTGCAACATGCTCCAATAGATGTTTAGTGATTGGAAGTGGATAGCTATCTATAATCGTAGCAGCATTAACTTTTTAAAGGTTAATACACACTCGCAACTTTCCATTCTTCTTGGGTGCCACTACAATGGGGGACACCCATTCAGTATGCTCAATCTCATAGACAAATCCAGCTTCAATCAGCCTGTCAATTTCTTCTTTTATCTTAGCCGCATAAGTGTCATTATATGTGTAGGGATTTTGTTTGGTGGGCTTGGCATCAACAGTCATGGGGATCGTATGAGAGCATATTCTTGGATCTACCCCCTTCAAGTCTCTATAGTGCCATGCAAACACATCCCTATATTCCCTTAATAGAGCTACGAGTTCCATTTCTTCTCTTGCACTTAGATCATCTCCTATATACGTGCATCTCTCTTCATTCTCTTCAATGGTCACAACAATCTTTTTGGTCTTTTCTTTATTATCATATGATTCTCCTATGATGGCCTCTCTCTTAGGCATTCGTACCAAAATTTTGCGGTCGTCAACTTCATATTTCTTGAATTTCTTGTACTTCAAACAATGATTCCTCCTCTTCTTGTTTCACTGCTTTTCTTTTCTTTTTCTTTTGACTGCTCTCACTTCCATCCTTTGAATTTACCGTTTTAATGCTTGTGATAGGTTCTTCTTCTTTTTGGTTAAACATTCCTATATCTTCTAGATAGTGCTTCTCTGAGTTAAAGCAACTATCCATCACAATGCACTCTATATCATTGTCATCCTCTTCCTCTTCTATGACTTCATTAGGGTCACACTCTTCTAGAAAGGGCTAAAACATGAACACTGAGATATCGTAACCCTCCTCATCACAATGAGGTGTCCACTGTTCCTCATTGGCAACAATATCCATGGTAGCTAAGATTTCTGGCCAGCCATGAGGCTCAAATTCCTCATCTGGAAAGATCATTGGTGTATAGGCTAGGTCTTTAATTGGTCTATCTCCTAGTGACGTTCCTTCTTCTCTTGCCTTTAAGCATTTTTCCTCTTCCTCTGCGACCTTGCACATCCACAAATGAGTATCTTCATGCAACCATGATGGATCAGGTGAACTTTCAGAATGCACAGAGATAGAATCTTCTTTCGCTTTGTGGATAGGATTCCACTGTAGGGGTGGTACATCTCTGAAGGAGTAATCCTTCAAATTGACCTTGGTGGTGACCCCTAAGTGTTGTAAGTACAAGGAGTTGGCTCCCCAATCCTGTACTACTTGCAATTGTCATAGGAAGGGTCTTCCTAGGATCATCTCATAGACATTATTTTTCTCAAAATCACATATAGCAAATGTATGTTCCAACTCTACACCATAGGTGGTTAGAGTTATTCCTTCGAGCAGTCCTAGAGATCTTTCAAAATGACCGTCTCCCATTTGAAGCTTCATTCTAGTTGGTCTTAATGTGGGTTTGCCCCATTGCTTCCACAAGGAGGTGGTCGCAATCGCAACACCAACACCTGAATCTATGATTGCTTTGGTTGTGTAACCTTGGTAGGAGATTGGAAGATAAGTATTACCTTCTTCACCCTCACACATGTCCCCTATTTTGTCTAGAGGTATCTCTGGTACTTTCTGCTTAGAGCCTCCTTTTGGCATGTTGGAATCAAGTTCTGGGACCTAATCCTTCACATGATTCCATAGCTTGGGTTTTGCTTTTAGCAACTCTTCTACAGTGAGATGACACTAAACCTTAGTGTTCTTCGCAACATGAGTGTTCCTTGGAACCACTGATTCTTCATGTCGGACCAGTATTGTGGGAGCTCTGATCTGAAGAGATTCAGATTCCCATGGGCCTAGAAATTGAGGCAATTCTTCTAAGGTATTAGATTCGAAATCTAACCTTTCATCTTCTTGTTGTTCGACTTGATCTCCGTAAATGGATGGAATTTCTTGGGGAAATTGATCATGAAGGTCATCAATCTCAGGAATAGGAGGGGAATTACCCTTCTCCCTGGCCCATTTCTCTTCTTGTATTTCCCGCAAGAACTCTTGAAGGTATTGTTGAATTGAAGGAGGTATTTCACCATCCGTGGGATTAGGAACATAAGCTCCCATTGGTGGTGAGCTTCCTCTTTCAATAACTGGTTGAGCCTGTGGAGGTAAAGAAACTTGTGGTTTGTTTACCAACTGCTCTAATCTTTCTAGTAAGCCCTGAAAATGCAAATCCGGTTTGACAGAGTTTGTCTGATTGAACTTTTGACTAGTCTCGAGTATAGCTTGAGCTTGTTCTACCATTTTCATGCACATTTTCATCCGTTCAATCTCTAAATCCGCTCTAGGGTAAGTCTTGTCTAGGTTTGGAGTTGTTGGCCCTTCTTGAAGTCGAGCCTGGTAGGCCTTGAACATCATGTCCAAGCCTTTTGGCTTTGGATCTCCAAGAACAGACCCTAGTCGCGGTCTATTTACAATGGGTGGTGGGGTGGGATGAGGTGGAATAGATGGAGTTTTAGCATGCGAGGGCCTTTGAGATGCAATGTCATCTATTTTTGTTTCCACCTCTTTCAGGCTTTCTTCCAATTCTGATAGCTTTCTATTCCACTTGCGATTGGCCTTCTCTCTAGTATCCTTCCATGTTCTTGTTTTCCTTTTACTAGGTTCTCTCGATTCACTCAACTCCGATTGCTCTGCTGGTTTATCTTGTTTTAAGGCTTGTGCTCTATTGACAGCTTGTATGGGAGCCACATTACTGCTACTTGAACTTGAGTCCGCCACTAAACCTACCACATTAATGGGTGTAATCTAGGGTGCACTAGAGGGGTTTCTTGGACAATCTCTAGGGAGATGGTCTTTGCCACAATCAGGACAAAAAGCTTGTATTGTGATAGCCTGTCCTTGACTCGGAGATGGTGGGTGGGGACAATCACGAAGGACATGATCACCCTGACATCTGAAACATGGTCCTCTAAGGGCTTGTGGTCTTACTTGTCTCAATTGGAGCCTAGGGTTAGCATTTGCGTACATGACATTGGAGTATTCAGGCACCCAATTTTGTTCCATAGGTGGTGCCTCATATTCATACGAGTAAATCTCACTATGCTCAGGCGACTCAGTGAATAGGCATGTGGACTACCTTCATGGGAGTAGTCTAAACTATGAGCATGAGAGTCATTCTCTGAGATCAGTGGGGTTAGTTGCATCAATGCTCTATTAAGGTTTTCTTCTGCCACTGCATACTTAACTGGAATTACATTGGCAAGCGTTAGTGGTTTGTTTTCTAGGACTGGTTGTGGCCTATATGGTGTTTGATACTATTGTTGTGGTCGATAATATGGCTGTTGGTATTGGTTCTGATACCTACCTTGTTGATAAGGTTGCTGATAATTCTGTCTAATAGCCTGTCTATTGTATGGACAATATTGAGTCGTATGGTTCGTGCATTCTCTCTCAATAGTGCAATATGGAGCCTTCCTTTCTCTCATGTTCTGGTTGTGCAATGGGCATACATTAGCCATGTGGTCACCTCCACAAGTATAACAGCGGTTCAATGAGGTCACTCTTGGTATTTGTTTATTTTGAACTCTTAGCTTCTTGGCAACTTGCTCCGCTATTTCATCCAGTTCAGTGGAGGCTTTGGAGGTATGACTAGTAGAACTGTCAGAGTCCTTATAGAGTTTAGATAGTCCTAACTCCTCACCCAAGTTGTCTTCTATGTCAATGCACGTCCGCACACACTCTTCTATGCTTCTAGGCTCTTTCAAGTACACATATGATCGTAACTTGGTGCTTAGTAAGCCATCTAAAAACAAAGCCACTTGTTTGGCTGGTGTAGGTAACTCTAGAGCAGGGCATCTTTCTAGGTACTGTCTGAATTTTCTACCTACTAGTCGCACTGTTTCTTGGGGTGTCTACTTGAAACTGTGGATCAAAGATGATGTGTTATGCCTGATACCACTCTTGGAAAACTCTACAATGAATTCGTCTAGCAGTTGACCTATATCGTGATAGTTGCGATGACTCAATGGTTGAAACCAAGCCAAGGCAGTGCCCTTAAGAGTGAAACCAAATGCCTCCTACTGGGTGAACAAATCCTCAACCTGTTCAGATCTTAACACTTGTTTGAACTCGGCCACATGATCATAAGGATATCATATCCCGTCAAAATAATTCTTCATTGCCTTGATCACTTGAGTAGGTCTAAGGGTTCTTGTGTGCTCTCGGGGTCTATGCAATGGAAAATCCTTTTCATCTCTTTATTGCCTATGTGCTTGATGTCTTTCTCTTTCAAATCTTTCATTTTCAAATCCTGATCTATTCCTGCCCACAGGGTGTGCAAAACTTACCTCAGGTCTCTCTCTAGTTCTTTCTCTCTGGGCTTCATGAGCGTGGGATGATACTACTCCTTGGAGGCCATGGGAAACATTGGATCTTGGTGGAGGGAAAATCAATTCACTCTTCCAAGTATATGCATGTCTATCATGTTCTGTTACCAAGAACATCTTCTCTGATATGCTATCCAGGTAGAAAACTTTGCCTGGTATCTCTAGATCCTTGAACTCGTAGATGATGACTATGCCGAATTGGCTAGGTTGATCTGGCTTGAATCTCCAAAAGGCTTCCTCTGTTTCTCTATTCAAGAATAGTTCTATGCTTTTGTTGTCTTGAGGGATCCAATCTGGAGTGATCACTCTGGTCAAAACTGACTTACCTCTAGGAGTCTGGGGTCCTTGTCCTACATTTCCTTGTTCTAGGTCTCCTATCTCACTCTCATGAATGATATTTCCAAACTCATCAGACCTATCTGGTAGGTTGGTAACCACATACATGGTTCCTTCCTTATCAATGTATGAACCCTCTTCGAACTTGACCACCGGGTGTTCAAGTCCAAAGGGTTGATCTGGATTTTTGAGTTGGACCACTGATTGCCTTAGGCCATCCTCATAGATGCGAACACCTTATTGGTTGGACCAAATATATTCCAATTGTGTCTTATAGGGACCTTCTGGTGTTTGTAGATGGGCAGTTTCTGAGCCACCTGCAGGTTTTCCCATGCTAAAAGACATTTCTGAGTCACTTGTGTCAGAGTTTAGTACGTAAGGACAACCACTTAGTTGTTATGACCAAGACTTAGCTATATGGTTGACACTAGACTGAGAAGATCTAATGATTTGTCTATCCTTGCCTAGGTGTCTACCAGATCTCAGGTTCATAACCTTTGGTTAAGAGTCCAAAATTTCCCCTTGGTATGGTTCTAAATCCTTTGGAGTACCCTTGATTCCGTAGTCCCACTTGAAGGTCAACTTCAAATTAGTCTATTCGAAATGAGCTTTCCAACAAGCTATAGAGCTCAGAAAATGGACTTTGGATGAAAAATTTATGTCAAATCAGGCTTTTGGGGGTCAAAACAGGCAAACAGGACCTTTTGGAAAAAATCATGATTTTGTGAAATCAAGAGAATCGCGATGCTATGAATCTCAAGAGAATTGTGATGCTGTGAATTTCAAGAGAATCGTGATGCTGTGAATCTCAAGAGAATTGTGATGCTGTGAATCTCAAGAGAATCGCGATGCTGTGAATCTCAAGAGAATCGCGATGTTGTGAATCTCAAGAGAATCGCGATGCTGTGAATCTCAAGAGAATCACGATGCTGTGAATCTCAAGAGAATCGCAATGTTGTGCATCTAAAGAGAAGCACGATTTTGAGCAGGGAATTGTGTTTTTGAGAATCGCCATTTTGAGCAGAGAATCATGTTTTTTGAGAATCGCGACTGCCAACGGAGAATCGTGTTTGATCACAATCGTGTTTTTTGGCTAAAAATCGTGATTTGTGAGAATCGTGATTTTGAGCACAATCAGAGAATTGTGATTCTGAGAATGACCACAGAATTGTGTTTCTTTCAGCAAGCTTTTAGGCGGGAAATAGAAAATTGCGATTTTCAAAAAAAAATTGAATTTTTCACAAAATTGCAATTTTCATCGCAGATTCATGTTTTTTGGCGGGAAATTCAAATTTCTAAGCGCCGAGCAATGGCGATCTCTGTATGTGGAGAAGATCATGAAAAACACAAGTTCTTTTGCTCTCTCTCTTGCACTTCCTAACTCCTCGTCGCACAATAATGCATGAAAGATGGTATGAAAATGGTGAAAATGCAATTAAAAACAAGAAATTTCTATGAAGAAGAAGATGGAAGAAGATGGAGATGGTGATGATGATGAAGATGAAGAAGAAAAATCAGAAATGAACAAAAATGACAGTTTTTTTACCTTCCAACATCGCAAATCTACGATCTTACCATCACAACGCTCGTCCTCGAAGCTCTCTCCCTGGCAACGGCGCCAAAATTTGGTGTAGCTCAAGCGTAAGCACCACCTCCTTTACTTGTCAATCCACGGAAACGTGAGGACCGGTATGAAGACCACGAGCAAGTGAAGGCATGAGTGCATGAGTGAAAGCACACAAACATGCACACACATACACACACACACACACAAGGTAAGATCAAAGAGAGGAACAATCGAAAGCTTCGATTGCAAATGAGTTCTCTTACAAAAGCTCTATTCTCTAACAAGCTAACCCCAAAAATGGGCTCTCTAGCTCTTTTTATAGTTTTTTTACTAGTTTTGGCCCTGTCCAGACCTAATGCCCAGCCTATTTAAAAATTAGATTGAAGGTTTATTTGAGGGCTCAAATGAAGTCTAAAAGTTATGAAAATTGGTAGGATGATACTTCTTATACTCCTCAAGCTCGAGGACTCCTCGGCTTGAACAAAATAGAGTTACAAAAATGGAAAATGGTATTTATAATGGTTTTTAGTGATGAAAATCACTATTTTTATAGGGATTTCTTCTAAAAAATTGGCATACACTTCTTGGAGCTCCCTACTTGCTCCTTCTTCTCGTGTGTCCACCTCTTTGATGTGCTCTTGTGCTTTGTCCTTGACCTTCAGCTTCAACAGCAACCATCCCTATTCATTGCATCTCCTTCAAAACTGCAAATAAAATATGCCCAAATCATTGGTGCCATAACCTGCTTACATCTTTATCTTCTGTAGTAGTTAAGGCACTTAACTCATACAAGTTATCATGTCTTATGCCTTTACCTACAACATTACCTGATGAGTCCATGATTTCTACGCCACTTTTATTGAAGTGAACTTTGAGTCCACGATCTGTTATTGCAAAACCTAACAAGAACTTTCTTTTAATTGTAGGTACATAGAGAATGTGAGATAATTTTTTCTCAACATCTGGACAAGTGATAAAAGATATGGTTCTAGTTCCTTTAGCTAGACACTTGGATACATTTTTCCCACCACTAGATTGATGGATTCCCCTAGAGGCGCTATGGAACCATACCAATCCTTTTTTATGTTCATATGGCGAGAAGCTCCACTATCTAAAATCCATGATTCATCAACACGAGCTTGAACGAATGAGCATACCTCTTCAATAGCTACCCATAGTTCTAGATCTATGTTTTTTGCAAACTCTTTGTTCTTCTAAGATGAATTTACAGTCTCATTTTGTTCATCAACTTGCTTCTTTGTGCAATCCTTGATGGCATGACCTTTTGTTGGCAGCAGTCAGGGAACCGAAGGAGCCACAAGACAAAGAGGGTCGGAACGAAGAGATAGCACAAGCAGACACAATAGCCAAAGAAGATTTGGCAAGTAGGCCATCTAAATTTTTCAGACATCAAGGAGTTGAGCACACAAGAAGAAAGAGCAAGTAGGGAGCTCAAAGATGTGTATGACAAATCAACAGAGAAAATCCCTACAAAAATAGTGATTTTAATCACTAAACACCATTGTAAATACCATTTCGTATTTTTGTAGCTCCATTTTGTACAAGCCAAGGAGTCCTTGAGCTTGAGGAGCTTTAGAAGTATCTACCTGCCAATTTTCGTATTTTTTAGATCTCGTTTGAGCCCTCAAATAAGCCCTGGAACCTAATTTTTAACTAGGTCGGACACTAGGTCTGGACAGGGCCAAAGCTAGTCAAAAACTATAAAAGGAGCTAGAGAGCTCATTTTTGAGGTTAGCTTGTAATTGATTTGAACTTGTAAGAGCTTTTTGAAAGTGATCTAAGAACTCCATTGCATCTCACTCTTTGTCTTACTGTGTGTGCGCGTGTGTGTGTATGTGTGTGCATGTTAGTGTGCTTCTCACTCACGCACTTGTGCCTTCACTTGCTCGAGGTCTTCATACCATCCTCACGTCTTCCCGGATTGACATTAAAGGAGGTGCTACTCATCACTGAGCTACACCAAATTTTGGCGCCGTTGCCAGGGATGAGCTTTGAGGACGAGCGTGTGATGGTAAGACGTAGAGTTGAAGCGTTGGAGTTATAGGTATTTTCTTCACTTTTATCTATTTCCTTTTGTTTTCTTCATCACCATCATCATCATCACCATCTCACACCTCCATCTCCATCATCGCAAAAATTTCAGTTTTTTTACTATATTTCCTTCCTCCTTCCATTTCCCTCATTCCACTTGTGAGAGAGAGCGAGAGAGCGATATTGTGTGTGCAGTTTTTGCATGTTTCTTGAGCTTTCTTGCAGGTACATGCTGCATCATCATCTCCAGCACTCCGCGCAGGTAAAAAACGTCACGAAACTGTCTCTGTGTCGCCGACCCCTATCAATCGCGACCGACAGAAAAAATGCTCCATTTGCTAAACAAAGTACAAAACCATGATCTACAGGCCTAGAGCTTCCCAAAACTGTGTTTAAATTTTTGAAATTCCTCAGATTTCAGTCAATCACGATCGCTCTATCAATCGCGATCGACAGACCACGACGGACAGACCTGTCAATCGCGATCGACCTGTCAATCGCGACTGACAGCCCACGACGGCTCTGTCAATCGCGACCGACAGAGTCAACGACCAATTGACCACGACAGACAGATCATACGCGTGACACGTGTCAATCGCGATCGAGTCATCAATCGCGATTGACCCATCAATCGCGACTGACAGCCCACGATGGACCTGTCAATCGCGACCGACACAGTCCACGATTGTTTGACCATGACGGACAGACCCTTGCGATCGACCTGTCAATCGCGATCGACCCATCAATCGCGACTGACAGAGTCAACGACCCTTTGACCACGATTGATTGACTTTTCGAGCCATGTGTCAATCGCGATTGACCCATCAATCGCGATTGACCCATCAATCACGACTGACAGCCACGACGGACCTGTCAATCGCGATCGATACATCAATCGCGATTGACCTATCAATCGCGACTGACAGAACTTGCGAACGAGATAGAAGGGCAAATTTGGCCAATTTTTAAGGGCAAAAAAATATTGTGGTCTAATTTTTTGGGGAACTTTTAAGGATTTAGCATTGCATTGTGAGACCGCAACCCAAGTAATTCAAGAATTCCTGTCTACCTGAGTAAACTATTTTGAACCCTGTTTTAGCACCAAAACCCTGATCGGACATAACTTCCTCATACAAAATCCAATTGCTGTGATAGGGTTTTTTGAATTTAACCATACCCAAGGTAGGAAAACTGAGGGATCCTTGGGATTGTTTTTCATAAAGGCAAGGGATAATTTGGTCTGTGAGTTACATGCATGAAAGTGGTCTAGTGTATCATTTGAATTTAAGTCTGGAGCTAATCTTGAGACTGATGCAGGTCTATTGGGAAGCAATTGAGAGCATCCAAGCAAGGGCTTTGTGCAAGCTTGAGAATCAACTTCTTGAGCACTAAGGAACAAGGACCAGCAAGAAAGGTCGGAATATTCTCAACTCCCCTTCGTCAATTCCTAGCTTAGGCTAAGAACTACTAGAGGTAGGAGTAAGTCAGGACGACGATAGGCAATTATCAAGTTGAAGAATACCTAAACTTTCAAGTTCAAGCTAAGGACATAATCTGTGTACTGTCGAGAACTTTAAGGGAAAAGAACTTAACGTGGAACGATCAACTTTAAGTGCGGAACTACACTCAAATATACCTTACGACGTGATATCAGACAAGACTTTTAACACGGTAATCAACTAAAAAGAATCAAGTAACTGATACAAAAGGACTCCACAACGAGGTTGTACTTGGGCAAATTTGGGTTATTCAATTAGGCTTATGAACCTTAGATCAGGGCGACATCTAGGGAGAGATAGACAAAGCCTTAGGTCTTCAGAGGCCAGTGTAAACCACACTGCTAGGTCTTGGGCCCAGCAGTTGAGCCACCACTCATACTACCCTAGCTCTGAGACTAGTGAATCAGAGATGTCTCAAGGCATGGACCGACCAACGGGAAGTTCAGGAGTGCCATACTTGCACAGGGTAGAAGGCCCGTACAAGACGCAGCTGGAATACCTTAGGACCAACCGATTAGGTGCTAGCATCTATGAGGACGGTCTAGGAAGATCCGTGGTTGAGATTAAAAACCCTGACCAATCCATAGGACTAGAACACCCAGCTGTCAAGTTTGAAAACGGAGCATACTTGGACAAAGAAGGAACCATATACGTAGTCACCAGTCACCCAGATAGGACAGACAAATTCGGGAATGTGATCCCTGAGACGGACATAGATGACCTAGAACAAGGAAACATGGGTGCAGAGCCCAAGACCCCTCGAGGGAAATCTGTTCTTACTAGAATCCTCAATCCCGAGTGGGTTCCCCAAGACAATAAGAGCATAGATCTGCTTCTGAACCGAGAAACGGACGAAGCCTTTTGGAGGTATAAATCTGATCGGCCAATTGATATAGGAACAATCATGGTCTATGAGTTTAAGGATCCTAATAGCCCAGGCAGGGTGACCTACTTAGATCACGCTTCAGAGAGGATCTTTGTGGTTACAGCAAATGATAGGCATGCTTACACTTGGAAAGGTGAATTCATCTTCCCCCAACCAATATCAAACGTGTCCTTTGGTCACCCAGGAGTTGGAACCTCCCACGCTCACGGAACTCAAAGAGACAGACATAGAGAAAGACCGGAGGTAAGCTTTGCCAACGCAGGGGGCAGAGAAAGAACGAGGACGGAAACAAATAGAGTAGAGCCTGAGGTACTTAGAGCTCACAGGAATCAAAGAAATGCGGATGATTTCCCTCTACCACGACCTAGAGAGCACACAAGGACTTTGAGACCAACTCAGCTAGTTAAGTCCATGAAGAACTACTTCGATGGCACTGGAGATCCATATGATCATGTGGCAGAGTTTAGGCAAGTTTTGAGAGCTGAACAAGTGGAGGATCTATTCACACAGTACAATGCCTTTGTCCTAACCCTTAGGAACACAGCTCTTACATGGTTTCAACCATTGAATGAGAGACAGTTCCGGTGTATAGACCAACTCCTAGAGGCTTTCATTATTGAATTCTCTAAGAGTGGCATAAGACATAATACCTCCTCGTTGATTCACAGCTTCAAGCAAACCCTCAAGAAACCGTGAGACTTGTAGGAAGAAGATTTAGGCAATACTTAGAAAGATGCCCTGTTTTGGAGCTACCCACACCAGCTAAGCAAGTGGATTTATTCTTGGATGGATTGCTAAGTACAAAATTGAGATCCTATGTGTACTTGAAAGACCCTAGGACCATAGAAGAGTGTGTGCGCATGTGCATTGACATCGAGGATAACCTAGGGGAGGAGTTAGAGCTTTCCAAGATATACAAAGATTCAGATAGTGCCTCTATCCTCTCTTCCACGCAATCCACATCAATTGAGGAACTTGAAGAGAAAGTAGCTCAGAAACTAGGTGTCTCTAGCAAACAAATCCCAAGGTTTGCCCCTGTGAAAAGATGCTATACTTGTGGAGGCGACCATATGGCGAATGTCTGTCCCATTATGGCTCAACCCCAAGTAAATCCGAGTAGCCAATACTGCACCATAGAACGGAGGTACACCAACCACACCGCGCAAGATTGCCCCTACAATAAGCAAGCTATTAGGCAACCCTACCCTCAACCCTACCCTCAGCAGGGAAGATACCAGAATCAGTACCCACAGCAGCAGTATGCTAGGCCTCAACAAACCTACCAACCACAATACCAAAACCAACAAAGGCCTCAGCCTGTGTTAGCACAACAACCCCCTACCCCAGCTAATGTAATTCCGGTAAAGTATGCAGCTGCAGTAGAGAACCTGAATAGAGCCATAGTGCCAGTAACCCCATTGCTATCAGAAAGTGACCCCAGTGACCATAGTTTCGATTCTACACATATTGATAGCCCCCAGGCTTACTACATGCAGTCTCCTGAACATGGTGAGTCCTACTATAGTGAAGAGCCAAATGAACCTAGTTGGGAACCAGAGTACACAAATGTAATGTACACAAACCCTAACTCTAGACCCCAACCTAGGCAAGTAAGACCCCCATTCCCTAGAGGACCATGCTACTGATGTCAGGGAGATCATCTCATCCGTGATTGTCCCTTGCCTCCACCTACACAACCCCAGTCAGTGACAATTCAAGGCTTTTGTCAAAATTGTGGAAAGGAGCATCTCTTACGAGACTGCCCAAAGAATCCTAATAACATGCCGAAAATCACTCCCATCAATGTTGTTGGGTTAGTGGTTGTTGGAAGCAGCCAGAGGCACAGACGACACGGAAGCATGTAACGACAGAGCAGGGAGCCAGTCGAATCGTTTTTCGAATAATTATGTTTTCAAATACTTTCCAAAAACCTCCAACAGTGATTCTTATCACTATTGTGACATATGTAACATAGAAAACCCCATTTTGTAATCCACAGCTCCATTTTGTGCAAGCCGAGGAGTCCTCGAGCTTGAGGAGCTTAGGTAGAACAAGCGTATCAATTTTCGTTATTTTTAGACATCGTTTACCCTTCCAAATAGCATCTAGGACCTAATTTTTAACTATGCCGGTCACTAGATGTGAAACCGGTCAAAGCTAGTCTAGAAACTATAAAAAGAGCTAGAGAGCTCATTTTTGAGGTTGGCTAGTGTGAGCTTAGAGCTATTTGGAGCTTGTAATAGTGTTCTTGAGTAATAGAGCTAATTTCCCACCTTCCATTGTGTCTTGCTTGTCTCTTCGTAGTGTGTGTGTATGTGTGTGTGCATTTCTATGCTTCTCACCTTCACTCTCACTTCATCTCACATTCACGATCTTCATATCACTCCTATCTCTTCCGCGGATTGACATTAAGGAGGTGGAGCTTCTTAACGTGGTTCTCACCGTTGTGCTAGAGCAACACCAAATTTGGCGCCGTTGCCGGGGATCGAGTCTAGGACGAATGTGTGATGGTAAGAGTATAGCAAGAAGTGGCGTTGGAAGGTAAAATTTTCAGTTTTTGTTGTTGTTTTTACTTAGTTTTTAGTGTTTTTCACCTCCCCCACACTCCATCTTCATCACCGCATCATCATCTTCATCTCCAAAAAAAATCAAAAAATTCACCATATCCACCCATTCTCCTCATTTCCCCTCATTTGTGCATGCGAGAGAGTGAGAGAGAGCTTTTGTGCTTGTGTGTACTTTGGTTTTCTTGAGTTTTCTTGCAGGTACAGAGCTCTAGAGCATCAGGAAAGCTTGGAAAAGGTAAAATTTTCAGTTTCTGTCAGAAATTTCCGACTGTGTCAGACCATCGCGATGGTCTGCAAAGTTCGGAATTTGGAGAAGGCGACCACACCAGCGTGTAGGCGATACCAGCGCCTCTAGGAATCCACAGCTGCATTCACAAAATTTGCATTTTGGTGGACCATCGCGACGGTCTCTGACCATCGCGATTGTGTCACACCATCGCGATTGGCTCACGCCATCGCGACGGCTTGGCCGGACCATCGCGACCGTCTCTGACCATCACGATTGTGTCACGCCATCGCGATTGGCCCACGCCATCGCACCGACGATGCCACGTGGCGATCTAGACCATCGCGACGGTGCACTTCAGACCATCGCGACGCTTCAAAAATTCAGACCATCGCGATTGGCTCACGCCATCGCGCTCAGACCATCGCGCTCAGACCATCGCGCCCAGACCATCGCGACGGTGCACTTCAGACCATCGCGACGCTTCAAAAATTCAGACCATCGCGATTGGCTCACGCCATCGCGCCCAGACCATCGCGACGGTGCTCTTCAGACCATCGCGATTGTGCATGTTGACCGTTGACTGACGCCATCGCGACGGTGCACTTTCAGACCATCGCGATTGTCCAAGTTCACGCCATCGCGATTGTCCAAGTTCACGCCATCGCGATTGTCCAAGTTCACGCCATCGCGATTGTCCAAGTTCACGCCATCGCGATTGTCCAAGTTCACGCCATCGCGATAGTCCAAGTTCACGCCATCGTGACGGTGCAATTTCAGACCATCGCCACGGTGCACCCTCACGCCATCGCGACGGTCCCAGACCATCGCGATTATCTCTGACCATCGCGATTGTGCACCCCCATCGCAAATTTTAGGGTTTCATTTTTTGGCCAATTTTGGGGCTATTTTTGGGAAATTTTTGGGTGATTAGACTCATAGGAGACCCCTTAGCTCATATTTGGAGAAAAACCTA
Organism: Ceratopteris richardii; assembly: GCA_020310875.1. Taxonomy (NCBI): domain Eukaryota; kingdom Viridiplantae; phylum Streptophyta; class Polypodiopsida; order Polypodiales; family Pteridaceae; genus Ceratopteris; species Ceratopteris richardii. Next base: position 205,650,941 of record CM035411.1, read on the forward strand.
TTTGTCAGTTTTTACCCCCCAGGGCCTGAACGGTCATAACTTTTTCATCCAAAGTCCGTTTTTTGAGCTTATTTTTAGATAAGCTATTTTGAGGTTGACCTAGTTTGGGACTTGAAAGCCAGGGGGCAAGCATTAAAAAGTTGGGCAAAAGGGAAGGGACTTAAAAGGTGTATGTACTTAAGTGCTTGATCATCCAACTGTGAATTGGTCTAATATTGGATTTTTCCAGGTCTAGCAAGGGCAATCAAAGACAACCAAAGCAAGGCTGTGAAGGGCATAAAGCTTGGGAAGCGCGGCTTCTTGGGGCATCAGAGCAACCAGAAAAAAAGCTGACTCGAGGTTGGAAGATTACTCAACCCCCTCAGTCAATTCTTAGCTTAGGATAAACGTTAGCATTGTGGATTAAGACGATAGGAACGCCTCAAGTTCAAGATATTTAATTCTTTCAAGTTCAAGACTAAAGTAAAGGTGTGTGACACGAAAACCTAAAGGAAAGAACCTAAGTCTGACGGAACGAGAACTCAAAATTATCACGGAAAGTCGAATTCCTGACGCATACATTAAGACAAGAACTTAAAGACCCTTAAAAAGAAACAAGAAGTAATAACAAAGAATCGGTGACGATCTGAGCGTGTACTGAGTGTGCAAGAAAGAAAATTAATGAACCTTAGATCGGGCAAACATATAGGTAAGTCAGACCGACGAAGCCTTAAATCATCAAAGGCAAGTGTAAGAACTACTGCACGATCGTGGGCTCAGCAATTGAACACTAGTTATCCCTACAAGAGCTCAGATACTAGTGATTCAGAAATGGCATTTAGCACAGAAAGACCAGAAGGAGGGTCGAACGTAGCCGATTTAGAAAAACCTGAAGGACCCTATAGAACACAACTAGAGTTTCTCCGAACCAACCGATTAGGTGCTCGCATCTATGAGGATGGTTTGCGAAGGCAAGTGGTGCAAATGCACAACCCCGATCAACCCATTGGATTGGAACGTCCAGTGGTGAAATTCGAGAGAGACGCGTACATAGACAAGGAAGGAACGATGTACATCTTAAGTACGCAGCCAAACAATACCAACGAGTTTGGCATGATTCAACTAGAGACGGAAGCAAAATCTCAAGGAAAAGAACCATTAGACGAGCCTAGAACACCTAGAGGGAAATCTGTACTAACACGAGTACTAATCCCAGAATGGATCCCTCAGGACAACAGAAGCATAGAGTTGTTTGTAAATAAATAAACGGATGAAGCCTTTTGGAGATACAAAACAGAACTACTTAGTGAGGTAGGTATCATCACTATATACGAGTTCAAGGACCCGGATACACCTGGAAAGATTGTATACCTGGATGAGACTTCAGAAAGTGTCTTTGTGGTACCCGACCGCGCTAAAAATACATACACATGGAGAGGAGAATTTGTATTCCTCCATCTAGAACAAACATGAATACAAGTCAACAAGGGGCAGGAACATCCTCGGCCCATGGAAATCAAAGAGAGGGAAATAAAGAGAGACCGGAAGTAAGCTTCACTCATCCCATAGGGAGAGATAGAACAACCACGGACACTAATAGAGTGGATAGACAAAGAGATCATGGAATACCAGGTGGTAGAGATGATTTTCCTCTACCTAGACCACGTGAACACGCAAGAATATTGAGACCCACTCAATTAGTAAAATCAATGAAGAATTATTTTGATGGGACAGGAGATCCCTACGACCACGTCGCAGAATTCAAGCAAGTACTAAGAGCCGAACAAGTTGAAGACATGTTCACGCAATACAACGCATTTGGACTAACGTTAAAGAATACCGCTTTAACTTGGTTCCAACCTTTGCAACAAAGGCAATTTAGAGACATCCATCACTTTTTAGAGTCATTCATCACTGAATTCTCTAAAAGTGGGATTAGACATGACACGTCTTCGTTGATTCATAGCTTTAAACAGACCCCTGAAGAAACAGTTAGACTGGCAGGACGCAGGTTTAGACAATATGTTGAACGATGTCCAATGCAAGAGCTACCCTCACAAGCTAAGCAAGTGTCATTGTTTCTAGATGGCTTGTTGAGCTCTAAACTACGCTCCTACGTGTACCTAAAAGAACCCAGAACGCTAGAGCAATGTGTGAGAATATGCATAGACATTGAGGACAACTTAGGAGACGAGTTGGAACTCTCCAAGGTCTATAAGGACTCAGACTGTTCATCTCTAGCATCCACAAAATTGTCTAGCTCAATAGAAGACCTAGCAGAAAAAGTGGCCCAGAAACTAGGAGTTTCTAGTAAACCTAGGGTGCTAACAAACAAGCGTTGTTACACCTGTGGTGGTGATCATATGGCAAATGTATGTCCCAATGCACCACTAACTCAAGCCAACCCTAGTGGCCAATACTGTACAATTGAGACAAGATACACGAATCATACGGCTCAGGACTGTCCGTACAACAAACAAACCGTGAGACAGAACTACCCGCAAGCATACGCACAGCCAGGTAGGTATCAAGGCCAATACAATGCTCAGCCTTATTACTATAGGCCTCCTCAGAACTACCCATACCAGGCTCAACAGAGACCTCAACCTGTCTTAGCTCAGCAGCCACCCCCACCAGCGAATGTCATCTCAGTCAAATATGCTGTTGCAGAAGAGAACCTAAGTAGGGCCTTAGTGCCTTCTTCACCTTTGATCACAGAGAGTGACCCACACTCAAACAGTTTTGACTCTACGCATGTCGATAGTCCACCCGCATATTACACAGAGTCACCAGAACATGGGGAGACATATCATTACGATAGTCCACCAGTGGAACCTAGTTGGGAGCCCAACTATGCTAATGTGATGTACACAAACCCAAATCCACGGCCCCAATTAAGACAACAGAGACCACAGGGCCCTAGAGGACCATGCTTTAGGTGCCAAGGAGATCATTTCATAAAGGATTGTCCACACCCCCCGATAGCAAGACAATCACAGTACTATAACATCCAAGGCTTTTGTGCTGGTTGTGGCAAAGAGCACATAATCAAAGATTATCCTAAGAACCCTGTTAATGCTCCGAATGTGACACCGATCAACGTGATAGGTATTGTAAATAATGCAGATGGATCCAACCCTACATACGTGCCTATCCAAGCTATAACAAGAGCCCAGGCGCTCTTACAGAACCAAAAGCTTAATCAAGAGAAAGTAGCCAAAACCAGTGAAGTTGCAGAATCTAGCAGTAAAAAGACAGAATCTTGGAAAGATTCGAGAGAAAGAATAAAGAGAAAATGGAGTAAAAAGATAACGGAGTTGGAAGGAAGTTTAAAGGAATCTAGAGCCAAAATCCAAGAATTGACTTCACAGGAATTGAATCAAGAGAATCCAGCTCAGAAATCAAGAACAGTTTTAGCGGAACCCATACCAGAGAATCTAGACATGATGTTTCGTGCATATCAGGCTAGATTAAAAGAGGGACCTCAGGTAGCTGAAATGAGCAAAAACTACCCTCGAGCTGATCTGGAAATTGAGAGAACTAAACTTTGCATGAAGATGGCAGAACTAGCATAAGCTTTGTTCGAAGCCTCTAGATATCTTAATTGGAATAACATGGCAAAACTGGAGTTACACTTTCAAGGACTAATGGAGAGGCTAGAATACTTGATTGAAAGCAAAGAGAAAAAGGATCAGCATAGGAACCCTATTGTCCCAGAGACACAGGAAAGGAATGCACCATCCCTGTCTCAAGTACCCAATACAGAAAGTCAAGACAATTTGTCTTCCATACATAAATATTCACATGAATTTTTGAGAGAAATCCAAGAAGAGAAATGGAGAAAGGAACAAGGAACCCATCCTCCTATTCAAGAAATAGATGACTTGCAGGAACAATTTCCCCAAGACATCCCCTCTATATACGATGATGTAGAGGAAGAACAACTGAGTGAACACACAAGATTTGAATCTAATTCTTTACAAGAATTACCTCAGTTCACAGGACCTTGGGAAGCAAAGTCTATTAGTATGAGAGCACCCACGATAATAGTGAGGAATGAAGAATCAGTAATCCCTAGAAACACGGAAGTGATCAAGAATACCAAAGTACAATGTAACCTTACTCTGGAGGAGTTATTGAAGGTAAAACCAGAATTGTGGAAGCATGTAGCAAATCAATTCCCCGAGCTTGCTACTACTCCCTCACCAATAGGATCACAAGATAAGGTACCAGAGATACCCGTAGAAAAGATTGGAGATGTGAGCGAAGGAGAGGAAGGTAACACTTATCTTCCGATAACCCATCAGGGCTACACCACAAAAGCCATCTTAGATTCAGGAGCCGGAGTAGCCATAGCTACCACCGCTTTATGGAAACGTTGGGGTGAGCCAGCATTAAGACCCACCACGATGAAGCTACAAATGGCTGATGGACACATAGAAAAACCATTAGGCTTACTAGAAGGCATATCTCTCACCACTTGTGGTGTAGAATTTGAGCATACCTTTGCCATTTGTGACTTTGCAAAAAACCATGCTTATGAGATGATATTGGGACGACCATTCATGCGTCAGTTGCAAATTGTACAAGATTGGGGAACTAATTCTTTGTACTTGCAACATTTAGGAGTGACTACCAAAGTCAATCTTAAAGACTATTCACATAGAGATGTACCCCCAATACAATGGAATACCATCCATAAGACACCAGTAGAAACAGAATCCGTGCACTCATTAGAATCAGATCCTTCTTGGTTGCATGAGGATACTCATTTATGGATGTGTAAAGTAGCCAAACAAGAGGAAGAAAGGTTAGAAGCCAGGACCTTAGGTGCAAAACAACATCCACGAACCCTACAAGATCCAGCCTATGCACCTGTAGTATTCCCAGATGAAGAGTTTGAACCCCATGGTTGGGCAGAAATCCTAGCAACCATGGATGTAGCCATCAATGAAGAACAATGGACTCCCCACTGTGACGAGGATGGCTATGACATTTCAGTTTTCACGATAGAGCCAATCATGTGCGATGCAATTTTAGAAGAGTGTGAACCTAACACTGATGCATTTGAGGATGCAAGTGATTTTGATTTAGAATCAATTATCATGGACTCTCCATTTGCATCAGAGGAAGAATATTTCTCCGAAGTAGAGACTCACACTCAGAGACACGAGGAAATTACGAATGAGGTGAGATTAGCCACGGAAGTGACTACTAAGAGTGAAGGCAAGAAAAGGAAGAAGAAAGAAACCATGTCAGAAAAAGAAGAATCTTTGTTTGAAGTACCCGAGAACTTCAAGAAATATGAAATCGAAGATAGAAGAATCATGGTACAAATGCCTAATAGAAAGGCGAATGACGGACAAGTATATGATAACCAAGAGAAAACCAAGAAAATAATAGTTGCTATGGAAGGAGAAGAAGAAAAATGTACATACATAGGGCATGATTTGACAACTAAAGAAGAAGAAGAGCTAGTTGCCCTATTACGCGAATATAGAGATGTCTTTGCATGGAGTTACAAAGATTTGAAAGGAGTAGATCCAGATATATGTTCTCATAGAATCCCTATGACTCCGGATGCAAAACCGACAAAACAGAAACCGTACACGTACAATGATAACTACGCTGCGAAGATCAAAGAGGAGATAGATCGCTTGATAGAAGCAGGATTCATTTACGAAATTGAGCATACCGAATGGATATCTCCCATTGTGGTAGTGCCCAAGAAGAATGGAAAATTGCGTGTGTGTATTAACCTTAAAAAGGTTAATGCCGCAACGATTAGAGATAGTTATCCTCTTCCTATCACAGAACATCTATTGGAAAGAGTTGCGGGCAAGGAAGTTTACAGCTTTCTTGATGGATTTTCAGGCTATAATCAAGTAGTTATTGCTCCAGAAGACCAACACAAGACGGCATTTGCCACTGAATGGGGCATATTTGCATTTCGTGTGATGCCATTTGGCTTAACAAATGCACCCGCCACTTTCCAGCGACTCATGTGTCATGTTTTTAAGGAATTTTTACCCAAGAGCTTGGAAGTTTATGTCGATGAAATATGTGCTCATTCAAGTGTAAGACAGACGCATATCCCAGAGTTAAGGCAAATATTTGACAAATGTCGAGAATATCAGGTTTGTTTGAACCCAGAAAAATGCGTTTTCATAGTCAGACAAGGCAAAATTCTAGGACACATTGTGTCAAAAAATGGAATCTCTACGGATGAAGAAAAGGTGAAGGTAATTGCAGATTTACCTAGACCAACTAATGTGAAAGAGGTACAGGCATTTATGGGCCATTGCGGATATTATAGGAGATTCATACACATGTATGCAATCATAGCCAAGCCTTTGTACTCTCTTTTAACCAATTTTGAATGGACAGATGAATGTGAAAATTCATTCAATGAACTTAAACGACGCTTGTGCTCAGCACCTATATTGACTACCCCAGATTGGAGTAAGCCATTCCATGTACATGTGGATGCATCCAATTACGCCATAGGATGTGTGTTAGCACAACCCACGAATGAAGGTAACATAGATCTCCCCATAGCTTACGCGAGCAGACAATTGAACGCAGCAGAAAGGAATTACACCACGACGGAACGAGAAGGATTAGGGATGATCTACGCAGTAAAGAAGTTCAGGCACTACTTGTTGGCCAACAAATTCAAGTTCTTTACGGATCATCAAGCCCTATTGTACTTAGTCAACAAACCATGTAACACAGGACGATTGATACGTTGGTTTCTATTACTCATGGAGTATGATTTTGAAGTCGTAGTCAGGAAAGGAAAGACACATCTTAGAGCTGACCACCTTTCAAGATTAACCTCAGGAGAAGCTCCTCAAGGAGTAGCGGATGAATTACCAGATGCATACTTGTTTAACCTTGAGATAGCACCAGAATGGGCTAAGCCTATAGTCCCTATTCTCACATATGGACCCAAGAATCCTAGGTTAAAGATCAAAGAGGGAGAGACTACCAAGTCCCAAAGATACCAAATAATGGCAGGAAGCATATATAAACAGGATAATCAAAAGATTCTTGCTTGTTGTGTAGATGAATCAGAACATGCGAATTGGTTGCAATTAGCACACATAGGTGCATTAAAGCAACATCATTCAAAACATCGAACGTTACAGACTCTGCATAGATTAGGAGTATATTGGCCTACGATGGAAGCAGATGTCCACAGGTTGTGTAAGGAATGCCATGTTTGTTGTGAAAGACCACCAGTAGAGCATGCTACATTATATCACGTGTCTCTTACACCAGACTGGAGTGAACAATTAGTGACATACTTGAGGACGAACACATTCCCTCAAGGCATGACCTTAGCTCGACAACGCAGTCTAGAGCAGGAAGCTCAAGATTATTCACTTATTGGCGATAACCTATACAAAAGAGGACGAGATGGATATCTAAGACAATGCGTTCATGAGAGCGATTATCTGAGCATACTAGAGACTGCACACCAAGGTGTTGCAAGAGGTCATTTTGGACCCGATAGGATAATCAAAGCCATCCTCTTTGCAGGATTATGGTGGCCCACTCTTCACATCGATGCTCATACCTATGTAAAGAGATGTGATGTGTGCCAAAGAACTCAGTTTCCTACTCGCAGAGACGAAATGCCATTGAAACCCATGATGGGCAGACGTGCATTTTCTAAGTGGGGTATAGACTTTGTAGGACCCATTAACCCCCCTGCCAAAGGTACACATGCGGAATACATTATTGTTGCGACAGATTATCTTACGAAATGGGTAGAGGCAAAAGCCACGAAAAAGAATGATGCACACACAACTGCAAAATTCTTATTTGAGAATGTCTTTACAAGATATGGACTGCCTATAGAGTTAGTGAGCGATCGAGGCACTCACTTTCTAAACCAAGTCATTGAATATCTGTTACAGGATTTTATGGTGATTCACAAGAAATCTGCACCATATCATCCTCAGGCCAATGGTCAGGCTGAAAGCACTAATAAGATCCTTTGTAACGTACTGACGAAACTCGTGAACAACAAACGTTCAGATTGGGACAAACAGTTACACCACGCTGTTTGGGCATATCGAGTGGCCTACAAGACCGTACTCAATGCAACTCCCTTTCAGATGGTTTTTGGTCAGAATGTTGTGCTTCCTTTGGACTTCTTGATACCGACCCTTAAGGTTGCAAAAGAACATCAGTGGACCGGCCATGAATTATCAGCGAGAATAATGGACTTGGAACGATTAGGAGAAACCAGGCTCAAGGCAGCAGCGGGAATATATGCAGCGAAGAAGCGACAGAAAGCGTATTTTGATGCACATGTGAAAGATAAAGGCTTAAAAGAAGGAGATTTAGTTCTAGTATATACGTTAAAGCAACACGCACGTAAGTTAGAAAAGCGAGGTTATGGACCTATGATCATTAACAGACTCTCAACAAGTGGAGCAGTACAGTTAGCCACTTTAGAAGGAGATATAATGCCTAATTATATTAGTGGCTGTAGAGTCAAGCTATATCAGGAACCTCTTACTGAGGATATGCTTAGACGACTCACGTGGGCAAAGAAGCGTAAGGAGGAAGAAAATAGAATACGAGCGGAAGCTCAGGCAGAAGCAATAGAACGCATTAAACGCATGAAGTTGAGAAGACAAGGACTAGGGAGAGAGCAGTATAACCATCTGGATACAACACCCAGATATCCCATGGCCATGTGTGAGGTAAAGTCACAAACTCATCCTAGCATAGTGGACAGGAGACCATTCATTACCGTCAGGTTAGAGCACGGTAACCCTTGCCAAGAGCTCAGGGCTTTAATTGACTCAGGTGCTGCGACTAGTGCGATTAGATGGTCCCACTATAAGGATTCAGGAATAGAAATGCGGCCAATTGAGGCATACCTCATAGGCCTAGGAGGCATGGAAACCCCTTGCATGGGTGAGGTGGACCTTCCTATCCTCATTAAGGATGTGACCATGACAGCGAAGCTACTAGTATGCCACGATGACGACCTCATAGAACCCCTAATCCTTGGCCAAGATTGGCTATACGATCACTCAGTGGACCTAAATCTTAGACAAGGCTCCTTACAAATTGGAACCTCAGAGCAAAAGCGAGTGATACCGCTTGACTTCCTTAATTACATTTCGATTGAGGTTTGTAACCCTAGACCCTATGAAACGCATGCGACGGAAGACCGGAAGATCTTGGGTCAGACCAGTCACGTTACGTCTACACCAACCCACTCGGGCTTGGCTAGGGACAATTGTCAATCAGAAGGACGACAGAAGATCTTCCCGGGGGCTTCCTGCAAACTAGAGAGGGCAGCTACCCAACCACTAGGGCAGATGAACACAATCAGCGGTCAGGTGGGTTGCATCAGCGGCCAAATGAGCACAACACCCTGCGGTGCTCATCCTTCCAAACTTGCTGCGGACTGGCCTAGATTAAAGATAAAGAACGAATCACTTCCTAATGGGCAGGTCACGCAAGTGTTGGATCTCCCTTCTTTTCCAAAGCAGAGCGTCCAATGGACCTCTCAAACCCAACCACGAAGGAGTCAACCACAACAGAGGAACCTAGACCGACGACAACGCCAGACAAGGCAAGGAAAGCAGAAGTATCAACATCACAGAACAAGTGGCACAAAACAAATATGGGTGCCAAAAGGACAACAACCACAGGCTATCAACAACACTGCAGACAAGAACAGGACAAAATTTCAAAAAAAGCAGAGTCAGCATACAAAGTCCTCTCGATCTTCTTCTATAAGCATCAATACTCGACAGATTTGGATCTCCAAGAAATACCTTATCCATAGACCCACACGCATGCAGATTTGGGTACCCAAACAATGTATTATATCTCAACCCTCAAGCCATGTAATATATACCCCTCAGAAACCTTTTCATCCTTCAATACCACCAAACCCGATACCGCTTTTTGTTCCTCAGCAGAAACATACCACCCACTCCAAGACTCTTAGGAAATGGATACCTAAACGTATCCAAACGTCTTCTTGTACCCCATTATCTAACAATTCTCCCACCCCGTTTAAACTCCATCCTTGTAATAATTCACCCTCAACCAAACCTTGTATAAAATCATACACCCAAACCCCACATCATGCATAATAAAAGCTCATCAAGAAATGTATGCATAATCTGAAGCATGTAGGCGTCTAGAGACCTGCATTAGCTCTACAAAAAGATCATTGCATCAATCATTTCACGACACTTGGCTACACGGGTTACGCATCGGTTATGGAAAGGGATTGCGGTCTCACCTTAATGGGATCATAATTAATTTCCATACTAATGTGTTAATCTTTTGTAGCAGATCCTTTCCATTAGCTCACCAGTCATCATGCAAACCCAAGCAGGACCATCGGAAGCAGGCCCCAGCGTGGCTGCGGTGCCCCTCAATGTTTTACGCGCAGAATCCCACCCGACCGCTCCACCGCCAGAGTTCCAAGGATTTTCGGGACCCATGCCAATCGATAACCCACCTATGGGATACACAGAGAAGATACACCGTAACTCTCACTGGTTCCAAGGCCTAGCAGGACCATTAGCTGATGCTGACTTCATTTTTGAAGCAAATATGACATTTGATGACCGCACATGGGGCAAGTATCAATTCTTCTCAAGAGAATTCGAAGGCCTACAGAACACCCAGGACTTAACTCATGTTTGGGCTAGAGCCGGCTTCACGAAGTATTTCAGTGATCCTCTGCCCAAACCTGACTTTTATAGGTGTTATTACTTAATCACCACTTTGCTGGCCTCAGAGAATAAGGACATCCCAGGAACCTTTATTTTGCCTTCTTTAGTGGATGATCCACCTTACAAAAGATTTTATCTTTCGAAGGATTTAATCAGAGCGGCCATCAAGATTCATGGAACACACACTCCAACGGAGAAAGAACGGCTAGTCCCAGAGCAGATGAAGCGTGGTGACGTAACTAAGTGGGAGGATATTTCTGCTATAACACCTGAGCTCTCTAAGCCATTACGGATATGCATGCAGCACTTTGCTTTCCCAGCTCAGGATCGTTTTACCATGCCCCACAAGAGAATCTGGTTTGGATTATACTTAGCATGTACTGGACCGCAAACAGTTGATCTAGCTAGCTGGATAATTGATCAGCTCTATTTGGCACAGCATAGATGGGAGCGAAAAAAGGTAATCAATGGATGCTGCGCCCTCACCAGGATCATATATATGTGCTTGGCGTATGACTTGCCAATTGAGCGTGCCATGACCAGTGAGGAACTGAAAGCATTCAAAGGCACCACTAGGAAGGCTAGAAAGTCTAGCAAAGGCAGAGCCGGAAAGCGGATGAGAGGTACTATCCCGTGCCTACAAGTCCCAACATCACCCTCTCCACAACCATCTCCAGAGCAGTCACCAACAGCAGCCACTCCCACAGTACAACCTATCCGCATAAGGTTATCTAGACCAGTGGTAACGGAGGGCACCACAAGTACTCTCGCACCCCAAGCAGCCACAACCACAGAAACTATCACCACAGCAGCTGAACTTCCCACCACTATCGGTGCGGAAGCTTTCTCTTTTCCAATACCGCATTTAGAACCAAGACAAGCAGAGCCACTGGACCAAACGTTTGATTTTGAGATGTCCGATGCATTCTCCAATGAGTTCCAGTTTTCAGAAGGGCAAATGTTTTCTCAAGAATTTGAAAGGCCTAGCTACCCTACCACACCCAGGGATCAGCCACAAGGACAGGTCGTGTCCAGCTCCGATGATGAAAGGACAGCAACCGATGACGACGAAGGAGACGACGAAGCTAGCCAGGGAACACATGAATCCCAAGAGCAGGAACAGACAGATGGCCAAGGCCAACAAACCGACACACATGGCGATACAAGTACCTATGAAGATGAAACTTATGAGGCAGCAGCTTACACTCTAGCTATCAAGAAGCTGTATAGAACTATGGAAAAAGTTTGGGCACGCAAGAAGCTGACAGAGGAAGAGAGCCAAAAAATAATAGAACAAGAACTTGTCACAGGCGGATTCGAAGACGCATATATCAAAGGATTCAAAGAATTAGTCCAATCAGTAGGTTCCAACGAGGCACTCAGGTACTTGCAACGAAAACCACTGCCACAGTTTGACCCCCGCAGAGTACGACTACTTTCAAAGCCCGGCAAATACATTCGTGTACCAACCGGAGCACAATCTTCAGAACAAGCCAGGGAGGCATGCCTCGTCCCCGAACGATCATTGGCCGTAGAAACCATCATTGTAGATTCCCCACCCCGCGCTACAATTGTACCTACCTCAGTAGTCACTGAAGTACCGACCACCCCAACCGCCCCTCTCTCACCACCCGTCCATCCAGCCTCCCCTCTTCACCCTCCTTCCCCCAGACCCACATCTTCATTCGCCGGTGGTGTTGCAGAAACCTTCTTTACGACCACTCACCCCACAATTCCCGCGCCCATTAGCCCTAATCTAACCTTTGTAAATCCCGTATTTACACCAGCACGAGTACCCACAATCACACCCATATTCACGGTCACCGCACTAGATACGTCCACCGACATGGACATCTCACCACCCACTGCACCATCGCTCACTTCACTCACGGCACAAACATTTTTAGGCACATCACAATTTTCAACAATCACTACATCATCCACCTTCCCATCCCCATTCCCCGTTCCCGTCGCATCCACACCAACTGCATCTTCATTTAGCACCCCGTTAAAACTATCACCCACTGTAGATAATGCATTCCGACAGATGTTCATATGTATGATGCAAGTAAGAGATGAGTTCACATCTCTTGGTGATAATTATCAGCAGCTGCAGAGGACAACCAATGACTTACAGTCGCAGCTTAATTTATTGTCCATTGAGAATGCCTCTCTGAACACCCGCTACCAAGAATTACGCGAGGCTTATCACAAATTGGAACTAGAAAGTGAAGAAAAGACCAAGGAAGCCACGGCTGACCTGGATAATTTATTAACAGCCCAGACAGTCCGCAATGCAATGCTAACACGAAACATGGGCTTACTACGAAGACACCTAGCAACCGCCAAGGAAGAAAACCAGTGCTTACAGGATCAGAACCGAGAAAACTTAGAAGCAGCGCTCGACCACCCAGACCAACCACTCAGTCCTAGCAGGTTCAAAGCCATTCCTTCAGACTCAATGAGGATGCTGCTAGACGATCATGTAAGATTGCTAGATGAATATGACCGCATGAACGAGGAGTTACAGAAACTCAAAGAAGATCACAAATTACTCCAGTTACGAGAACCGGCACACCAAGACGTACCAGCACCTGTGGACCCCTCTCCTGACCTCCTAGAGGAACTCAACTCATTACGGGCCCAGGTATCGACCCTTGAATCAAGGATTGCTGTATACGAAGCGCCACCAAGGCCAGATTCCCCACCTGAGCTTCCAGCTGAGGAAGAAACGGTCACCATCCCGATGGAGGAAACGTTTGAAGAAGCATACGAGCCACAACCCATCCCAGGCGGATGCGTCACGGCCGAAGGTCAGATGACGTACGAACTTCCGACCCCCGCGTGGATGAAGACTATTGAGGAACTTGGAACAACGCACTCAGCTAGAGTAGAGGCACAATTACATGCCATGGCGATGATAGAAGAACGAATATTACAGTCTCCATTCTTTGCTCAATTGGCCCCGCGACGATACATATCTGGGCACGAGCTACAGTATAAACCGTACTTCATGTTAATGGCCGAATACCAGTTAGCCATTGAGAAAGAGACAGGTAAAAAACCATCGCATGCAACTCAATTCGAGGCGGCTGATTTGCCACTAGATGCACAGAAAGGAAGGATCTATCAACCAGAGTGGCGAAAACATTTACTACAGCAGTATCCAGAGATGATGAGTACATGGGTAAAGGCACCTTTGCACCTGAAGTATAACCCGTGTTGGGGACCAGTGCCACGACGCCGCTCCTGGACTGCCTTTGCTATTAAGGTACAAAAAAATAAGCAGTGCCAAGACTGGTTGAATTACCCCTATTTTAAGCCGCCCATTGAGTTACCAACTGTTGGCTACATGATGGCTACAATTCGCCACTGGCTCCCTAGATTAAAGCATATGGATGATATAGCGGCGCATATGACTGTCAAAATCTTTGACATGATGCAAATGATTTTTAAAGTCTTCCGACGCGTCAAGGCACCCCATGTCAACACCCCGGGCTTTGAGCATGGCAATTTTGATCTGGTATATGATATGAGTACAACGCCATCGCTACGGGTTTGTTATGCCTGGCACTGCAGAATAAAGTACCTACCGGCGTGCTACAAGCAGACATTCGAAGAGATGTTCACAACCGGTTTTTGGGAATACCATTCAGAGGTATTCATAAGCAGGCCTACTCATTTATTACAATTATTTGCCTGTGAACGAATGGTCTATTCCACACATTATCAGCTCCCGCCATTGGAAGAACCGCAACCAATTGACTGGGAGAAACTCGAGGCCGACCTGGCCCGAGGCATTCGTATCTCCGAGCACACCCTCGCTCAAGACCTACTACAAAACTATATCCGGCAGACCTCACAGCAAGGTTCTGTCAGGGACGACAGAAGCGAGAGGGAGGGGGGTGTTGGAAGCAGCCAGAGGCACAGACGACACGGAAGCATGTAACGACAGAGAAGGGAGCCAGTCGAATCGTTTTTCAAATAATTATGTTTTCAAATACTTTCCAAAAACCTCCAACAGTGATTCTTATCACTATTGTGACATATGTAACATAGAAAACCCCATTTTGTAATCCACAGCTCCATTTTGTGCAAGCCGAGGAGTCCTCGAGCTTGAGGAGCTTAGGTAGAACAAGCGTATCAATTTTCGTTATTTTTAGACATCGTTTACCCTTCCAAATAGCATCTAGGACCTAATTTTTAACTATGCCGGTCACTAGATGTGAAACCGGTCAAAGCTAGTCTAGAAACTATAAAAAGAGCTAGAGAGCTCATTTTTGAGGTTGGCTAGTGTGAGCTTAGAGCTATTTGGAGCTTGTAATAGTGTTCTTGAGTAATAGAGCTAATTTCCCACCTTCCATTGTGTCTTGCTTGTCTCTTCGTAGTGTGTGTGTATGTGTGTGTGCATTTCTATGCTTCTCACCTTCACTCTCACTTCATCTCACATTCACGATCTTCATATCACTCCTATCTCTTCCGCGGATTGACATTAAGGAGGTGGAGCTTCTTAACGTGGTTCTCACCATTGTGCTAGAGCAACAGTGGTAGATTCCACAGGAAGTGTCACTTCCACTGCGCCAATACAAGTGGTCACGAGAGCCCAAGCCTTACAGCAGAACCTAGGCGTAGGCCAGGAAAAGAGCCCGGATGTTAGTGAAATTGAGAGTATAACCAAGAAAAGGACTAGAGCTTGGAGAGATAGTCGTGAAAGAATGAAAAGACAATGGGCAAAAAAGATGAGCGAACTTGAGGAAAGCCTCAGAGAAACAAAGGCCAGGATAACTGAACTCACATCTCAAACTCCCTCTCACACTACCCCACCACCACCATTCCCATCGCCATCCGACCCGCCACCTTCCAACCCACCTCACACAATTCCACCACCCCCAAGAGTAGGATCAGTCCTAGCAGATCCCACTCCCGAGGACCTTAATATGATGCTTAAAGCCTATCAGGCCAGAATCCAAGAAGGGCCAAGCGTAACTGATCATGAAAAGTGTTACCCTAGAGCAGAACTAGAGCTAGAACGAACCAAAATTTGTGCTAAGATGGTGGAATTGGCTCAAACCATGTTTGAAGCCAGTCGCCTATTTAACATCTCTAGTTCAGCAAAGACACAATTGCACTTTGAAGGACTGTTAGAAAGAATAGAGAGGCTAATTGCACAATCAGAAAAGAAACCCGTCTCTCAACACAAGGACAAGGCAAGTGAAAGGGCAGGTCTTCCTGCCCACGAAGCCTATGTGCCTAACTCTATAGAGCCAGGCACATCATCTTCTATGAATCGGTTCACACCAGAATTCCTACGAGAGATTCAAGAAGACAAATGGGCTAAAGAAAGTGAAGTCCCTCCTCCTATTGAACTCGTGGATGATGCACACGATCAATTCCCACAAGACATCCCATCCATTTATGAGGAGCAGGAGAGCACCCACTCTCAGGAAAGACTAGACTTTGAGTCTAACTCTCTACAAGAATTACCCCACTTCACAGGCCTATGGGAAGCTAAGTCTACTTGTATGAGAGCACCCACGGTCATGGTACGAAATGAGGACTCAGTCTTACCTAGGAACACAGAGGTAGTGAAAAACACTAAAGTGCAGTGCAATCTCAAGTTAGAAGAGCTACTCAAGGTTAGACCTGAATTATGGAAACATGTCGCCAAACAAGTACCAGCGATAGTGGAACCTCATTCCCAGGTAGGATCACATAGGACAGTGCCAGAGATACCCTTGGATAAGATAGGAGATGTGTGAAGGTGAAGAAGGGAACACCTATCTTCCCATTACCTACCAGGGGTACACCACCAAGGCAATTTTGGACTCAGGTGCAGGAGCTGCAATTGCCACCACTTCCCTATGGAAGCGTTGGGGCAAGCCAGCACTCAGGCCAACGAGAATGAAATTGCAGATGGCCGATGGTCATATTGAGAGGCCCTTAGGATTGCTAGAAGGAATAACTCTCACCACCTGTGGTGTCGAGTTCGAGCATACATTTGCTATATGTGATTTTAGCAAGAACCATGCCTATGAAATGATCTTGGGACGACCTTTTATGAGACAGTTGCAAGTGGTACAGGATTGGGGAACCAATTCTTTGTACCTACAGCACTTAGGTGTTACGACCAAAGTGAATCTCAAAGATTACTCTCATAGAGATGTCCCCCCTATCCAATGGAATCCCATCCATAGAGCCAAAGATGATACGGAATCTGTGCATTCCATAGGATCAGGATCCTCATGGATGCATGAAGACACCCACTTATGGATGTGCAAAGTGGCAGTAGAAGAGGAGAAAAGGCCAGAGAAATAGGTGCAAACGAAACACATAGACCCATTCAAGACCCAGCCTATGCACCTGTAGTATTTCCTGATGAGGAATTTGAACCCCATGGCTGGGCAGAAATCTTAGCAACAATGGATGTAGCCATCAATGAGGAACAATGGACACCCCACTGTGATGAGGATGGCTATGACATTTCAGTTTTCTCCATAGAGCCAATCATGGGAGAGGCAGTGTTAGAAGAATGCGAACCTAACCCTGATGCATTTGAGGATGCGAGTGACTCTGATCTAGAGTCAATCATTATGGATCCACCTTTTGCATCAGATGAAGAATACTTCTATGAAGTAGAATTTCAACCCCAGAGGTATGGAGAGCTTACAAGTGATGTAAGACTAGCCACACATGTGACCCCGAAGGAAGAAGGAAAGAAAAGAAGGAAGAGAGAAGTCACACCAGAAGAGGAAGAATTGTTGTTTGAGGTCCCGGAAAATTTTAAGAAGTATGAGATAGATGACAGGAGAGTCATGATCAGAATGCCTAAATGAGAGGCGCAATCAGGGGAGGCCTATGATAACAAAGAAATCACCAAGAAAATAGTGGTAGCCATAGAGGAAGGAGAAGAGAGATGCACTTACATAGGACATGACCTGACGGAAGACGAAGAGCACGAATTGATAGCCTTGCTAAGAGAATACAGAGATGTATTCGCTTGGAGTTACAAAGACTTGAAAGGTGTGGACCCTGACATATGCTCACACACCATCCCCATGACCTCAGATGCCAAACCCTCTAAGCAAAAGCCATATACATATAATGATAACTATGCTGCTAAGATCAAAGAGGAGATAGATAGACTAGTAGAAGCTGGATTCATCTATGAAATTGAGCACACTAAATGGGTATCCCCCATTGTTGTGGTGCCCAAGAAAAATGGAAAGCTGCGTGTATGCATTAACCTAAAGAAGGCTAATGCAGCCACAATTCGAGATAACTATCCGCTTCCTATCACAGAGCATCTTTTAGAAAGAGTAGCAGGCAAGGAAGTGTACAACTTCCTCGATGGATTTTCAGGCTACAATCAAGTAGCCATAGCTCCAGAAGATCAGCATAAGACGGCATTTGCCACTGAATGGGGCATATTTCCCTTTAGAGTAATGCCATTTGGGCTTACCAATGCACCAGCAACCTTCCAGAGGCTGATGTGCCATGTATTTAAAGAGTTCCTGAGGAAGAACTTAGAAGTCTATGTTGATGATCTTTGTGCTCATTCCAACATTAGACAAACCCATATTCCTGAACTCAGACAAATCTTTGACAAATGTAGAGAATATCAGGTCTGCTTGAACCCAGAAAAGTGTGTTTTCATGGTCAGGCAAGGCAAGATTCTAGGACACATAGTGTCAAAGAATGGCATATCCACTGATGAAGAGAAAGTGAGAGCCATAGCCAAGTTACCTAGGCCAAAGAATGTCAA
Source organism: Ceratopteris richardii (assembly GCA_020310875.1). Taxonomy (NCBI): domain Eukaryota; kingdom Viridiplantae; phylum Streptophyta; class Polypodiopsida; order Polypodiales; family Pteridaceae; genus Ceratopteris; species Ceratopteris richardii. The sequence continues at coordinate 205,669,406 of CM035411.1, forward strand.
GGAAGTGCAAGCTTTCATGGGGCATTGTGGCTATTACCGACGTTTCATCCACATGTATGTTGTCATTGCAAAGCCCATGTACGGACTCCTGACTAACTTTGAGTGGACTGATGAATGTGAGAATTCCTTCCAGGAGCTTAAACGAAGATTATGTTCAGCACCAATCTTGACTACACCAGATTGGAACAAGCCATTCCATGTTCATGTGGATGCCTCCAATTATGCTATTGGATGTGTACTTGCACAACCTACGGGTGAAGGTAATATGGATCTTCCAATTGCGTATGCTAGTAGACAATTGAATGCAGTTGAACAAAATTATACCACTACTGAGAGAGAAGGACTAGGCATGGTATATGCGGTTAAAAAGTTTAGTCATTATCTGCTTGCAAATAAGGTTAAATTTTTTACTGATCATCAGGCATTGTTGTACTTGGTAAACAAGCCATGCAATACAGGAAGATTAGTAAGATGGTTTCTCTTACTAATGGAATATGATTTCGAGGTTACTAAACCACCTGTGGAACATGCCACTCTTTATCAAGTGTCCATAGTGCCAGATTGGAGTGAACCACTGGCATCCTTTCTGAGGACAAAAACATTCCCTCAAGACATGACTCTGGCTAGGAAAAGGAGTTTAGAACAAGAAGCCCAGGATTACTCACTCATTGGTGATAATCTATACAAACGTGGTAAAGATGGTTACCTGAGACTATGTGTCCATGAGAGTGAATATCTTAAGATCTTGGAAACTGCTCACCAAGGTGTAGCAGGAGGACACTTTGGATCAGATCCGGTGATCAAGGCAATACTATTTGCAGGCTTCTGGTGGCCGACCCTTCACATGGATGCACATACCTATGTGAAACGATGTGATGTCTGTCAGAGAACTCAATATCCTATACATAAAGATGAGATGCCACTGAAACCTATGATGGGTGGACGTGCATTCTCTAAGTGGGGAATAGACTTTGTAGGTCCTATTAATCCCCCAGCTAAGGGTTCCCATGCAGAATATATCATTGTTGCGACAGACTATCTAACAAAGTGGGTAGAGGTAAAAGCCACGACGAAGAACGATGCTCAAACAACTACTAAATTCTTGTTTGAGAATGTATTCACAAGATACGGGTTACCTATAGAGCTAGTCAGTGATAGAGGCACTCACTTCTTGAATGAAGTTATTGAAAATCTGCTCCAAGAGTTCTTGGTAGTACATAAAAAGTCTGCCCCCTACCACCCTCAAGCAAATGGCCAGGCTGAGAGCACCAACAAGATTCTGTGCAATGTGTTGACCAAATTAGTGAATAATAAACGCTCTGATTGGGACAAACAACTACACCATGCTATTTGGGCATACCGAGTCGCCTACAAAACGGTACTCCAAGCCACCCCCTTTCAGATGGTATTTGGTCAAAATGTAGTGCTACCATTGGACTTCTTAATACCTGCATTGAAAGTAGCACAAGAGCACGAATGGACGGGTCATGAACTCTCCTCTAGACTTTTTGACCTTGGACAATTAGGAGAAACAAGACTGAGGGCGGCTGCAGGGATATATGCAGCTAAGAAATGACAGAAGGCATATTTTGATGCCCATGTTAAGGATAAAGGCTTGAAAGCAGGAGACCTAGTACTAGTTTACACTTTGAAACAACATGCGAGGAAGCTAGAGAAAAGAGGCTACGGACCCATGATCATTAATAGAATCTCAACAAGTGGAGCAGTACAACTAGCCACATTAGAAGGCGATGTTCTCCCGAGCTACATTAGCGGATGCAGAGTCAAGTTGTATCAGGAACCTCTCACAGAGGAAATGCTAAGTCGACTCAACACTGCTAAGAAACGCAAAGAAGAAGAAAAGCGAATTCGAGAAGAAGCTCAAGCAGAAGCCTTAGAGCGCATACGGAGAATGAAATTAAGAAGACAAGGTAGAGAGCAACCTAGGCAAGATGCCGACATAGACCAAGGATATCATGTGGCTATGTGTGAAGTTTCAGGTATCAGCTCTCATAGGATAATTGATCGACGTCCTTTTATAACCTTAGGCATAGGACGAGGAAAAAGTGCAAGGACTGTAAGAGCCTTGATTGACTCAGGTGCAGCCACTAGTGCTGTTAAATTGTCTTACTGTCAAGAGTTGAAATTAACTGTCAATCCTATAGAAGCATATCTCATAGGATTGGGAGGTGTGGAAACCCCTTGCCTGGGCGAGGTGGATCTTCCCATCTCCATTCAAGACGAAGTATTGACAGTCAGAGTACTAGTATGTCAAGATGAGGACCTCACTGAACCTCTTGTCTTGGGTCAAGACTGGATCTATGACCAAGCAGTCAACTTAAACCTAAGAAGTGGACTTCTTCAGGTATGGGTGAATCAGAGTAGAATTACAGTTGAGTTAGATAATGGAGCACTCCAAGAACTAGAAAAGGCACAGACTCCTGGTCCTTCCAGGGGTACACATGAAGTTGACCATGCTGTTCTTGTCCAAAGCTATGTGATGCAGAGGAATGGAGATCTCAAAAAAGAAGTCAAGACCTCGACGGAACTCCCTTCTTTTCCAAAGGCCAAAAGGAGGTAGCAACTAAGGGCATATCAATTACTGAAGACTATCTATGAGGGAGACCAAAAGAACGTGCGAAGCCGAACAACTCAGCCAGTGAAACAAATGTGGGTGCGAAAAGACGAGCTGTCGACTGTAGCCAAGTCGCGACAACTGTCTCAACTACCTATTAGTAATCAATGACATGATACTAATAAGAGGACTCCTAAAACCTCTGTTGAGAAAGTGAAATCTATCTGGGTGCCCAAGAAGTCGATGAAGGCTGACCCACAATCAAGACAAATTTGGGTGCCTAAGGCTTGCTTGCGGGCTCAACTAGTCCCACACGACTCACATCATACACGACAGAGTTCACTCACTCAAGGAGCCACCACCCACTCTTGCCTGATACACTCGAACACATAGTCACTTAGAAGCACGCACAGACTCACTCGTAAATGGGTCCCAAAGACGCATCAGCCCCGAGCAGAATTACTCATGCAACCCTCCAGAGTCTCGACAAAACCAAAACGAAGAGCCACCCATTGCGTTTGGCAACCTAACACTTGTAATAAATCCCTTGACTCCAATTTGTAAATTCATCTCCACTTACTAACTACATGAGTTAGACACTGCATCTTTCCATCTAGCTCCTAGGACTATCCATTCATTAACTACACACACTGCCATCGTGCACTCACTGACCCACTAACCCATTACTCACCTCACAATAATATTGTAACGGGGGCAAAACGTGTTCTATCTTGTCCATTACAATATTAACGCATGCTCTATATTCTCGACAGAACCAGCTAGCAAGCAATAATGATGGCAGAAGCTGGAGGCACCAGTTCCCAAGTAGGGTCCAACGCACAGATTGTGGACATTGAAACCATTCTTCTGGAACCGCCACTCACCGAAAGGCCTCAAGAACTTCAAGCGGTGCATGTCCTTCCTATCTAGGACCCTCCTCAGGGACACACTTCTCAGGTGGGGAAACATGCTCATTGGTTTAGTGATGTAGCAGGGCCATTGGGTGACGGCACCTACTTCTGGGAAGCAGAAATTGAATTTAATGGAAAATGGGGACGCTACCACTTTTTCACTCGGGAATTCGAGAACTATCAGAATGCAGAGGTAATGCGATCAGTTTGGACCAAGGCAGGCCTAGATAGATATTTCAGGGCACACTTGCCTAAACCTGATTTTCTACGCTGCTCCTATTTTATCAGCACCATCACTCCCAGCAGGGCCAAGGGAGGCGATAGTACTTTTGTACTACCATCATTGTTGCCAAGACACGAACTCAAGAGATTCAAACTGACCCTCAATCTGGTATGGGAAGCATTGAACATGCAAGGTATGCACATTCCCACCGAGAAAGAAATAATGGTCCCGGGTAGGATGAAGCATAAGGATCTCAATAAATTGAAGGACATGGTGGCAATGACGCCTACCATTGCTCTCCACTTACGAACTGTTATGCAACATTTTGCTTTTCCCGCACAGGAACGATTCACTATGCCCCCTAAGAAAATATGGTTTAGCTTATACTTGGCAGAAACAGAGAACCTCACCCTCAACATACCGCACTGGGTCATCGATCAGATACACCTAGCCCATCAGTGCTGGAATAAGAAGGAGAAAAATGTACTTCATGGCTGTTGTGCCCTAACAAGAATAATTTACAGGTGCCTAGCATATGACGTGCCCATTCAAAGAGCACTAGTGTGGTCCAGGGCCCAAGAATTCCAAAGGCGACTATCAACAGGGGGTCCTCCATCGAAGAAGATGAGAGGGGGCGTCCAATTACCATGTGCTCAACCAAGGGGAGCCACTACCACACCTGAGGTGACTCCTCCTCAAACTAGGCATGTTCGGCCATTCACCATTCGTCTTCCCAGACCAAGTATAGAAGGACCCAACTTGGTGTTTCCCCCCCATTCCATCAGACTTGGAATTTCCACAGGGATTTACTCTCAATGACCTCACAGATGAAGAACTTGCCAGGCTGATCTACGAATCTAATCTTGAAACAGAAGCAGACCAGACCCAGGAACCACATCCCACCACAACAACACCAGCCCCAACACAACCAGTCGTCATAGAAGTCGAAGGAGATGAACAAGAGGCAGGAGGAGAAGAAGAAGAAGCCAACGAAGAACAACATCAAGAATATGATGAACTCTCAGAGCTAGCATGCCCCAGCATATTCGGCACAAATAAAAAGATTGTACCAAACCATGAAGCGAGTTCAGGAACAACACAAAATGTCACTTGAATCAGGCAAGGTGCTCATGAGCCAACTATTGGCAGAGGAAGGCGTGGATGATATGTTTATCGAATCCATGAACCTACACGCAGAGGCGGTCGGCTTAGATGAAGCCATACATGCAGCCATGACATACATTAATCGATTCGAGAAACGTGTGCCTACCCGACCAATGCGATCTGGAAAACAAATACACACCAATGTGTCAGAACCAGGAGGCCGCACACCAACAGAAGAACATCAGGAGGAACAACTCTCCCCACCCACCTCACCTCTCACTACACACTTCACCTCACCACCCGGCACGACCATGCCCTTTTCTACCGCTACCACAGTCGTCATGGGAATTCCTCTCTCTCCCGGCATCCAATTTGGAGGAGGTTCCATGCCCACCTTCACGACACTCTTCACCAATATCACTTCCACCCCACCCACAGTTCCCCTCTTTACTGTCACACCCACATTTGACACAATGGAGACATCACCCGCCACAGTACCACCCCCACCCCCCACACAACCTCAATCTCCCATACCCCCTCCACCTACTTCACCACTTGATTCCACAGCATTCACAACTCCCTTCCCCATTCCCCCTGCATCTTCATCTTTAACTGCATCTTTTAATGTAAATAGTGTATTCCTGTCATTACATCAATGTGTATATCAACTTCAGCGGGAGTACAGGGAACTAGAAGGCCGCCATCATCAGCTGACAACAAACCATCAGCAACTACAAACACGACTCATAAGGCTAGAAGAAGAAAATGTGGAACTCAACCAACGCCACACCACTCTCGAGCAAGCCCATCAAACACTCCTGGAGGCACCCCAACCATCAGCAGAACCCGGTGTCAAACAACTCGAAGCCTTGCTGGAGGTGTACCAAACAGATAACCTGAGAGTCCGACGTAATTTGACTCTACTTCGAAAGCATATGGCTACAGCACTTGAAGAGAATAAACAGTTGCAGAAACAAAATGAAGAAAACCTGGAAGCAGCCATGGAAGGTTCCCCCCATGAGATTGATCCAGAACAGTTCAAAGCGGTTCCCAGAGAAACAATGAAAACCATCTTGGAGAGTTATGCGGATTTATTAGACGCAAATGATGATTTGGAAAGGGAACGAGATGAGCTACGTAGCCAAATCAGGGAAAAGGAGGCTCCAACCAAGCTAATAGAAACGGCCTCGACTTCAGAGGAAGTAAAGGCATTGACAGAGCAGGTGGCTGAGCTCCAGAAAAAGTTACTAGAATATGAAAGGCAACCCTCCCCAGTTGTAGAACCTAAACCGGAGGACTTAGTACCCATTGAGGTGGATGAAACATATGAGGAACCATACGTTCCTATGCCGATGCCAGGTGGTGCACAGACCTTAGAAGGAATGGACACATTAGAAGTTGAAGTACCTGAATGGCTCCAAACACTAGAGAAGACAACAACAACTCATGAAGATAGAGTGGCCATTCAAATCCAATCTATGGCAAAGTTAGAAGACACCATCATCAAGTCTGAATACTTTCGAAGCATGTCTCATCATAGATGGATCGGCACCAACGATGATCAATATGTGCCATATTGTGTGCTCCTTGCGGATTACAATGCAGAGATTCAACGCAGTTGTGGCAAACCTCCAACTTTTGCCACACAATTTGGGCCAGAGGATATCCCAAAAAGTGCGAAGAAAGGCTCCATTCATCAACCAACCTGGAGAATCCGTCTTCTTGAAACCTACCCGGAAATGGTTCGTACCTGGACTAACATGCCCCTTTTTATTAAATACAATCATTGTTATGTTCCAGTACTCCGCCGGCGCACTTGGCCAGAGTTTACAATTGCTGTCAAGAACGTCAAGGGTTGCGCAAAGTGGTTAAATTATGTTTATCTAGCACTGCCACAAGGCCCTCCCACTGTAAATTACATGATTTCTACCATCAGACACTGGAGCACTCGACTACGGAATACCCCCGATGTGATGGCACAAATGTGCATGAAAATCTTTGAACTAATGCTAATCATCTTCAGAACGTTCAAGAATATTAAAGACCCCCACTTCTCAGGTGTCGGATTTCTTACAAGAAACCAAGATCTAGTATACGACATGAGCAGAACCCCATCCATAGAGGTAATATATGCTTGGCATGCCAAAATAAAGTACCTCCCAGCTTGTTTTAAACAGACATTTGAGGAGATGTTCATAACGGGATTCTGGGAATATCACTCAGAAATATTTGTACCCAGGCCCTCACATCTCCTCCACCTATTCGCTGTGGAGAGAACCATCCATTCAGAATAACTGCAGGTGCCACATCCAGACGTACCACGACCAGTGAATTAGGATGCATTATTAACAGATCTAGCACGGGGGCTCAGATTAGAAGAACATCACCTTGCTTCCGATGTTGTGCAATATTACGTTCAACGAACATCTAGACAAGGGTCTATCAGGGGCGACAGACGCGAGAGTGGGGGGGGGGGTGTTGGCAGCACTCAGGGAACCGAAGGAGCCACAAGACAAAGAGGGTCAGAACAAAGAGATAGCACAAGCAGACACAGTAGCCAAAGAAGATCTGGCAAGTAGGCCATCTAAATTTTTCAGACATCAAGGATTTGAGCACACAAGAAGAAAGAGCAAGTAGGGAACTCAAAGATGTGTATGACAAATCAACAGAGAAAATCCCTACACAAATAGTGATTTAAATCACTAAACACCATTGTAAATACCATTTCGTATTTTTGTAGCTCCATTTTGTGCAAGCCAAGGAGTCCTTGAGCTTGAGGAGCTTTAGAAGTATCTACCTGCCAATTTTCGTATTTTTTAGATCTCGTTTGAGCCCTCAAATAAGCCCTGGAACCTAATTTTTAACTAGGCCGGACACTAGGTCTGGACAGGGCCAAAGCTAGTCAAAAACTATAAAAGTGGAATATTCCCTTTTCCGTCATGCTAGGGCACTACCTTTGGACCCCCACTAGGGGGCCGGCTGGCCCCCTTGGACCCCTTAGCTAGGAGCCCATTGGCCCCCTTGGACCCTCTAGTCGGGGCTGCTCACTGCTACTCCGGACCCCACAATTGGGGACCCTGGTAAGTTCCTTTCCTTACAATACCTTACATGGTCCAATATGAACTTCATCCAATGTGCAAGTTGGGTTTCCCATCAATTGGATAATGCACACTTGGCCTCTCCTTATAATGGGGGCCTTACAAAATGTGCATACAATCATGAGGGGTACACGTTGATCATATAATAACGAAAGATGCATGTATATAGGACACGATCTAAGTGGTGATCTAGTTGTTAAGAGAATATAGAGATGTGTTCTCTTGGAACTACAAGGAGCTAAAAGGAGTGGTTCCAAACATTTGTTCTCATAAGATCCGAATGACCTTAGAGGCAAAGCCAAGAAAATAGAAGTCTTACACCTACAATGATAATCATGCAACCATGATCATAGAAGAAATAGACAAATTGATAGAAGCATGATTCATTTATGAGATTGAGCATACCAAATGTGTATCCCCCACTATTGTATGGCCCAAGAAGAATGGAAAATTGCATGTGTGCATTAATTTGAAAAAAGACAATGCCACCACTATACGAGATTGTTATCAGCTTCTTATTAGTGTAAATTGGTTGGAATGAGTAGGGGGCAAGGAACGTTATAGCTTCCTTGATGGATTTTTGGTTTTCAACCAAGTTTTTATCACCTAGAAGATAAAAAAAAAGATGCATTTTTCAACTAAATAGGGTATCTTTGCATTTTGTGTGATGCCATTTGCGCTCACCAATGTACCTGCTACCTTTCTGAGGCTAATGTATCACCTATTTAAGGACTTGTTGAAGAAGAATTTAGAAGTCTATGTGGATGATGTGTATGCTCATTCCCACATAAGAAAAATGCACATTCGACAACTTAGACATATCTTTGATTAGTGTTGACAATATCAACCCAAAAAAGTGTGTTTTCATGGTAAACTAAGGTAGTATTTTAGGTCATATTATCTCAAACAATAGAATATCAACTGACAAAGACAAACAAAGAGGTATAACTAAGTTACCAACACCTAAAACCATCAAGGATGTGTTGGAGATAGATGTCTGTGGAAGCACGCGAAGAGCACAAGGAAGGGGAAGAAGCTTGGAGCACAACACACAATACTGAATGTATTACTAGAGAATGTACAAAGATAATTATCCCATTAGGGCAATAGATGTATATACAAGCCGGGGGAAAAAAACCTCTTAAAGAGGGAAAAAAGTGCCTCAAGAGTCCTAGAGTGTTCACACACATCACTACCTAAATATATCAACAAATCCCCCTGGAAGTGATGCGGTGAACAAGTAGCTTGCACTCATGTATAAGGAAGTTCCAAGCTATGTGGAAATCACTCCACAAAAGGAAGTAAGCCCAAAGATTTGCGAAAAGCTTCAATCTTCTCCCTAGGCAGAGCCTTCCTGAAAAGGTGTGCAATGTTCCCCTATGTGGGCACATATGCCAAGCTGATCTCCCTAGAAGAGAACCTCTCCCTGACATAATGATAATGCACCTCAATGTGCTTAGTGCGAGCATGGAACACAAGGTTCCTCGCAACTGCCAATGCGCTCTGACTGTCAGTGAAGATGGTGGTGGCAGAAGATTGACCAACACCCAAATCAGCCATAAGGAGTCTGAGCCACACACACTCAACAATCATTGTGAAAGTTGCCCTATACTCAGCCTCACAACTAGAACTGGCGAGAGTAGGCTGCTTCTTGCTCAACCAAGATATACATGAGCTACCAAGCATGAAGCAAAAGCCACTAGCGGACACACGATTATCATAGCAACCAGCCCAACCAGAGTTAGAAAAAGCATGCAAATCTGGCGGTAGTGATCCCCCCTTGGGATAAAAAAACCCAAGTAGCCGAGTACCACTAAAGTAGTGAAAGATGCGCTTAATCGCCTGCCAATGCTTGACTTATGGGCAATGCATAAATCTGCTCATCTATGAGATAGCAAACTGAATATATGGCCGAGTAATGCATAAGTAAATCAAGCATCCAACATCCTACTGATAGAGGACAACATCAAATGCATCTCCAACATCATGAAGACTCAATTGTAAACCTATCTCCATAGGAGTGGCAATAGGCTTACAATATTCAAGGCCAAAATGCTGCAATAATGTGTCAATATATTTCGTTTGACACAAAGCCATTCCACCATCAACATGCATAGACTGAATGCCTAAATAATGATGCAAATGCCCCAAATTAGACATCTCTAATGAGGCATGCAAATCAGCCTTAAAATCAGCAACATGCCTCTCATGAGCACCACTGAGCAACATGTCATCAAGATAAACAACAATGATTAGAAGTACATCATTAGCATGCTTAACATATAAGGTGCTTTCAGTTGGACTGTTCTCAAAACCATGTGCAATCAGATAGGCATATATCTTTTCATACCAAGCACGTGGTGCTTGCTTTAAACCATATAATGCTTTCTTTAACCTGGACACCTCGTTCTCATGTCCTTTCTGCACAAAACCACGGGGGTAAAAAGGATACACTTCTTCATGCAAATCAGCATCTAAAAATGCAGTTTTAATGTCCCACTGATGTACATTCCAACCATGATGGGATGCAAGTGCATAGATGCTCCCAATAGTAGTCATACAACATGTTGGTGCAAAGGTCTCATCAAAATCAATGCCTCTTTACTATGCATAACCCTTTGCAACAAGCCTAGCCTTATACCTGTCAATTGTACCATTAGGTTTACGCTTCAGCTTGTATACCCACTTAGTGCCAATGGCCTTCTTGCCAGGAAGCAAGTCACATAAAGACCAAGTACCATCTTCATTATTGCATCATATTCAGATTGCATAGCAGCCATCCAGTTTTTTGAATTTTGTGCTTCATCAAACAAAATAGGCTTTGTCTCATCACAAAGACTAGATGTAGCCATAGCATAGAAATCTGATGCAAAAGAGGCACTATGAGAGCTTGATCGAGTATGATATGACAGAGGTGCATCTAATTTGCTATCATGCAAGGTCTGCATCAACCATTTTGGCATAGTTCTTGCCTGCTCAATATCAGCTTTCTCATAAATAAGTGCATCATGTAAATCTGCATCAGAAAGGGAATGATCTACATCATCACATGCAACATGCAAAGGCTGAGAAGTTGCCTCATTAGGACCAGCACTAGACTATCCACCTGTAAAAAGAGGCAGCAAAGTATCATACATGTCTTTGGAGCTAACAAATGTCTCCTTAGTACATGAAAGCAATGGCTGAATAACATTTTCCACAAAAACAACATCACGGCTAACCAAAATGTGTTTAGTATGTGGATGATATAGATGATAGCCTTTACTTTCAAAACTGTACCCAACAAAAATACATTTTACTACTTTATCATCCAATTTTCTGTGATGTTGTTCAGGCACTAATGCATATGCCAAACGACCAAAAACAGGTAGATGAGCAACAGACGGCTTGTGATCATGCCAAGCCTCATATGGAGTGATAGAATGCAGCGCTTTAGTGGGACACCTGTTCAGTACATATGTTGCACACATGACAACCTCAAGCTAGAAACTATGTGGTAATGCCTTACTCTTGACCATACACCTCGCCATCTCCATGAGAGACCTATTCTTGCATTCAGCAACTCCATTCTATTGAGGTATATATGGCACTGTACACTAGTTTTTTATCCCACATTCAGCCAAAAATGCATTAAAACCAGAAGACATATATTCCCCCCCTCGATCTGAATGGAGGGTGCCTATTTTACATGTTGACAGATTTTGAGCCAAAACCAAAAACTATTTGAAGCACATGAACACTTCAGACTTTGCCTTCAATGGATATACCCATGCATGTCTGGAAAATTTATCTATGAAAGTCACGAAGTAAAGAGAATTTCCAAAAGAGGGTGTCTGCATAGGACCATAGACATCACTATGTACAAGCTGCAATTTATGAATAGCCCAAATTGAACCATCTTTTGGAAATGAGGAACGCTACATTTTGCCCAAAATACAGCCTTCACAAACATGTTTTCCAGGTGCCTCAAGTTTGGGCAAAGAGGACACCATTTCAGATTTCTCCAGGCATAGCAAACTAGTACAAAGTGTGCATGCCAAAGCTTTGCATCTGACATAGCGTGAGAATCATTTACTGCACATGCAGAATCACTTACAGATCTTTCATAGTCTATGAGCTTCTATAGCCCACGACATAAAATTCCAGAAGCAATAATCACGTCGCCATTTGATATATCATGAACTGTATACCTGTCATCAACAAATTTCACAACCAAGCCAATCTTGGCTAATGTGAAACTGATAACAGGTTCTTCTTGATCCTTGGCAAAAATAAAGCATCTGACAAAGTGAAAGAACTACCATCCACAGTAGTCAAAATGATCTTACCAACTCCCATAACAAGATAACAAGAGTTGTTGGTGCATGTAACAGTATTCCCTATAGGGGCAAGCTCGATTGAAGAGAAGAAACTGCGCTGTGAGGTAATATGTTTGGTCGCCCCATTGTCAAAGTACCAAACATCTAAGTCTACTACAGACATGCACTGCTCATGAGAAGATGGGTCAAAACTGCATACGGTAGTAAACACCCATTCTTCTTCCTGCACAAGATTATCAGACTACGTTTTTGGTGTAGAGGCTTCTGCAACAACCATTCCAACCTCCTTCTTCCTGTCTCTTTTGCAGCCAGTTTTGGACAATTCTTTATGATGTGATCATTCCCTATACAGTACTTACAAAACAATTTTTGCTTTTCTGATTTTTCTCATCTTTGTCTTGGTTCTTCGAATGTGCAGCATTTGCAAATTTCTGCTTAATAGTAGACGAGCTCCATTTTCCTTTGCCCTTCTGACTAGCCAGGAAAGCTTGATCTGCAACACGCATAATGGACCTGTTCTGCCTAGATTGATCTTCTTGCAGGAGAACAGAGACTAGCTCCTCAAATGACAAGGCATTTGGATTGCCTTTCATCATCAACCAAAGAGTAGAACCAAAACTTTGATATGAATCAGGAAGACCATTCAGAACGGTCTACACAAGTGAGCTATCTAATATAACCTCATCAAGAGAAATCAACTGTTCCTTCAAGTCTTTGATCTTTGTTAGGAAACTATCCATAGAATCACCTTCATTCATGTGCTTACTCTCCAACTGTTTTCGAAGGTAAGCAACATGAGCCTTATTCCTAGCTTGGTACAATTTGGTAAGTGTATCCCAAGCATCCTTAGCTATTCTACAAGAGTGAATGTGAGGAATAATGGCACGTTTGACAGACAAGGCTATCAAAGCTTGTGCTAGGGCATCTCTACCATTCCAACAAATCTGCTCTGTAGTAGGTGCAGCAGGAACCACAGTACAAATAGGAATATGTATAATATCATCATCTTCGACACCTTCTACATCAGCTTCAGTACCTACAGTTGTAACAGTTGCAGGTGTGATAGGACGTTTTCCGACACCCTACACAATGTTCCACACTCCTTTTGCGACCAACACATGTTGCATCATATATGTAAGATGCCACGTTGATTTTCCACCTGGAAAAGAAAAAAAAAAGATGTGTAGATAATAATGAAATTTTATGTTTAGGATATTTTGATCATGTCTACAAAATTTTGTAGCAATAAGTTTTTACATTCTCTCTCTAGAAAGTTGTCGCATGAAATTTGTATGTTAATTTCGAGCATGAAGATGAAGGAATCTGAAAAAGTGTTGTATGAGAGAAAGGTAGAGTATTCTTAGTAGAAAAACTTTACCTGATTGAATTTTTTGAAGTTCCTATGTTTTATGTCTCATTTGGTTCCATGAAGATAGGTTAATGAAGAGATTTTTCATGTTTTTTCATCTCTCTAGAATTTTTGATTTTGCAGGGCCCAAAAGTGATATTTGGAAGCAGATTTGGACCTGAGGCGTCACTAACATTATTGTACAAATTTAAGAACTAAATATTTTTGTCTCTCACAAGCTCAAGCTGATTCCTCACTATTCTTGAGTTACAGGGCTTTGAAAAGTGCCGTTTTCGAACACTTAAAAAAAAAAAAGAGAAGCCCTCATTCATTCATCTTATTCATGTTCGCGGATTTAGAAAATGCACATGGGTATATGGGTTATTTTTGGGTGATTCACGTGTGTGTGAGTGCGTTGCAGGGATTACCTCTATTTCTGCAGGTACGATTCTTGATGGTGGACATGAAAAGTAGATGCATGGGTGGTCCGGAAGTCTTGCATGAGACATGCGAAAAGACGCTATCTTGGAGCATGCAGATTCTAAAAGTGCGGGTCTAGGAAGGCGTGATTGGTCATGCACTGGCGAAAGGCGGAGATCCCAAAAAGACGAAGACTGAGAGATAGAAAAGGATGATGGTCGTACAGTCAGTACGATCGCTTTTCGCTTTCTAGAATTGCGATTGAGATTGAGATTGAGATTGAGATTGAGATTGAGATTGAGATTGTGATTGTGATTGAGATTGGGATTGAGATTGTGATTGTGATTGAGATTGGGATTGAGATCAGCTCGGGGGTGGTCGGGTGGATGAGGCTTCACATTGAAGCAATCTGATAGATTTTGTAACGCAGATCAGAACTACTTGTAATTCTGCACAGATAATAAAATTCTCTCTCTTCTTGTTCTACGTATACTCTGTTTGCCATCTTTATATCTTGTGGTGTCGAAAGCCATTATTTTGTGTGAGATTGTGACTCAAGTTTAGGAGACTTGTTACAAGTGGTATAAGAGCAGAGTTGGATTCCGGGAAAAGATGCAGGCTTTGAAGAAGAGGATAGAAGAACAAGAGGAGCTTATCTGTAGATTGAATGCAGAATTACATAAAGAAAGATCCAACAAATAAAAAGAGGCTATTGCAAATGCTTTCATGGACCTCAATGCTGAAGGTGGTAATGGTGCGGGCACATCAAACGCACGTAGAGCTAGACGGCAACGTGAACTTGAAGAGGACGATGATGCAGGTGAATTTGCACTCAAGCAAGTGTTCAAAAGAGCAAAATTAAATGAATTTGATGGTGAGAAGAAAACTGGAGAAGATCTTGAAGCATGGATTGAGGAACTTGAAGATTTCTTGGACCTGCACGTATTTAGTGAGGAATCAAAAGCAAAGGTGGCAATTCTGCATCTGCGAGGAGTCGCAAAACTGTGGTGGAAATCTTATATATAGACAAGAACACGTGAAGGTCCAATCCTCTTGAAAGAATTTCGAGAGCAAGCAAAGAATCATTATTGTTCTCCACATTATCGGATGGAAAAGAAAATGGAATTCTACTCTTTCAAGCAGCATGAGGATGATAGATATAACTTGTCTGTTGAAGAATATAAGGAGAAATTTTTGTGTTTACATAAGTATGCACTAGAAGTTTCTGGAGATGCACTGAAAAGCAAGTTTATTGAGGGTTTGCAGGAAGAGCTTCGCTATCAAGTAAAGGGGTCTGGATGTGTAGATTTTCTTGATGCGGTTGCAAAAGCAGAAAACTTTGAGAAGATGGAGAAGTTTACCACGAAAAAGGCATTCAAATCAAGGATTATATCAACAGGACATCGACCCCCAAGACGTATTTCAATAAATCAAAATGGACAGAGATCGACTAACTCTATTAACAGTCAAGCGCAAAGACCAAAGTCGAAGCAAACGGATACACCTAAGAAGCAAGAAGTTATGCACTGGCAACGTGATTTTGATTTCTTGGAGCGGGCTAAGAGGCTGGGACTTTGTTTTCGATGTGGAGAACAAGGACATCGCACTTTTGAATGTCCAAACAAGGCCATCAACCATTCTATGCAAGCGAAGATAGCTCATCTACAAGAAGAAAACATGACAATTGAGGAAGCCGATGATCAAGGTAAGTGTTCTAGCCCTAGACTTCAATGCATGAAAACTTCTTCTCATTCAAGGGCATTAGTGATTAGGATTATGGGGGACATATCCTCACGTAAGGTTAGTTTCTTGATTGATTCGGGTAGTACAAATTGTTTCCTTTCACTTAAGATGGCAGAAGCTTTAGGGTTGCATATTGAGATGCAGACTAAAAGACCTGTACAGATGGCTAATGGTAGGATACACTATACTCGAGGCTGTATTGAGAATCTTGATTTTATGTTAGGAGAACATAAGTTTTTGGGTACCTTCCATGTAATTGAAATGAGAGAATGTGATGTAATCATCGGAATGGAGTGGTTAGTCTATAACAATGTCGTGATTGATTGTGAAAGCGGGATCCTTACTTTGAAAATAGAAGGGAAGGAACATCGTCTTGCAGGCAAGTGTAATTCAAGTTTTTCTCCTATTTCTGCAATAAAGTTGATTAGGGGTATTCGACAGCGTTGCGAGACATATTTGGTTTATGTGCATGACCTTCAGGAGAAGAAGAAAGAAGAGGAAATACCGGAATATGTTAAAAAACTTTTAGATGAGTACGCAGATGTATTTCCTGATGATCTACCGGGCATGCCTCCTCCTAGGAAAATTGACCATGCTATAGACCTTTATCCAGGAAGTGAGCCTTATTCTAGAGCACCTTATAGGTTCAATATTGATGAATTGAAAGAGTTGAAGCTCCAATTGGATGATCTATTGAAGAAGGAGTTGGTAAGACCTAGTGTTTCACCTTGGGGAGCACCTGTTTTGTTTCAGAAAAAGAAAGATGGTTCATACAAACTTTGTATTGACTATAGGGGATTGAACAAGAAAACCATTAAGAACAAGTATCCACTACCACACATAGATGAACTACTAAGTCAATTGAGTGGTGCCACAGTATTCACTAAAATTGACTTAAGATCGGGATATCATCAAATTAGAGTAAAGTCTGAGGACATACCCAAAACCGCTTTAGAACACGATATGGTCATTACGAGTTCACAGTTTTTCCTTTTGGATTAACAAATGCTCCTGCAACATTTATGTGTTTGATGAATAATGTGTTTCATGAATATCTCGATGAATTTATATTAGTTTTTCTTGACGATATTTTTGTGTATTCTAAGGATGATGATGAACATGCATTGCATCTCAGGAAGACTTTACAAAAACTAAGAGAGCATAAACTATATGGTAAGATGAGTAAATGTTTTTTTGCAAAAGGGGAAGTGACTTATTTGGGGAGAGTTGTTTCTAAGGAAGGGATTCATATAGATCGTGAGAAAGTTAAAAGCATAGTTGACTGGCGTACACCCAAATGTGTGAGGGATGTGAGAAGCTTCCTTGGTTTGGCACAATATGAGAGGGCACACATTAGGGAGTTTTCTCGAATTGCAAATCCTCTTACAAAATTGACAAAGAAAAATAGAGAGTTCACATGGAACGATAAGTGTGAAAAGGCGTTTGACGAATTAAAACAGAAAGTTATCGAAAATTGTGTGCTAAAGATACCTGAGTTAGGGAAGCCTTTATTGTTGCATGTGATGCTAGTGGAAGCCAAATCGGATGCGTTCTTTCACAAGAAGGGAGGGTAGTGGCTTATGAGTCAAGGAAATTAAGGAAACATGAACTAAATTATACAACACATGACTTAGAAATGCTTGCAGTTATTCATGCACTTAAACATTGGAGACACTTATTGCTAGGAGTAAAGTTTGAATTAAGAACAGATCATCAAAGCCTTAAATACATATTTACTCAACCTTTACTTAACAATAGAAAAAAACTATGGATCCAATTGCTAAGTGAATATGATTTTGATATTAAATACTTAGTAGGAAAAGAAAACAAGGTGGCCGATGCTTTATTTCTATTTTATCCTCTGATTTTGATATTGGAAAAGAATTAAAAGAAGATTTATTTTATGCAGCAATCTTGGAGTTTTTGGGTATGAAACCAGGTTCTATGTTTCAAAGAAAATTTCATTTGAGAAATAATGATTTGTATTGTAATTCTCATTTATGTATTTCTTCAGAATCTATTTTGAAAGAAAAGATCCTGCATGACTGTCATGATGCACCTTTCTCTGCACACCCTGGTTTTTCTAGAACTTATGCAAAAGTGAAAGCTTCATATTACTGGCCACGTATGAAATATGATATTAAGAGGTATGTCGAAGAATGTCTGAAATGTCAACAGGTTAAGGCCGAATTTAAAAGGAGTCATGGCATGTTACAACCATTAGATGTGCCTGATAAAAAATGGGAATCCATCTCTATGGATTTCATAACAAAGTTGCCTGTGACCAGAAGTGGGCATGATACCATCTTTGTTGTCGTGGACCGTCTTACAAAGATGGCACATTTTCTTCCCATGAGGAAATTTGATACAGCTTTGCATGTTGCTAAACTTTTCATAAAAGAAATATTTAGGTTACATGGTATACCCAAAAGTATAATTTCTGATAGGGATGCAAGGTTCACATCGAATTCTTGGAAAGCAACATTTCAATCCATAGGAACAGAATTACGCATGAGTACTGCATTTCATCCTCAAACCGATGGTGAGACCGAGAGGCTTAACAGGGTGCTTGAGGATATGTTACGCATGTATGTGAATGATAAGCAAAACAATTGGACTGAATATTTGCCCTTGGTTGATTATGCATATAATAGTGCATGGCATTCCTCTATTAAGATGACACCTTTTGAAGCAATGTATGGTTATAATTGCTTGCTGCTGCATTCACTTTTTAATTCACAGAATCAGGTTGAAATATCCAAACAGACGCTTGAAAACATGGATTTGGAGCTAAATAAGGTAAGGAAAAACATGAAAGATGCACAGAAACGTCAGAAATTATATCATGATCTCAAAAAGAGGCCCTTGGAATTTAGAACAAATGATCTGGTTTTTTTGAAAGTGAGTCCTTCTAAATCAAATCTGGTTTTAGGCAAAGATCGTCGATTGTCGCCTCGTTATGCTGGTCCTTTCAAAATCTTAAAGAAAATTGGTTCTCTTGCATATTTACTTGACCTACCTAATACTTTGAAAATTCATCCAGTCTTCCATGTTGGATTACTTAAAAAGTATGTTCCTAATGCTGATCATGTTTTGAAAGAAAAATCTAAGTTGAAGGAAGATGCCACTTTTGAACTTGAACCAGAAGTTATATTGGATAGGAGAGTTAGACATCTTAGGAATCGTGAAATAGTGGAAATTTTAGTAAAGTGGTTTGCATATCCTATTGAAGATTCAACATGGGTTGGTTTAGATGAGTTTATGGAACATTATCCTTCTTTCCAACTCTGAGGATAGAGTTCTTTAAAGAGGGGGAGAATTGTAAGATGCGACGTTGATTTTCCACCTGGAAAAAAAAAAGATGTGTAGGTAATAATGAAATTTTATGTTTAGGATATTTTGATCATGTCTGCAAAATTCTGTAGCAATAAGTTTTTACATTCTCTCTCTACAACGTTGTCGCATGAAATTTGTATGTTAATTTCAAGCATGAAGATGAAGGAATCTGAAAAAGTGTTGTATGAGAGAAAGGTAGAGTAATCTTAGCAGAAAAACTTTACTTGATTGAAGTTTTTGTAGTTCCTATGTTTTATGTCTCATTTGGTTCCATAAAGATAGGTTGATGAAGAGATTTTTCATGTGTTTTCATCTCTCTCTAGAATTTTTGATTTTGTAGGGCCCAAAAGTGATATCTGGAAGTAGATTTGGACCTGAGGCGTCTCTAACATTATTGTACAGATTTAAGAACTGAATATTTTTGTCTCTCACAAGCTCAAGCTGATTCCTCACTGTTTTTGAGTTACACGGCTTTGAAAAGTGTCGTTTTCCAACACTTAAAAAAAAAAAAAAGGAGAAGCCTTCATTCATTCATCTTACTCATGTTCGCGGATTTAGAAAACGCACATGGGTATATGGGTTATTTTTGGGTGATTGACGTGTGTGTGAGTGTGTTGCAGGGATTACCTCTATTTTTGCAGGTACGATTCTTGATGGTGGACATGAAAAGTAGATGCATGGGTGGTCCGGAAGTCTTGCATGAGACATGCGAAAAGACGCTATCTTGGAGCATGCAGATTCTAAAAGTGCGGGTCTAGGAAGGCGTGATTGGTCGTGCGCTGGTGAAAGGCAGAGATCCCAAAAAGACAAAGACTGAGAGATAGAAAAGGATGATGGTCGTACAGTCATTATGATCGCTTTTCGCCTTCTAGAATTGCGATTGAGATTGAGATTGAGATTGTGATTGTGATTGAGATTGGGATTGAGATTGTGATTGTGATTGAGATTGGGATTGAGATCAGCTCGGGGGTGGTCGGGTGGATGAGGCTTCACATTGAAGCAATCTGATAGATTTTGTAACGCAGATCAGAACTACTTGTAATTCTGCACAGATAATAAAATTCTCTCTCTTCTTGTTCTGCGTATACTTTGTTTGCCTTCTTTATATCTTATGGTGTCGAAACCCATTATTCTGTGTGAGATTGTGGCTCAAGTTTAGGAGAATTGTTACAAGTGGTATCAGAGCAGAGTTGGATTCCAGGACAAGATGCAGGCTTTGAAGAAGAAGATAGAAGAACAAGAGGAGCTTATCCATAGATTGAATGCAGAATTACATAAAGAAAGATCCAACAAACAAAAAGAGGCTACTGCAAATGCTTTCATGGACCTCAATGTTGAAGGTGGTAATGGTGCGGGCACATCAAACGTTCGTAGAGCTAGACGACAACGTGAACCTGAAGAGGACGATGATGGAGGTGAATCTGCACTCAAGCAAGTGTTCAAAAGAGCAAAATTAAATGAGTTTGATGGTGAGAAGAAAACTGGAGAGGATCTTGAAGCATGGATTGAGGAACTTGAAGATTTCTTTGACCTGCACGTATTTAGTGAGGAATCAAAAGCAAAGGTGGCAATTCTGCATCTGCGAGGAGTCGCAAAACTGTGGTGGAAATCTTATATACAGACAAGAACACATGAAGGTCCGATCCTCAGGAAAGAATTTCGAGAGCAAGCAGAGAATCGTTATTATTGTCCACATTATCGGATGGAAAAGAAAATGGAATTCTACTCTTTCAAGCAGCATGAGGATGATAGATATAACTTGTCTGTTGAAGAATATAAGGAGAAATTTTTGCGTTTACATAAGTATGCACTAGAAGTTTCTGGAGATGCACTGAAAAGCAAGTTTATTGAGGGTTTGCAGGAAGAGCTTCGCTATCAAGTAAAGGGGTCCGGATGTGTAGATTTTCTTGATGCGGTTGCAAAAGCAGAAAACTTTGAGAAGATGAAGAAGTTTACCACGAAAAAGGCATTCAAATCAAGGTTTATCTCAACAGAACATCAACCCCCAAGACCTATTTCAATAAATCAAAATGGACAGAGATCGACTAACTCTATTAACGGTCAAGGGGCAAGACCAAAGCCGAAGCAAACGAATACACCTAAGAAGCAAGAAGTTATGCACTGGCAACGTGATTCTGATTTCCTGGAGCAGGCTAAGAGGCTGGGACTTTGTTTTCGATGTGGAGAACAAGGACATCGCACTTTTGAATGTCCAAACAAGGCCATCAACCGTTCTATGCAAGCAAAGATAGCTCATCTACAAGAAGAAAACATGACAATTGAGGAAGCGGATGATCAAGGTAAGTGTTCTAGCCCTAGACTTCAATGCATGAAAACTTCTTCTCATTCAAGGGTGTTGGCAGTATACGAGAAGAAGCAAGTACGGGCATACATGCAGATCTAGCACTAAGGCAACCCTTTATTTTTTTCAAAACCCTTACACCATTTAAAAGTGATTCTCATCACTAAAAAACCCTTGTAAATACCATTTTCACCTTTTGTAGCTCCATTTTGTACAAGCCGAGGAGTCCTCGAGCTTGAGGAGCCTTAGAAGTAGTTGCCTATCAATTTTTGTATTTTTTAGATCTCGTTTGAGCCCTCAAATAAGCCCTCGAACCTAATTTTTAACTAGGCCGGACACTAGGTCTGGACAAGGCCAAAGCTAGTCAAAAACTATAAATATAGCTAGAGAGCTCATTTTTGGGCTAGCTTCTTGTAGTTTTGAGCTTGTATGAGAACTTGGATGCAATAGAATTGATTCCATTGTCTTACTCTCTTTGTTCTTGCTGTGTGTGTGCGCGTGTGTGTATGTGTGTGCATGTTAGTGTGCTTCTCACTCACACACTTGTGCCTTCACTTGCTCGAGGTCTTCATACCATCCTCATGTCTTTCCAGATTGACATTAAAGGAGGTGCTACTCATCACTGAGCTACACCAAATTTTGGCGCCGTTGCCAGGGATTTGAGCTTTGAGGATGAGCGTGTGATGGTAAGTCGTAGCGAGGACGCGTTGGAATGGTAAGTAGTAGGTAAATTTCTGGTTTTCTTCTCATCTCCATCTCCATCTCCATCTCCATCTCCAACTCCACCTCCTTCTCCACTACATATTCCCTCTTCCTTGTCATTCTCCTCATTTGTTGTGTGCGAGTTTGAGAGAGAGCGAGCGCGTTCATTTGTGTTGTGTGTTTTTTGCATGTTTCTTGCAGGTACCAGCTCCATCACCATCTCCAGCAAGCTCAGCAGGTACATAATCTTTCTGCACAGGCCCCGAGGCGTCAAGCTCGAGCTATCGCGACACTTCGAAAAGTTCGACTAATCACGTTTCTGAGTGCACCACGACACTGTGCAGGCCGAGAGCACCTAGGATCACAAGATAGAACCACAAAATTCACCATAGCTCGACCTATCACGACACCTCGAGGTATCGCGACACTCACGACTTATCACGACACCTCGGAGTATCGCGACACACCGACCCCACCTATCCCGACACCTCAGAGTATCGCGACACTCCCAAGTATCGCGACACTCCCAAGTATCGTGACACTTCCACCTATCGTGACACCTCAACCCGACCTATCGTGACACTCCGACTTATCGCGACACTTTCGACCTATCGCAACACTCCCAAGTATCGCGACACCCCGACCTATCGCGACACACCGATTCCACCTATCGCGACACCTCGACCCGACCTATCGCGACACCTCGGAGTATCGCGACACTCCCAAGTATCACGACACTTCCACCTATCGTGAAACCTCGACCCGACCTATCGCGACACTCCGACTTATCGCGACACTTCCACCTATCGCGACACTCCCAAGTATCGCGACACCCCGACCTATCGTGACACCTCCACCTATCGCGACACCTCGACCCGACCTATCGCGATACATGGGCTTAACACATAAAATTTGAAGTGAATTAAATGAGTGAATTGGGGTACAATTGGGCTTAGTTTTGGGACACATTGGGATGATATTAGAGCCTTAGGAGTGGGCAAAAGACCTAGGAACCAGGGAGGGAATTCCTAAACCCTGAAAGCCTGTTTTGACCCATAAGTGCCTGATTGGTCATAACTTCACCATACAAACTCCGATTGATGAGATTTTGGTCTCGTTGGAAAGCTTGTAAGAATCATACGCGGAGTTTTAGAACATGCATTTTTAAGTTGGCCTTTAGGTGGGACTAAGTGGTCATAAGGATTTGGGGGTACAGTGAGTTACTCCAGGGGGGCCTGTAAATGTTGATGTGTGTCTTTCAATCCCTTGTGGTAATAGAGCTATATTGACTTGTGAACTTTTGCAGGAACATTGTGTGCAAGCAAGGCATTCCAAGGAAAGGTAGCAAGGGTGAGTGCCAAGCTTGGGAGAAGGTTTCCTGGGTTTGTGCAACAGTCTGAGCAACCAGAGAATTGAGGTTGGAAGTTCTCTCAACCCTCCTGTGTCAATTCCTAGCCTAGGCTAAGCACGACTTAGGTGTGGTGATTAATTAGGGCTACGGTAGGCATGATTGAAGTCCAAGAGAACTAATCAACTAAGTGCAAACATTAAGTAGGGCTTAAGTGCAAAAACCCTAAGGAAATAAAGTAAACTTGAATCGATCACTTATCAAGTGCGAAACTCATTTACTCCTGACGACGTGATATCAAACAAGATCATAAACAAAATAATCAACTAAAAAGAACAAAGTGATTGGTGATAAATAACCTGCAACGAGAGTGTACTTGGGATCAAGGGGGTAGAGAGACCAGGCATATGAACCTTAGGTTAGGCAGACACTTAGGCCGAGATAGACAAAGCCTCAGATCTTCTGAAGCTAGTGTCAATCACACTGCTAGGTCTTGGGCCCAGCAGTTGAGTGATTACCCATACACTCCATGATCAGAAACAAGTGATTCTGAAATGTCCTATCACATGGAGAGACCAGTAGGTATTTCAGAGGTGGCTTATCTAGAAAAGCTAGAAGGACCTTACAAGACTCAATTGGAATACATCAGGACTAATCGTTTAGGTTCTTGCATCTACGAAGATGGCCTGAGAAGATCTGTGGTCCAGATTAAGAACCCCGATCAACCCCATGGACTAGAACACCCGATAGTTAAGTTCGAGAATGGAGCCTACCTAGATAAAGAGGGGACTATATATGTAGTCACCACTCTTCCGGATAGAACAGATGAGTTTGGAAATGTGATTGCAGAGACCCACATGGGTGATATAGAGCAAGGGAATTTAGAGAAAGAGCCAAGAACTCCCCGTGGTAAATCCGTCTTGACTAGAATCATGACTCTAGAGTGGATTCCACAGGATAATAAAAGCATAGATTTGCTTTTAAATCAAGAAACAGATGAGGCCTTTTGGAGGTATAAACCTGCCCAGCCTCAAGAGGTAAGTGCTATCACAATCTATGAGTTGAAAGACCCTGATAGCCCAGGCAAGGTCACCTACCTAGACAATACATCAGAGAGGATCTTCGTGGTCACCGAGCATGGTAGACATGCCTACACATGGAAGGGTGAATTTGTGTTTTCCCAACCACGGTCCAATATGTCCTACAGTCACCAAGGAGCTGGCACCTCCCAGGCTCATGGAGCTCAAGGAGATAGAAGTAGAGATAAACCTGAAGTAAGTTTTGCTAACTCCTTGGGAAGAGAAAGAATGGGAACGGAAAGAAATAGAGTGGAACCTGAGGGACATAGAGCCCCATGGAATCAAAGGAATGCTCACGATTTCCCTTTGCCAAGACCGAGAGAACACACTAGGACCCTAAGACCAACTCAGTTGGTAAAGTCCATGAAGAATTACTTCGATGGCACTGGAGACCCCTATGACCACGTGGCAGAATTTAGACAAGTCTTGAAAGCTGAACAGGTAGAGGACCTATTCACACAATATAATGCTTTTGGTCTAACCCTTAGGAACACCGCCCTTACATGGTTTCAACCACTGAACGAGAGGCACTTCAGAAACATAGACCAGCTCCTAGAGGCATTTATCATTGAGTTTTCTAAGAGTGGCATAAGGCACAACACTTCCTCACTAATTCATAGCTTCAAGCAAACACCTCAAGAGACGGTCAGACTAGCAGGAAGATGGTTTAGGCAATACCTAGAGAGGTGCCCGATGCCTGAGTTACCCACACCAGCCAAGCAAGTAGCCTTGTTCTTAGATGGATTGTTGAGCACCAAGCTCAGGTCATATGTGTATCTGAAGGACCCCAGAACGATAGAAGAGTGCGTGCGCATGTGCATAGACATTGAGGATAATCTGGGTGAGGAGTTAGAACTATCAAAAATCTATAAGGATTCTGATAGCTCTAGTAGCCTCACAACTGGACAATCCACATCCATTGAGGAACTTGCAGAGAAGGTAGCCCAAAAACTAGGTGTCTCTAGCAAACAAATTCCGAGATTTGCCCCAGCTAAGCGGTGCTACACTTGTGGAGGTGACCATATGGCAAATGTATGTCCTATTATGGCCCAACCCCAGGTGAATCCTAGTAGCCAGTACTGCACCATAGAGCGAAGGTACACCAACCACACTGCGCAAGACTGCCCATATAACAAACAAACTGTTAGGCAAAACTACCCTCAGCCAAATCCACAACAGGGTAGATACCAGAATCAGTACCCACCCCAACAATACAACAGACCACAGCAAACTTATCAGCCACCCTATCAAGGGCAGCACAGACCTCAACCAGTCCTAGTACAGCAACCCCCTGCTCCAACCAATGTGATCCAAGTGACCATAGTTTTGACTCCACCCATATTGATAGCCCACAGGCTTACTACATGCAGCCACCCAAGCATAACGAGTCATACTATTATGAGGACCCAAGTGAAAATAGTGGGGATCCTGAGTATGCCAATGTCATGTACACAAACCCCAACTCTAGACCTCAACCTAGGCAGGTACGACCCCCATTTCCTAGAGGACCATGCTTCAGATGTCAAGGAGATCACCTTATACGTGATTGTCCACTGCCTGCCCCTACACAACCCCAACGAGTGACAATTCAGGGTTTTTGTCAAGACTGCGAAAAAGAGCATCTCCTACGAGATTGCCCAAAGAACCCTAATAACATGCCTAAAATCACTCCCATCAATGTTGTTGGGCTAGTTGTAGACTCCACAGGGAGTGTGACTTCCACTGCACCTCTGCAAGTGATCACAAGAGCCGAAGCACTACAACAAAACCAAGGTGTTGGTTAGGAAAAGAGCCTAGAGGTGAGTGAAACAGAGAGCATAACCAAAAAGAGGACTAGAGCCTGGAAGGATAGTCGTGAAAGAATGAAAAGGCAATGGGCAAAAAAGATGAGCGAACTTGAAGAAAGCTTGAGAGAAACCAAAGCAAAGATAAGTGAACTCGCATCTCAAAAGCACTCTCACACCACCCCTCCACCACCTCTCCCTTTACCTGCCAATCCATCTTCTTCCATTCCCCAACCTTTCAATACACCACCCTTAACCCACCCACCACCCAGAGTAGGATCCGTCCTAGCTGATCCCACTCCCGAGGACATAAACATGATGCTTAGAGCATATCAGGCCAGAATCCAAGAAGGGCCAAACGTAACTGATCATGAAAAGTGTTACCCTAGAGTAGAACTAGAGTTAGAACGAACCAAAATTTGTGCTAAGATGGTGGAATCGGCTCAGACTATGTTTGAAGCCAGTCGCCTCTTTAACATCTCTAGTTCAGCTAAGATGCAGTTACACTTTGATGGACTGCTAGAACGAATAGAGAGGCTAATCGCACAATCAAGAAAGGAACCCGCCTCTCAAAATAAGGGCAAGGCAAGTGAGAACGTGAGCCTACCTCCCCAGGAAGCCTACGTGCCTAACTCTACGGAGCCAGACACATCATCTTCTATGAATCGGTTCACACCAGAATTCCTGCGAGAGATTCAAGAAGACAAATGGGCTAAAGAAAGTGAAGTCCCTCCTCCCATTGAACTTGTGGATGTTGCACACGATCAATTTCCACAAGACATCCCATCCATTTATGAGGAGCATGAGAGCACCCACTCTCAAGAGAGATTAGACTTTGAGTCTAATTCTCTACAAGAATTACCACATTTCACAGGCCCATGGGAAACCAAGTCTACTTGTCTAAGAGCGCCCACAGTCATGATAAGAAATGAAGATTCTATTATACCTAGGAATACAGAGGTAGTAAAGAACACTAAAGTGCAGTGCAATCTCACTTTAGAAGAGCTACTCAAAGTTAAGCCAGAAGTGTGGAAACATGTAGCCAAACAAGTGCCAGACATAACGAAATCGCGCTCCCAGGTAGGATCTCATAGAACAGTACCTGAAATACCATTGGATAAGATAGGAGATATGAGTGAAGGAGAAGAAGGAAATACCTATCTCGCAGTTACCCATCAGGGTTACACAACCAAGGCGATTTTGGACTCAGGTGCTGGAGTCGCAATTGCTACAACTTCCCTCTGGAAGCGTTGGGGCAAGCCAGCACTCCGACCGACGAGAATGAAATTGCAGATGGCCGATGGCCATATTGAGAGGCCCTTGGGATTGCTAGAAGGCATAACTCTCACCACATGCGGCGTTGAGTTCGAGCATACATTTGCCATATGTGATTTTAACAAAAATCATGCCTATGAAATGATCTTGGGAAGACCATCTATGCGATAGTTGCAAGTGGTACAGGATTGGGGAACCAATTCCTTGTACTTGCAACACTTAGGTGTTACAACCAAAGTGAATCTCAAAGATTACTCTCATAGAGATGTCCCTCCTATCCAAAGGAATCCCATCCATAGAGCCAAAGATGATACGGAATCGGTGCATTCCATAGGATCAGGATCCTCATGGATGCATGAAGACACCCACTTATGGATGTGCAAAGTGGCAGTAGAAGAGGAGAATAGAGAAAAGGCCAGAGAAATAGGTGCAAAAGAAACACATAGATCAATTCAAGACCCAGCCTATGCACTAGTAGTATTTCCTAACGAGGAATTTGAACCCCATGGCTGGGCAGAAATCCTAGCAACAATGGATGTAGCCATTAATGAAGAACAATGGACACCTCACTGTGATGAAGATGGCTATGACATTTTAGTCTTCTCCATAGAGCCAATCATGGGAGAGGCAGTGTTAGAAGAGTGTGAACCTAGCGCTGATGCATTTGAGGATGCAAGCGACTCCGATCTAGAGTCAATCATTATGGACCCACCTTTTGCATCAGATGAAGAATACTTCTATGAAGTAGAATTTCAACACTAGAGGCATGGAGAGCTTACAAATGATGTAAGGCTAGCCACACACGTGACCCCGAAGGAAGAAGGAAAGAAAAGAAAGAAGAGAGCAGTAACATTAGAGGAGGAAGAATCTTTGTTTGAGGTCCCAGAAAATTTTAAGAAGTATGAGATAGATGACAGGAGAGTCATGATCAGAATGCCTAAACGAGAGGCGCAATCCGGCGAGGCCTATGATAACAAAGAAACCACGAAGAAAGTAGTGGTAGCCCTAGAAGAGGGAGAGGAGAGATGTACTTATATAGGACATGACCTGACAGAAGAAGAAGAGCATGAACTGATAGCCCTGCTAAGAGAATACAGGGATGTATTCGCATGGAGCTACAAGGACCTAAAGGGCGTGGACCCCGACATATGTTCACACACTATTCCCATGACCGCAGATGCCAAACCCTCTAAGCAAAAGCCTTACACATACAACGATAACTATGCTGCTAAGATCAAGGAGGAGATAGATAGATTAGTCGAGGCTGGATTCATCTATGAAATTGAGCACACTGAGTGGGTATCCCCCATTGTAGTGGTGCCCAAGAAGAATGGAAAGCTGCGTGTATGCATTAACTTAAAGAAGGTCAATGCAGCCACAATTAGAGATAACTATCCGCTTCCTATCACAGAGCATCTGTTAGTAAGAGTAGCAGGCAAGGAAGTGTACAGCTTCCTAGATGGGTTTTCGGGCTACAATCAAGTAGCCATTGCTCCAGAGGATCAACATAAGACGGCTTTTGCCACGGAGTGGGGCATATTTGCCTTTCGAGTAATGCCATTCGGGCTTACCAATGCACCTGCTACCTTTCAAAGATTGATGTGCCACGTGTTTAAAGAGTTCTTGAGGAAGAATTTGGAAGTCAATGTTGATGATCTGTGCGCTCATTCCAACATTAGACAGACCCATATACTTGAACTCCGACAAATCTTTGATAAATGCAGAGAATATCAAGTTTGCCTGAACCCAGAAAAGTGTGTTTTCATGGTCAGGCAAGGCAAAATCCTAGGACACATAGTGTCTAAGAACGGCATATCCACTGACGAAGAGAAAGTGAGAGCCATCCCAGAACTACCTAGGCCAAAGAACGTCAAGGAAGTACAGGCTTTCATGGGACATTGTGGTTACTACCGCCGGTTCATTCACATGTATGTTGTCATTGCAAAGCCCATGTACGGACTTCTGACTAACTTTGAGTGGATTGATGAATGTGAGAATTCCTTCCTTGAGCTTAAACGAAGATTATGTTCAGCACCAATCTTGACCACACCAGATTGGAACAAGCCATTCCATGTTCATGTGGATGCCTCCAATTATGCTATTGGATGTGTACTTGCACAACCTACAAGTGAAGGCAATATGGATCTCCCTATTGCCTATGCCAGTAGATAATTGAATGCTACTGAACGGAACTATACAACCATCGAACGAGAAGGATTAGGCATGGTGTATGCGGTTAAAAAGTTTAGACATTATTTGCTTGCCAATAATTTTAAATTTTTTACTGATCACCAAGCTCTACTGTACCTGGTAAACAAGCCATGTAATATAGGCAGATTAGTAAGATGGTTTCTCTTACTAATGGAGTATGACTTTGAGGTAGTAGTGAGGAAAGGCAGAACTCACCTGAGAGCAGATCATCTCTCAAGGATCACATCAGGAGAAGCCCCACAAGGAGTGTCAGATGACTTACCTGATGCTTACTTGTTTAACTTGGAAATTGTACCGCAGTGGGCTAAGCCATTAGTGCCAGTATTAACCTACGGGCCTAACCACTCAGTAATGGCCACACAGGATAGAGAGGTAGTAAAAGCCCAAAAGTATCACATCATGGCAGGAAGTATGTACAAGCACATGGATCAAGGAATCTTGGCTTGTTGTGTGGAAGAGGACGAGCACGCGAAGTGGTTGCAATTAGCACATGTAGGTGCATTAGAGCAACACTACTCAAAACAAAGAACCCTACAAACATTGAGGAGACTTGGAGTGTACTGGCCAACTATGGAAGCAGATGTCCATAGAATGTGAAAGGAATGCCCAATTTGTCGCACTAAGCCACCAGTGGAACATGCCACCCTTTATCGCGTGTCTCTAGTGCCAGATTGGAGCAAACCATTAGTGGCGTTTCTGAGGACGGAAACATTCCCTCACGATATGACCCTGACGAGACAAAGAAGTCTAGAACAAGAGGCCCTAGATTACTCACTCATTGGTAATAATCTATACAAGCGCAAAAAAGATGGTTACCTGAGACTATGTGTTCATGAGAGTGAATATTTAAAGATCTTGGAAACTGCTCACCAAGGTGTAGCAGGAGGACACTTTGGTCCAGATAGGGTGATCAAAGCAATTCTATTTGCAGGATTTTGGTGGCCTGCCCTTCACATGGATGCACATACCTATGTGAAGAGGTGTGAGATTTGTCAGCGAACCCAGTATCCTACACGCAAAGATGAGATGCCACTGAAGCCTATGATGGGTGGACGTCCATTCTCTAAGTGGGGAATAGACTTTGTAGGTCCTATTAATCCCCCAGCTAAGGGTTCCCATGCTGAGTATATCATCGTTGCCACGGACTATCTAACCAAGTGGGTAGAGGTAAAAGCCACAACGAAGAACGACGCTTAGACAACTGCTAAATTCTTGTTTGAGAATGTATTCACAAGATACGGGCTACCTATAGAGTTAGTAAGTGATAGGGGCACTCACTTCTTGAATGAGGTTATTGAAAATCTACTCCAAGAATTCCTGGTAGTACATAAGAAGTCTGCCCCCTATCACCCTCAAGCCAATGGACAGGCGAAAGCACCAATAAGATCCTATGCAATGTATTGACAAAATTAGTGAACAATAAACACTCTGATTGGGACAAAGAGCTACACCATGTTGTTTGGGCATACCGAGTCGCCTACAAAACGGTACTCCAAGCCACCCCCTTTCAGATGGTATTTGGCCAAAACGCCGTGCTACCGTTGGACTTCTTAATACCTAAATTGAAAGTAGCACAAGAGCACGAATGGATGGGTCATGAACTCTTCTCTAGACTTTTTGACCTTGAACGATTAGGAGAAACAAGACTGAGAGCAGCTGCAGGGATATATGCAGCTAAGAAGAGACAGAAGGCATACTTTGATGCCCATGTGAAGGATAAGGGCTTGAAGGCAGGAGATCTAGTTTTAGTCTACACATTGAAACAACACGCAAGGAAGCTAGAAAAGAGAGGCTATGGACCTATGATCATAAATAGGATCTCCACAAGTGGAGCAGTACAACTAGCCACTTTAGAGGGTGATGTTCTCCCAAACTATATTAGCGGATGCAGAGTCAAGTTGTATCAGGAACCCCTCACAGAGGAAATGCTCAGTCGACTCAATACTGCTAAGCAACGTAAAGAGGAGGAAAAACAAATTTGAGAAGAAGCACAGGCAGAGGCCTTAGAGCGCATCAGACGAATGAAGTTGAGGAGACAAGGGAGGGATCAGCCTATGCCTGAACCTCAAGAGTCTCCAGGTTATCACATGGCCATGTGTGAGGCTTCCGGTGAACGTTCCCATAGAATAATCGATCGGAGACCTTTTGTGACCCTAGAAATAGGACAAGGAGACAGTCCAACGAGCGTGAGAGCTTTAATTGATTCAGGTGCCGCCACTAGCGCAGTCCGGCTTTCTTACTGCCAACAACTGCAATTGGAGATAAAACCCATGGAAGCATATCTAATAGGATTAGGAGGTGTCGAAACCCCTTGCATGGGAGAGGTGGATCTTCCCCTCTACATTCAGGAGGTACTAATGCCAGTAAAAGTGCTAGGATGTGAAGACGAGGATCTTACCGAGCCTCTTGTCTTAGGCCAAGATTGGATCTATGATCACGCAGTCAACCTCAACCTAAGAAGTGGACTTCTTCAGGCTTGGGCAGGCCAAAGCTATCTTACAATTGAACTAGAAAATCAAGCACTTAAACCATTAGGAAAGGCATCCACTCCTGGTCCCTCCAGGAATCCACATAAAGATAATGCTACTATTCTTGACCAGAGTTCTATGGGGCGGAGGATTGTCAATCTTACCAAAGGTGCAGGAGTCAACGAGGAGTTCCCTACTGCTCCACCGAAGATTCTAAGAATGCAAACCAAACATCACTCGACACGAAGGAGACCGCTGATCAAGAAGCAGGAGTGCCAACCAATGCAACACGGAGTACCTCATGAAGCGAAGCAGATCTGGATACGCAAGGATGGAAAACCCACAGCTCTAGTAGCAGGCTCTCGTGGAGGCAACAAACAAGTCACATCATCACGGACACAAGCAAAGGAGTACCCCAGGCAACCCCCTAGGCACACCACGTCTATTTGGGTCCCTAAGCGGTCAATGAAGGCTAGCCCCAATGCTAGACACATATGGGTGCCGAAGGCCTGTTTACGAGCCCAAATAGCTCCAACCCTAGTCACTGGCATCATTCAACACTCACAAGTCCTCTCGAAAAACAACGCAGGAACTCTACCTAAAAACCACCCTAACCCACACTTAGCCAAACCGATGAATGCCTGGAAATGGATACCCAAAAGGTCCCAAATCCATCACAACATAGTTCATAAATCTTTGCCTGTCTTTAACTTTAAGAGCTACGAATCCTCCATCAAGGTTTGGAGACTTAAACCGTGTATCAAACCCCCTGACCCAATCGTGTAAATCCATCCCCTCTGATGAAGGTGCATTCTGAGTCTATTGCATAACCAAAGTATGCATCTAGGATAACACTAACCTCTACTAACCACTCACATATATCACAAACACTTCACCTCTAACCACTAACCATCGGGATTGTCATGTTAGTATTGTGGAGGGAACACCGTTATATCCTGTTTCCTATGCAACACTAATGTGCTTTCTTCTTCCAGCAGATAAGCATCAGAGTATCATGGCAGCAGTAGCAGGAACAAGCTCCCAGGCGGGCACTGGTAATCAAAACAATTGGAATATTATGCCTGTGGAAGCCCCACTGACAGCAAGGCCTGAAGAGCTTTTGAATGTAAGAAGAATTCTCATTCCGGATCCACCAAGTGGATTGACAGAAAGAGTGAAAGGGCACTCGCATAGGTTCAATGAGATGCCAGGCGACTTGGGCAACGCTGATCATATTTGGGAGTCCAAATTGGAATTCGGAGGAGTATGGTGGACATTCCACTTCTTTTCCAGAGAATTCGAAGCATTACAAAATGCAGCTCCCCTTCAGGACATATGGCAGAAAGCGGGATTACAAGACTACTTTAGTGCAGCTTTGCCGAGGCTGGATTTCCTTAGATGCTACTATTTGATAGCCACACTAAAGCCGACAGGAGGGAAGGATCATTCCGGAACGTTCCTGGTCCCCTCTCTGTCAAACCAGGAAGAAATGAAGAAATTTGAGATTAATACCACTGTAATCAGGGAAGCCCTTCAGATGTATGGCACCCATGTGCCTTCTGATCGCGATCCCTTGATACCAGAGTCAATGAAGAGCAACAGAATCAAGAAGTTGAAGGAAATGTGTGCCCTCACCCCTAACATCGCCATACCCCTACGAATGTGCCTTCAACACTTCGCATTTCCAGCTCAAGACTGCTTTACACAACCTCACAAGAAAATATGGTATGGATTATATCTAGCAGAGACTGGACGCTTGCCAATTAAGATGCCTGTATGGATTCTGGACCAATTGTATGAAGCAGGCAAGCGGGGTGTGAGGAAGCATACGTTACATGGCTGCTGTGCGATTACCAGAGTTATTTATAGATGTCTTGCATATGACGTGCCGATAGCCAGGGCCCTTAAATACTCACAACTAGAGTTTTTCAAGGGGCGGAAGTCAGGGAATCAACTTGCAAAACGAATGCATGGATCACTCTCCCATGTCATGATCCCTCACGAGGCCACAGCCGAACCTTCCCCTAGAGAAGAAGCTCACGTAGCACCTTTCACGGTACATCTCCAAGGAACTCAATCAGGGGGCGTGGTACAGCCCACTCCATCCGCCCCTCCACTACCTACAGATGCCGAGTTTGCATCTATTGCCACCTTAACTGAGGATCCCAATTTTGATTTTGAAAGATTCCTGTAGACGGCCCACTTATCTGATAGTGAAGGTTTTCTTGACAATGCCGATCCAGGATCATCATTCCGAAGAGAACAGCTACAGGGCGAGGCAAGCAAGGTACATTGGGGAGATGAGGCACAATATCCTCATGATCGAAGCACACAAAATCAGGAAGAAGAACGGGGTAATGAACTAGAGGAGAGTGAAGAGGAGGCCCCTGCCTACACGGCACAACTCAAACGGCTATACAAGACAATCAAGCAGGTACAGAGAAGACATAAGATGACAGAAGAGGCAAATAGAGCCCTAGTGAACCAAATGCTGCAAGCCGAGAATGTAGACTCACATTTTGTTGAATCATTGAATCTATTGGCGGACACATGTGGGATCGGGGAAGCAATGAGGACAATGGTCTATCGGGAGAACCCTGCCTATGATCAACGAAGGGTTGATACACGACCACAGCGGGGAAAAGTAATTCAAATGGAAGTCTCTACCGCATTGCCTACCACAAATTCAGAGGATGTTCACATGACTAGCCCAAGTCCCACTGATGGACAAGATGTAAATACACAGGTACCATCTCCACCGTCACCTCCCATCCAGCCCTCAGAACCCTTCTCCACTAGTTTTTCTGAACAACCGATATCCACCCATGGTGAAACCATTGTACACACCTCCGTTGTTACATCCTTCCCTTTACCCACATCTCTCACTTCCGCCCAAATTTTTGAACCCCACACAGGTCATCCTGCCACCGATCAAACCATAATAGGTCACCCTTCCTATCTCCCCGCCCTTGGACAACCACTTGCCACTAGCCAGACCTTATCCCTTCCTTTTCCATTCACCCATACAATTCCTCCCTCCCAAACCCTATCCTTCACTTCCCTTGTAACTGCCTCAAGCTCAACACAAATCACCCAACCCCCATTCTGGTCCCACCTTGTAAATATACTCCAACAGGTTGAAAACTATAATAAAAAGTCCCATCCCCAACTCACCCCCCCCACATTCACAACCACCACGCACACACCACCCACCATTCCTGTGTTCACAATTCACACTTCACACACTATCACGTCCGATTCCATGGACATTTCACCATCCACCGGAGCACCCACCACCTCATTGGTTCCAACAGCAGCACAATTCACTTCACTCATAGGCACATCATCCACTTTGCCCTTACCCATCCCCCGTCCCCTTGCATCGTCTACCTCTAACCCCACATTCACATCATTTAGTAATGCACTAGACACCATGTTCGACGCGGCCACACAAATTAAACAAGAGTATAAAGTACTGGAAGAGCATAACAACGAGCTCTGCAATCTCTCGGCACAACTCCAGGAGCGTGTCAATGCGTTGGAGTTCCGCAATACGGCACCACAAAACGAAATTCCGCTCTCAAACAGTCAAATGCACAGATGGAAGCCAGGTATACGGAATCAAGTAAGGCTATGGAGGAACAACTCCGAGATCAAATGGGCCGCAATGCGAGACTTCAATGCAACATGGCCCTACTACGCCGCCATCTAGCAGCGGCTCAGGAAGAGAACCCAAGGCTACAACAACAAAACCAGGAGAACCTAGAAGCGGCCATGGAAAACACCCCGGGAGCACCTATAGACCCTGCAAAATTCCAGGTTGTCCCCTCAGAGCATATTCAACAGGTTTTAGAAGGTTATGCAACCCTCTTGGAAGCCCATGATCAGTTGTCAGACCAGATAAAGGAACTACAAGGATCCAAAGTACCGACAACACACCCACCCATATCTAAAGAGACGGTCGATGCCGCTACTTCACCAAAACCTGAACCTTCAACCAACACTGAGGTACTTGAGCTACGACAACAAATTGCAGAGTTGAAAATCAAGTTGTTACAATATGAACGACCTCCTTCCCCACCTGAGCAACCCATCGAAGAAGAAGCAGTTATTATTCCAGTGGAGGAAGCATTTGAAGAGAAGTATGAGCCTCAACCTTTTCCAGGAGGCACAATCACTGAGGAGGGACAGGACACTTATGAGAAACCCCCATCGGCATGGATGAAACAGGTAGAGGAAATGGGGCAGACTCACGAAGAACGTATCTCCTACCAGATGTTGGCCATGAAGACCATTGAAGAAACCATACTTCAATCAGAATACGTCAGACATCTGGCCCCTAGAAGACTAATAACTAGCTCAGAATTACAATATAAACCATACTTTGTACTGTTGGCAGACTACAATGCTGAGATCAAACATAAGACCAACAAGTACCCTACTTTTGCAACACAATTTGAACCTGAGGACATTCTAGAGGAGGCGTGCAAAGGGAAAATACACCAACCCATCTGGAGGCAAAAGCTATTGGAAACCTATCCGGAGATGCTACGAACATGGGACCACGCGCCCATGCACTTGAAGTATAACAATTGCTATGGACCAGTGCAACGGAGAAGAACATGGAAGTCATTTGCCATCAAAGTCAAGAACAACGCCAATTGCAAAGAGTGGCTCAATTACCCTCCCATTGCACCCCAAACGGCACGCCTACTGTAGCCTACATGATGGCTACCATCAGACATTGGCTTCCACGCCTCCACCCCATGCCAGATGTGGCTGCCCAGATGATGCTCAAGATATTCGATATGATGCAGGTTGTGCTCAAAACTTTCCGCAATGTATGTCATATTCAACCTCCGATTCCCAGGTTTGTTAATGGTAATTATGACCTGCTATATGATATGAGCACCACCCCGAGCATACGAGTTGCTTATGCATGGCACGCACGCATCAGATATCTCCCTGCCTGCTACAAGCAAACTTTTGATGATATGTTCACCACGGGGTTCTGGGAAGCACACTCAGAGGTGTTCATGCCACGGCCCACCCATTTGTTACACCTCTTTTGCATGCGAACAAACGATGCACTCATAACTCTACACAACGCCACACCCGAACATACCGGGTGCACTCAATTGGGATACCCTGCAGAGAGACCTGATCCAAGGGCTGCGAATCAAAGAACATGATGTGGCAGCTGACATTCTCCAGGACTATATTAACCAACCCGAAGATCAAAGGTCTGTCAGAGGCCACAGACACTAGGAGGGGGAGAGTGTTGGCAGTATACGGGAAGAAGCAAGTACGGGCATACATGCAGATCTAGCACTAAGGCAACCCTTTATTTTTTTCAAAACCCTTACACCATTTAAAAGTGATTCTCATCACTAAAAAATCCCTGTAAATACCATATTCACCTTTTGTAGCTCCATTTTGTACAAGCTGAGGAGTCCTCGAGCTTGAGGAGCCTTAGAAGTAGTTGCCTACCAATTTTCATATTTTTTAGATCTCGTTTGAGCCCTCAAATAAGCCTTGGAACCTAATTTTTAACTAGGCCGGACACTAGGTCTGGACAGGGCCAAAGCTAGTCAAAAACTATAAATATAGCTAAAGAGCTCATTTTTGGGCTAGCTTCTTGTAG
The DNA here is from genome assembly GCA_020310875.1 of Ceratopteris richardii. Classification (NCBI taxonomy): domain Eukaryota; kingdom Viridiplantae; phylum Streptophyta; class Polypodiopsida; order Polypodiales; family Pteridaceae; genus Ceratopteris; species Ceratopteris richardii. Next base: position 205,707,296 of record CM035411.1, read on the forward strand.
TTTTGAGCTTGTATGAGAACTTGGATGCAATAGAATTGATTCCATTGTCTTACTCTCTTTGTTCTTGTTGTGTGTGCGCGTGTGTGTGTATGTGTGTGCATGTTAGTGTGCTTCTCACTCACACACTTGTGCCTTCACTTGCTCGAGGTCTTCATACCATCCTCATGTCTTCCCGGATTGACATTAAAGGAGGTGCTACTCATCACTGAGCTACAAAGGGCATCGGTGATTAGGATTATGGGGGACATATCCTCACGTAAGGTTAGTTTCTTGATTGATTTGGGTAGTACAAATCGTTTCCTTTCACTTAAGATAGCAGAAGCTTTAGGGTTGCATATTGAGATGCAGACTAAAAGACCTGTACAGATGGCTAATGGTAGGATACACTATACTCGAGGCAGTATTGAGAATCTTGATTTTATGTTAGAAGAACATAAGTTTTTGGGTACCTTCCATGTAATTGAAATGAGAGAATGTGATGTAATCATCGGAATGGACTGGTTAGTTCATAACAGTGTCGTGATTGATTGTGAAAGCGGGATCCTTAATTTGAAAATAGAAGGGAAGGAACATCGTCTTGCAGGCAAGTGTAATTCAAGTTTATCTCCTATTTCTGCAATAAAGTTGATTAGGGGTATTCGACAGGGTTGTGAGACATATTTGCTTTATGTGCATGACCTTCAGGAGAAGAAGAAAGAAGAGGAAATACCAGAATATGTTAAAAAACTTTTACATGAGTACGCAAATGTATTTCGTGATGATCTACCGGGCATGCCTCCTCCTAGGAAAATTGACCATGCTATAGACCTTTATCTAGGAAGTGAGCCTTATTCTAGAGCACCTTATAGGTTCAATATTGATGAATTGAAAGAGTTGAAGCTCCAATTGGATGATCTATTGAAGAAGGAGTTGATAAGACCTAGTGTTTCACCTTGGGGAGCACCTGCTTTGTTTTTGAAAAAGAAAGATGGTTCATACAGAGTTTGTATTGACTATAGGGGATTGAACAAGAAAACCATTAAGAACAAGTATCCACTGCCACACATAGATGAACTGCTGAGTCAATTGAGTGGTGCCATAGTATTCACTAAAATTGACTTAAGATCGGGATATCATCAAATTAGAGTAAAGTCTGAGGACATACCCAAAACCGCTTTTAGAACACGATATGGTCATTACGAGTTCACAGTTTTGCCTTTTGGATTAACAAATGCTCCTGCAACATTTATGTGTTTGATGAATAATGTGTTTCATGAATATCTCGATGAATTTATATTAGTTTTTCTTGACAATATTTCTGTGTATTCTAAGGATGATGATGAACATGCATTGCATCTCAGGAAGACTTTACAAAAACTAAGAGAGCATAAACCATATGGTAAGATGAGTAAATGTTTTTTTGCAAAAGGGGAAGTGACTTATTTGGGGAGAGTTGTTTCTAAGGAAGGGATTCATATAGATCCTGAGAAAGTTAAAAGCATAGTTGACTGGCCTACACCCAAATGTGTGAGGGATGTGAGAAGCTTCCTTGGTTTGGCACAATATGAGAGGGCACACATTAGTGAGTTTTCTCGAATTGCAAATCCTCTTACAGAATTGACAAAGAAAAATAGAGAGTTCACATGGAACGATGAGTGTCAAAAGGCGTTTGACGAATCAAAACAGAAAGTTATCAGAAATTGTGTGCTAAAGATATCTGAGTTAGGGAAGCCTTTTACTGTTGCATGTGATGCTAGTGGAAGCCAAATCGGATGCATTCTTTCACAAGAAGGGAGGGTAGTGGCTTATGAGTCAAGGAAATTAAGGAAACATGAACTAAATTATACAGCACATGACTTAGAAATGCTTGCAGTTGTTCATGCACTTAAACATTGGAGACACTTATTGCTAGGAGTAAAGTTTGAATTAAGAACAGATCATGAAATCCTTAAATACATATTTACTCAACCTTTACTTAACAATAGAAAAAAATGATGGATCCAATTGCTAAGTGAATATGATTTTGATATTAAATACTTAGCAGGAAAAGAAAACAAGGTGGCCGATGCTTTGAGTCGTAAACCCCTATGCAGTTCAATTTCTATTTTATCCTCTGATTTTGATATTGGAAAAGAATTAAAAGAAGATTTATTTTATGCAGCACTCTTGGAATTTTTGGGTATGAAACCAGGTTCTATGTTTCAGGGAAAATTTCATTTGAGAAATAATGATTTGTATTGTAATTCTCGTTTATGTATTTCTTCAGAATCTGTTTTGAAAGAAAAGATCCTGCATGACTGTCATGATGCACCTTTCTCTGCACACCCTGGTTTTTCTAGAACTTATGCAAAAGTGAAAGCTTCATATTATTGGCCACGTATGAAATATGATATTAAGAGGTATGTCAAAGAATGTCTGAAATGTCAACAGGTTAAGGCCGAATGTAAAAGGAGTCGTGGCATGTTACAACCATTAGATGTGCCTGATCAAAAATGGGAATCCATCTCTATGGATTTCATAACAAAGTTGCCTGTGACCAGAAGTGGGCATGATACCATCTTTGTTGTCGTGGACCGTCTTACAAAGATGGCACATTTTCTTCCCATGAGGAAAACTGATACAGCTTTGCATGTTGCTAAACTTTTCATAAAAGAAATTTTTAGGTTACATGGTATACCCAAAAGTATAATTTCTGATAGGGATGCAAGGTTCACATCTAATTTTTGGAAAGCAACATTTCAATCCATAGGAAGAGAACTACGCATGAGTACTGCATTTCATCCTCAAACCGATGGTGAGACCGAGAGGGTTAACAGGGTGCTTGAGGATATGTTACACAAGTATGTGAATGGTAAGCAAAACAATTGGACTGAATATTTGCCCTTGGTTGAGTATGCATATAATAGTGCATGGCATTCCTCTATTAAGATGACACCTTTTGAAGCAATGTATGGTTATAATTGCTTGCTACCGCATTCACTTTTTAATTCACAGAATCACGTTGAGATATCCAAACAGATGCTTGAAAACATGGATTTGGAGCTAAATACGGTAAGTAAAAACATGAAAGATGCACAGAAACGTGAGAAACTATATCATGATCTCAAAAAGAGGCCCTTGGAATTTAGAACAAATGATCTGGTTTTTTTGAAAGTGAGTCCTTCTAAATCAAATCTGGTTTTAGGCAAAGATCGTCGATTGTCTCCTCGTTATGCTGGTCCTTTCAAAATCTTAAAGAAATTTGGTTCTCTTGCATATTTACTTGACCTACCTAATACTTTGAAAATTCATCTAGTCTTCCATGTTGGATTACTTAAAAAGTATGTTCCTAATGCTGATCATGTTTTGCAGGAAAAATCTAAGTTGAAGGAAGATGCCACTTTTGAACTTGAACCAGAAGTTATATTGGATAGGAGAGTTAGACATCTTAGGAATCGTGAAATAGTGGAAATTTTAGTAAAGTGGTTTGCATATCCTATTGAAGATTCAACATGGGTTGGTTTAGATGAGTTTATGGAACATTATCCTTCTTTCCAACTCTGAGGACAGAGTTCTTTAAAGAGGGGGAGAATTGTAAGATGCCACATTGATTTTCCACCTGGAAAAAAAAAAAGATGTGTAGGTAATAATGAAATTTTATGTTTAGGATATTTTGATCATGTCTGTAAAATTCTTTAGCAATAAGTTTTTATATTCTCTCTCTAGAAAGTTGTCGCACGAAATTTGTATGTTAATTTCGAGCATGAACATGAAGGAATCTGAAAAAGTGTTGTATGAGAGAAAGGTAGAGTATTCTTAGTAGAAAAACTTTACCTGATTGAATTTTTTGTAGTTCCTATGTTTTATGTCTCGTTTGGTTCCATGAAGATAGGTTAATGAAGAGATTTTTCATGTGTTTTCATCTCTCTCTAGAATTTTTGATTTTGCAGGGCCCAAAAGTGATATCTAGAAGCAGATTTGGACCTGAGGTGTCTCTAACATTATTGTACAGATTTAAGAACTGAATACTTTTGTCTTTCACAAGCTCAAGCTGATTCCTCACTGTTTTTGAGTTACAGGGTTTTGAAAAGTGCCGTTTTCCAACACTTAAAAAAAAAAAAAAGAGAAGCCTTCATTCATTCATCTTATTCATGTTCGTGGATTTAGAAAACACACATGGGTATATGGGTTATTTTTGGGTGATTGACATGTGTGTGAGTGCATTGCAGGGATTACCTCTATTTTTGTAGGTACGATTCTTGATGGTGGACATGAAAAGTAGATGCATGGGTGGTCCGGAAGTCTTGCATGAGACATGCAAAAAGACGCTATCTTGGAGCATGCAGATTCTAAAAGTGCGGGTCTAGGAAGGCGTGATTGGTCATGCGCTGGCGAAAGGCAGAGATCCCAAAAAGACGAAGACTGAGAGATAGAAAAGGACGATGGTCGTACAGTCATTACGATCGCTTTTCGCCTTTTGGAATTGCGATTGAGATTGAGATTGAGATTGAGATTGAGATTGAGATTGAGATTGAGATTGTGATTGTGATTGAGATTGGGATTGAGATTGTGATTGTGATTGAGATTGGGATTGAGATCAGCTCGAGGGTGGTCGGGTGGATGAGGCTTCACATTGAAGCAATCTCATAGATTTTGTAACGCAGATCAGAACTACTTGTAATTCTGCACAGATAATAAAATTCTCTCTCTTCTTGTTCTGCGTATGCTCTGTTTTCCTTCTTTATATCTTGTGGTGTCGAAACCCATTATTCTGTGTGAGATTGTGACTCAAGTTTAGGAGACTTGTTACAAGTGGTATAAGAGCAGAGTTGGATTCCAGGACAAGATGCAGGCTTTGAAGAAGAAGATAGAAGAACAAGAGTAGCTTATCCGTAGATTGAATGCAGAATTACATAAAGAAAGATCCAACAAACAAAAAGAGGCTACTGCAAATGCTTTCATGGACCTCAATGCTGAAGGTGGTAATGCTGCAGGCACATCAAACGCACGTAGAGCTAGACGGCAACGTGAACCTGAAGAGGATGATGATGCAGGTGAATCTGCACTCAAGCAAGTGTTCAAAAGAGCAAAATTAAATGAATTTGATGGTGGGAAGAAAACTGGAGAGGATCTTGAAGCATGGATTGAGGAACTTGAAGATTTCTTTGACTTGCGCGTATTTAGTGAGGAATCAAAAGCAAAGGTGGTAATTCTGCATCTACGAGGAGTCACAAAACTGTGGTGGAAATCTTATATACAGACAAGAACACGTGAAGGTCCGATCCTCTGGAAAGAATTTCGAGAGCAAGCAGAGAATCGTTATTGTTCTCCACATTATCGGATGGAAAAGAAAATGGAATTCTACTCTTTCAAGCAGCATGAGGATGATAGATATAACTTGTCTATTGAAGAATATAAGGAGAAATTTTTGCGTTTGCATAAGTATGCACTAAAAGTTTTTGGAGATGCGCTAAAAAGAAAGTTTATTGAGGGTTTGCAGGAAGAGCTTCGCTATCAAGTAAAGGGGTCCTGATGTGTAGATTTTCTTGATGCGATTGCAAAAGCAGAAAACTTTGAGAAGATGGAGAAGTTTACCACGAAAAAGGCATTCAAATCAAGGTTTATCTCAACAGAACATCAACCCCCAAGACCTATTTCAATAAATCAAAATGGACAGAGATCGACTAACTCTATTAACGGTCAAGGGGGAAGACCAAAGCCGAAGCAAACGGATACACCTAAGAAGCAAGAAGTTATGCACTAGCAACGTGATTCTAATTTGCTGGAGTGGGCTAAGAGGCTGGGACTTTGTTTTCGATGTGGAAAACAAGGACATCGCACTTTTGAATGTCCAAACAAGGCCATCGACCGTTCTATGCAAGCGAAGATAGCTCATCTACAAGAAGAAAACATGATAATTGAGGAAGCGGATGATCAAGGTAAGTGTTCTAGCCCTAGACTTCAATGCATGAAAACTTCTTCTCATTCAAGTGCATCGGTGATTAGGATTATGGGGGACATATCCTCACTAAAGGTTAGTTTCTTGATTGATTCGGGTAGTACAAATCGTTTTCTTTCACTTAAGATGGCAGAAGCTTTAGGGTTGCATATTGAGATGCAGACTAAAAGATCTATACAGATGGCTAATGGTAGGATACACTATACTTGAGGCTGTATTGAGAATCTTGATTTTATGTTAGGAGAACATAAGCTTTTTGGTACCTTCCATGTAATTGAAATGAGAGAATGTGATGTAATCATCGGAATGGACTGGTTAGTTCATAACAATGTCGTGATTGATTGTGAAAGCGGGATCCTTACTTTGAAAATAGAAGGGAAGGAACATCGTCTTGCAGGCAAGTGTAATTCAATTTTTTCTCCTATTTCTGCAATAAAGTTGATTAGGGGTATTAGACAGGGTTGTGAGACATATTTGGTTTATGTGCATGACCCTCAGGAGAAGAAGAAAGAAGAGGAAATACCGGAATATGTTAAAAAACTTTTAGATGAGTACGCAGATGTATTTCCTGATGATCTATCGGGCATGCCTCCTCCTAGGAAAATTGACCATGCTATAGACCTTTATCCAGGAAATGAGCCTTATTCTAGAGCACCTTATAGGTTCAATATTGATGAATTGAAAGAGGTGAAGCTCCAATTGGATGATCTATTGAAGAAGGAGTTGATAAGACCTAGTGTTTCACCTTGGGGAGCACCTGTTTTGTTTCAGAAAAAGAAAGATGGTTCATACAGACTTTGTATTGACTATAGGGGATTGAACAAGAAAACCATTAAGAACAAGTATCCACTGCCACACATAGATGAATTGCTGAGTCAATTGAGTGGTGCCAGAGTATTCACTAAAATTGACTTAAGATCGGGATATCATCAAATTAGAGTAAAGTCTGAGGACATACCCAAAACCGCTTTTAGAACACGATATGGTCATTATGAGTTCACAGTTTTGCCTTTTGGATTAACAAATGCTCCTGCAACATTTATGTGTTTGATGAATAATGTGTTTCATGAATATCTTGATGAATTTATATTAGTTTTTCTTGACGATATTTTTGTGTATTCTATGGATGATGATGAACATGCATTGCATCTCAGGAAGACTTTACAAAAACTAAGAGAGCATAAAGTATATGGTAACATGAGTAAATGTTTTTTTGCAAAAGGGGAAGTGACTTATTTGGGGAGAGTTGTTTCTAAGGAAGGGATTCATATAGATCCTGAGAAAGTTAAAAGCATAGTTGACTGGCCTACACCCAAATGTGTGAGGGATGTGAGAAGCTTCCTTGGTTTGGCACAATATGAGAGGGCACCCATTAGGGAGTTTTCTCGAATTGCAAATCCTCTTACAGAATTGAGAAAGAAAAATAGAGAGTTCACATGGAACAATGAGTGTCAAAAGGCGTTTGAGGAATTAAAACAGAAAGTTATCAAAAATTGTGTGCTAAAGATACCTGAGTTAGGGAAGCCTTTTATTATTGCATGTGATGCTAGTGGAAGCCAAATCGGATGCGTTCTTTCACAAGAAGGGAGGGTAGTGGCTTATGAGTCAAGGAAATTAAGGAAACATGAACTAAACTATACAACACATGACTTAGAAATGCTTGCAGTTGTTCATGCACTTAAACATTGGAGACACTTATTGCTAGGAGTAAAGTTTGAATTAAGAATAGATCATCAAAGCCTTAAATACATATTTACTCAACCTTTACTTGACAATAGAAAAAAAGGATGGATCCAATTGCTAAGTGAATATGATTTTGATATTAAATACTTAGCAGGAAAAGAAAACAAGGTGGCTGATGCTTTGAGTCATAAACCCCTACGCAGTTCAATTTCTATTTTATCCTCTGATTTTGATATTGGAAAAGAATTAAAAGAAGATTTATTTTATGCAGCAATCTTGGAATTTTTGGGTATGAAACCAGGTTCTATGTTTCAGGGAAAATTTCATTTGAGAAATAATGATTTGTATTGTAATTCTCATTTATGTATTTCTTCAGAATCTGTTTGAAAGAAAAGATCCTGCATGACTGTCATGATGCACCTTTCTCTGCACACCCTGGTTTTTCTAGAACTTATGCAAAAGTGAAAGCTTCATATTACTGGCCACGTATGAAATATGATATTAAGAGGTATGTCGAACAACGTCTGAAAAGTTAACAGGTTAAGGCCAAATTTAAAAGGAGTCCTGGCATGTTACAACCATTAGATGTGCCTGATCAAAAATGGGAATCCATCTCTATGGATTTCATAACAAAGTTGCATGTGACCAAAAGTGGGCATGATACCATCTTTGTTGTCGTGGACCGTCTTACAAAGATGGCACATTTTCTTCCCATGAGGAAAACTGATACAGCTTTGCATGTTGCTAAACTTTTCATAAAAGAAATTTTTAGGTTATATGGTATACCCAAAAGTATAATTTTTGATAGGGATACAAGTCTCACATGTAATTTTTGTAAAGCAACATTTCAATCCATAGGAAGAGAATTACGCATGAGTACTGCATTTCATCCTCAAACCGATGGTGAGACCGAGAGGGTTAACAGGGAGCTTGAGGATATGTTACGCATGTATGTGAATAATAAGCAAAACAGTTGGACTGAATATTTGCCCTTGGTTGAGTATGCATATAATAGTGCATGGCATTCCTCTATTAAGATGACACCTTTTGAAGCAATGTATGGTTATAATTGCTTGGTGCCGCATTCACTTTTTAATTCACAGAATCAGGTTGAAATATCCAAACAGATGCTTGAAAACATGGATTTGGAGCTAAATAAGGTAAGGAAAAACATGAAAGATGCATAGAAACGTCAGAAATTATATCATGATCTCAAAAAGAGACCCTTGGAATTTAGAAAAAATGATCTGGTTTTTTTGAAAGTGAGTCCTTCTAAATTAAATCTGGTTTTAGGCAAAGATCGTCGATTGTCTCCTCGTTATGCTGGCCCTTTCAAAATCTTAAAGAAAATTGGTTTTGTTTCATATTTACTTGACCTACCTAATACTTTGAAAATTCATCCAGTCTTCCATGTTGGATTACTTAAAAAGTATGTTCCTAATGCTGATCATGTTTTGCAGGAAAAATCTAAGTTGAAGGAGGATGCCACTTTTGAACTTGAACCAGAAGTTATATTGGATAGGAGGGTTAGACATCTTAGGAATCGTTAAATAGTGGAAATTTTAGTAAATTCGTTTGCATATCCTATTGAAGATTCAACATGGGTTGGTTTAGATGAGTTTATGGAACATTATCCTTCTTTTCAACTCTAAGGACAAAGTTCTTTAAAGAGGGGGAGAATTGTAAGATGCCATGTTGATTTTCCACCTGGAAAAAAAAGAAAAAGATGTGTAGGTAATAATGAAATTTTATGTTTAGGATATTTTGATCATGTCTGCAAAATTTTGTAGCAATAAGTTTTTACATTCTCTCTCTAGAAAGTTGTCGCATGAAATTTGTATGTTAATTTCGAGCATGAAGATGAAGGAATCTGAAAAAGTGTTGTATGAGAGAAAGGTAGAGTATTCTTAGTAGAAAAACTTTACCTGATTGAATTTTTTGTAGTTCCTATGTTTTATGTCTCATTTGGTTCCATGAAGATAGGTTAATGAAGAGATTTTTCATGTGTTATTGTTCTCCACATTATCGGATGGAAAAGAAAATGGAATTCTACTCTTTCAAGCAGCATGAGGATGATAGATATAACTTTTCTGTTGAAGAATATAAGGAGAAATTTTTGCGCTTACATAAGTATGCACTAGAAGTTTCTGGAGATGCACTGAAAAGCAAGTTTATTGAGGGTTTGCGGGAAGAGCTTCGCCATCAAGTAAAGGGGTCCGGATGTGTAGATTTTCTTGATGCAGTTGCAAAAGCAGAAAAATTTGAGAAGATGGAGAAGTTTACCACGAAAAAGGCATTCAAATCAAGGTTTATCTCAACAGAACATCGACCCCCAAGACCTATTTCAATAAATCAAAACGGACAGAGATCGACTAACTCTATTAACGGCCAAGGGGGAAGACCAAAGCCGAACCAAATGGATACACCTAAGAAGCAAGAAGTTATGCATTGGCAACGTGATTCTGATTTCCTGGAGCAGGCTAAGAGGTTAGGACTTTTTTTTCGATGTGGAGAACAAGGACATCGCACTTTTGAATGTCCAAAATGGGCCATCAACCGTTCTATGCAAGCGAAGATAGCTCATCTACAAGAAGAAAACATGTCAATTGAGGAAGCGGATGATCAAGGTAAGTGTTCTAGCCCTAGACTTCAATGCATGAAAACTTCTTCTCATTCAAGGGCATCTGTGATTAGGATTATGGGGGATATATCCTCACGTAAGGTTAGTTTCTTGATTGATTCGGGTAGTACAAATTGTTTCCTTTCACTTAAGATGGCAGAAGCTTTAGGGTTCCATATTGAGATACAGACTAAAAGACCTGTACAGATGGCTAATGGTAGGATACACTATACTCGAGGCTATATTGAGAATCTTGATTTTATGTTAGGAGAACATAAGTTTTTCGGTACCTTCCATGTAATTGAAATGAGAGAATGTGATGTAATCATTGGAATGGACTGGTTAGTTCATAACAGTGTCCTGATTGATTGTGAAAGCGGGATCCTTACTTTGAAAATAGAAGGGAAGGAACATCGTCTTGCAGGCAAGTGTAATTCAAGTTTTTCTCCTATTTCTGCAATAAAGTTGATTAGGGGTATTCGACACGGTTGTGAGACATATTTGGTTTATGTGCATGACCCTCAAGAGAAGAAGAAAGAAGAGGAAATACCGGAATATGTTAAAAAACGTTTAGATGAGTACGCAGATGTATTTCCTGATGATCTACCGGGCATGCCTCCTCCTAGGAAAATTGACCATGCTATAGACCTTTATCTAGGAAGTAAGCCTTATTCTAGAGCACCTTATAGGTTCAATATTGATGAATTGAAAGAGTTGAAGCTCCAATTGGATGATCTATTGAAGGAGTTGATAAGACCTAGTGTTTCACCTTGGGGAGCACCTATTTTGTTTCAGAAAAAGAAAGATGGTTCATACAGACTTTGTATTGACTATAGGGGATTGAACAAGAAAACCATTAAGAACAAGTATCCACTGCCACACATAGATGAACTGCTGAGTCAATTGAGTGGTGCCACAGTATTCACTAAAATTGACTTAAGATCGGGATATCATCAAATTAGAGTAAAGTTTGAGGACATACTCAAAACCGCTTTTAGAACACGATATGGTCATTATGAGTTCACAGTTTTGCCTTTTGGATTAACAAATGCTCCTGCAACATTTATGTGTTTGATGAATAATGTGTTTCATGAATATCTTGATGAATTTATATTAGTTTTTCTTGATGATATTTTTGTGTATTCTAAGGATGATGATGAACATGCATTGCATCTCAGGAAGACTTTACAAAAACTAAGAGAGCATAAACTATATGGTAAGATGAGTAAATGTTTTTTTGCAAAAGGGGAAGTGACTTATTTGGGTAGAGTTGTTTCTAAGGAAGGGATTCATATAGATCCTGAGAAAGTTAAAAGCATAGTTGACTGGCCTACACCCAAATGTGTGAGGGATGTGAGAAACTTCCTTGGTTTGGCACAATATGAGAGGGCACACATTAGGGAGTTTTCTCGAATTGCAAATCCTCTATGTACCTAATTCAAAATGACTCAAGGACTTGTGCTAATGAGACTGTACCTCAATTACCACACAAATGCATATAGTGGGAAATCAACACACATTCAAATGTCAATCCGATCAAACGACCTAACCAAGTGTATGAAGACATGTGCACACATGATGGAAAATGAAGTGGTTAAGCTAGCATGCATGAGAAAAGTCTAATTCACCTCTCAAACTCACTGAAATCCTCAAAGTGTTTGTCGCGATACCTCTTACAGCAGTTTTCAGTATTTTGAGGATTTCTCTCAGCTCAGAAACTCCGAATATAGTCAATAGGGTACTCATTTCAAAGCTCTCGACAAGACGCATCTACTGAAAGTGGTTTCACTCGATTCTGGCAACTTTGCATCAAGTAATGACCAAAATAGTGGATGGCGGGAAGCACCCACACTCGCACCACAACTCCTACAAGCTCACACACACACTACAATAGCTCAAAAACAGTGGGGAGGGGTAGAGAACAATCGTACACACACATTCCAAGCATTACACACACATACAAAATCAAAGAGAAGATGGAAATCTGCAAGAAAGAGGCAAATTCGAAATTTCAGAAGAGCTCCTTCTTCACAATGTCAAAAAGTCTCTACAAAGAGTCACAAAGTGACTTATATACATGTGCCCTAAGTTTGGTCCTTTCACACAAGAGACCGGCACTTTATTCACTAGAAGATATTTTACATGGGTAAGTTTCTAATCTTTTGTGGGGATGCATCTAGAGGACTCCTCTAGTGCATTTACAACGGAAAATATATTACATGAATGGTTATGATACAAAGATATGATGTCCAAATCGGAAAAATTTTGGGGCCCATCTTTTTCTCTGCTTTGTACTCTCTTTAGCTCTGCAACACTCTCCCCCTCTTCGTCTCTGTCGTCCCTTGACAGGCTTTCCTTCTTGTCTTCCGTTTGTTGTCTACATGCAACCCTTGCTCAGTTTTACCTGTTTATAAAATAGGTGTTCAGTTTTGACGGCCTCTTCTTAATTCGTGTTTTACATTCTCTCAGCCTGATGCATTCGTTTTGCTTGTTCTTTTCTTTTACTCGCCCGCAACCCTTGGAGTTGGACTACCTGATGTTCGTAGTCTAGTTCACCAATCACCTCTTTAATTCTGGGTTGTTGTGTTAAGTCGGGTTGCCACGCACGCCACCAGTGGAAGGTATGAAGATAAGGTGCTACAGTCTTCGATCTGGACTTGCCAAAGATCAAGAGGTTGTAACACCTTTTTGGTTTGCGTCCTTTCCTTGGTGTGTGCACCCCTGCGGGGCTCTGTGCAGAGATGGGTGATGCGCCCCTGCGGGGCTTCTTGCAAGGACTTGTTCTTTTTATGTTTATTTCTATTGAGCCGTTCTAGACTTTGATTTTCTTCTTCTTTTCTTTTTGCTTGATTGTCCCTCTACACGTCCCTCCTCCTGAACTCTGTCGTCCTCGACAGGCTTTTTGTGGCGACCTGTGTATGTTTGTATGGCTTGTTGCTCTCTATGATTTAGCAGATTAGCGTGACAAAGCATAAATTCCTTCCATTGTTGTGACTTTACTCCGTCCTCTGGCGCCTGTCGATGATCCGCAAAGAAACTTGTTTCATAGGCAACCAGGCATGCGTTCAGATTGGACGTCATTTTCACAAAAAATTTTGAGTCAATTTCAAAGAAGCCGATAAAGAATGCTTCTTCGAAAGTTTGCATATATGTCGAAGGCAAAAACATTAAGCGAGAATAATATGCCATGATAGTTAGTCGGCTAGGAATAGTAGCTAAATAAAAAATAAGTGCTTCCGATCCTTGTGTAATGCCGATGAAATTCAAAAAGGTGTATTTGGTGTGTTGGAACACTTTGAGTACCGTAAGCATCATGTTGAATATCTTATTTGTCATTTTGACCGCTAAATCGGGTACTGTAGCATATCGTGCAATCCAAAATTCCATAGTTTTTACCATATATTCTTCCGTCGGTAGGTAGTTATGTGGCGGACTAGGTAACAATGGGTAGTTTAGCCACTGATTATTAATATTACCCTGACGCTGGCCTTCCCAAAACTGCTCCCAGGAGCGTCTGCGGTGCACAGGACAAAATGACGGGTTGACTTGAAGTATATACGGTGATGCTTCCCACTGTACCCGCAGTGTAGGATTCTTTTCTAACAGCTTTCTTCTCCATACAGGATCCGCCTTCTCAAACTCTTCTTGTGTATAGTTGAGGGTATCCTGCTTGAAGTGGAGGTTGTGATCCGGATCTTTATTTGTCGTAGACCTTATATAATTTCGCGTTTGTTCTTTAAGTAGGCCATATGGTACATTGAATGGCTTCAAAATTTGCTCTAATTGCTTATTGTCTATTTGAGCTTCCTTCATGATCTTGATGATCTGATCTTCAAACTCAACAGTGAGTTGGGACACCAGTAGTGCCCGTTCTGGTCGGCTCAGTTCTGCAATTTCTCGAGTGTTAGGCTCAATGTGAACCTCCTTTTCCTCCCTTATCGGTGAATGATATGAGGGGGGAGAGAGAGGACGTACCTCATTCTCCATAGTAGCCTCTGCATCTTGTGGAACTACTGGTGTCTCCTGCTTTGCTTTCTGCTCTAACCGCTCCTGAAGCTGTTTAATTATTTCATCTTTTTGCTTAATTTCTTCCTCAGCTTTAGCAATGGTGTCCTGTTGTCTGATCAATTCTTGGGCCACGATATTCATCTGATCTGTGTCCTCCTTGCATTGCCGCAGATAGCTATTCTCTGCTTTTTTCCATTTGGCTCTCAATGCAGCCCTATCATCCATGTATTTCTTTTCCCATTCGGCAATTGTGGCTTGCTCCTTTGTGAGCTGATCTTCATACTTAGCTACCTTGTCCTCCAATTCTTGTATATTCTTTTTTGGTTTGGCTTGCACTTCGACTGGATGATCACTCAGAAGAGCTGTCATGAGTTCTTTATTTCGTTGTCGTAGATTCTCTGCTTCCTCCATGTATACTTTGAGCTGAGACTCCAAGATTTTACTTCGGGCATTGATTCGTGTCTTCTCAGTCTCATTCACTTCTAACTTTTTTGTGAGTTCTTGAACCTGTTCTTTTAGTTTTGTATTCGCCGTCTCTAGTAAGCTGTATTGTGTTTTGACTTCTTGAAGTTCATTTTCTTTCCTCAAAACTCGTTCTTTTACTAATGATAACTCTGTGGAAAGATTCTTACCCAATGTTTCAAGTTTCTTCTTATCTCGCATGGCCTAGTCATAATCTTCATCAGCGTCAAGCATTAATTGTTGTGTGTCTAGTGCGGTTTTAATCATATCTTGCACCACAGGCTTGAGCTGAGCGATATCCACATTCAGCCATGTTTTGGGTATATATGGGGTTTCTCCTGTTTGTACATCTTTCCCTTGTTCGACATGGATAGTTGCATTGTGTGGTTGTCGAACCTGTATCTGTACTCTGGGTTCTTCGTCGTCTTTATCCACTTCATTAGTTTTGGTGGCACTCCCTTGAAATGTAACATCCATGGGGGAGGGTTCTGCCACAACCATTATTGGTGTGAAGGGTTCCTCATCGTCTGTTTTCTCTTCCTGCGTCTCCTTCTTGGGTATCTTCATGGATATTTTTCGAGGTGGTGTGGCCTCCTTGATTTGAATGTTGGAAGTTTCATTAAGTTTTAAAGTATGCAGACCTTCCATTTCTGCTTCCTTGCTCCTGGTACTTTGATCAACCTTTGTTGTGTGATCCTCCTGCTTGAGGTTTTTTTGTTCTTCGTTATAGCCCACTTCATTCAATTCCTCCCATTGTCCATCATCCTTTGATTCGCTTCGAATATCGACATTTAATAATGAAGTGTCTGGTTCTTCTTGGGCTTCCGATGATGAACTAGAGTTGTCCAAGCCTATTTCCCGATACCTATGGACTTTCGTGAGTTTGCTTTTTGTTTCCATTGCGTGTTTTGACTGGTGATAGTGATGACCTTGTACTGATAAATTAATTTGCCCTTCTGTATATTGATGGGTTTCTTCTAGGGATTTGGTCAAGTCTTCTTCTGTGATTTGCTTCTGTCCTTCAATAGTAGTTTTGGGAAGCACATGAATTCTCTTTATCATTGGGGCTTCTTCTTCAGCTTGCTTGACTTCGCGTAGTCTTTTTGTGCCTCTCATTTTGGGTTGAGAGCTCGTATCTGCCACTTCCACAATTTGACTTCCTTTTTTCTTCTTTGGTACGGTGGAAACTTTGACATACTGTGCCAGAGTAGTGGCTGAGGGCATTTTTTGCAAGTGTTCTCTTATGCCCAAAGCATGGTAAATCAATATTGTCAAGGCCACACTGCCATTGAGAAACTTCTTATTATTCCATTGCTTTTTAGCCTCGAACAGTCTTTCCTGAATATATGGTGTCAAATTGATTTGATTTCTGATTTGCTTGATGGCATGGGAGAGTAATTGGACAATAATCTTCTGTGGTGTCATGTATCGGTGCATATTAGGGAAGCAGAAATGCTGGTGGATTAGTCTTACTCCCTCTTCTATGTCGACGCGATTGATATCCGTGAATGTCCTGGTTTTGGCACCTCGGCTTTCTTCTTTTACTACTGTAGTTCCATCCTTTTCCCATTCAAAGGCTTCCTTAATCAATTCATGTGTGAATTGAATGATCACCCATTCTCCCACTTTATCCATTACTCTAGCCTCTAGGACCAATGGATTGTGAAGCGCTGTAAGGTATTCATGACCTGTGTGCATCTTTGGAAGTCAGGCTTATATATCGGTAATTCAAAGTACTTATGAATGCCCACTTTCTTCAAAATGTCTTCAATGGATGCGAGTGTGTGGAGTATGCGGAAATCCTGTGACATGATTGGAAACTGGTGATCAGTATCCATAATTTTGATTGTTGCGAGGAACAGGTAATCCACCGCTGGTTGATCTTCCCGGAACCAATGTCCTTTTGCCTTGGTAATACTCTGGGGTGGGAATTCCTGCACCTCCTCTTGTACTGTTGCTTCAGAATCTTCAGAAGCCATCTGCACTTGTAATGAAAAGTGCGTTAGCTTCAAAGGAAAGTATGCAACTGTTCAATGCATTGTAGTGATTATTGTCATTTTCACCCCGTCTCCCCATCATTCCATGAGTGAGATCTCTTACCACCTCTTTTTATAACTTTTCCTGAAAGAAGACAATCATTAGTATAGCCGAAGCATTTATCTATGTACATAGTAAGTCCATTCCTATCAGAGTGAAGCTAAGATCTAATCTCTCTTGGAGAATGTGCACCACTACTTTTATAATGTACATCATGTGCCGAATGCTTGGCCTCGTATCGTGACCCTATTATGCATACTTGAGGTGCATCAGAGACTTCATGAGTGCAATGGGAATCTGTGGTTCTTCGATCGTCCACTCCTTGCGGTTGCTTGGGTTTCCAGATCCATTTCGTGACCACTAAGAGAGGTCGTTTTGTTTCTTTGATCCTTCCTGCTTCCTGCGTTCTCTTTGCTTCCTCTAGTGTCCGAGTGATAGTGGCATTGCTTTTCCAGTTTCTTGGATGAATCCTATGGGGTTTTTCCATTCTCCTTGTCTGATATATTGCGTCTCCGTGAGTACGTATAGCCTGTTTAGCTGCTTGTATGACTTTTTTGGGAATCCATATTTGATGTCGTGATCTTTGAGCTTCAATCAATGGTTTGGGGATCCATATCTGCAATAGTCCTTGTGGTGAGGATTTAGGCATAGTTGACTTTATGATCCTTGCTTCCTTCTTAAGATTGGGTGTTGACGTCTCATGGTCCTTCATCTGATCCTTGCATACCCACTTGTATTTGCGTTGTCCTTGATATGAGTATCTGCTTGTTGTTTTCCAATGTGGCGGTCTTTTTGCTCGTTGAGGAGGTTCATGATAGTTGGTTTCTTTAGTGCCTGGCTGTTCTTCCAATGAATGTGGTGAGTTCAACTCTTCTGTAGACCTCGTATGGTCGGGACTTCTTGATTCTTCTAGGTTTGTTTATGAGATATTAAGACTGGGATCATTCTCCAACTTCTTTTCTTGGCAGATCTCTGAACTCGCAATTATGTTGGGTGGGAGTAAAGGTTTTTCTACTAATAAACTGAAAATTTCCTTGTGTCCTATCTTGGCTGAAATGTAGCCTTGAGCTAGATGGATACACACCTCATTTTCAATGATCCAGTCTTGTCCTAGAATTAAGTCTTCTATTAGATCCTCATCTTTGCACACTAAGACTTTTTGTTCCATGGAAGAATTGCCTAGGTGGAGGGATACATTAGTTGTTCCAATAAATTCTAGGGTTTGACCTCCAATTCCGATCAATCGGGCTTTTGTGGGATTCAAATCCAATTGCAGATCCTTTACGATCCTATTTCGTATGCAACTAAGTCCTGCTCCTGAGTCTATCAATGCGTCTATCAACTTGTACTCTGTTTTGCGAGTCCCTAGGTTTAGGTAAGGTTGCGTTTTACACACACCCGTTGTATCATGATTATCGACTTGGTAATTAGCCATAGGGATAGGCTCTTCTCCTTGGAGATAACGTTCATCCCGTTGCCTAATCCATTCTTTCCGTTTCCTAATGCGCTCCAGTTCTCCTTGTCGAGCTTCCTCTCTAATCCGTTCCTCTTCCTTCTTCCTATTTTGGGCACCTACTAATCGTGATAGCATTTGATCAGTCAAAGGCTCCCTGAATTGTCTCACTCTACATCCACTCATGTAGTTGGGAACAATGTCGCCATCTAGGGTGGCTAGGTGGACTGCTCCACCAGTCGAGATTCGGTTTATGATCAAAGGTCCATATCCGTGTTTTTGTAGCTTCTTGGCGTGTTGTTTTAAGGTGTACACTAAGACTAAGTCACCTTCTTTAAGTCCCTTGTCTTTTATATGTGCATCATAATATGCTTTTTGTCTCCTTTTAGCTACATAAATTCCTGCCACTGCTTCTAACGTGGTCTCATGTAATTTCTCTATTTGGTCTAGTTGGTGGGATAATTCATGTCCGTTCCACTCATACTGTTGGGCCACTTTCAGTGTTGGTACTAAAAATTCAATTGGCAAAATTGCATTTTGCCCATACACTAAGTTAAATGGGGTAGTTCCAATAGCCATTTTATATGCAACTCGGAAGGCCCAAATTGCGTGATGCAATTGTTTGTCCCAATCTGACCTTCCATTATTGACAATCTTTGTCAATACTATACAGAGTACCTTGTTGGAACTTTCCGCTTGTCCATTGGCTTGGGGATGGTATGGGGCTGATTTTTTATGAATCACTAAAAACTCGTTCATTAGAGACTCGATTACTTCATTGAGGAAGTGCGTTCCCCGATCACTCACAATCTAGATGGGTAATCCAAAGCGGGTGAAAATATGCTCGAAAAGGAACTTGGCAGTAGTTTGAGCATCATTTTTTCTAGTGGCTTTTGCTTCTACCCATTTGGTCAAGTAATCAGTTGCTACTATGATGTACTCCGTATGTGATCCTTTGGCAGGAGGGTTGATAGGTCCTATGAAGTCAATACCCCATTTTGTGAAGGCTCTCGCACAGACCATGGGTCTTAATGGCATGTCATCTCTCCGAATTGGGTATTTAGCTCTCTGACAGGTTTCACAACTTCGTACGTATGTTTCAGCATCCATATGTAGGGTTGGCCACCACAAGCCTGCAAAGAGAATCATTTTGACAGTTCTCTCCGCCGAAAAATGACCTCCCGCAGCACCTGCATGTGCCATTTCTAATATGGGTAGATATTCTCCTTCATGCACACATAATCTGAGTTGGTTGTCTTTACCTCGCCTAAACAATTGTTTTCCCATGAGTGTATAGTCCTTGCTCATTTCTTCTAGGGATCGTTTTCTTGCCAAACTAGCCCCTACCTCATGTTCTTTTGTTTTTAAGAATTTCACTAACGTTTTACTCCAGTTGGGTGCTATAGTGGAAAATGGTGTGGACATATGATCTTCTGGGATCGTCTCCTGACATTCTGCACAATTACTTAAATAGTCATGGATGTCTTTTGGCATGTCAAGCCAGTACACTCCTAATCTTTTTAATTCTCGAATGGTTCCATGAGTCCCTTGGTGTGTTCTCCATTTGTTCACATGTGCTTGCTCAATTAGTTGTTTTTGTTCATCCTTCTCTACACATCTAAGTAACACTCCATTAGGTTCCTTGTAGTACACGCTTCCTGCAACTATGTGTAAATTCCTCGATTGAAGAATTTCCTTCTTGCTATTCTTGTTAATTGAATGTTGTGGCCCATGGGTGAGTATAGGGATCAACTTCTCTGCCCACTTTGGGCAAACTTCTAGATTAAACAAATAAGCATCTGGCAGATCATCGGGCACTCCACTAGGTGGCTCCCCATGTGTTAACCTAGAAAGGTGGTCTGCTCTTACGTGAGTGTTTCCTTTCTTCACAACCACTTCAAAGTCGAATTCCATCAGTAGTAAGAACCATCGTACCAACCTTCCCGTGTTACAAGGCTTATTGACTAAGTACAACAAAGCTTGATGGTCTATGAAGAACTTGAACTTGTTGGCTAAGAGGTAATGTCTGAATTTCTTTTCTGCGTATACCATTCCTAAGCCTTCTCGTTCAGTAGTGGTATAATTTCTTTCCGCTTGATTCAGTTGTCTACTCGCATAGGCAATTGGATGATCAAGCTTACCTTCCTCAGCTGGTTGGGCTAGGATACATCCAATGGCATAGTTAGAAGCATCAACATGAATATGAAAAGGTTTGCTCTAGTTTGGTGATTTCAGAATTGGGGCTGTGCTAAGCCTTTTTTTCAACTCGGTGAATGCCTTCTCGCACTCTTCTGTCCACGTGAATTGAGTCAAGAGACCATACAAGGGATTTTCTATTATGGCATACATGTGAATAAACCTACGGTAATATCCACAATGCCCCATAAAAGCTTGCACCTCCTTCGCATTCTTAGGTCTTGGTAGGTCTAAGATGACTTTAATTTTGTCCTCATCTGTAGATATTCCATTTCTTGAGATTATGTGTCCTAGGATTTTCCCTTGTCTTACCATGAAGACACATTTTTCTGGGTTTAAACAGACTCTATACTATCTACATTTGTTGAATATCTTCCTCAACTCGGGGATGTGATCGTTTCTTTGATTGGAGTATGTGCAGAGGTCATCTACATATACTTCCATACTTTTTTTCAATAATTCCTTGAAAACATGACACATCAATCGTTGGAAAGTAGCAGGTGCATTAGTGAGTCCAAAAGGCATCACTCTGAAAGCATACACACCCCATTCAGTTGCGAATGCGGTCTTATGTTGATATTCGGTTGCAATAGCTACTTGATTGTATCCGGAGAATCCATCCAGGAAACTATAGACCTCTTTTCCGGCTACCATCTCCAACAGATGGTCCGTGATGGGTAATAGGTAGCTGTCACGTATGGTGGCTGCATTCACCTTCTTCAAATTTATGCACACTCTCAGTTTTCCATTTTTCTTAGGCACAACTACTAATGGCGATACCCACTCGGTGTGTTCGATCTCATATATGAATCGTGCCGCTAGTAGTTTGTCTATTTCTTCCTTAATTTTTGCTGCATAAACCTCATTGTACGTATAAGGGCGTTGTTTGGATGGTTTTGCGTCGGCTGTCATTGGTATTTGATGGGAACAAATGGTGGGCTCTACGCCTTTGAGATCCTTATAGGTCCATGCGAATACGTCTCGGTACTCTCGGATAAGGTGTATGAGTTCTTCTTCCTCCTCTTCAGATACATCTTTTCCAATATATGTGCACCGCTCTTCTCCGTCTTCTACTGTTACCACAATTTTTTTGATTTGTTCTTTGTTGTCGTATGCTTCTCCGTCTCGTGCCTCTCGTCTAGGCATTTGAATGGCTACTTTTCTTTCTTCTACTTCGTATTTTTTAAAGTGTGCAGGAACTTCAAAAAGATCTGGGTTTGGCTCTGCCTTACTCATGTCTTCCCTCTGCCTTTGTATTGTCGGAGCAGTTTCAATTGCTAAGATTTTTGTTGGTTCCTGTTCCTTCTTGTTCTGAATCACATTTAAGTAGCTTTCTTCGGAGTCGAATTCTGGTTCCATTTCTATGCTTTCATATTCCTCTTTCCATTCTTTTTCCAGGATTTCCCCTTCCTCTACTTCTTGAAGGACAACCATATAGAGATTTACATCATAGCCTTCCTCATCTATGCATTCGTTCATCGTCAAAACTTCTTCGTTTATGCACACATCTAAGGTTGCCAAAATTTCCATCCATCCATGTGGCTCGAAAATCTCATCAGGAAAGATTTGAGGCATGTAATCTGGGTCTTCTATTGATCTATAGTTAGGATGTCCTATGGGCCACAATTGTTTTTTACACTCCTCTTTCTTCGCTTCTTTACACATCCATAACTGGGCATCTTCATGTATCCAAGATTGGTCACTTGATCCAGCACTGTGAATGGATAGGTCATCTTCTTCCTTGTGTACTGGATTCCATTGTAATGGAGGGACATCTCGATAAGCAAACGTGTGCAAATTTATCTTGGTGGTGTTTCCTTGATGTTGCAGGTATAACGAATCTCTTCCCCAATCTTGTACTACCCGCATTTTTCTCATAAAGGGTCGCCCTAATATCATTTCATAGTTGTTCACTTTCTCGAAATTACAAATGGCTAATGTATGTTCAAATTCTACGCCACAGGTGGTTAGTTTGATTCGTTCCAATATTCCTAGGGGTCTTTCCACATGACCGTCTGCTAATTGGAGTTTCATGCGTGTGGGTCGCAAGGCAGGTTTTCCCCACTTCTCTGTTGATATATTTAGGTAGTGATGTGTGTGAACACTCTAGGACTGCCGGGGCACTTTTTTCCCTCTTTAGGAGGTTTTTTTCCCCCGGCTTGTATATACGCCTATTGCCCTAATGGGCTACTTATCTTTGTACATTCTCTAGTAATACATTCAGTCTTGTGTGTTGTGCTCCAAGCTTCTTCTTCTTCCTTGTGCTGTTCGCGTGCTTCCGCAGACGTCTAACTCCAACAATTGGTATCAGAGCAAGTCGTCGCTTCTTCTAGGGCGCCATCGACACTCCTCCGTTTGCAGTCTCTGATTCGCACGAAATTTGGTGAGCATACTCAGGGTGTTTCCGAGATCAACTTTTTTAGATACAGTCAATTTTCTGCATCAAGGTATTTTAGTCACCGGCCATGGCTGAAAGCAGTTATGTATTCCGTATGTTGGCTGTTGAGGATAAGTTGGATGGTACCAACTACCCATTATGGGCTTATATGATGCGACATGTACTGGTTGCAAAAGGATTGTGGAACATTGTGCAGGGTGTTGAAAGACGTCCTGTTACACCTGTAACGACAGGTACTGCAAATACAGGTGTTGGAGCTGATGAAGATGGTGTCGAAGATGATATTCCGCAGATTCCTGTTCGTGCTGCTGTTTCTGTTGCACCTACTACAGAGCAGATTCGTTGGGATGGCAGAGATGCCCAGGCACATGCATTGATAGCTTTGTCTGTCAAACGTGCCATTATTCCTCACATTCGCTCTTGTAGAACAGCAAAGGATGCTTGGGATACACTTACCACTTTGTACCAGGCTAGGAATGAGGCTCGTATTGCTTACCTCCGAAAACAGTTGGAGAGTGAGCACATGAATGAAGGTGATTCTATGGACAGTTTTCTTACAAAGATCAAAGACCTGAAGGAACAATTGATTTCTGCTGATGAGGTTATACCAGATAGCTCACTTGTGCAGACCGTTCTGAATGGTCTTCCTGATTCATATCAGAGTTTTGCCTCTACTCTTTGGTTGATGATGAAAGGCAATCCGAATGCCTTGTCATTTGAGGAATTAGTCTCTGTTCTGTTGCAGGAAGATCAGTCGAGGCAGAACAGGTCCATTATGCGTGTTGCAGATCAAGCTTTCCTGGCTAGTCAGAAGGGCAAAGGAAAATGGAGCTCTTCTACTAGTAAGCAGAAATCTGCAAATGCTGCACAATCGAAGAACCAGGATAAAGATGAAAAGAAATCAGAAAAGCAGAAATTGTTCTGCAAGTACTGTAAAGGAAATGATCATATTATAAAGAACTGTCCAAAACTGGCTGCTAAAGAGGCAAAGAAGAAAGAGGCTGGAATGGTTGTTGCAGAGGCCTCTACACCAAAAACAGAGTCTGCAAATCTTGTGCAGGAAGAAGAATGGGCGTTTACTACTGTCTGCAGTTTTGACCCATCTTCTCATGATCAGTGCATGTCTGCAGTAGACTCAGATGTTTGGTACTTTGACAGTGGAGCGACCAAACATATTACCTCGCAGCGCAGTTTCTTCTCTTCACTTGAGCCTGCTCCTACAGGGAATACTGTCACATGCGCCAATAACTCCTCTTATCCTGTTATGGGAGTTGGTAAGATCATTCTGACTACTGCTGATGGTAGTTCTTTCACTTTGTCAGATGCTTTATTTGTGCCAGGGATCAAAAAGAATCTGTTATCAGTTTCTGCATTAGCCAAGATTGGCTTGGTTGTGAAATTTGTTGATGACATGTGTACAGTCCATGATCTCTCAAATGGCGATGTGATTATTGCTTCTGGCATTTTATGTCGTGGGCTGTATAAGCTCATAGACTATGAAAGATCTGTGAATGATTCGGCATGTGCAGTTCATGATTCTCAGGCTATGTCAGATGCAAAGCTTTGGCATGCACGCTTTGGTCATCTGAATTTTGCTAGTTTGTTACGCCTGCAGAAATCTGAAATGGTGTCCTCTTTGCCCAAACTTGAGGCACCTGGAAAACATGTTTGTGAAGGCTGTATTTTGGGCAAAATGCAGCGTTCTTCCTTTCCAAAAGATGGTTCAGTTCGGGCTACGCAGAAATTACAGCTTGTACATAGTGATGTCTGTGGTCCTATGCAGACACCCTCTTTTGGAAATTACCTTTACTTCGTGACTTTCATTGATGATTTTTCCAGGCATGCATGGGTATATCCACTCAAAGCAAAGTCCGAAGTGTTCATGTGCTTCAAACAGTTTTTGGTTTTGGCTGAAAATCTGTCAGCATGTAAAATGGGCACCCTCCGTTCTGATCGAGGGGGGGAATATATGTCTTCAGATTTTAATGCATTTCTGGCTGAACGTGGGATAAAACACCAGTGTACACTGCCGTATACACCTCAACAGAATGGAGTTGCTGAACAAAAGAACAGGTCACTCATGGAGATGGCGAGGTGCATGGTCAAAAGTCAGGCTTTACCACATAGTTTCTGGCTTGAGGCTGTCATGTGTGCAGCATATGTACTGAACAGGTGTCCCACTAAAGCATTGCAGTCTATCACTCCATATGAGGCTTGGCATGACCGCAAGCCATCTGTTGCTCATCTGCGTGTTTTTGGTTGTTTGGCATATGCATTAGTGCCTGAACAACATCGCAGAAAATTGGATGATAAGGCAGTAAAATGTATTTTTGTTGGGTACAGTTCTGAAAGTAAAGGCTATCGTCTGTATCATCCACAGACTAAACGCATTCTGGTTAGCCGTGATGTTGTCTTTGTGGAAGATGCTATTCAGCCATTGCTTTCATGTACTAAGGAGACATCTTTTAGCTCCAAAGACATGTATGATACTTTGATGCCTCTTTTTACAGGTGGACAGGCTAGTGTTGGTCCTAATGAGGCAACTTCTCAGCCTTTGCAGGTTTCATATGATGATGCAGATCATTCCATTTCTGATGCAGATTTACATGATGCACTTGTTGATGAGAGAGCTGATATTGAGCAGGCAAAAACTATGCCAAAATGGCTGGTGCAGACTTTGCGTGACAGCAAATTAGATGCACCTTTGTCATATCGTACTCATTCAGGCTCTCATAGTGCCTCCTTTGCATCAGATTGCTATGCTATGGCTGCATCTAGTCTCTGTGATGAGAATGAGCCTGTTTCTTTTGATGAAGCACAAAATTCAGAAAATTGGATGGCTGCTATGCAATCTGAATATGATGCTATAATGAAGAATGGTACATGGTCTTTATGTGACTTGCCTCCTGGCAAGAAGGCCATTGGCACTAAGTGGGTATACAAGCTGAAGCGTAAACCTGATGGTACAGTTGACAGGTATAAGGCTAGGCTTGTTGCAAAGGGTTATGCGCAGGAAAGAGGCATTGATTTTGATGAGACCTTTGCACCTACATGCCGTATGACTACTGTTCGGAGCATTTGTGCACTTGCAGCCCATCATGGTTGGAATGTACATCAGTTGGACATTAAAACAGCATTTCTGAATGGTGACTTGCATGAAGAAGTGTATGTTTTTCAGCCCCATGGCTTTGTGCAGAAAGGGCATGAAAACCAGATGTGCAGGTTAAAGAAGGCGTTATATGGTTTAAAGCAAGCACCACGTGCTTGGTATGAGAAGATACACGCCTATCTGATTGCACATGGTTTTGAGAACAGTCCAACTGAAAGCACCTTATATGTTAAGCGTGCTAATGATGTGCTTCTGATCATTGTTGTCTATGTTGATGACATGCTGCTCACTGGTCCTATTGAGACACATATTGCTGATTTTAAGGCTGATTTGCATGCCTCATTTGAGATGTCTGATTTGGGGCATTTGCATCACTATTTGGGCATTCAGTTTATGCACGTTGATGGTGGAATGGCTTTGTGTCAAACGAAATATATTGACACATTATTGCAACGTTTTGGCCTTGAAGACTGTAAGCCTATTGCCACTCCTATGGAGACAGGTTTACGATTGAGTCTTCATGATGCTGGAGATGCATTTGATGTTGTTCTCTATCAGCAGGCTGTTGGATGCTTGATTTACTTATGCATTACTCGGCCAGATATTCAGTTTGCTGTCTCACAGATGAGCAGGTTCATGCATTGCCCAGGAGTCACGCATTGGAAAGCGGTTAAGCGCATCTTTCGCTACTTGAGTGGTACTCGGCTACTTGGGTTGTTTTATCCCAAGGGGGGATCACTACCGCCAGATTTGCATGCTTTTTCTGACTTAGATTGGGCTGGTTGCTATGACACTCGTGTGTCCACCAGTGGTTTTTGCTTCATGCTTGGTAGCTCATGTATATCTTGGTTGAGCAAGAAGCAGCCTACTGTGGCCACTTCCAATTGTGAGGCTGAGTATAGGGCAGCTTTCACAGCGACTATTGAGTGTGTGTGGCTCAGACGCCTTATGGCTGATTTGGGTGTTGGCCAGTCTTCTGCCACCACCATCTTCACTGACAGTCAGAGCGCATTGGCAGTTGCGAGGAACCCTGTGTTCCATGCTTGCACTAAGCACATTGAGGTGCATTATCACTATGTCAGGGAGAGGTTCTCTGCTGGGGAGATCAGCTTGGCATATGTGCCCACGCAGGAGAACATTGCAGACCTTTTCACGAAGGCTCTGCCTAGGGAGAAGTTTGAAGCTTTCCGCAAAGCTTTGGGCTTACTTCCTTTTGTGGAGTGATTTCCACATAGCTTGGCACTTCCTTATACATGAGTGCCAGCTCCTTGTTCACCGCATCACTCCCAGGGGGGATTTGTTGATATATTTAGGTAGTGATGTGTGTGAACACTCTAGGACTGCCGGGGCACTTTTTTCCCTCTTTAGGAGGTTTTTTTCCCCCGGCTTGTATATACGCCTATTGCCCTAATGGGCTACTTATCTTTGTACATTCTCTAGTAATACATTCAGTCTTGTGTGTTGTGCTCCAAGCTTCTTCTTCTTCCTTGTGCTGTTCGCGTGCTTCCGCAGACGTCTAACTCCAACATTCTCCCATATCTCCTTGGTGGCAATTCCTACCCCGGCTCCCGTATCTAGAATAGCCTTGGTCATGTACCCATTGTGGGTGACAGGTAGACACGTATTACCTTCATCTCCTTCACTAAATTCTCCCATTTTATCAACTGAGATTTGTATCGTTGATTTCTTTTCCTTTTCATTTCCTTTTGTTTCTCCTTTCTCTGGTGGTGGTTCTAATTGGTTTGCTAACTGCCTCCATAATTGTGGTTTAAGTTGAAGCAACTCTTCCACCGTCAATTTGCATTGCACCTTTGTTTTCTTTAGTTTCGTTAGATTGTGTGAACTCTCTTCTGAGTTTCCTTTTCCCTTCCCATGTGCTGTGGATGCTCGTATTATTAGAGACTCCCTTTCGTAATCTCCCATGTAATTAGGCAATGTTGAAAGGCTCATGGTTTCCTCTCTACCTCTATCGAGTCTTGACACCTCCTCATACGCTTCCTCCAGGTTGGGATAGGGTTGACAATCTTCCACATCTATTTCATCAAAAGGGGGTGGACTGACTCCATTCTTCTTCCATTGCTCTTCTCTGATTCTATTCCACAAGTCTTCTGGCCAATCAGCCTCTAGGTCTGGTATCATGGACACCTGTTCATCTTGTGCTTTTATTCGTTCACCTTGGTCATCTTCCCTTCTCAGTTCCTTATCCTTGGATTTGATGCATTCTTCGTATAGACCATGTGCAATCCTGGTTTCTGGTAAAATTGGGATCGTCTTTTCTAGGGTTGCTTGTGCTACCTCGATAAGTTTCCTACATATCGCCAATTTTTCTTTTTCTAATTCTCCTTGAGGATAGAGTTTTTCATGTTGCTCGATATTTGGGCCCATTTTGATTCTAGCTTGGTAAGCTTTCAACCACATGTCCAAGTCATCTGGCTTTGGGTCAGCTAGAATTGATCCTGGCTTTTCTTTCTCTGAGCTAATCAGCGGTGGCTCAGGGATATCCTTATGCGTTTTTTGTTCTTTATGCTCTTTCAAGCCCTTCGTTTGTTTCTTACTGTCTTGACTCTTCTTCCTCGCCCATTTATCTTGTGCCATATACATTAAGGTGGTCGTCTCTGCTCCATAAGTCTGATCATAGCCCTCATATCCATAGTAAGCAACATCATATGCGGGCTCGTATTCTAACGTGTTGGCTTCGTACGAGTAGTACTCTCCTGGAGGAGGTTCATATCTAGGGTTTGTGGCTTCTACATGGGTCATTGTCGATGCTGGAACTATAGCTCTTTCTAAGTTTTCTTATGGTTGAGCATACTTTACGGATACTACCTGCTGAGGTTTTGACAATTGGGGTCCTAGCACTGGTTGTGGTGGTGGATATGGTGCTTGCTCGTATGGCCATGATGCTTCTGCTGGTGTGGGATACGGGTTGTATCTTGGTATCTCTCTACTTGGCTCCCTAGGAGGGTATCCATATGGTCTATACTGCGGTGGTTGAAAAGGGCGTACTTGCCTATTGAATGGACAGTTCTCAGTAGTGTGGTTGGTATATTTTTGTTCTATGTGGCAGTACCAAGAAGTTCCTTGTTGTTGCTGTCTGTGGTATGGATACATAGGTTGTGCACTAGCCCCTCCCCTCGCACATAAATGTGTGGGATGATCTCCTCCACATAAGTTACATCTCCGTAACATAGGCACTCTTTGAGCTGGGTTTAGGTAAGCTCTTTGCCCTTGGACTCCTAGTTTCTTTGCTAATAATTCTGCTAATTTTTCCATGTTACTGGAGTTGGACGTGACAGTGCTTCTTAAATCTTCTGACTTAGTGAGGTCAGTTGTACCTTTGAGATCCTCGCCAAGGTTATCTTCCAAATCAATGCACTCTTGAAGACACTCACTCAATGTTTGTAGCCTCTTCACATACACTAGTGTTCGTAGAGTTCCGTTAGTGAGCCCATCTAAAAATAATGAAATCATCTTTTGTTGAGTGGGTCTCTCAGCTACTGGGCATCTATCCACATACTGATTGAATCTTCCGGCAGCAGTCTTCACAGTTTCATTAGGGTTTTGTTTAAAGATGTGGATTAAAGACGCAAAATTGTGTTTAATCCCTCTCTTTGTGAATTCTCCAATGAATTCTTGAAAGAATTATTCCATATTTCTGAATTGGTTGGGATCTAAGGGCTGGAACCAAGTTAGAGCTGTCCCTGTGAGGGTGAGTCCAAAAGACTCGTACTGCACAATGAAGTCATCTACTTTCTCTGCTCTTAGAACTTGTTTAAATTCAGCGATATGATCATAGGGTTCCCCTAATCCATCATAATGGTTTCTCACACATTTAGCTACTTGGATAGGTCTCAGTCTTCTCGTTGGTTCAGGCGGTCTGGGCATTACAGGGAAGACTGGGGCAGCTGGTCGTAATGGAGGTACTCCAGGCTGTCCTCCTACCGGTGGTCGTGGTCTTACTGGTGGTCGGTATTGATTACCTATCCCTGCATGGGTCTGATGGTGTGTTTGCACTCCTGGAGTTGCAAACTATACATGAGTACGGTTGGGCACACTTCATTGGCTGGTATGTCCTGATGTTGCATGTTCCGTCTCTTGTTGATTCCCAAAAGGATTTTGTGAGGTAGTTGCCTGATCTCTCTGAGGAAATACAGGTGTACCCATGTATCTCAGCCGAGCCCTGTCTAAGGCACTCATAGGCCAATATCTCCTTTGATCCTTGTCCAAGTATGTGAGTCTGGTTTCATCATCCGGATCTTTCAACTCATAGAATGTCATGGGGCTTTCTTCTCTTCCTGGAGCAGGTAAGTCGGTTTGAAGCAATAGGTCTGATCTGTGGATCATATAGACTTCCAACAGGTAGTCGTCTTGAGGAATCAAATCTCCTCTCAAGACCCATGATACTTGAGACCTGCCCCTAGGGGTAGTCACAAACTCTTGAGGGTGTGCTCCTTCGGAGTTGTCTGGGTCCACAAACTCTCCCCTTTCGTTGATCCTCTCAGGAAATTGAGTCACAATGTAGATATGACCAATTTTGTCTACATACGCACCTCCCTCGTACTTGACAGTAGGTCAGGGTACAATTGTGGCATTCAGGGAAGTTACCATCCTCGCCACAGATCTATTTAAGCCATCTAGGTAGATGGGGATCTCCTGGGCGTTAGTGGACACATACTGTAAGGAGGTACGGTAATCTCCTTCAACAGTAGAAATGAAATTCCTATTCGGTGTTGGACCCTGCATGTCTTCCGAAGCCATGGGTATTTCCTCCTCTGAATCACTAGAAGTCTCTGAGTAGATGGAGTGATGACTAACCTAAGCAGCACTTCCCACAGAAGATATGACGCTTCTTCGGCTACTTAGCACTCTTCCTGACCTCAAGCTCATTCACTCACCTAAGTCTCTCTAGAAGTCCCAGAGATTCTCCTTGAGTGGCTCCTCCAATGCCTCAAACTGTCTAACAAAAATACTAATGTCAATCTAGCCGATACCGTTTCCAAACGATACCACACTAGGCGATACTGCCTTGGCCGCGACACGATACCAGAAGTCCAAATGATACGATACTGTCTGCAACACGCGATACGATACTGGATAATGACTGTGATACGATACCATCCACAACAATGATACGATACCAATTTGGTGTCGCGATACTATCTCTGGTAAGGGGCCGATACGATACTATGACAAGCGGCGATACGATACCACCAGCTTGCACAATACGATACCAGATATGGTGTCGCGATACTTCACTAGAAAATGGCGCGATACGATACTGGTAGGGACCGACAATACGATACTGGATCATTCCCCCCGATACGATATCACCTACGTAGCGGATACGATACTAGGTATGGTATTGCGATACGTCCGTAGGAAACAAGGCGATACGATACGATACTGGATGGGACTAAAGATACGATACCGAATTCCTCGCGATACGATATTTGAGTCTTGAACGATACGATACTGAAGATGGTATCGCGATACGAATAACGCAAGCGGACGATACGATACCGCAGCAGGTAACAATACGATACCGCAGCAGGTAACAATACGATACCAACTTAGTAAGGTGAGATCGCGATACCAACTTCGCGACACGATACCACAATGGTATCGCGATACCAAGACTGGTACCCAGCGATACGATATCTCAGCCAAGAACGATTGCGATACCAACTCGGGGTCACGATACCAAAATGGTATCACGATACCAAGACAGATATCAAGCGATACGATACTTCCGCGAGTATCGCGATACAAGGGAGTTTTGGTATCACGATACCAAACCTCAACCGATCGCGATACTCAAGCCAAAATGCATGAAATTTCACGAATTTTTGCACCCCCTTGCTCTCCTTACTCGCCTCTTCACTCCTAGGCCTCTGTACCTCACAAAGAAATTATGATGACACAACTTTTCCCCCCCGCGATAGTGCGCATGCTCTTAATCACGCGTTCATGCATGTTTTATGTGTTTTTGTCACATAAACCTTGAGGGATCTTACCTTTGTATTGTACTGCTTGCACTTTTGAACTCAAACCTCGCTTTGAAGACCTGAAGCACACGATACCTCCCACGCGATACCAGTCGCTTCTCGTTGACGATACTAGTAAGCAGTGAAGTATCAAATGAGTCAGATTTTTTGGCTTTTATACTTTTTTTTTATAGAATTTGAATTTTGCTAATGTTTGGTGATTTTGGGGATTTTTTTGGTGATTTTTGTCTACTCCTACTTCTCCTCTCCTCACTACTCCTCTTCTTCTAACCTAACTCTAACTCCTCCTTCTCTCCCTTCTCACCCTAAACCTAAAACTTATCACACCCACCTCTGAGATGTGAAGTGACAAGTGCTGAAGTGATTGACTAGTTGCCACAGGACAAATTCACTTCTACAAGTACGATCCTATCACACTCGATCTATAACCATCACGAAGACACCTTGGTTGAGTGTTCCGCGGCAACGATGCCAAAAACGTGTGTACCTAAGTCAAAATGACTCAAGGACTTGTGCCAATGAGACTGTACCTCAATTGCCACACAAGTGCATATAATGGGAAATCAACACACATTCAAATGTCAATCCGATCAAATGACTTAACCAAGTGTATGAAGACATGTGCACACATGATGGAAAATGAAGTGGTTAAGCTAGCATGCATGAGAAAAGACTAATCCACCTCTCAAACTCACTGAAATCCTGAAAGTGTTTGCCGCGATCCCTCTTACAGCAGTTTTCAGTAAGTCGAGGATTTCTCCCAGCTCAGAACTCCAAATATAGTCGATAGGGTACTCGTTTTGAAGCTCTTGACAAGATGCATCTATTGAAAGTGGTTTCACTCAATTCTGACAACTTTGCTTCAAGTTATGACCAAAATAGTGGATGGCGGGAAGCACTCACACTCGCACCACAACTCCTACAAGCTCACACACACACTACAGTAGCTCAAAAACGGTGGGGAGGGGTAGACAAGAGTCCTACACACACATTCCAAGCATCACACACACATACAAGATCAAAGAGAAGATGGAAATCTGCAGGAAAGAGGCAAATTCGAAATTTTCAGAAGAGCTCCTTCTTCACAATGGCAAAAAGTCTCTACAAAGAGTCACAAAGTGACTTATATACATGTGCCTTAAGTTTGGTTTTTTCACACAAGAGACCGGCACTTTATTCACTAGAAGACTAATTTCCTACTATTTTACATGGGTAAGTTTCTAATCTTTTGTGGGGATGCATCTAGAGGACTCCTCTAGTGCATTTACAACGGAAAATATATTACAAGAATGGTTATGATACAAAGATATGATGTCCAAATCAGAAAAATTTTGGGGCCCGTCTTTTTCTCTGCTTTGTACTCTCTTTAGCTCTGCAACATCCTCTTACAGAATTGACAAAGAAAAATAGAGAGTTCACATGGAAGGATGAGTGTCAAAAGGCATACGTAGCTAATGTTGGATTTGGTTCCTCTGCAACTCATCATGAGGCATCTTCCCCACATAAATCAATTGCTCTATTGGCTCTAGAGACTGGCACTAAAGTTTTTGTTTGAAAGCTTCCAAAATGTTGTTGCTGCCTAGGTGTCCTGAGGTTCCTATGCAAGTCATGGGCAGTCAATCATTGTAACTTAGTCAAAGCTACTAGAAGTAGGGTGCCATGTCTAGACTTTAGTGTTTCATTGGGTTTGACGAGATACTCCTAGGGTTAAATGGGACAATTTTTTGCTCTCATCTTTAATGCACTGTTTGTGGTTGTTGCACATCATTTACAAGATAAAGCATGAAGGAAGGTAGCTCTTGGGTTTCAAAGCCTACTGATGGTCATACAAACAATAGGTTGCTGCTATGAAAATGACTAATGAGATATGAGACTGCAATGTGGAAAATATTGGTGAGCACTTCCTAAAAGGGTATTTGGATCTGTGATTCTCCCCACCACTCTATTCAAGCTGAGGGATTTAGTGGCTTCCAATGCATCAGGTCTACTGACTGCTGGCAGGGAGGCTACATTGCCTCAAGTGGATTGTTCTTTAAGTCCTTTAACTAATGGTGTTCTACCTGTGCCTTCTAGGCACTTAGAATTATAGTGTTGTCTTCATGATGATTTGCTTTGCAGTCATAAAAAGAGCTAAATTTGAAGCATGTATAATGGATTTGAAGCTACAAAACACCAACATGGTGAGGACTTTGATGTCCTCAGAAAATGGTGACTCATTTGGGACAATGATCTAGGCTACTAGGAACACCTACTACAAAGCCCTGAATGTAGTGTTTGCGCATGATAAGAGAAGTTGTGCCTTCATGATTTTGAACATGTGTCAAAGCTTCATTTGCAGGATATCATGAGAAAGAGGGATATCAAGGAGCTTGTTGTTTGGGGTATGTGACTGCCCTATTTTAGGGATTGTGTCCACTTCCCTCAACCATCCTAAAGCAAGATTTATTTGATGGACTTTCAGTTGTTGTGGCATGACTCTCCAGTTGGGATCATCTCCACTACTTTGGCAATCATTTCACTCCTATGATCTACATTATTTTAGGTCTCCTAAAGATTTTCTGAGTAGGATTGCTATAGATTTGGCAACAGAGACTGTTGTTTATGTTGTTGGGATGACTGCCCCTTACAGGGATTGTGTTGCTCACCCTTGAATAATTGAAGCTCTAGATATTGGATGACTTGAAGAATTGAGGAGCTGCTGAATTGAAGATCTAATGACTCAAACCTGAACCCATTCTGCAATGTATGATTGTCCTATCTTAGCTTTGTTGAGGATGACAAAGTCTAGGGCGAGGAGAGTGTTGGGTTGTAGGGTATGCACACATCTTCAATTGTGCATGTAAACTCTCCCTAGATCATGAGAATAACCTTTTTTGTATATACTTGGTGTGTCACATGTGAACACCCTCTTAAGTCCCTTTTTGATAACTCTCCAAAGAGTATGGTATGAAGACCTTGAATATAACCCATCTTTTTGCACACATAAGAGAACACGTAAGAGCCCACACATGTACTTAGGATTTTCTTGTTGGAAAAGAGATCTTCAAATCTCCTAGAAGATATGTTAGTTAGAAATATTCCCTTTTTTACTTTTCAAAAGGAGCACATGGGGGAATGTGCTTAGCCTATATATAGAGGCTCATTTTTGTAAAGAAGATAACTTTTGCTTCGAAGTGCTCTCATGTATATATATTTTGAATGGAAGAAATCTCTTTTCTCTTAAGGCTTTGTGCATTTTTTTATTTAGTGTTAGAGTGTGAGAGAGTGAGGTGTGTGTGCATGCTTGTGTTTCCTATGTGTGTAAGTAGAATGTTGCAAATTTCTTGTATTTTACATATGTGACTAGGATCCTTGACTCCCTTCACTCCATGTTTTCAAGCATGTGGCATAGCTGCGGGTTGATGGCCAATGGCTTGAACATGTTGGAGGTTCAGGTGGATGAAAGGAGAGTCATTCTTGAGCCTTCCTTCTTGCTTCCATGCAAGGTGGTGTGAGTCTAAGCTTCCCAAGGGCATACTACAACAACATTGGTGTATGTCTATGTTTGTGTGTATATGTATGTGTAGGTGTATGAACATATGTATGTATATCTTTATGTGTATATGTATGTGTACATAATGTAATGCTTACGTGCATGTGCATATGATGTGTATGTGTGTCTGTGGATGTATGCGTATGTGTTTGTGTTTGTGTGTGTATGTGTATGTGTATGTGTATGTGTATATGTATGTGTATGTGCTAGGTTGCATTTATTTGATCGAATAATTAAAATTTCCTTCTTAAGAGGTCAATTATTACTTCTAGAAATTCTCTTTTTGCTATTCCCAGTAACTCACCGAGTGTAAATTCGATTACACTATCGAGCACTCTTTTCTCGAGAACTTGTTTAAGATTTGTGGCTTGCTCTATGTGCGATTTTAGCATATATGAGGGGTTTCTCACTCTTCCTTGTCCTTTTTTCACAGGTTGCATCTCTTGATCTTGAGGAGGAATATTATCGTGGGTAGGGACTGGCAACTCAGCAGAAGTAGGAATTTGAACTTGAGTCGGAATTTTATTTGGTTGGATTATTGTTGGTTGTGATGGTGGATCTATTTGAGTGGGTTGTTTTATTTGTGTTGGATGGTTTTGGTTTGGTATTTGAGGCTGTTCATGTGAAGCTTCTACTTGACGCCTAGTTCTTCTTTTCTCCTCTTCACCCTCATTGGTTCTTCTTCGTTTCTCTTCCACTACTGCTTCATGCTCTACCGAAGAGCATAGGTATGTAACAACCGAGAGAGTATCTACAGGATCATCCCATCCACTTACCCCTCGGATTTCATTACTGGCTGTTTTTAAAATTTCATGATGCATCTTCCCGCGGTCTAAGGACTTTATTACTTTAGACCACGGTTCTATATCATTATTTTTGTCAACTACCTGACATGCATACGTATGCGATGTTGAAGCAACGTTTTCACATGTGCCAGGGAAGAATATTCTCATTCCTCCCCGTCCAAAATTAATGTTTACTTTTTCTCCAGTCTTAGAGTCACATATCATCTTTTCCTTAACGAATACCAAATTCTTTGCTAATGCTTCTTTGAAGCTCTCACACGAATATCTGTTATGCTCCAAAGAGTCACACCAAATACATCTTTTAATTTCTGGAGCTTTTGGGTTTTTAGGTGCCGGTGCTTGTAAAGATTGAGATTCAATCATCTGCTTCATACTTTGAATCGTAAGGTCACTAAACTTTTTAAACATATCTTCCATTGTATTAGTGGGCACAACATCCTTTGGTGTTGGTAGGTTCACCTGAGGGTTCTGTACAGGTTGCTGAACAACCTGAGCTTGTTCTTCTTGCATATCATCATGCCAGCTCTGCATGAATTTAGACAAAGTTCTTTGCTTTTCTACATATCCTCTAACAGCTTCATCTACATTACCCCAGTCTTCGGTAAGACCAGACTCAGTTCCTATCTGTTGTAATTGTGGAAAAATTTCTTCTCGGGCTTTCGAATCTATAGCCCGGAGAAACAAGGATACCTTTTCTTGATCTATAGCCCTCCTATCATAATCAGATAAGTCTGCAAATTGCTGATCAAACTCCCTTTTTATATCTAGAATAGATTGATCTTTTGGTTTATGTATCCACTTTAGAAATGTGGATCTAGTCACTTTATCTTCGTCATCCAGTGCAAACATCCTTGTGAGTATCATCTTGTATTGTGACCATCTTATTTGCCCTTCTATAACTAGTCGAGGTGCATCCACAACTAGTCGGTCACGCAAATGTAATTCTGAAACGTATACAAAATTGTCTATTAATTCTTGGTCACTTAATGGTGTTAGACCCGTACCAAGGTATCGTGCCTCCAATTCATATTCCTTGCAAAAACGAGTAACATTTTTACCACTGAAATATCCACTTCTTCTGACTACTCGCTCATGAAATGCCTGGATGGCACTCCGTCTTTTCTCGTCCTGCTGAAAGCGCAGAAGTTGGGTTATAACATCCATCGTTGCGTCGCCCATAAATGGTCAAGCACAATGAGCTCACTCAACCGCACCACTCTTTAAACTAGGATCAGGATTTCTACACTCTCCTCCGTTCACGTCGGGTTCACCAGGTATGTCGCGGGGTTCATAGGAAGGAGAGAGGAATAGAGGGTATATGAATACTTGTATATTTTATGCTCAAAGAAGGAGTGCTTTGTATGAGAAAACTATAGTTTCTTAAAGTTCCAAGGAGTCTTTAGAACATCTTTGAAGATGAAATGTTTTCACGAACACTTGTCGCCTAAGCATTTTAACCCCTTTGATCTCCCTATGACAGAATTACTAATTTAACTAATCTTTTCTAAATTTTGAGTTGATTCATTGCCTTATTTAAAATAGGCTTTCTAGAGGAGAAAGAGAGAAGAAAGGTGGTTCCTTCCGAATAGGTTGAAGGCCTAAAGTCTTATTAATTCACGGGAATTGACTCGGTTTATGTCCCGAGCAAGTTAAGAGCCAATGAATTTCTCTTTTCTCAAGGATAAACAGACCATTCTTTGTTTGACAAAGGAGTGACGATCAGTGGAACTCTTAAGAGATTTTATGGAGAACGGGAGAAAGCTGTTTCATTCTACTCCCAAATAATCTAAAGACCTATGATTTTCTAGCTCCCTCGTCCGGATGAACTGACAGGAGACACTTTTTACATTTGCTAGCTTGCTAGTACGAATGGACTGCCAGGGGACAGTCTTCTGACTCGCAAGACTTGTTATGGTCAGCAATATCCTGAAATACTATGTGGACAGAGACGGTCTATGCATGGGAAGCCTCTATGTATTTGTGCACTGCAGCGAATTCCTGTGGAATTACAAAAGCCATGTAATGTTTCAACGCAACACGCGCATGCCGCAACTTTGGGGCCAAGGCAAAATCTGCATCCGTAGGCTCTTTCCCTGTAATGAGCTTTATTTTAAGTCATCCTCATTAAGCGATTTAGCTTCTCATCAAGTGTGTGTCACAAATAGATATTCAGCTTTGAAAGGGAGCCATTTACGTGTCAATCCATACCTTCATTCTTCATGCTTTTGTTGCCTCAGGTTTCATTAGGCTTGCTTCATCAATCTAAAGTGCTAAGCGAGCAGTATCATAGCACACAAAGGAGATTACAGCAGCAGGAATCATATGCGCTATATCTGCATGTGACTTTGACAGCAAGATGTGCTCAAGTGTATATGTGTTGAACTTCGGAAATCTTTACAAGTGCAACACTCAAAGCATAGCAGAACAAAGCCGACATCAATTGGATCATTTCCATGACAGTAAACAAAGATATGAAAATTATCTATCCAAGCGGTGAAATAGGAATTCCTTGCACTAAAGTTCCCTTATGAACTTCCCTTTCAAAAAAAAACCCACGGAGTTAAAAACTATTACAAGAAACAGAGAAATGCACAGGAGAACAACCACACCCCAAGGTAGGAATAGACAGTAAATTTGTCTTGAAAGTCATACTTTTCTTTGTAACAATCCTTTATGGACAAAATCCTGCATTCAGCAAATACATAGCATGAAAACTTTATCCACAAAGCCTATACACCTGTTCCTGGTTTCTTAAAAGAAGCACCGAATCATGATTGAAAAGCATCATCTCTAAACTGTCAAGGTAGTTGCATCAAAGATATCATATGAACTTGATACGTTCTAAGTTTTATTGCCTCAATTCACTGCTTCCACAAGGCTATGATCAGCTTCAGAACTGATATGCAGAGATAAATTATGGTTCATCATTCGATATTCTATCTGATGCGCTTTACATCCTTCCTTTAAACGTGATGATGAGTAGATCAAGAATTACATACCCGTTCTCAACTGCTTAAGAATCCAACTGTTCTGAATTTGTCAAACATAATCGATTCCTTGTGAGCTATCAACGTAAGAGAGTTCTCTTTTGTGCTTTGGCTCGTATTTTCCATCGCTCACAACACCATACCACCATGGATAGTGAACGCATGTTCTGCGATATATGCAGCAATCGAATCTAATGCCCAAGAACTTCCCCAGCCCATGCCTGAATTGTTGCTTACTTCTCTTCTGTCCTTCTGTGTGGTTTTTGGCCTCGTCAATAGAGTCCCCCCCTTTAGAGTCAGAAAATCCTCCTTCTGATATCGCTCTTGGGCAGAAAAAAATTGCATTCATGGATTGCCCCCTGCGCAACTCCTCGGAG
Organism: Ceratopteris richardii; assembly: GCA_020310875.1. Taxonomy (NCBI): domain Eukaryota; kingdom Viridiplantae; phylum Streptophyta; class Polypodiopsida; order Polypodiales; family Pteridaceae; genus Ceratopteris; species Ceratopteris richardii. Next base: position 205,746,886 of record CM035411.1, read on the forward strand.
CTTCCGGATATCCTCCCCCCACGTGATTACTATCCCGCTTCTCGTGCTCAAAAATGCGCATCCCCTTCAGAATGGAAAGTCTCCCCCGTGTGCAGCTATCTCATCAACAGTTCATATGGTACTATGTTCGTCCTCCTTCGTCGATGGCTATCCGCCTTCTCCACTATTCACATGATACACTCTCATGCATAAATATCAAGCATGCATGCACATACATTTATGTACATGTGCACATAATGCATGCTCAATTGCGCAAACATTTATACATTAACAATGCATATACACACAGCACATAATACACATATGCACATACTTACCCACACATTTATCTTCGATGCTCACATTAACATTCTTTGGAGGTGCAAGCAAATTTTAAAACTAAGGAATATGATTCAATCATATGTATGCAAAAAGGTGGATTGAAATATTGATCAAGGATAGGTATCACCTGATTATCCCTTTGAAGACCTCTTTCCATTTAACTTGAATATTACCTTTATATTTACCTTCAATGAAGCTTTAAAACGGTGTTCCCTACTTGACTATCAAGCTTTAAATTCGAATCTTGACCACAACGTGAGGATGGTATGAAGACCTCGAGCAAGTGGAGGCACAAGTGTGTGAGTGAGAAGCACACAAACATGCACACACATACACATACACGCGCACACACACGGCAAGACAAAGAGTGAGAAGCAATGGAGTTCTTAGATTACTTTCAAAAAGCTCTTACAAGTTCGTTTCAATTACAATCCAACCTCAAAAATGAGCTCTCTAGCTCCTTTTATAGTTTTTGACTAGCTTTGGCCCTGTTCAGACCTAGTGTCCGGCCTAGTTAAAAATTAGGTTCCAGGGCTTATTAGAGGGCTCAAACGAGATCTAAAAAATATGAAAATTGGCAGGTAGATACTTCTAAAGCTCCTCAAGCTCAAGGACTCCTTGGCTTGCACAAAATGGAGCTACAAAAATATGAAATGGTATTTACAGGGGTTGTTAGTGATGAGAATCACTTTTAATTGGTGTAAGGGTGCTGAAAAATTAAAGGTTGCCTTAGTGCTAGATCTGCGTGAATGCTCGTACTTGCTTCTTCATGAAGAAAATTATTGGCCTACTTGCCAGATCGTCGTTGACTCCCTTGTCTGCTGCTAACACTCCCCCCTCTCTCGCATCTGTCGTCCCTGACAAACCCTTGTTGGGAGGGTCGTTGGATGTAGATTTCGACAACATCTTGCGCTAAGTGATGTTCGGCAATCCTCAATCCTTTGGCCAAGTCGGTGAGTAGAGCATCCCAATCTACCGGCCCGGGAACCTCTGGATGTGGCATTCGTAACTTTTCTGAGTGGAGAGCTTGTTCCACTGCAAACAATTGTAATAAATGTGAGGGCCTGGGAATGAAGATCTCTGAGTGATATTCCCAGAACCCGGTGACAAACATCTCTTCAAATGTTTGTTTGAAGCAGGCCGGTAGGTACTTTATGCGGGCATGCCATGCATAAACAACATCAATAGAGGGCGTTGTGCTCATGTCATAAACTAAATCCTAATTGCCTTCATTAAATCCGAGCGCAGAGAGGTGAGGTTCCTTAACATTCTTGAAGGTCCGGAAGGTGTCTATCATGAGTTCAAAAATTTTAAGACACATCTGTGTCATGACATCTCGTACGTTTTTGAACCTGACACCCCAATGCCAAATTGTCGATATCATATACCCTACGGTAGGTTGACCTTTAGGTGGCGCCAAGTAGACATAGTTGAGCCACTTCTCGCAGCCTTTGGTTGTCAGCACCATCTTTGTGTATTCCGGCCATGACCTTCTTCGGAAAACAGGACAATAGCAGGGATTGTACTTGATATACAGGGGCATGTTATTCCATGTGCGATTCATTTCCGGGTAGGTTTCAAGCAGACGAATTCTCCAAGTCGGTTGGCGAATATTTCCCTACTTGGCACTATCTGGGAGGTCGTCTGGTGCAAACTGTGTGGCAGAGGTTGGTTCCCTTGAGGTGTGATGCTTGATTTCAGCATTATAATCCGCCATTAAGACACAAAATGGAACATACAAGTCGTCAGAGGTGCCGATCCACCTGTGATGAGAGAGGTTCCTAAAATAGTCTGATTTTATGACCACCTCTTCTAAGCGTGACATCGATGCTATCTGGACTGCCACCCTATCATCATGTGTTGTGGCCACCTTTTCCAATTTCTGCATCCATTCCGGAGCCTCTATTTCAAGGGTGTCCATGCCCTCATCTGTTCGCTTGCCCCCAGGTGCTGGCATCGGAACGTACGGGTCCTCAAAGGTTTCCTCTACTTCGATTGGTACTAGGTCTTCAGGTTCTGGTTCTACCAAGGGGGAGGGTTGGCGTTCATACACAAGCACTTTCTTTTGTAATTCTTCGAGTTGTGCTTTGAGCGCTGCTACTTCGTCAGTTGTGTCAGCTGTGGTTGGGACTTCTTTGGGTGGTGCTGGTTGAGCTGCCAATTGCTTTCGTAGTTCGTCTCTTTCCTTTTCTAAGGCTGCATGGGCTTCGAGGAGATCAGCATGGGTTTCCAATATGATCTGCATATTGTCCGAGGGAATAGCCTTAAATCTCTCCGGGTCAATTTCTTGTGGGGAACCTTCCATGGCTAACTCCAAGTTCTCTTCGTTTTGTGTCTGAAGCCGTCTATTTTCTTCTAGGGCTGCAGACATATGCTTCCGTAATAGAGCCATGTTGCGGCGGAGCTTGAGGTTCTCTGTGATTTGTGAGTGTAGCAAATCATCCATATGTTGTCTTTCTTCTGCATCTGGCTGCGGTGGATTTGCCACTAGTTGCTCATGTTGTTCTTGCAATGCACTAAACTGCTGTTGTAATTGATGCTTTTCTTTCTCTAAATCAATGAATCTTCCTTGTAACTCTTCATGACTCCTGAACAAACTTGTATGCTGAGCATCGAGGTGCTGATAGTGTTGTTGTAACTCAGACATGCACTGATACATATTATTAAATACATTATTAATGGGGGTGGATGCAGGAAGGGTGTTAAATGCAGAAGGGAAGGGAAAGGGGAAGGGAAGTGTGAATGCGGTGCTGGAAAGTGGTGAAGTGGGTGGTGGGGGAATGGGAGATTGTGGCCGTATGGGGGGAGGGAGAGGTGCAGTGGAGGGTGATATGTCCATAAAATCCATGGTGGAAGCAGTAGTGGGAGTGATTGTGAATAGTGGAATTGTGGGTGCAGTGATTGTGGTGAATGTATACAGTGGTGTGTGCAGTTGTGAATGTGAACTGCCCAAAAGTGTGAGTGGGGGAATGGGGATGTCAGTAGCTGCCGTTAGGGTTACAGTGTTAGTGGAGGTGTATACACGGGAGGTGTTGAGAGGGTGTGTGGGTTGATTGGCGGTTTGTGCTTGAGTCATGGCGGTGGGCTCGGAGGCGGTAACGGTGGTTGTTACATTGGTAATGGGAGGTGAATGTGGTGGAGAGGGAGGCGAAGGTGGTAAGGGAGGTGATGGAGGTGCACTTGATATATGGGCTTCCTCGGTGTCGTGAGCGGTGTGTGCAGTGCCCGTGGTTGTGGGGGTGCCTTGTGGTCCTGATCCTAATACATTCATTTGTTTCCCTGCTCGTGGGGGACGTCTTTCGTATCTTCTTTCCATTCTGCGTGATTGTGCCAGGGCCGTCTGCACTGCCTCAGGTACTCCTAGGGCATCAGAGATCATATCTAGTGTGGCACGATACTGTTCATCAACTCCTTCCTCCTCAAGGATTTGGTGCATGATAGCCTTTCCTGCTGCAAGGGATAACTTATGTTGTTGTTGGACCCTGTTGATGGTATCATAGAGCTTTTTCAACTCCTTTGTATATGCTGGGGCACCCTCTAACTCCTGTATAACTTCTTGCTCATAGTCATGCGCCCCTTCATCAGAAAATCCTTCTTGTTCATCCTCTTGGTCTCCTTCTTCTTCATCTTCCACTTCTACCACTTTTGGTTGTCTTGTCTGGGGTTGTTGTGTAGCCGTTTGTTGTCCACTACCCTGCTCTGCCTCGACTTCCGCATTAACTGCTTCAATAATTCTAGCCACTTCTTCATCCGTTAGATCTTCCAAAGTAAATCCGTGCGGAAATTCCAGATCAGTAGGTACTGGTGGAAACACAAGGTTAGGGCCATCTGTGTTGTGCCTAGGTAACCTGATAGTAAATGGTTGCACTCTTTGAGGAAGCCTTGGAGTTGTTTCTCGTGTTAGGGTTGCAGCGCGGGGTTGTGCACAAGGCATCTATACGGTGCCTCTCATCTTCTTTGAGGGAGGTCCGACGGCTGACAATCTGCGTTGAAACTCCTGTGCTCTGGACCAATTGAGAGCCCTTTGCACCGGTACATCATATGCCAGACATCTATACACAATTCTGGTAAGCGCACAACATCCATAGAGTACAGATTTTTGTTTCTTATACCACCTTTGATGAGCCATATGGATCTGGTCTATAATCCAGTGGGGCATATTGATTGTCAAATCAAAGGCATCCGCTAAGTAGAGGCTAAACCAAATCTTCTTGGGAGGCATTGTGAACCTGTCTTGCGCGGGGAATGCGAAATGTTGCATGACCATACGTAAATGAATGGCGATCGTGAGAGTCATCGCTACCATGTCCTTTAATTTTGTCAGATTCCTGTTCTTCATATTATCGGGGACCATAGTCTCTTTCTCCGTAGGAATGTGCATTCCGTTCATACCGAGAGCTTCTCTTACCAAGTTGATAGTCAAGCAGAAACGCTTCAGCTCATTGCCCCTTGTGAGTGATGGGAGTACAAAGGAGCTGTATCCTTTTTTGTCTTTGCTTGGAGTGAGGGTGCTAATCAAGTATGAGCACCTTAGGAAATCGGGCTTTGGTAGTTGGAACTTGAAATAATCATAGAGCCCAGCTTTCTTCCATATCGGCTTCAGTCCTTCCTTATTCTGTAGCTTTTCAAACTCTCTGGTAAAGAAGTGGTATCTGCCCCAACGTCCATTGAATTCTACCTCGGACTCCCACATGTATGTGCCTTCACCTAGAGGTCCCGCAACATCACTGAACCAGTGTGACGTTTTGCCCACCGGCATTGTGTGATCCTGTGGAGGATTCTGAATCGGTATGGCATGTAATGCCCTTAATGCCGCTGGTCGTTCCTTTAATTCCTCCTCCACCGGAAGGCTTTCAATGTCCACAATTTGGGGGCTGGTGCCTGCCTGGGAGCTAGTTCCTACCGTATCTGCCATGTTACTTCTTGCTGCCTGTCTCTGTGAGAATATACAAACATGTGTTAACATTGTACAGGACAAGGAAGAACCGTTGTTGTTCCCCTTACAACATTAACATGAGGGTCGGGAGCGAATAATGGGTTAGTAAGTGCTCGGTGCTAGTGTGTGTAGTTAGGAATTGGGTAGACCTACGAGCTAAGCGGAATGATGTGATGTGAGAGTGAAGCGGTTAGGTTAGTAGGTGGTCATGGATTTACAATTGGGGTCCGGGGGTTTGTTACAAGTCTTGGGCTGCCAAATGCAGTGGATGGGTTTTGCTCTTGGTTCCGTAGAGACTCTCGAGAGCATTATAGGTGTGTCAGCTTGAAAATGAGGCCTTTTAGAGACCCATTTACAAGTGATTCTGTTCGTGCTCATGGGCCTTGGTGTGTTCCCGAGAGTTGAAAACGAGTGGATGCCGGCTGTGCGAGTGAATGGATCATGCTATGTAGGGTGTGCTCTTGGTGTAGTTATTTGAGCCCGCAAACAAGCCTTAGGCACCCAAATTTGTCTTGATTGTGAGCTGGCCTTCATCGACTTCTTGGGCACCCAAATAGACTTCATGTTAACAGATGAGCTTCTGAAAGACTTCTTATTAGTATCGTGTTGTTGGTTACTAATAAGAGGCTTTGATCGTGTGGTTGGCTTGAGTGCAACCGGGTGTTCGCCTTTCCGCACCCACACTTGTTTCACTTGCTGAGACATTTTGCTGCGCAGGTACTTTTGATCTCTGACATAGGTATTACTCTGCTTCTTCTGTCTTTGATCCACCTTTGGTGGCCGCCTCCCTCTGGCCTTTGGAAAAGAAGGGAGTTCCGTTGCATCCCTGACTCCTTTTTTGCAACCATCATTCCTCTGCAGCACATAGTTTTGGACAAGAACAGCATGGTCATCTTCATGTGTACTCCTGGAAGGACCAGGAGTGTGTGCCTTTCCTAGTTCCTTGAGTGCTCCATTATCTAACTCTACTGTAATTCGACTATGATTGACCCATACCTGAAGAAGTCCACTTCTTAGGTTTAAGTTGACTGCTTGGTCATAGATCCAGTCTTGACCCAAGACAAGAGGTTCAGTGAGATCCTCATCTTGACACACTAGTACCTTAACTATCATTGCCTCATCATGAATGTAGAGGGGAAGTTCCACCTCGCCCATGCAAGGGGTTTCCACGCCTCCCAATCCTATGAGATATGCTTCCACAAGATTGACGGTTAACTGCAACTCTTGACAGTAAGACAATTTAACAACACTAGTGGTTGCGCCTGAGTCAATCAAGGCTCTTACAGTCCTTGCACTCTTTCCTTGTCCTATATCTACGGTTATGAAAGGACGTCGATCAGTTATCCTATGTGAGCTAACACCTGAAACTTCACACATAGCTATGTCATATCCTTGATCTGCATATGCATCTTGCCTAGGGTGCTCTCTACCTTTTCTTCTTAATTTCATTCTCCGTATGCGCTCTAGGGCTTCTGCTTGAGCTTCTTCTCGAATTCGCTTTTTATCCTCTTTGCGTTTCTTAGCAGTGTTGAGTCAACTTAGCATTTCCTCTGTGAGAGGTTCCTGATACAACTTAACTCTGCATCCGCTAATATAGTTTGGGAGAACATCGCCTTCTAATGTGGCTAGTTGCACTGCTCCACTTGTTGAGATCCTATTGATGATCATAGGTCCGTAGCCTCTCTTTTCTAGCTTCCTTGCATGTTGTTTCAATGTGTAGACTAAAACTAGATCTCCTGCTTTCAAGCCCTTATCCTTCACATGGGCATCAAAGTATGCCTTCTGTCGTTTCTTTGCTGCATATATCCCTGCAGCTGCTCTCAGTCTTGTTTCTCCTAATCGTTCAAGGTCAAAAAGTCTAGAGGAGAGTTCATGACCCGTCCATTCGTGCTCTTGTGCTACCTTCAATGTAGGTATCAAGAAGTCCAAGGGTAGCACCGCGTTTTGGCCAAATACCATCTGAAAGGGGGTGGCTTGGAGTACCGTTTTGTAGGCGACTCGGTATGCCCAAACAGCATGGTGTAGCTGTTTGTCCCAATCAGAGCGTTTATTGTTTACTAATTTCGTCAGTACATTGCATAAGATCTTGTTGGTGCTCTCAGCCTGGCCATTAGCTTGAGGGTGATAGGGGGCAGACTTCTTATGAACTACCAAGAATTCTTGGAGCAGATTTTCAATAACTTCATTTAAGAAATGAGTGCCTCTATCACTGACTAGCTCTATAGGTAGACCGTATCTAGTAAACACATTCTCAAATAAAAACTTGGCTGTTGTTTGAGCATCATTCTTCGTTGTGGCTTTTACCTCTACCCATTTTGTTAGATAGTCTGTTGCAACAATGATATATTCTGCATGGGAACCTTTGGCTGGGGGGTTAATAGGACCCACAAAGTCTATTCCCCACTTAGAGAATGCACGTCCACCCATCATAGGTTTCAGTGGCATCTCATCTTTACGTATAGGATACTGAGTTCTCTGACAGACCTCACATCGTTTCACATAGGTATGCGCGTCCATGTGAAGGATCGGCCACCAAAAGCCCGCAAATAGTATTGCTTTGATCACCCGATCTGGTCCAAAGTGTACTCCTGCTACACCTTGGTGAGCGGTTTCCAAAATCTTAAGATATTCACTCTCATGGACACATAGTCTCAGGTAATCGTCTTTACCGCGTTTGTATAAATTATCACCAATAAGTGAGTAATCCTGGGCTTCTTGTTCTAAACTCCTTTTCCTTACCAAGGTCATATCTGGAGGGAATGTTTTTGTCCTCAGGAAGGATACTAGTGGTTCACTCCAATTTGGCACTATGGACACTTGATAAAGAGTGGCATGTTCCACAGGTGGTTTAGTGCAGCAGATTGGGCATTCCTTGCACAACCTTTGGACATCAGCTTCCATAGTTGGCCATTGTACTCCGAGTCTCCTTAGTGTCTGTAAGGTTCGTTGCTTTGAGTAGTGTTGCTCTAACGCACCTACATGTGCTAAATGCAACCATTTATTGTACTCGTCCTCTTCCACACAACAAGCCAAGATCCCTTGATCTGTGTGCTTGTACATACTTCCCGCCATGATGTGATACTTTTGGGCTTTTACTACCTCTCTATCCTGTGTGGCTATTACTGGGTGGTTAGGCCCATACGTCAATACTGGCACTAATGGCTTAGCCCACTGCGGTACCACTTCCAAGTTAAACAAGTAAGCATCAGGAAGGTCATCAGATACTCCTTGTGGGGCTTCTCCAGATGTGAGCCTAGAAAGATGATCAGCTCTCAAATGAGCCCTACCTTTCCTTACCACAACCTCGAAATCATATTCCATTAGTAAGAGAAACCATCTTACTAATCTTCCTGTGTTGCATGGCTTGTTCACAAGATATAGCAATGCCTGATGATCAGTAAAAAATTTAAACTTATTTGCAAGCAAATAGTGTCTAAATTTCTTAACTGCATATATCATGCCTAAGCCTTCTCTCTCAGTAGTGGTGTAATTTCGTTCAGCAGCGTTCAATTGTCTACTGGCATAGGCAATTGGAAGATCCATATTACCTTCACCAGTAGGTTGAGCAAGCACACATCCAATGGCATAAATGGATGCATCCACATGAACATGGAAAGGCTTATTCCAATCTGGTGTGGTCAAGATTGGTGCTGAACATAATCTTCGTTTAAGTTCCTGGAAGGAATTCTCACATTCATCAGTCCACTCAAAGTTTGTCAGAAGTCCGTACATGGGCTTTGCAATGACAGCATACATGTGAATGAACCTACGGTAGTAACCACAATGTCCCATGAAAGCTTGTACTTCCTTGACATTCTTTGGCCTAGGTAGTTCTGCGATGGCTTTCATTTTCTCTTCATCAGTGGATATGCCATTCTTTGACACTATGTGTCCTAGAATCTTGCCTTGCCTGACCATGAAAACGCATTTTTTTGGGTTCAGGCAGACTTGATATTCTCTACATTTGTCAAAGATTTGTCTGAGTTCAGGAATATGGGTTTGTCTAATGTTGGAATGAGCACAAAGATCATCAACATAGACTTCTAAATTCTTCCTCAGGAACTCCTTAAACACATGGCACATCAGCCTCTGGAAGGTAGCTGGTGCATTGGTAAGCCCAAATGGCATTACACAAAAGGCAAATATACCCCACTCTATGGCAAAAGCTATCTTATGCTGATCTTCTGGAGCTATGGCTACTTGATTGTAGCCCGAAAATCCATCGAGGAAGTTGTACACTTCCTTGCCTGCTACTCTTTCCAAGAGATGTTCTGTGATGGGAAGTGGATAGTTATCCCGAATCGTGGCTGCATTAACCTTCTTCAAGTTAATGCATACACGCAGCTTGCCATTCTTCTTGGGCACCACTACGATGGGGGATACCCACTCAGTGTGCTCAATTTAATAGATAAATCCAGCTTCAACCAGTCTATCTATCTCCTCTTTAATCTTGGCAACATAATTATCGTTATATGTATAGGGCTTTTGCTTAGAAGGTTTAGCATCTGAAGTCATGGGGATGGTGTGTGAGCATATGTCAGGGTCAACACCTTTCAAATCCTTGTAACTCCAAGCGAACACGTCTCTGTATTCTCTTAGCAAGGCTATCAATTCTTGCTCTTCTTCTTCCATCAGGTCATGTCCTATGTAAGTGCATCTCTCCTCTCCTTCTTCTAGGGCCACTACTATTTTCTTGGTGGTTTCTTTGTTATCATAGGCCTCTCCTACTTGTGCCTCTCGTTTAGGCATTCTTATCATGACTCTCCTGTCTTCTATCTCATACTTCTTAAAATTTTCTGGGACCTCAAACAAAGATTCTTCCTCTTCTGGTGAGACTTCTCTCTTCTTTCGTTTCTTTCCTTCTTCCTTCGGGGTCACATGTGTGGCTAATCTTACATCATTTGTAAGCTCTCCGTGCCTTTGGGGTTGAAATTCTACTCCATGGAAGTATTCTTCATCTGATGCAAATGGTGGGTCCATAATGATTGACTCTAGATCGGAGTCACTTGCATCTTCAAATGCATCAGGGCTAGGTTCGCATTCTTCTAGAACTACCTCTCCCATGATTGGCTCTATGGAGGACTGAAATGTCATAGCCATCCTCATCACAGTGAGGTGTCCATTGTTCCTCATTGATGGCTACATCCATGGTTGCTAAAATTTCTGCCCAGCCGTGAGGTTCAAATTCTTCGTCTGGAAAAACTACAGGTGCATAGGCTGGGTCTTGGATTGATCTATGGGTTTCTTTTGCACCTACCTCTCTGGCTTTTTCTCTCTTCTCTTCGTCTACTGCTACTTTGCACATCCATAAGTGGGTGTCTTCATGCATCCATGAGGATCCTGATCCCATGGAATGCACCGATTCCGTATCATCTTTGGCTCTATGGATGGGGTTCCATTGGATAGGAGGGACATCTCTATGAGAGTAATCCTTGAGATTGACTTTGGTCGTAACACCTAAGTGTTGTAAATACAAGGAGTTGGTTCCCCAGTCCTGTACCACTTGCAACTGTCGCATAAATGGTCTTCCCAAAATCATCTCATAGGCATGATTTTTGCTGAAGTCACATATGGCAAATGTATGCTCAAACTCGACACCACAGGTGGTGAGAGTTATTCCTTCTAGCAATCCTAAGGGTCTCTCAATATGACCATCGGCCATCTGCAGTTTCATTCTTGTTGGCCTGAGTGCTGGCTTGCCCCAACGCTTCCATAGGGAAGTGGTGGCAATTGCAACTCCTGCACCTGAGTCCAAAATTGCCTTGGTGGTGTATTCTTGGTAGGTAATGGGAAGATAGGTGTTCCCTTCTTCACCTTCACACATATCTCCTATCTTATCCAAGGGTATTTCTGGCACCGTCCTATGTGATCCTACCTGGGAACGAGGTTTTGCTATCTCTAGTACTTGTTTGGCTACATGTTTCCATAATTCAGGTCTAACCTTGAGTAGCTCTTCTAACCTGAGATTGCACTACACACTAGTGTTTTTCACTACTTCTGTGTTCCTAGGTAAGACTGAGTCCTCATTTCGTACCATGATCGTGGGTGCTCTCATACAAGTAGACTTAGCTTCCCATGGGCCTGTGAAGTGGGGTAATTCTTGTAAAGAGTTAGATTCAAAGTCTAGTCTGTCCTGAGAGTGGGTGCTCTCCTGCTCCTCATAAATGGATGGGATGTCTTGTGGGAATTGGTCGCGTGCATCATCCACAAGTTCAATAGGAGGAGGGACTTCACTCTCTTTAGCCCATTTATCTTCTTGAATCTCGCGTAGGAATTCTGGTGTGAACCGATTCATAGAAGATGATGTGTCTGGCTCCGTAGAGTTAGGCACATAAGCTTCAGGCACATAAGCTTTTGGCACATAGGCTTTCTGGGTAAGAAGACCTGCTCTTTCACTGGCCTTGTCATGGTGTTGAGGGGCGAGTTCCTTTTGTGATTGTGCCATTAGATTCTCCATTCTTCCTAGTGAAGGGGGGTTGTCTGGTTCAGTGGAATTGGGCCCATAAGCTTCCGGTGGGGGATGGGTCATGTTTTTGCTTGCTTTATCTCTTTCTTGATTTTTTTCTTCCTTGGCAGATCTTGCAATTATGCCCTCTAACTTCTCTAAAAGTCCATCCAAGTGTAATTGCGTCTTGGCTGAGCCCGAGTAATTGAAAAGGCGACTAGCTTCAAACATAGTCTGAGCCAATGCGACCATTTTCGCGCAAAGCTTGGTTCTTTCTATCTCTAGGTCAGCCCTAGGGTAGCACTTGTCATGATCCGTTACATTCGGCCCTTCTTGGATTCTGGCCTGATAGGCTTTAAGCATCATGTCTAAGTCTTCAGGAGTGGGGTCAGCTAATACTGATCCCGCTCTAGGGGGTGGTGGAATTGTATGAGATGGGTTGGAAGGTGGCGGGTCGGATGGCGATGGAAATGGTGGTGGTGGGGTAGTGTGAGAGGGAGTTTGAGATGTGAGTTCAGTTATCTTGGCTTTGGTTTCTCTTATGCTTTCCTCAAGTTCACTCATCTTTTTAGCCCATTGTCTTTTCATTCTTTCCCGACTATCTCTCCAGGCTCTAGTTCTCTTCTTGGTTATGCTCTCCGTTTCACTAACTTCTGGGCTCTTTCCCTGATCTACAGTTTGGTTTTGCTGCAATGCTTGAGCTCTTGTGACCACTTGCACTGGCGCAGTGGAAGTCACACTCCCTGTGGAGTCTACAATTAACCCAATAACGTTTATAGGAGTGATTTTTGGCATATTGTTGGGATTCTTAGGACAATCTCGTAAGAGATGCTCCTTTCCACACTCCTGACAATAGCCTTGGATCGTTACTGACTGGGGTTGGGTAGGTGGAGGCAAGGGACAGTCACGAATGAAATGATCACCCTGACATCGGTAGCATGGTCCTCTAGGGAATGGGGGTCTTACCTGCCTAGGTTGGGGTCTAGGGTTGGGGTTTGCATACATGACATTTGTGTAATCTGATTCCCAACTAGGTTCATTTGGCTCTTCACTATAGTAAGACTCACCATGTTCAGGAGACTGCATGAAGTAAGCCTGGGGACTATCGACATGTGTAGAATCAAAGCTATGGTCATTGGGATCACTTTCTGAAAGCAATGGTGTTACGGGGACTATAGCTCTATTCAGGTTTTCTTCTGCAGCTGCATACTTTACGGGGATCACATTAGCTGGAGCTGGGGGTTGTTGTGCTAGCACAGGCTGAGGCCTTTGTTGGTTTTGGTATGGTTGCTGATAAGGTTGCTGTGGCCTGCCATATGGCTGTGGAGGGTACTGGTTCTGGTATCTTCCCTGCGGTGGATAGGGTTGAGGGTAAGTTTGCCTAACTGTTTGCTTATTGTAGGGGCAATCTTGTGCGGTGTGATTGGTGTACCTCCGTTCTATGGTGCAGTACTGGCTACTAGGATTTACTTGGGGTTGGGCTGTAATGGGACATACATTCGCCATGTGGTCGCCGCCACAAGTATAGCATCTCTTCACAGGGGAAAATCTCAGAATTTGTTTGCTAGAGACACCTAATTTCTGAGCTACTTTCTCTGTAAGTTCCTCAATTGATGTGGATTGCGTGGAAGAGAGGTTAGAGGCACTATCCGAATCTTTGTATATCTTGGAAAGCTCTAACTCCTCCCCTAGGTTATCCTCGATATCAATGCACATGCGTACACAATCTTCTATGGACCTAGGGTCCTTCAAGTACACATAAGATCTCAATTTGGTACTTAGCAATCCATCCAAGAATAAAGCCACCTGCTTAGCTGATGTGGGTAGCTCAGGGACAGGGCATCTTTCAAGATATTGCCTAAATCTCCTTCCTGCAAGTCTCACGGTCTCTTGCGGGGTCTGCTTGAAACTGTGAATCAGTGAGGAGGTATTATGTCTTATGCCACTCTTAGAGAATTCAATAATGAAAGCCTCTAGGAGTTGGTCTATGCTCCTGAACTGCCTCTCATTTAGTGGCTGAAACCATGTCAGGGCAGTGTTCCTAAGGGTCAGACCAAAGGCATTGTACTGCGTGAATAGATCCTCCACTTGTTCAGCTCTCAGGACTTGTCTAAACTCAGCCACATGATCGTATGGATCTCCAGTGCCATCGAAGTAGTTCTTCATGGACTTAACTAGCTGAGTCGGTCTCAAAGTCCTTGTGTGCTCTCTAGGTCGTGGTAGAGGGAACTCATCCGCATTTCTGTGATTCCTGTGAGCTCTAAGTATCTCAGGCTCTACTCTGTTTGTTTCCATTCTCATTCTTTCTCTGCCCCCTGGGGTGGCAAAGCTTACTTCTGGCCTAGCTCTATGTCTGTCTCTTTGCATTTCATGAGCTTGGGATGTTCCAGCTCCAGGGTGACCATAGGATACATTCGATCTTGGTTGGGGGAAAACAAATTCACCCTTCCAAGTGTAAGCATGCCTATCATGTTCTGTTACCACAAAGATTCTCTCCGAAGCGTGATCTAAGTAGGTCACTCTACCTGGGCTATCAGGATCCTTAAACTCATAGACCATGATTGTCCCTATATCAATCGGCTTGTCTGATTTGTACCTCCAAAAGGCTTCATCGGTTTCTTGGTTTAGCAGCAAATCTATACTCTTATTGTCCTGTGGGATCCACTCCGGTGTGAGAATCCTAGTAAGAACCGATTTACCTCGAGGGGTTCTAGGTTCTACACCCATGTTTCCTTGCTCTAGGTCACCTAAGTCTGCTTCGGGGATCACATTTCCAAATTCGTCTGTCCTATCTGGGTGACTGGTGACTACGTATATGGTTCCTTCTTTGTCCGAGTATGCTCCATTTTCAAACTTGACAGCTGGGCGCTCTAGTCCAATGAATTGATCAGGATTTTTAATCTGGACCACGGATCTTCCTAGACTGTCCTCATAGATGCTAGCACCTAATCGGTTGGTCCTAAGGTATTCCAACTGTGTTTTGTAGGGGCCTTCTACTCTGTGCAAGTATGGCACTCCTGAACTTCCCGTAGGTCTCTCCATACCTTGAGACATCTCGGATTCACTAGTCTCAGAACTTGGGTAGTATGAGTGGTGGCTCAACTGCTGGGCCCACGACCTAGCAGTGTGGTTGACACTAGCCTCTGAAGACCTAAGGCTCTGTTTATCCCTTACTAGATGTCGCCTGATCTAAGGTTCATAAGCCTAGTTAAGTAGCCCGATTTTTGCCCAGAGTACAGCCTCGTTGCCGATCAATTGGTCTCAGTCACTTGATTCGTTTTTAGTGAGTTATTATGTTTATGATCTTGTCTGGTATTGCGTCGTCAGGAATACTTGAGTATTTTCCATACTTGGAATTGATCGTTCCACATTAGGTCCTTTTCCTTTATGTTATCGACAGTACAGAGATTAGGTTTTTAGCTTGATCTTGAGTTTTTAGGTAGTCTTCAACTTGATACCTGCCTATCGTCACCCTGACTTACTTCTAGCACTATTTGTACTTAGCCTGAGCTAAAAAATGACAGAGGGAGTTGAGAGTATTCCAACCTTTTGTTTCCTGCTTGGTTGCCCTTGAATGCCCAGGAAGTGTGTTCCCAAGCTTGCACTTACACTTGCTTAGAACGCCTTTCGATGCTCTCAATAGATCTGTAAGAGTTCCAAAGTTAGCTTTAAGATTTAAATTCCAAAGACAGAACCAGTCATTTTCATTCCCGAAGCACAAACACTAATTTGCATTATGACTTTTTGGACACAACTCTAGAGATCCCTGAATTTTGTTCCCCCTGGGTATGGTCACTTTCAAAATACCCAAAAATCACGGCAAACGGATTTTGTATGAGAAAGTTATGACCATTCAGGGTTCTAGGGTTAAGACAGGATTCAATCTGGCTGACAGATCCTAGGATTTTCTCCCAAATCACAAGTGTAGGAACCTCCAAAAATGCTAGTAGATTGACTATTTTGCCCCAAAATTATCCCAATTTTGAACAAAAGCAAACCCTAATTTTTGGCCGAAAAGCCTGTCAATCGCGATCGACACGTCTGTCAATCGCGATTGACAGAGGGTGTCCGTCGGGCCTGTCAGTCGCGATCGACAGTGTCAATCGCGATCGACAGAGTCGATCGTGGATGTCAATCGCGATCGACA